>CM054166.1:29274694-29339694 GCA_028751875.1 Rapana venosa
ACTACACTTCACTATACTACACTATACTACACTACACTATACTACACTATACTACACTACAGTGTACTACACTCTACTACACTACACTATACTACACTACACTGTTCTATATTGCACTGCACTACACTACACTATACTATACTACACTACACTACACAACACTACACTACACTGCACTACACTACACTGCACTGCACTACGCTACAATAGAATGCAATACAATGCAATACAATACGATGCACTACACTACTCTACACTGAACTGCATTACACTGCATTGCCTTGCAACACACTACACTACACTACACTACACTACACTACACTACACTACACTACACTACACTACACTACAATGCAACACATTGGAACGCAATGCAACACAATGCAATACAATGCAACACATTGCAATACAACGCAATGCAATGCAACACAATGCAATACAATGCAACACAATGCAACACAATGCAATACAATGCAACGCAATACACTACACTACACTACAATGCAACACAATGCAACGCAATGTACTACAATGCAACGCAATACACTACACTACAATGCAACACAATGCAACACAATGCAACACAATGCAACGCAATGTAATACAATGTAATACAATGCAACACAATGCAATACAATATAATACAATGCAATACAATGCAATACAATGCAACACAATACAACACAACAAAATACAACACAATGTAATAAAATGCAACACAATGCAACACAATGTAACACAATGCAACAAAATACAACACAATGTAATACAATGCAACACAATACAACACAATACACTACAATGCAACACAATGCAACACAATGCAACACAATGCAACAAAATACAACACAATGTAATACAATGCAACACAATACAACACAATACACTACAATGCAACACAATGCAACACAATGCAACACAATACAACACAGTGCAACACACTGCAACACAATGCAACACAATGCAACACAACACACTTCAATGCACTACAATGCAATACAACTGCACTATAACGCAAATTACGGTCACACAACCAGCACGAAAGACGACTCACGACAGGGCAATGCCTTTGGTCAGAGCCAGGGCAGTTCTCTCCAGGCAGAAATTCTCCAAGATTCCCTGTCTGGCTATGCCACACATTTGGCCCGAGAAAGTTCTCACTGCGACCAACACACACACACACACACACACACACACACACACACACACACACACACACACACACGTGCGCGCGCGCGCGCACACACACACACACACACATACATACATGCATACATGCATGCATACATACACACACGCACACACATACACACACGCACACACACAACACACACACACACACACACACACACACACACACACACACACACACACACACACACACACACACAAGTAATAAGTGATAATGGTCTGCAATACGATAGAGTACAATTCAATACAGTACAATACAATGCGATACATGTAGACATTCCACGCAAATACTGCATAAACAGTCTGCAGAAAGCAGAAGAAGAGAAAAAGAAGAAGAAGAAGAAGAAGAAGAAGAAGAAGAAGAAGAAGAAGAAGAATTGCTAAGAAGAAGAAGATATAAGAAGAAGAAGTAGAAGAAAAAGAAGAAGAAGAAGAAGAAGAAGAAGAAGAAAAAGAATTAAGAAGAAGAATTAAGAAGAAGAAGAAGAATTGCGAAGAAGAAGAACAAGAATTGCGAAGACGAATTGCGAAGAGACAAATTGCGAAGAAGAATTGCGAAGAAGACAAATTGCGAAGAAGAAGAAGAAGAATTGCGAAGAAGAAGAAGAATTAAGAAGAAGAAGAAGAAGAAGACAAGAAGAAGAAAAGGGAGAAGAAGAAAGGGCTGTTAAACAGAGAGAGAGAGGAGGGGGACTCAGGATTTTAATTGTAAGGCCACGGCCTGTATACAAGGGGGTATTCATTTTGACAAAAGAAACTTCAAACAAAACAGTACAGAAAACACGAATGATATTGGCATTATCAAGAGGGATTACCAAAAGAAACATGAACTACTTCAACTTGTTGTACACCAATTATACTTAACATAGTTTCTGGACTTTCAGACCATAAAATATATACATGCCCAAATGTTTTAGCTGGTAGACATGTTCACTATTCAGAATAGTTTGAAGGGGTTATTCATTCGCATTATTGAAGTACTTTGATAGGTATTTCTCTCGAAATCTGTAAAGTGTGTGCATTCAAATAGAAAACGGATTAATTTCAGTTCCAATTTTGTCGCAAAAAAAGACACTTTGCAGATTTATCATCATTTCTGTTATTTACATTTAAATTACCAATGTCAAGTTGAAATTTAACCAGTACATACTTGAGAGAGAGAGAAGCGGAGAGAGAGAGAGAGAGAGAGAGAGAGAGAGAGAGAGAGAGAGAGAGAGAGAGAGAGAGTGGACTAAGAAAAAGAAGAGGAGGAGGAGGAGAGGAAGGAGAGGAAGAAAAATAAAAGGAGGAGGAGGAGGAGGTTAATTTGAGCAATTAATACATACCATCTGCATCTGATCCATCTGGTCTTGTCAAGTTGTATCTGCCAACCAAACACAGTTTAATGTTTCCAACATCTAGTATAGTAGATAGTAGACCACACACACACACATTCCCACGGACGGATGGATCTACCAAAAGAAAGAGTTTGCAAAACTAAAATTTTTTGATTTTGCTACCAAAGAATACAAATTGGAACCATACTTAGTAAACTATGAAAACAAAACTCATAAGAAGACATATTGTAAATTTCGCACAAGCTGTCACAATTTAATGATAGAGAAAGGGAGACACCAAAATATATCCAGAGAGGACAGAAAATGTAGACACTGTAACAAAATGAAGATGAATGTCATTTACTTGATGAATGCATTTTATATGATGAACCAAAATAATTGTTATTAAAATCAAAACGAAAGACAAAGAACGCAAAAACTGTGTACATAAATTAAGTGACATAATCACAGTTGATATATATCAAGCAATATCATCAGATATGTTATGAGTGTTTTGAAAAGAGAGAAAAAGAGAAGTAAAATACATGTTTTTAGTGTACATCACTTTTAGCCAAAATAGATAATAATTATAGTTGATGTTTTTGTTGTGTCAAATAAGTCTACATGATTTAAATGGCAATAAAATAATCTGAATCTGAATCTGAATCTGACTATAAACCGAGGCCCCGTGTGCGAACGCACGCAGAACATCTTGCGCACACGTTAAATCCTGTTCCGCTTTTCGTAAGAGTAGGCCATTGTGTGCCGGTGGGAACAGATGACAGAATTTACAAAACCGCATACACACGGGGACTGGATGTAAAAAAGCACATTAGTTGGGTTATTCCATTATCCTCGATATAAAAGAATTTTTTAAAAACCACACACACACAACACACACACACACTCCCACCCAACCCACCCTCCCCCCCCCCCCCGCGCCCCTACAACTACAACTACCACCACCACCAACAAAATTCTTCACCCCGCACCATCACCAACGCCAACACCACACCACCACCACCACCAAAAAATACAAAAAACAACCACCAGAAAAATTTCACAAAACCACCACCACCACCACCAACCATCCCCCTCCCCCACACACCCAACCCAACCCCAAAACCACCACATACATCACATACATACATACAACATCAACAACATACACAAACGCATACACACACACACATACACACACACAATTAATAAGTGATAATGGTCTGCAATACGATACGATACAATGCAATGCAATACAATACAGTACAATTCAATACAGTACAATACAATACGTGTAGACATTCCACACAAAATACTGCATAAACAGTCTGCAGGAAGCAGAAGAAGGAGCAGAAGGAGAAGAAGAAGTGGAATTTATTGCGAAGAAGAATTGCGAAGAATTGCGAAGAAGAAGAAGAAGAAGAATAAGAAGAAGAAGAAGAAGAAGATGAAGAAGAAGAGTGATGATGATGATGATGATGATGATGATGATGATGATGATGAAAGAGAAGAAGAAGAAGAATTGCGAAGAAAAATTGCGAAGAAGAAGAAGAAGAAGAAGAAGAGAAGAAGAAAGGGCTGTTAAACAGAGAGAGAGAGAGAGAGAGAGAGAGAGAGAGAGAGAGGAGAGAGAGAGAGAGAGAGAGAGAGAGAGAACTCAGGATTTTAATTGTAAGGCCACCGGCCTTTATACAAGGGGTATTCATTTTGACAACAGAAACTTAAAACAAAACAGTACAAAAAAACCCATAGATAATGTTGACATCATCAAGAGACCCAAAGAAACATGAACTACTTCAACTTTTTGTACACCAGTTATACCTCACAAAGTTTCTGGATTTTCAGAGCATAAAATATATACATAACCCAAATGTCTTAGCTGATAGACATTTTCACTATTCAGGATAATTTGATGGGGTTATTCATTCGCATTATTGAGGTACTTTGACAGGTATTTCTCTCGTAAGTCTGTAATGTGTGTGCATTCAAATGGAAAACGGATTAATTTCAGTTCCAATTTTGTCGCAAAAAGGACACTTTTCGGATTCATCATTATATATGCTATTTACATTTAAATTACCAGTGTCAAGTCGAAATTTAACCAGAGAGAGAGAGAGAGAGAGAGAGAGAGAGAGAGAGGAGAGAGAGAGAGAGGAGAGAGAGAGAGAGAGAGAGGAGAGAGAGGAGAGAGAGAGAGAGAGAGAGGAGAGAGAGGAGAGAGAGGAGAGGAGAGAGAGAGAGAGAGATGAGAGAGAGAGAGAGAGAGAGAGAGAGAGAGAGAGAGAGAGAGAGAAAATCAAGGACAAGAAAGTGGACTAAGAAGAAGAAGAGAAGGAGGTGGAGGAGGAGGAGGAAGGAGAGGAAGAAAAATAGGAGGAAGAGAAAGAGGAGGTTAATTTGGGCAATTACTACATACCATCTGCATCTGATCCATCTGGTCTTGTCAAGTTGTATCTGCCAACCAAACACAGTTTAATGTTTCCAACATCTAGTATAGTAGATAGTAGATCACACACACATACACACAAAACACACACAACACACACACTCCCCCCCTCCCCCCCCGCCCCCCCCCCCAACACACACAGGTTGTATCTGCCAACCAACACAGTTTAATGTTTCCAACATCTATATATATAGATAGTAGATCACACACACATACACACAAACACACACACACAACACACACAATCCCCCCCTCCCCCCGCCCCCCCCCACACACACACACACAGGTTGTATTTGCCAGCCAACACGTTTAATGTTTCCAACATCTAGTATAATAGATATAGATCACACACACATACACAAATCCACACATCAAACACACACATCCCCTCCCCGCCCCCCCCCCACTCACACACACACATTTTCCACCACCAAACACCAACAAAAAACACACCACACACACACACCCCCCCCTCCCCCCCCCCCCCCCCCCCCCCCCCCCCCCCACACACACACACAGGTTGTATTTGCCAGCCAACACAGTTTAATGTTTCCAACATTTAGTATAGTAGATAAAACTAACACACACACACATACACATATACACACACATACACACATACACACAGACTCACCAACTCACACGCACACACAGAGGTTGTATCTTCCAGCTAACAGTTTAATGTTTCCAACATTTAGTATAGCAGTAACACTAACTCACACACACACACCACACTCACACACACACACTCCACACACACACACACACACACACTCACACACACACTCACACACACACACACACACTCACACACACAACACACACACAACACACACACACACACACACACACACACACACACACACACACACACACACAACACACTTAAAGTGGAAAGACGTTAAAACTGAAAATTGAAGACTTACTTACTTATTTACTTACACATACACACACACACACACACACACACACACACACACACACACACACACACACACACACTAACTCACATACACACGCACACACAGAGGTTGTATCTGCAAGCTAACACAGTTTTAATGTTTCCAACATTTAGTATAGTAGATAACACTAACACACACACACACTCAGATACATACACATACATACACGCACACACGCACCCCACCACCACCGACAGCAACAACAATTTCAACAGCAGCAACAACATCAACAACAATTTCAAACAGCAGCAACAACATCAACAACAATTTCAACAGCAAAAACAAACAACAACTACAATATAAACACCAAAACCAAAACCAAACATCCATTAACAATTGTTAGTCATATCTGCAGTCAAGTCAAACAGCTGTCCCAAAGGGAATTTGTTTGTTCAAAGATTCTCTGTATGAAATTATTTGTCCAAAAATAGAGGAAAAAATTGAATAAGAAAGAGCAACAACAACAACAACAAAAGCAGTAGCAGCAGTACCACCAGCAACAACATCAACAACAACATCAGCAAAACAACAAACCACCAACCACCACACCACCACCACCACCAACAACAACAATTACAACTTACCACCACCACCAATACCACCACCACCACCACCACCAACAACAACAACAACAACAAATACTTCACCACCACCTCCACCACCACCACCACCACCACACCACCCAACATAACAACAAAAAATACCACCACCACCACCACCACCACCACACAACAACAACTACAACTACAAACACAACCACCACCACCACCACTAACCACTACCTACCAAACCCACCACCAACCATCACACCACCAACTACCCACCAACCACCACAACAACCAACCGCCACCACCACCAACTACCACCAACCACCACAACCACCACCAACCCACCCCCACCACCCACCAACCCAACCCCCCCCCTCACACACACACACCACCACACATCCAATTCCCCCCCCACCCCACTCCCACCCACCCCCACCAACCCAATATAAATTCCATACATTATTATTATTATTATTATTAACCCCCCCACACCCCCCAACCCCCTACCACAAACTCCCACCACAACCAACCAACCCCCCCCCCCCCCCCCCGCCACCACAACCAACCAACCAACCACACCACCAACAACGACAACGACACAACGCACCCGGACAGCAGCACGGCATAGTCGAAGCTGACGTTGCTGGCTAGGGCCAGGACCTGAGGTGCAAAGGCCACCAGCGCCGCGTCAGCATTCACGATGTCTCCACTGACAATGTTGCTCTCGGTAGCACTCGATTCCCCTGCCGTCTGTTGGTGTTTGTTTTTTTTTAAAGAGAGAAAAGAAGAAGAAGAAGAAGAAGAAGAAGAAGAAGAAGAAGAAGAAGAAGAGAAGAAGAAGAAGAAAGAGAAGAAAGAAGAAGAAGAAGGACAAGAAGAAGAAGAAGAAGAAGAAATGGAACTTATATAGCGCTATATCTTGCAAAAGACAAATGAAAGCGCATGCATTCAACCTAATCTGACACAGTCATACAACCAATGACAAACAATGAATAGTTTAAATAAACAGATAATTATTACAAACATGGTACGCTGCAGACCAAATCTATGAAATAGAATTGCAATAGTCAAATGTTTTTCAAAGCACACTGAGAGATGGAAGGTTACTATTGTGTGTGTTGGGTGGGGCGTGGGTGGGTGGTGGGTGGGGTGAGGTGGGGTGGTGGGGTGGGGGTGAAGGGGTGGTGGAGTGTGTGTGTGGTGGATGGATGGATGATGGATGATGTAGGTGAATATGTACACGCGCGCGTGCAGGTATGTCTATGAATGTGATCAGTGTGTGTATGTCTGTCTCTCTGTCTGTCTGTCTGTGTGTCTCTCTGTGTCTGTCTGTGTCTGTCTGTCTGTTTGTCTGTCAGTCTCTCTCTCTCTCCTCTCTCTCTCTCTCTCTCCTCTCTCTCTCTCTCTCTCTCTCTCTCTCTATATATATATATATATATATATATATATATATATATATATATATATATATATATATATACATACAGGCAGAGAGAGACAGACAGAAATATATCTATAACTATGTGTGGATGTGTGTGCATGTGTGTGTGTAATGTATATGTGTTCATACATCATACATAATATCATAAATAGGATATATCATAAAAATAGATGAATGGATACCTAGGTTAATAAATAAATCAATACATCGAAAGCATATACATCGAAACACAAAGAAAGAAAGAAAAAAAAAAGAAAAAAAGAAAGAAAGAAAGAAAGGAAGGAAGGAAGAAGGAAGGAAAAAAGAAAGCAAGGAAGGAAGAAAGAAAGGAAGAAATGAAAATAAAAAACAAAAAAGAAAGCAAAAGAACAAAAGAAAAGAAAGAAAAAAGAGCGAAGATCAACGACTCTGTGCTAAGTTGTTCTATCGAATTTCATTATCAAAATATCATTTTTAAGGGGGGAGGGGGATCCTTCAGTCGGAATATGGCTGCCCATATTACGAGAAATTTCAAAACAGCCCCTACCCGAACACTTCGCTACCAGTGTGTACTTCTGCATGGATTGCATAAGGACGGGATAGCATGGTGGTTAGAGAGATGCCTTTGTGGTCTGCTGACTCGGGTTCGATTCTCGTTCAAGAGGATTTTTTCCTCTGAAGTTAACATCAGTGCCGACTCCACTCTCCCCAAAAGTCCTTCGGATGAGACTATAAACCGAGGTCCTGTGTGCGAACGCACACAGAACATCTTGCGCACACGTTAAAAGGAATGAAGGTGGCAGGATGGTTAAGACGTTTGCCTGCCAACAAGTAAACTGTGAGGTTCTGGGTTCGATTCCCAACCTAGCCCTTTCCTCCCAGTTTGACCAAAAAATCGAACTGAATGTCAAAGTCCTTCGGATGAGACTATAAACCGAGGCCCCGTGTGCGAACGCATGCAGAACATCTTGCGCACACGTTAAATCCTGTTCCGCTTTTCGAAAGAGTAGGCCATTGTGTGCCGGTGGGAACAGATGACAAAATTTACAAAACCGCATACACACGGGGACTGAATAAAAAAAAAAAGAGCACATAAGTGCTTATTTCATTATCTTCGAAATAAAAGAATAAACAAAAATTAGTATGATGAGTCAGACACAGAGTACACACTATTCTGGGTGACTGACGCCTAAAGCGTTTTTTACCCGAGGAACTCTTCCCATGGGAATGCCGGGGGGGGGGGGGGGGGGGGAGGGGCTGTCAGTATAAACAGCATCCCCACCTTCTAGAAATTCACGTGCTAGGAATTTCCCTCTTTTCTATCCCTCTCTTTGCTTCTTCCTTGTTCCTTTATTCTTCATATCACCACCTCCTTCTTGTCTATTTTCTGCTTTCTTGGTCCATTCCCCTGCTTTCTTTTCTTTTTTTAAAATCCAGAACGATAAAAGTTCTCTCCTATGCCGAAGTCAGATGCGCTGGGCCTGATTTGTTAGGCGCTTAACGGCAGCGTAAGCATTTTTGCTCGTATGACAGACACAAATAGTTGCTGTCTGAGCGTTCGACGAAAAAGGAAGGAGGTGGGGACCACTCGACAACGACAGCATATTAATAACTATGTGGGCTATATATTCACTCTTTACTCCTTATCTTGTAAGTATATAAAATAAATATTGAACTAGGGAGGACGGGATAGCTCAGTGGTGGTCAGAGCACTCACTTTCCCCCAAGCTAAAGTTAAGCAGCATCGAGCGTGGTTACCAAGTGGACGGGTGACCGTTTGCGCGCGCCTTGGCTTTTTAAAGTACAATCCCCCAGTTTCACCCAGCTGTAAATAGATACCAGCCCTCTATTAGGCTCAGGGAAGAAGGTAAAGCAGCGAAGGGAGAGGAGATGGGCGCCGCCCTCAACATACTGGCCCCCTAGAGAAGCTGAGGTCTCTGACGCCTCGCTCCCCTACGACCACACAAGTTATGGGAACGCCTTTACTTTCTTTTAAAGATATATAACACGAGGGAAAAGACTTACGGAGAATACAATGAGCTCCGCCAGGTTGACACGAAGGGTGACGCCATTGTCGGAGATCTTGGCGAGGCGTTCGTTGACCTCCCGGACAAGCCCCGCCACGTAGCGCAACAATTCGTTCAACGCTGCCGTGTTGTTGTTGCCATTGCGAGCCAAGTACCTGCCCATAATGATAGGGAGGATGATAATGATGATAATCATCGTCGTCGTCGTCATCGTCTCCACCATCGTCATAAAAGTAATTATCGTTGTTGGCGTTGTCGTCGTCGTCGTCATAAAAATTATCGTCGTCGTCATCTTCATCATCATCCTTATCGTTGTCGTCGTGGTGGTCATCAACATCGTCGTCGTCGTCATCATCATCGTCTTCAATATCATTGTCATCGTCGTCATCATCGTCGTCATCATCCTCATCATCGTCGTCATTACCACCACCACCACCACCACCACCACCACCACCACCACCATCATCATCATCATCATCATCATGATCATCATCATCATCATCATCATCATCATCATCATCATCATCATCATCATCATCACTGTGATAGGTGGATCGAAGGTTTAGAGGTAACGCACCTGCCGAAAAAGCGAAAAGTCTGGATTTGGAGTATGTGGCGGTGCGAATCCCGTTTATGCCCGAAATTCCCCACCCTCACCCCTCACCCCTCACCCCTAGCCTCCATCCACTAAACCGTCAGTGGTGGTCTGAGTGCTTGTCTTTCAGATGAGACGATAAACCGACTTTTCGAGTGCAACACGCGTTGAGCGTACGTAAAAGAACCTACGACAATACGAAAGGTGTCCCTGGAAAAATTCTTTAAGAAACAAGCCACTCTGAGAGGAAAATCAATACACAAGCAAACAGGAAAATCAATACACAAGCAGACAGAAAATCATACACAGCAGACAGGAAAATCAATCACAAGCAGACAGGAAATCAATACACAAGCAGACAGGAATCAATACACAGCAGACAGGAAAATCATACAACAACAGGAAAATCAATACACAAGCAGACAGGAAAATCAATACACAAGAGACAGAAAATCAATACACAGCAGACAGGAAAATCAATACACAGCAGACAGGAAAATCAATACACAAGCAACAGGAAAATCAATACACAAGCAGACGGAAATCAAACACACACACAACAATACACACAATACACACATACACACACACACAACACACACAACACACACACACACACACAGAGAAATGGGTGGCGCTGCTCTTGGGCGACAGATTCTCCCTGGCGAAACAGCCCAATTTAACACAGAGATACTACCATGACTAGAAAGTAGGACACAATACGAAACATAACCACACAATGCAATACAATGCAATACAATACAACACACATACACACACAAACACATACAATACAAAACACAATACAATACACATACAGTCAACGCAACGCAACACAACAATAATACAATACCATGCAATACAACAACAGCAACAGCTTCAACAATAACAATAACAGTAATGATTATTTCATCATTAGAATGCAGTACAATAATATGATGACCACCGAATTACCTAGGTGGTGGTATATATACATTCACAATATTATGGTGCACTGCACTACACTACACTACACTACACTACACTACACTACACTACACTACACGACACGACTCGACACTACACGACACGACACGACACGACACAACACTACATTTACACTACACTACACTACACTATCGCTGCGCTACGCTAAAATACAATACAAATACAACACAATATACGTTAAAATCTGTTCCGCTTGTCGAAAGAGTAGGCCATTGTGTGCCGGTGGAAACGGATAACAAAATTGACAAAACTGCTTACACAGGGGGACTGGATGTAAAAAAAAAAAGCACAGGAGCGCTTATTCCATTATCCTCGAAATAAAAGAATGAATGAATGAATGAACAAATAAATGAATAAATCAGAAAACAAACAAACAAAACAAAACAATACATTCAATAGAGTACAATACAGTATAAAAAGTATGATACACTACACTACACTACACAACACTATACTACACTACACAACATTTCACTACACTATCACTGCACTACACTACACAACAATACACTACACTACAACGCAATGCAACACAATACAATGCAATACACCACAACACACAGTTCAATACAAAACAATTCAATGCAGTACAATGCAACACAACACAATAAATACCGTACAATACAACATAATACAATATGATCCACTCCACTTCACTACACTACGGATATTGTAGTGCCGGTGGGAACAGATTACAAAATCTGCAAAACCACATATCATAATTATTTTATTTTATTTATTCTTTCTATATCGAGGATAATGGAATAAGCACGCATTTGCTTTTTTTTACATCCAGTCCCCGTGTGTATGCGGTTTTGTAAGTTTTGTCATCTGTTTCCACCGGCACACAATGGCCTACTCTTCCCAAAAGCGGAACAGGATTTAACGTGTGCGCACCATGTTCAACATGCGTTCGAACACGGGGCCTCGGTTTATAGTCTCATACGCAGGACATACACACGGGGGATTGGATGTTAAAAACAAACAAAAAACCCCCACATGAATGCTTATATTATTATCCTCGATATAAAATGAATAAATAAATAAACAAACAAATAACTAACTACACCAACAGCAACATCAACAACACAACAACAACAACAGCAACAACAGACTTGGAGAAGGCTTGCCGGTCGGCAACAAGAAGCAGCTCGATAGTGTTGTTGGAAACAGCTAGCTGTCGACGAACTCTGATGTGCGTCCTTTCCTCAGTGTCCTTGGACTCGTCCTCACCTGCACACACGTCCCACACACAACAACAACAAAATAAACACGATGATAACAGCAGCAATAATTATCAGGAAAGGGGCTAACCGGTTAAAGGTGTTTCCATAACCTATGCGGTCGTTGAGGAACGAGGTGTCGAGAGACTTCAGCTTCTCTAGGGGGCCAGCATTTGAGGGCGGCAGCGCCCATCTCCTCTCTCTCTCCCTCGTTGTTTTAGCTTCCCTGACTCTAAAAGAAGGCAGGTACCCATTTACAGTTGGGTGAAACTGGGGGACTGTACTGAAGCCAAGACGCGCAAAAGGTCGTCCATCCAAGAGGTAACCCTGCTAAATGCTTAAGAAAAGGTCGGATTATTATTTTTTTTTTTATATCGAGGATAATGGAATAAGCACTCATGTGCTTTTTTACATCTAGTCCCCGTGTGTATGCGGTTTTGTAAATTTTGTCATCTGTTCCCACCGGCACATAATGGCCTACTCTTTCGAAAAGCGGAACAGGATTTAACGTGTGCGCTATTAAAACTAAACGATTAAAAACTGTAAGTCGTGCTTTCGTGTTCTTCCCCTGTTGAACTGTTCTTGTTCATCATCATCATCATCATCATCATCATCATCACCATCATCGTCATTCTTCTTCTTCTCTTTCTTCTTTTTCTTTATTCGCCTTCTTCTTTTACTTCGAAGATAATGGAATAAGCACTTGATGTGTTTGTCCCCGTGTCCTTGTTATTTGGGAAATTTTGCAACCCATTCCCACTGGCACAAAATGGTCTAGTCTTCCGAAAGGTAGAACTGGTATTAGCGTGTGCGCAAGATGTTCTGCGTGCGTTAGCACACGGTACCTCGGTTTATAGTCTCATCTTTAAGACTTAAGTGTGTGTGTTTTCTTTTTATTCGTTTTCGAGTAACTGTTGTTTAAACCCAAAGGAGTTGGTTTAGTTTTTATTGTTGTCACGATTGTAACTGTCATAAAAAACAGCACAATGCCGAAGTGATGGACACATGTCTGCTATCTCCCTGATGAGTTTGGTTCATGGTTTCTTTGTTTGGGTATGGTAAGGGGTTTTGTTGTTGTTGCTCCGTATCTGTTGTATTGTGTTGTAATTACATTTCTTGTATTCTCTTTTTCATTTTTGTTTATTTTATTCTTTTATTTCGAGGATAATGGAATAAGCGCTCATGTGCTTTTTTCCCATCCAGTCCCCGTGTGTATACAATTTTGTACATTTTATACGCATGTAGGTACGTTTTCTGTACATACGTACACCCAAACCTACATCCTATGCATGTGCATGTAGGTACCTCTTCTGCACATACGTACACTCAAACCTACATCTGCTGTATGGGGTGGTTTTTTGTATGTTTGTCCGTCGTGTTCGACAATGACCTCCAAAACAGCAGAGGATGCAGCTGCTGCTTCGGAAATTGGGCAGAAATTTGATTATAGTGGAGATGCCTTTCCCACAGTACATCCCCACTCTCTCGGCCACGTGAGCATAAGGACTGTCAGCGTTGGAGATGTTCTCCAAAGGCCAACCAGCCCCTAGGGCTGCAGCACGATATAAGGACTGTGCAAGTCAAGCCTCCTAGTCAGAGAGTCCTAGTCGATCACTAAAAAACTTAAGCTGTAAAGTGGAATTCCATGAGTGGGAAAGAAAGCCACTGGTCATACAGCCTCTCACTTTGCTGGTGCCCCCAGCGTCAAAAGTTTAATCAAGAACTGTGATAAAGCCCAGGCGCTGACTGCACGCAACATGCAAACTACCTAGGCATACATACATCATCACACAGCCACAAGGGGACCCCCACCTTACCCTTAGCAGTGACAGCCACCGAGAGAGTTGCCAGCAAAATCAGTAGCAGGGCAAGTACAGGAGAGCCATGAGCAGACATGATACGCCAGTGGCCAGTTGCAGCGATGGATGTGGTGGATCTCCACTTTGCCTTCCCCCGTTCTCCTCCCGACCAGAGGCAGCAATCATGCTAGGCCTGTAGGCTAGTCTGGCCCGTGGCGCGGTCCCATAATTCCTTCCTTCGGGACCCGGATGTTAGAGTGAACATGGCTGCCGTCCTCGGAGCATTTTTATTACGTGTTGAAAGCCACAGCTGGGGCGGGGGAAACGAACGCAGTTTTATGAAAACGCGTGTTGTGGGGGTAAGGATATTGCACCATATGTTGCAAGAACACCTAGAGAGATGTTTGTGGGGTTAGTAGGGGTGGTAAAGGTTAGAGGATTACAAGTGGGATTATGGTAAGTGGGATTATGGTTTTTTTTTGCTTTGAGTGGGGTACATTAATGGGTAAAGGTGGTTTAGTTGTCAAATCTCCACATGCTAAGTTCTGTCACCCCACCTTTCTGGGGCTTTACTTGCCAACGATTCTACACCACCTGTACCACCCACACAACCGTAACATCTGTTTTTATTCTTCCTTCTCTGCTTTTAATATCTACACTATCCTGATCATTTGGCGGTTATCAAGTACATGTCGCATTCGCAAACTTTCGCTTTTAGTGAATCTCGGAGATCAAGTCGCGGAATTGGAAGAGGTGGGGGGGGGGGGGGGGGGGAGGGGGGGGGGGGAGGAGGGGGAGAAGCTGTACATGTTTTAACATGTTTGGAATATAATTGTGCCACTGCTGGGAATTTCTTTTCGATGGTTTTGTAATTCTTATTGCTCAATGGGGTTAGCGGGGAGTGCAGTTGGGGATGTTTACGTTATAGGATGAATGAGAACGAAGTAAAAACTGTTGGATCTAAGTACTCATGAGTGGTAAAAGTTCAACTCTGCACCAATTCACACACACACACACACACACACACACAAGAGGTTATAGGCTACACTTTGGCGGGGATCTTGATGGGAATTTTACCCGTTGAAGGCAGGGACAAAAAAACGTAATGAGATGAAACGTTTTAACGTGTGCGCAAGATGTTCTGCATGCGTTCACACTAGGGGCCCTCGGCTTATAGTCTCATCCGAAAGACAGTTAGAGGGAGTGGAGTCAGCACTGATGATTCTCTCAGTCAGTCAGTCTGTCAGTTGGTTGGACAATCTGTCAATCAACTGGTTGGACAATCTGTCAATCAATTGGTTGGACGATCTGTCAATCAATCAATCAATCAATCAATCAATCAATCAATCAATCGATCAGCGGGTAGGTAGTTTAGTAGTGCGGGAGTGTTGGCTAAATCTTCAAGGTAATGAATGATTGAATGAATGAAAGAATGATTGAATGCATGAATGAATGAATAACTGCATGAATTAATTATTTTATTTATTCTTTTATTTCGAGGATAATGGAATAAGCACTCGTGTGCTTTATTTCATCCAGTCCCCTTTTGTAGGCAGTTTTGTACATTTTATCATCCGTTCCCATCGGCACACAATGGCCTACTCCTCCGAAAAGCGGAACGGGTTTTATCATAACGCAAGGTGTTCTGCGTGCGTTCGCACACGGGACCTTCGTTTAAAGTCTCATCCGAAGGACTTTTGAGGAGAGTGGAGTTATGTTAACTCCAGAGGAAAAAATCATCTTGAGCGAGAATGGAGCCCGGGTCAGCAGATCACAAATACATCACTGTAACCACCAGGCTATCCCGTCCCCGAATGAATGAATAACTCTGCCAGTCAGTCAGTCAGTCAATCTCATCAATCAATCAGTCAATCGACCAGTCGATCAATTTCCCCAACAAACAGATCAATCAGAAGACTGCTTAATCAATCAATCATGGGGGACGGGTTTAGCCTAGTGGTTAGAACATTGCGCTCACAATCTGACGACTCGGGTTCGATTCCCGTTCAAATCCTGTTACGCTTTTCGTAAGAGTAGGCCATTGTGTGCCGGTGGGAACAGATGACAAAATTTACAAAACCGCATACACACGGGGACTGGATATAAAAAGCACGTAAGTGCTTATTCCATTATCTTCGATATAAAAGAGTAAAATAAAAATAAACACGTGCACACACACACACACTCACACGTACACACATACTCACATGTACACGCGCGCACTCCACACACACACACACGCGCACACATACACACACTCTCTCTCTCACGTACACACACTCCTCACACGCACACACACTCTCACACGTACACACATACACTCACACGTACACACACACACACACACACTCACACCTACCCCCCCCCCCCCCCCCCCACCCACCACACTCACACGTACTCACACACCCACCATTTAGGTAGCTGTATTTTGACTTCGGGGATAATTCTCTCACAGAGAAAATTGTTGATTCATTCATTTCTCTCTCTCTCTCTCTCTCTCTCTCTCTCTCTCTCTCTCTCTCTCTCTCTCTCTCTCTCTCTCTCTCTCTCTCTCTCTCTGTCGTTCCTTTTCTTTCTTTCTTTCTTCTCTCTTTCTTTCTATCTACTGCTCTCCCTGCCCCCCCCCTCCCCCTCCCCCCCCCTATTCTTCCATCCTCACAAATCACATCCTGCTATAAAACACCTGGAAGTAAGTAAACTTAATCCAAGCCATGGGGATGGGGGGGGGGGGGGGGGGGGGGGGGAGGCGCAAGGGGCAGAGGGGGTGGGGGGGGGGGGGGGTGGAGAATACCGGCAAACTTACCACACACAGGATTTTGACACGTTCGTTGTTCCCCCCACCCATCCCTACACACACGTACACACACGTAACACACACACACGTACACACACACACACACGTACACACACACACGCACACGCGCACACTCACACACGCACACGCACACGCGCACACTCGTCTAATATCACTTTAAGTGAACAGACGTAAAATTGAAGACACACACGCGCGCACACACACACACACACACACCACCCCCCATCCCAATCCACCCCTATTTTCCCCTCTTTGCTCCAGCAGCTGTCCTATCCCCCACCCCTTTCAAGTTTTACACCCCTCCCCTCTCCAATCCCCCCACCCCCACCCCCCACCCCCACCAACTGACTCCTCTCCCCCTGCCAACAGGGAACCCATATTATACATGTAGGCCTTTTTGTTTGTTTCTCTATAGCTGAAAAGAGTTAATGGGGGAATCAACTATTGTGAAGTGTGAATTGAATTGTTGTGAACCTCTTTTTTTTAGAAATGTCCGGGGGCAGTTTTCTCAACTAGGGGCCTCGCAGTTTCCTCCCTCGTGCTCGCCAGGTGCCAGTGACAGTTTTAGAGGAGGTAGAAATCACCTAGAATTAACTTCTTCCCCCCTCCCCTCTTTGTATTATTTATACGTGAAAAGCTGTTGCGTGCATACCTAAATGTGAGGTTCTTTGATTTGGTTGATCAGTTTATTGATTTAATCAAGTTGGTTGGATGGTTGGTTGGTTGATTGAGTAATTGACTGATCAGTTGGTCAGTCGATTGGTAAATCGGTCAGTTGATCGGTCATTTAGTCAGTTGATTGACTCACGGGCCTATTGATTGATTGGTTGATTGATTGATTGGTCAGCCTGTTGATCGGTCAGTTAGCTGGTGCACGGCTATTTGGACAGTTAAGTGAGCGGTTTATTGACTGGTTGGTTGACTGACTGACTGATTGATTGATTGACTGATTTTTTAAATTTTATTTATTCTTTTATATCGAGAATGGAATAAGCACTTATGTGCTTTTTTACGTCCAGTCCCCGTGTGTATGCGGTTTTGTAATTTTTTTAATCTGTTCCCACCGGCACACAATGGCCTACTTTTACGAAAAGCGGAACATGATTTAACGTGTGCGCAAGATGTTCTGCGTGCGTTCGCACACGGGGCCTCGGTTTATAGTCTCATCCGAAGGACTTTTGGGGATGGTGGAATCAGCACTGATGTTAACTCCAGAGGAACATACCCCCTTGAACGGGAATCGAAACCGGGTAGTCAGATTGCGAGCGCAATGCTCTAACCACTAGGCTATCCCGTCCCCCAGCATATTGAGGGCGGCGCCCATCTCCTCTCAAGACGAATTAAGGGGACCGGGAAATAGCTCAATGGTCAGAGGACTCGCTCTTCCCAAGTTAAGATTAGTTAAGCAGTATTGAGCGTGGTTACCAAGTGGATGGGTGACTGGGTTTTTTTTGTGCACCTTGGCTTCAGTACAGTACTCAAGTTCTTCATTTTCGAAGTTGTTGTTTTTATGTTGTTTCTTTTCTTTTTGCAGTCCCCCAGTTCACCCAGCTGTCAATGGGTACCTGCCTTCTTTACGGTTAGGGAAGGTAAAGCAGCGAGGGTGAGGAGATGGGCGCTGCCCTCAATATGCTGGCCCCTAGAGAAGTGAGGTCTCTGACGCCTCGCTCCCCCAACGACCACATAGGTTATGGGAACACATTAAATTCTAACGTTACTATCAATTGAAGGGTTGACAGAAACTGTTTTGTTGTTGTTACTGTTGTTGTTGCTGCTGCTGTTGTTATTGTTGCTGCTGTTGTTATTGCTGTTGCTGCTGCTGCTGTTGTTATTGTTGCTGCTGTTGTTGTTGCTGCTGCAGCTGCTGTTGCTGCAGCTGCTGTTGTACGTTCCACCAGCTTAAAACAACCCGGGAGTCATCTCAGCATATGCTTTTTGCCACAATGTGTTACATCTCTGTTCATCCCTGGGTTTGTTTTTTGTTTGTTTTGACATTCAGTGTTTCATACCAGCATATTAAATCGAGAAAAAGAAACGACAGATTCAATAAAACAGCTATAAAAATTCTGCAACACTTGAACGTTATTTACCTCAAGACCCCCTGAGCTTTTTGAAGAAAAAAAAAGAAAAGAAAAAAGAAAAAGGAAACAAAAACGGTACTTCTTATTTTGTCATAATATTATGTATTATTTGTGTTCGTGGTAAAGTTTGAGTTAAGTCTTCTGCAGTGTGGATCAGTGGTCTGTGGGTAACGCACACGCCTACGATAATGAGAAGCGTGGGTTCGATCCCACAGCACCAACAAAATGTGGCTGAATAAATTCTGTTTAAAAAAAAAGTAGCTTTGTTAGGGAGACAAAAAAAACCACTTGCAGACAAACAAACAAAAAGGGGGAAATGGAAAATAGGTGGCGCTCTCTTGTGGCGACGTGCTCTTTTTCTCAGATAGAGCAACCCAAATTTTACTCAGAGAAATTTGTTGTCACTCAAAGTTGTACACGAGACCCAAAACATAATAAATTATTATGCACTTTTTTCAGCCCTCAAGGACCACTTCCTAAAATAGTGTGAACACACACACACACGCACGCACACACACACATATCTCAAAACGTTTGTATACCTAACACTCATTTTCACGCAAGCTTAATCAATTTTATTTTTCAGCACCAAATGCTGACGTACCTTATAGTGTGTGTTCTGTGTGTGTGTGTGTGTGTGTGTGTGTGTGTGGCGAGGGGATGGGCTGGGTGGGTGTGTGGAAGGTTGGAAGAAATAGTAAGGGGGTTGGGGGAATACTGGGGTAGAGTGGACAGGGTTAAGGGGAATAGTGGGAGGGGGGAAGCAGAATTGAGGGGAATAGTGAGGGTGGTAGGCAGGGTAGGGGGAAATAGTGTGTGTGAGGGGGTGGCTAACCATAGTTTGAGGGAATAGTATGTGTGTGTGTGTGGGGGGGGGGGGGGGGGGGGTGTACAGGTTTGAGGAAACAGTAGGGGTAGGCGGGGTTAGTTGGGATTATTAAAAGGAGGGAGGGGGGGGGGGGGGGGTGTTAGGGTGGACAGTGCAGGCGAAATGAACTGTGGGGATGGGTTGAGTTAGCAGAGAAAAGCGCGTATGTGTGTGTGTGTGTGTGTGTGTGTGTGTGTGGTGGTGTGTGTGTGTATGTGGATGGGGGTGGGGGGGGGGGGGGGAGTAGTTAAGTTTGGGTTGGGGGGTGGTAGTGGAAGACTGACAGGATCCTGATGGGGAGGAGGGTGGGTGGAGAGGCGTTAGGGAGGTACAGTGGTAGGTAGGGGTGGTGGTACTGATGCAGGGAGGAGGGGAGAGGGGTGTTGACAAGGTTGGGGGGGTATTTATTGTCGATTGCATAGGAAACAGGAAGGGGAGCAAAATAATAAAGGGGGGTGGGGGGTAGACATTGTTAGGGCTACTAATGGATTGATTAGGGCTGGGGAGGGAGGTCGAGGGCGGGGGGGGGGGGGGGGGGGGGGGGGGGGGGGGGGGGGGGAGACAGGATTAGGACCCTACTGCTAAAGGGTAGGGGGGGGGGGGATTGGTCATAGTTAAGGGATGGAGGGGAGGGAGGAGGGAAATAATAAGGGATGGACAAGTTAAGGGGGATGGAGGGTAGGGGTGGGGGGACAAGTCCAGAGGCAATGTAGGACAGTGATTCAGAACACGCTAGAGAAGACTTCATGGAAACGTCCATCTTGCTGAATGCTGATTATTCTGTAACGGTAAAGGTGTCCCATAACCTATGTGGTCGTAGGGGAACGAGGCATCAGAGACCTCAATTCTCTAGGGGGCCCAGCATATTGAGGGCGGCGCCCATCTCCTCTCCCTCGCTGCTTTACCTTCCCTGACCCTAACGAGGACAGGTACCCATTTACAGCTGGGTGAAGTGGGGGAACTGTACTGAAGCCAAGGCGCGCAAACGGTCACCCATCCAAGTGGTAACCACGCTCCACGCTGCTTAACATTGCCCCTGGGGGAAAGCGAGTGCTCCGACCACTGAGCTATCCCGTATTCTGTAGGTAAATAAAGATAAACAATAAATTATCTGTAAATGAGGACCGTGAGCTGGTTTTCATTTATGTATTTATATTTTATTTATTCATTTATTTTTGCGTTCCTCAGTTAGAGCTCCGAGGTTCACCAAACGAATGGCGAGATTTTTGTTGTTGCGAATACGACGAACTGTGAATTTAATAATTATCACTACTCCCCAAAGTCGGAATGTGGCTACACGAGCGCTGGGCAAAAACGTTCGTTATCTACAGGTAAACATCTCACCACTAGCAAACCTCCACGCTCGCGCCAAGTAACACACACATTATTTATTTTTGTTATCATCATTCTCATCATTATTATGTTACGATCATTACCATTATTACAATTATAATTATTATTATCACCAACAGTTAGGACACATCACTGAACTCAGAGAAAGAAATTTAGGTGTGCAATTTAATTTTTAACCCATAATTAATTTTGATAAACGCGTACTGGTTAAAGGGAGGTAAACGCTCATAACCAGTCTTTCTCGATTTGTGTCCCTTTGAAAGAAAAACTTGCATAAACACCGTTTCATTAATTTCGTATAATTTAGGAAGCTTGATATATGCTTCACACACATAGAGTAAATGTTTTATTTATTTCTTTATTTTATTTCAAGGACACTGGAATATGCACTCGTGTGCTTTTTAACATCTAGTACCGTGTACATGCTGTTTTGTAAATGTTTTCCATTCTCACCAGCACACAATGGCCTAATCTTCTGAAAAGCAAAACAGGCTTTAATATGTACGCAAGATTAAAATAAAATAAATATATATATATATACATACATATCTATCAATATATATATACATACATACATACATATCTATCAATATATATATATATATATATATATATATACACATACATATCTATCTATATATATACACCCTTTACCCTAAATTCTATGAGGAACATTCTTTGTGATGCTCTACTGTATGAACAATTATTTTTCCTCGTTATTAGTCATCAGTAATGCATATATGTGTCTGCACCAGTGAGAAAGATGGAGAGAGATTTAATGGACAGACGACAGGTTCAAAGTAGGTTACAAAGAGTTCTATGCTGGAGTCGGGGCAGTTTGCTTAAATCATTGTAAAATGGTGATTGTGCAAATAACCCGAGAGGCAACATTGTCAAAGGATGCGTGCCTATTAGGTGGAGGCAGTGGTGGTGGTATGCGTTTAATGGTGGGAGTGGTAGTTCAGTGTGTGTGTGTGTGTGTGTGTGTGTGTGTGTTGGATGTTCTGGTTTTGTTGGGCTTTTTTTTCTCTTTTTGGTTAAGTTTTTGTGTGCGGGGTTGTTTTTTTTGGTATTTAAACAATTTGCACTTTTTTTTTTTAAAGTCTTGGAAGATCCCCATAACATGCAAGTGGTGCAAAACAACTTTTAAAATGCATATCTAACCAAGACTTTCACTTTCTCTGTTGACTTTGACATGAATTGTATAAATCAAAGCAAATCAAATCAATATAACATTTCCTTGTGAGCTTTCCACATCGCACAACCAAAAATATTTAAAAAACCACAGTTATGCCTTTCAGTAAACCTAGCCACTCTAAATCATCCAACACTGCTTTTAACATCTGGCATCAAATATAAAAAGAATGAATGTTCTGCCTTCTAGTGAACCTAGTCACTTTAAATCCTCCACCTGCACAAAAAAATCAACGATGTCAACTTTGGCTTAAAAGGAAATGGCATCACAGCATGGTTCACTTTATGACCATTATTCACATCTTTTCCACTAAGATGTGTTTGTGGTATGAAGTCCGATACCAAGATTTTTTTTTAAAACATCCTAAAGGAAATGGCATCACATCATGGTTCACTTTATAAGCATAATTCACATAATCTTTTCCACTAAGATGTGTTTGTGGTGTTTAGTACGATATCAAGATTTAAAAAAACCCACAAAAAACCCATCCTATAACTTTCGTAAACTACAACTGTCAATTCAGTTTCCAATATACAAGCATTCACATCATTCCCAGGCAGTTTTGTTATGAAATGAAGTGATGGACATCTCCACACCAAAGCAGCAAACAAAAATTTGACAGCAATATCAACACTTGCACAGGCCCAGTTTCCCTAGATCTGCTGATACATTTTGAAAGTGACTTTCCATCACTTTGCACAGCTATACATGCATGCTTTGTGCGAGGAGTGCTTTCCTTTCCTTTCTTTCCCGTATACAGCCATACTATTCATGAAGGCCACATCACAGCTGTCACGTTCAATTTCAGAATCTTTTACAACATTCGCCTTAAGTTCAATATCAGCACCATCCTATCTTTTTAACACACTTCCAACACTGTCAATCTAAAAACACAAAAACTGCTTTAATAACAAAAAAACTGCTTCATTCCCTTAGGCCCATATAACACAAGGCCTGTGCTGAGGATGCAAGCCATTGTGCTTTATGATCCCCAGGTTACTTTTTTTTTTTAAAGCATAATGAAAACTTCAATGTACAAACAGCAACACATGTGTATTAAAGTGCCACATGGGCAAACAACACTGCTGAATAAGACATCCTGCTCCCATCCCCGTGTTTACAATTTCATGATCTGGCCACAAGAACAAAATAATACAGGCGAAATGTCAGATAAAGAGAACAAGAGAATGTCTGAACGATTTGCTTGACAAAGGGCAAGAGAATGGAGTGGGAAGGTAGAGAATAAGAGATGATAGAAAAGATGAAAACAACGATAGTGATGGAAAAGGGGAAATTTTTTCAAGATTTCTGAACATGCATGTTTATTTCTGACAGGTATTTGAGTACATCTAAACATTTTAGAGTTGTCTGTGTACATTTGATGGACTGATTGCATTTGAATATAAAGGAGAAGGGGAGAGCAACACATACCCAAAACAATTTGGGGGGTTAGAGAAAAAAGATAAAGAGTATAAGCATCCGGATCTTGTGCACACACACTCCACACACATTCATTCATAGATAGAAATCCGACCATAGACCTTGGTCTAAGTTTTTTGTTTTATTTCTTTTCCACTTTGTATTACATTTCATTAGGTTTCAACAATACAAGTCCTTAAGTTTTTTTTTCATTGTGTTTCATTTCAGCTGCGAGCCAGCTACCCAACCCTAACTCCAGCCTCTCTTTTTTGGCTGAAGGGGGAGGTAGGCTTTTCCCAATGCTCTGACCAGCACTGACAATGACAGACCCACTGACTTTTCGTTTGCTTCTGAATTCTCACACTATCATTTGAAATATCTGGAACCACAATGATGTTCATTCCAATATGTACAAAGTGACAACACCAAGCTTCTCAATTCCATCCGTGTTATCTTTAAAGCCAGAAAGTGCAGACGCCCTGAAAAAAAGGTAAGTGGAAGTCATCAGTTTGTAGGTTTTATAGCAGAGGAAGTTGTATAAAACTTGCATTTTTTTCATGACAAAGTCAGTTGGAAAAGTCAAGTGTCAGAGGTGTGTGCTCATTTTTTAACTTAAGGTATACACTTCCATCAATTCATAAAGGGCTGTTATGAAATATAGGAAAAAAAGGAAGCAACACTGGTTACCAAAAACTGTTCTAAAAAAAATACATGTCATTGAAATGGATGTAACAGTTTTATCTACATTTCCAGTCGGGATACTAGAACAAGCTGAAAGAACAAGAAAACCACTGATAACACGTGCAAGCCAAAGCAAAAAATCAACATGCTACAAGCAAATAGAGTTTCTAGTTAATCCTTTCACGGGAGTAAATTCAGATGGTAAGCAGCTTCAACTGCAATACATTTTAAAATAAAACTATTTTTGACCACGGAGTATCACATTGGGGGGGGTGTGCAGCAAACAAAGAGGAGGGCATTAACTGCATCACAAACAAATCTACCAGATACCATGCAAAAAACCAGTGTCTAAAAGTTTCACATAGAAACGACAGATTCAAGACATGATTTAAGCCACGTCCTTCAGGCTGTTATGATAAAAACAAAATGATGCAGGAAACAAGCTACACACATACTAATATCACTTTAAGTGAACAGACGTAAAATTGAAGACACACACATACACTATCCATTTGAAGGTGAAAATTGTAGGATTGTGTTTACACACAACTAAACCAAAATACAAAAAACAAAAACTTACTGAACATGTAAATATTGGAAGCATAGTAAAACTCATTCAAGAAAGGACAGACATTACGCTTGGAAGAAAATGAAAGTTTTCTTGGATCACATGAATTAGCAGTATCATCAAACAACGACCCACTGGTGGTCAAAAAACCACAAAATAAATACGTCCCAAACAGCTGGGAAAGCCCAAGACAGGCAAATACTGCATGATCAAAACCATAGTCTTTTAAACTTAAGACCAAATTTACGTCTGGCTATGTTGGAATAATGATCTATAGGTATATAGTGGGTAACACAGTTAATACCCAAACTCTACAACCTACAAAGGACAATGACAAATTTTATTTCAAGGATAATGAATAAGCACTCATGTGCTTTTTTACATCCAGTCCCCGCCCGTAGGGATACATCTTAATAATAACCTAATACTTATACTCTCATACAGGAAAAAGAGTCAGCAGTAAACTGCTGATTTTGCACTGAGTACTTCAAATTGAATACATTTATTAAAGAAAAAGGAAGACTTTTGGTAATTGGAGTTTAAGAAACTATGCTTTAAAGAGTTTAATACAAAATGTCAGAAGATGTGAATAACAACAACAGCAAAATGGAAAAGGCAAGCACTTTAAACAATACTAGCTGTACACCAGCATTCCTTGCCGAAATTATTTACTTCTAAGCTATTTAAAGCAAAAAACCAAACCAAAAATAATGCAGGCAAACTACTTGTACACACTTTACAACCACTAAAAAGAAAACACACACACACATCAAACATTTGCTAAACCATTTTCTACTTGTACACATTTTATGAGAGCACAAAAGTAAAAGCAAGAAGAAAGGCTGAACAAAAAACAATCACAAGCTATACCACACAGTTTCATCACAGTGATCTGCTAGTACAACACACCATGTCTCAACATTTGCTACCAAGAAAAATGGGCAAAATAGATACAGTACAAAGGTTAGATAAATGCAAGCAAGCAGTCGTGCAACAATGAACACCGACCATCGTAAAAATTGATCACATTGAGCACTTAAGTCTTTAAAAAAAAAACCAAAAAAAACCTGCCGATTTTTTTTTATGAGGCCTCCAACTTTTCCACATGTTTCTTCTTTAATTCTGGGGTTTACATTTTTTTCCCATCTTTTTGTTCTGTCCATTTTTAACAATTTATGGGGCCTCCAAACTTGCTCAGTTTTCAAATGTAAGACACAAAAAGGGAAGAGTACATTAAATGTGCTGAGAACGAAAATCAAAGTTGGCTGGGAGAGATGCAGATGGAGAAGTCTATTAGTGGACTGGGAGTGCTGTGACCTGGGTAACAGGCATGCCCCTGACTATGGCAAAGCAAAGAGCAAGAAGGAAATAAGGTAACAAGAGGCATCAATACAAGATTCCTGCAATCCTATTATACACATTATAGAATGAATGGTTAAACTGGGTTTTTTTAGACTAGAGTTTGTAAAATAAACCTTTTCTGAAGCAAGGTTGTCAAAATAAGATGTACACTTTTCTTTTAAAAAAACCCACCATAATACTTTTTTTTATTTAAAAGATATTGACATTTCAATACTCTATTAAATAAGATGTACACTTTTTAAAAATTTTAAATTAATGAGACATTCCAACACTTCCTTGACCTCCATCCTTTCTAAAAATTATGGAGAATTCTTTCAACTCAAATGCTGGTCACAGCTTCACATCCAACAATTCAAAAGACATTCTTTAAACAACACATACACACAGAACATAAACTTTTTATTTCATTTACTGCTATTTCCACTTAAAGACTGCCCCCTCCAAAAAAGACAACCAACCCTCACACACAGAGTAACACAGGGGGTGTGCAGCTTTTCTGCTGGTTGCACAACATTGAATACACTGGTGATGACAATATCTGTGGTATATCCTTCCATAAAGCTGCCTGCAGTTCAAATACTTCCTACACACACACACTCGCACGGAGACCTGAACATAACTTCTTCCCCTCCTAATAGCACACATTTGCAATGCGTCCTCACCATCTCCCAGTGCCTCACGATTATTTTTAAATGGATTCTATAACTAACATCCCTTACTTTGTTTTCAAATAAATTTTTAAAACAAGCATCCCCTTCAAATGGTTGTTCAATCACACATTCTAAAACTAGTATTCTGTTTTCAAATACAATTTTTGTACAATGCACCCCCTTGAAATGATCATTCACACATTCTAAAACCAGCACCCTCTACTTTTATATAAACCGTTTCTAAACTACTTCCTGCCCAAACCCCCCACCCTTTCCTGAATTTAAGTCAGAAAGTGTGACTGCCTGCCCCTTATCCCCAGGCATTACACCTTTCCCCATTCCTACATACCAGGACATTCTAAAACCCCCTTCTTATAGCACATAGCTGTCAAATTTACCCCTCATTTTCAGCTACTCTCAGCTGCTACTCTTCAAGCCCAGCCCATCCCATCCCAGCAGTTACTACTTCTAGCAGAAACTGACAGCATTCGGTTCAGGACTTGGAAGCTTTGCGCCTTCCTTAATGTGACAGTGTAGAAAACCATGAGGGTGAAGAAAAGGGATGAGTGTGATAATTTTAGTACTGGATCCTTGACCGAGTTGTGCTGGCTTTGAGCTCTGTGAGCATTCTTTCCTCTCAATTTCTAGCACGCCTCCTCCCACTGACCCTAAGGAAAAACTTTAGCCAATGTGTCAGCATACACACCACAATGTCCACCTGCCTTTTGTGTCCACATGTGGGGCCAGAGTTAGAGTTGAGGTTAGTGTTAGGGTTAGTGTTTAAAAACAGTTAAAAGCGGGGCAAGGGCCGTCTGTCAGCTGGTCGGTCTGAACGTTAGAATACATGTGGACACAATAGCACTAAGACACCTGGTATGTAGCTGTAGACACAATGGTACGTAAGCTCAAAATAAAATGGAGCGTTAAATCAGGATCACCAGTTTTATAGCTAAAGCTGCGCATTGGACTTCAGTGTCCACAAATTTCCAGTTATGCTGTCAGCGATTTTTTCCCTTGTTGCTTGGCTGGAGTTCCAAGGTTTATCAATGGTGAAGTTTTTGTGCATGCCATGTTTTTCCCCCACTACTAAGGTAGCCACATTCGGACTTTCAGAATACAGTTGGAATCTAAACCTGCCAATTTTCCTACGAGTCAGGAGGTACCTCCCTGCTCTCTGATATTCAACTGTTGGTTCTTGACGTGTACAAGTCCCTAAGCATAGGGGTCCAACTGGTGTAGAGTCTACACCGGAAGACTTGACATTCACTTCAATTTTCCTGTCAAACTGGGGAAAAAATGGCTAGGCTGGGAATCGAACCCTGAACCTTCAAGGTTTACTTAAGGTAGATGAACGTCTAACCTGTCCTGCCACCTACCTCCCTTATCACAAAGATTTCTAGCCTAAGACCTTTTTTAACTAGTTGCATCCATTAATTTTCTTTATTTTTAAAGCTCAAAATAAATCATGTCAGAAAACCCCAGCCAGTCCTCTTTTTCTTCTCTATCCCCTCTGTTGTAAATGTTCATCTTTACTCCTCAACACCCCTTTCCCTTCCTTGCCTCTCCTTCCAACCCAATGTCTCCTCCCCACTACTACCTCCTATACACGAGCACACACACAATCATCTCACTAAGAATTATATAATACTAATGTCTTGTGAAATGAAACTGAATAAAAAATCAGGCGTATACTACCTTTGAATCTGATGTACTTGATACTGCAGTAAACTATAGAACGATATACCTCCGGCAAATCGGATTTGTTCACCATACTGTGAAACTTTACCAATTCTGCTAACAACAATATGCCAGTGGTAGCCAGAGTATACATTTACCAAAATCAATGGCTATTGAACTACACATTTTCAGGGCACAACAACCTTTTTCCGCTGATTTTTTTAATTTAATAAAAAAAAGGAAAAGCATTGCCAGTTATACTAGTGTATCACAAAAGTTTCTTCTTAATCCGATTCATTGTTGAAAAAAAATTGAAAAAGTATATTACAAGTCTCACAAGGTATATTAGGAACAATTCTACTTTCACAACCAATCACACAAAAAAACCTAGATAAAAATACAAATTCCAATTCTAAATTCAGTGAAACTGATATCAAGTGCAGAGTATTTTCTCAAGCAACAATAGGATCATATGAAAAAATGACATCACTCATTTGAAAAAACAAAACAAAACACCTTATAGATTATGCCAGGAACTGAGTATTTTCTTCAGCAATCATTTGATTAAAGAAAAAAGGGGGAATGCATATTTTCTTAACCAATAGATCATTAAAAACAAAGAGGGACAGAGTATTTTCTCAAGCAATCATTTGATCATTTTTTTTAAAAGTATTTTCTCAAGCCATCATTAGATTTTTTTTTTAAATGGGACAGAGTATTTTCTTAAGCATCATTTGATCATTTAAAAAAACAAAAAAGAGGGGGGGGGGGGGGGGGGGGGGCGGCAGTGTGGACAAAGTATTTTCTCAGCAACCATTGAATCATTAAGAAAAAAAAGAAATAGTTTCTCAATCGATTAAAAAAAACAGGGGGGGGGGGGGGGGGGAGAAGGGGGGGTACAAATATTTTCTCATAAAAAAAGGGGGAGGAGGGGGGACAGTATTTTCTCAAGCAACCACTGGATTATTTAAAAAAACAACAAAACACCCAAAACAGGACAGTATTTTCTTAAGCAACCAATTGATCATTTAACAAAAACGGGACAGTATTTTCTCAAGCTGTCATTGGATCATTTAACAAAACAGCTAAAAAAAGCCCCTCAATAGAAAATATGTCGGGAACCAAGTATTTTCTTGAGCAATCATTTGATCAGATTCATTCCAAGAGACAAAAATCTTATGCAAAACATTCACAAGCTCTGTTTCACAATCAAGGGACATGATTATATACAACTATATATATATACAAAAAACCAACCAAAATTCTACTAAGTCTCCAAAGTACTTTAAGACTGGGCTATCTTCGAACAAACTGCTGAACATCGTTTTGGGGTAGGCAGTTCTGTGTGCTGTAACACTGCCTTCAAGATAAAATTGTTATAATCACATCAGTGCATTTACAGAGGATTTTGTTTTGTTGAAATCACAGTGGATTTACAGAGGATATTTATTGCTTCACTGTGTGTAGTTATTTCTGAAAATCAAGATGACTTACAGAGGATTTTTACCGTTTGTTTCACTGACTAGATTTCTGAAAATCAGTAAGTTGGTTTACAGAGGATTTTATATTGTCATTTCATTGTCTAGACATTTCTGAAAATCAGTAAAGTTGATTGACAGAGGATTTTTTGTTGAGGTTACATCAGTATTACATAAGTGGATTTACAGAGGATTTGTATGGTCAATTTCATTGTCTAGGCATTTCTGAAAATCACCATGTTGATGACGTTTTGCATTGTTATAATCACAAAAGAGGATTTACAGAGGATTTTTACTGTCGTTTCACTGTCTAGATATTTCTGAAGATAGAAAGTTGACGATTTACAGAGGATTTTTACTGTCGATTCACTGTCTAGTAGATATTTCTGAAAATAGGAAGTTGATTTACAGAGGATTTTTACTGTCGTTTCACTGTCTAGATATTTCTGAAGATAGGAAGTTGATTTACAGAGGATTTTTACTGTTGTTTCACTGTCTGGATATTTCTGAAAATCGGGAAGTTGATGAGTTACAGAGGATTTTTACTGTCGTTTCACTGTCTGGATACTTCTGAAGATAGGAAGTTGACGATTTACAGAGGATTTTTACTGTCGTTTCACCGTCTAAGATATTTCTGAAAATTCAAGAAGATTTACAGAGGATTTTTACAGTCATTTCACTGTCTGGATATTTCTGAAAATCAGGAAGTTGATGTCCAGAGGATTTTTACAGTCGTTTCACTGTCTGGATATTTCTGAAAATCAGGAAGGTGACGAGGTTGTGGGGGTTGATCTGTACAGGATGGCACGGTGCCAGATGCTGTCTCCGTACTTCGGCATTGGATTCCAGCACAACAGCTCCTGAAAGCACATGTCAGTAACCTGCAAAATTCTGGTACATTGCATACACGTTATAACAATTTTGTTTATGTCATGTCGCATGTGTGTGAGTGTGTGTTTTGTGTGCTTTTTGTGTGCGTGTGCGTGCGCGGGGATACTGGCATGCGTACGAGTGTGATTTTACATTAGTGATTTTTATGACTGGGTTAGATACTGCTTATGTTTGGGTGCTTTTTTTCTAACTTCTATTTTTTTTAATAAAAATCTTGTGATGTATGCATACTTTTGTCCGGATACTGGGTGTGTGTGGGTGTGTGTGTGATCAAATTTTTCTGTTCAGTTTTAATGTAGAGTTTGTAACAAGTATTTGAATAAAACTGAATTAAATTCCTCAAAAATTGGATTTCATCTCTTTGCTTTTAATGAGATTTCTTTCAAGCATTAAAATGATTTCATCTGTTTACTTCGAATCAGATTTGCTCAAATATTAGAATGATTTCATTTCTTTGCTTACCTAGATATTGAGACGAGTGTGTGGTAAACTTGGTTCCTTCCACTTCATGCAGGCAGGCAAAACGTCAGTGATGTACTGTGGTGTGGAAGATGGAACAGCAGCTTTTGTAGACGATCCGATTCTACCAGGCAGCACTGAAACAGTTATAAAATAAGCGCTCTGATTTGTCTTTGCAAGATATAGCGCTGTACAAATTTCATTTATTATTATTATTATAAAATAACATACAGGCCTTCTGAACAGAGAGACATGGACCAGAAGGCAAAAGAGAAACACAAACACAGAGGACTTGTGCTCTTGAAGATACAATTTTTTCATTTGTTTTTGTCCTTTGACTAGAGCTGAGAGCTTCACCCCGGGTGTGTTTTTGTGTATGCAGCCATTGTTACCCATCACTGACTAGAGCTGTGAGGTTAACCACAGGTGTGTTTTTGTGTATGCAGCCATTGTTACCCACCACTGACTAGAACTGAGAGGTTAACCACAGGTGTTTTTGTGTATGCATGTTACCCACTAGAGCTGTGAGGTTCACCCCAGGTGTTTTTGTGTATGCAGCCATTGTTACCCACTAGAGCTGTGAGGTTCACCCCGGGTGCGTTTTTGTGTATGCAGCCATTGTTACCCACTAGAGCTGTGAGGTTCACCCCGGGTGTGTGTCTGTATGCAGCCATCGTTACCCACTAGAGCTGTGAGGTTCACCCCGGGTGTGTCTGTGTATGCAGCCATTGTTACCCACTAGAGCTGTGAGGTTCACCCCGGGTGTGTCTGTGTATGCAGCCAACGTTACCCACTAGAGCTGTGAGGTTCACCCCTGGTGTGTTTTTGTGTATGCAGCCAGTGTTACCCACTAGAGCTGTGAGGTTAACCACAGGTGTGTTTTTGTGTATGCAGCCATGGTTACCCACTAGAGCTGTGAGGTTAACCCCGGGTGCGTTTGTGTGTATGCAGCCATGGTTACCCACTAGAGCTGTGAGGTTAACCCCGGGTGTGTTTTTGTGTATGCAGCCATGGTTACCCACTAGAGCTGTGAAGTTCACCCCGGGTGTGTTTTTGTGTATGCAGCCATGGTTACCCACTAGAGCTGTGAAGTTCACCCCGGGTGTGTTTTTGTGTATGCAGCCAGTGTTACCCACCACTTGGGCAGCCGCATTCCTACATCCAAGGTGCTGTCTTAACACGACACCTATGTGCATGTTTTAATTAAATTTTGTCATCTGTTCCTACTAGCATATTATAGCCTACTCTTCCAAAAAACCAGGTTTTTAACATGTGCACAAGATGCTGTGCATGCATTCGCACTCAGGGCCTCAGTTTATAGTCTTTCCTTACATTTTTAAATTTTCAGTATATTCATGCCAAAGCCCTCAAGGTCTGGAAAAACATGTAAGACAGTTGGAGGGGAGTTGTGATCGCCACCTCAAATGAACGTCTTAGTCTGGCTCCATGACTTTAATACTTGCCAATACAAGGCCTAGAAAACAACACCCTGTATATGTCTGCTCAGAACAGACACCACTGAACATAAGTAATCCAGCAACAGTGCAGGGTCCTTATGGTTGGTAGCCTTACGGCAGCCTAATATTAAACTTTGAACGAGATTCTGACTTTGACGACATGGCAGGAGAAGCCTTAATGTGACAGTGGTGTTTAGGATATGAATGAGCGGTGTCGGAACGACAAAACTAATGCTTCATAAAATGTAAAAATAAAATGTATATATATATAATTCAACTTATGACTGGCCGAAGATAGAATCATAAAATGGAGAGAAGACAAACAGTAGTAAATATGAACAAGTATGTGGCAGCATACCTTTGTTCTAACTGCAGGCTCTGATGACTGGTGTCCAGAACGTGTGGCGTTTTTCACTCGGTTCCTTATCCAGAGGTGCTGAAATTGCAGGCCATGATGTGACGACTGGAGCTGGGAATGTGTGGAGCACACTATGACGACTGGTGTTGGGAATGTGTAGAGTTCTGCACTTGATTCCAGTGCCGCCATCAGTTCTGTTAATTGTAGGCTACAACGACTGGAGTGGGCAATGTGAGGTGTAGACTACGACTGGAGTGGGCAATGTGAGGTGTAGACTACGACTGGAGTGGGCAATGCGAGGTGTAGACTACGACTGGAGATGGCAATGTGTGGCGACTGGCATTGGGAATGTGGCGACTTGCACTTGATTCCAGTTCCATCAAGTTCCAAAATTGCAGGCAATGGTGACTGGTGTTGGAAATATAATATGGTGACTGGCACTTGATTCCACGTCCATAGCTCCTGAAAACAGTATATGTCATTTATTTACAATGAAATTTCTGGTATCAGTTATCTGAACTTGATAATTCATCTGAATTCATTAACTTGAACCATTACCTTTAGAATTATTCTATACAGGTCATTGTCACAATTAAGTTATAAACTTTCTAAGCCCCAACAGTAGAATTAATTTCACTATTTTGAAAGATGAAATTTCAAAATACTCTCCTTACTGTCAAAATTAATGTTTTATTTCTACCTCAATTCATCCATTTATTCTGTAGACAATTTGTCAATTAACACTAAAAAATTTTAACACACAAAGTTTTGTTTTGAATGACATTCTGGGACTCGTGACAGACAATACAAAGAATTTACCAATAGGCTATTTTCAAACCGTGTAATATATTCTGCATGTTTATATATGCGAGTTTATTTTCTAACCTGGCTTTGAAGAAGTATGCAGTGTGCTGGCACCACCTCCAGTAGGACGACACGATATCAGGGGTGTGCGTCATGGGTGTACTGTACGTCAGGGTGTACTTCAGGGGTGTACGTCAGGGGTATAGGGTTGTAGGAAGGCAAGTGGCTCTCTCCAGCTTGGATTCTTTCCAGCAGGATGCCACCTCTAGTCTTGATCTGCTCCACGTGTAGAAAGGCGCGACATGCAGGCTTTGGAAACAGCTCTGTTGACATTGAAAATTGACCAAGTATGAAGAATACATCAAACCTCCCATCATGTTCGATCTAATCGCGTTTACAGCCCTATGGACTACACAGGCCATAATAAGCCTTGCAAGGCTCTAACACTATCCCTTTTGAAGTTGAATATTTAAACTAAATTTTAATAATGGGGGGAGAGGCAACGTGATAAATAATGGACAAATAACGTTGATACACAACTGACAAAAACAGTCTACGATTTATTTCTAGGACAAAAAAGAAAAAACGAAAACGATGGAAAAGGGTCAATGCCTTTGACGTAAGATTTGGTTCACTTTTTTTTTAACTTTTAAAATTTCAGTTTTATCAAATTTGAAAGCTATCAATTCATGGTGTTGAGAATTTAAACACAAGACTGAATTATTAACTAGCATTTTTTCTCAGTAATCTGCAAACAAAAGGCATTTATTTTACACTATACTCCTCCATTCTGGATAAATTAGTGATTGTCATATCTGCAGCAACCCCAAACCATAAGCTCCTCACTAAGTAAAATGTTCAGCGAGACTCATTTCATGGGAATAAACTTTTCCCATAACAAAATAAAATTTAACTGAATCACACACACACACAATCCCTCCCAAAACCTCTGTAGCAGTTTTCAAAATACTTACGTATGCAAAGTTCTTCATGGAGCATGTTCCACGGCCCAGACGTCATCCACACCTGAAGAGGATTCTGAAGACCTCCTACATATATGATCCACATGGAGACTTTTAACTACCAGATAAGGACCCTGTGTGACACGAAGGATGGACAGAGGGACAAAGATTGTCAGTTTAGGAAACACTTAGGACTGGGAGGGGGTGGCCGAGTCACGGCCCCTCGTGATGTCCATGCCGTGGTGGTGGTGGTGTTTTCCGACACCGCGCGCGATCACTGTCACCCAGATTGCTCTCCTGCCCCGATTCTAGCCACATCCCCTGTTCTTTGAAGACACTGTGGGTTCGGAGTTTTTTAGGAAGGGGATGGGCGGCTGCTTTTGTTTTATTGGGTTTATCATGTTTATTGCGTTTCCTATCCTATTCTATTTAGTTTTATCTAGGGTTTTATTATTTTAATTCTAACTTTTATTCTCTACTTTATTTTGCTATAATATTTTATTCTACATTTTTTAGCAAGGAGAGTTGATGCAATCCACAGAAGTTTGGTGCCCAGTGATTATTTGACGGCAATCGACGGGTAGTCTGATGAGAAGATCGCAAGTCTGACGGAACTTCAGGGGCAACATTGGGTTAGAGCAAAGAAAATGGAAAGAGGAGTCCTGCGTCTCTTCCCTCTGTGAGCAATGCAGACACGCGTTTCCGAGATAATCCTTGTCAGACATTCCGGTGTGATGAACCAGCTGCTTAGCCGGTGGTTTTGTCTGCTAACCTCGAAGATTATGTTGGAACACTGAATATTCCATATGCAAATGCTCAATGCCCTGTATGTCGCCCCAAAGTGTTTGATGTGGCCAGTATGTCATGAATATAGACGCCACTCTGAAATATACGCATCAACTATCGGAGTTCACGCCCAGTCCTGTAGGATCTGAAAGCATGCACCGGTATGCATGAACACTGGCTACAAGCGCTGGGGAAAACGGTATCCCCCTTTCTAAAGACGGCGACTTTTTCAAGTCTCAGATCCCACGTGAACAAAGCCCTTCAGGGCCTTGTTGAAGGTTTCCTTTTTCCTCCGTCCTCTATCCTTCCCTAACAGGGGCCTTGACACAGTTAAAACATCAACCATGTTTACACATTATACTTCAGAGGTCTTCGCCTCCCTGGTTCACTTCACAGCGTTGTCGTCATAGCGTCTGTAGTGAGGAGGTCCAAGACTGTTGCGAGATGTCTGATGACAAACACAAACAATAATATATAAAGTGAGAGATAGAGACAGAGAGAGAGAGCAAAAATAACATCTACAGAGGTGTGTGTGTGTGTGTGTGTGTGTGTGCGTCGCGCGCGCGCGCACATAACTGTGTGTGTGTGGTGAGAGGGAGGCAGAGACTCGGAAAGACAGACAGGCAGAGAAACAGACAGACAGACAGACAGAGAGAGAGAGAGAGAGAGAGAGAGAGAGAGAGAAGGAGAGAGGAGAGAGAGAGAGAGACTGGAGGAGATTGAAAACAGAACACACAATATCAATAAAAACATTTTACAACCATTAAATTGTGAATCTAAATATGGCATCAAAAACATTAATCCAATAAGTAAACACATCAATGAAGAAATGCGCATTGCAAAAAATAACATTTTAAATAAAGCAGTGAACTTGCACTTTTATAATTTTATAACTTGCCAATGGAAGCTTCACTTTCAGTTTCACTAGCTAATCCATGCCAGAGATGTAGCTTGGGTTCCACGTCTCCCTGGGCAAAATGAACTGCCAATTTTACTGTGTGTTCATCTATTCGCACTAAAGCACCTATTCTCACCCCATCCTGGCCTATAATTTTGATTTGACATATATCTTCGATTGGTGCGTGCCTGTCTATCCAGTCAGTTTTTCCGCGAAAACCATGTTCCGCCATTGTTGTGCGTGGTGACGTCAAAGGTTACGCGCATGCGCATTGACTGAACACCCAATTAAGGGGAGACTATTCTGACCAATAGCACTAATGTGAGGTGAATTCTCCGACCAGGCCTAGCAGATAACGTTCTCGATTTTCGGATTTTTGTTGACAATAGATTTGGGCTCATAAAATCGTATTTTCTTATATTCCTACTTTTCCTAAAAAAAATACGGATGTAAGCTAAAAGTTTCAGTGCTGTGCTAAACTTGAATTACATTATAAGGAATGACCACTGCGATTACACTGTCATTAAAAAAATAAAAGCAGCGACATGGAAGGGGAAAAAAAAGAGTATGTGTACCCTACCGCTACTTTGTGTAAAGGAGCATTGGTTGGACAAATTCATTTTAAATCATCATTTGCACCACTTTGTACATGTAACAGTATGACAGTGAAAACTTAAACCAAAGCTGAACACTACTCCATTAAAAAAAAAAAACATTGGAGAGCCTGCGTCCTTTTCCCCCACTGTTGGGGGAAAAAAGCATGTAAAACATTACTCACATCAAAGGTTCATGCAAACTAGCAGTTCTATTCCAGCGAAGAAGACTGATCAACGTATGTCACAAAGAGGTCTCCATCTTGATTTCAAACTGCATTTTTGTAAGCAGGGAACGTAACTCTGCTCAATTCCAGTATAGCCACATTTGACCAATCAGCAACAAGCAAGGGCATGCTGGTATTTTCCATCAACATCTTGGAAATCATGAGGCTGCAGCAATTTTAATTCCTACAAATTTTACGGCTGAACACGTCCCGTATTAATTTCACATATTTTGACGGTTTTTTTATTTGTTGGCAATGTTTCAACTCACCTACTTCATGACAACTGACTCAAAAAGGGACCAAAAAAACCCCAAAAACAGCTTCAACTATTGTATGAAAAAAACCCAACCCCAAATGCCATCTCGAGCATGACTCGAAGACAGGGAGGGTTTGGGAGTGGGTACTAATTCTCTGCACAGGAGGGTAGACGGAATAATCTAGTGGATTAAGAACGTGAACCTTTTATTGATTTGGCTGTTACAGTGGGCGCAGTTGGAATTTACTTTGAGCTGTCCATTAAAATTTGAGGGAATTTTCGAGATGTAAACCAGAATGCAATTACTTTTGTGGTAGGTAAGAACTGTCACATACGCAAAATCTCACCACCGGTGAACACGGGAGCTGGAGTCAGCTGTCTTTGACAGCATGGGTGGCCCAAGCAAGGTTGAACTCTGCCAGATTCAACTTGCCCAAGGCATTGAACAAATCACTGCAGTGCCCCCACCACTCCAGGAGTAAAAAAAAAACCCAACAAAAACCAACAAACAAAAAATCATGTCACAGGAGGGGTGAATGCTCGGAAATTTTGCCCTGCTGGGATAATTGTAGATGCAAGCTTCCTTCACAAACTGGGAATACAACATTCTTACTTTACAGTTCCATTTCAAACTTGGAGGAGTGACAACTAGGCAATATGAATTATGTCAAAAACAAGAACACTAGTTATGCCTACCTGTAGTAGCCACATGTCAAGGAGGCACAGCAGCGACACTGGGGATGAACGTCTTGCCCTGTCGCAGCGCTGGCGAAGTTGTCTCTGTCACTGTCAGGGGAACAATGGAGTGATCACGCTGGCCAACACAGCGCAACCCTGCAGGCTACTGACTGCTCAGTGAGTAGGCCTAGGCATAGATTTCGTTTTACACGTGCAGCCCATTACCAGATATCAGCACTGACTTCGTCACAGGAGAGTTCAATGCTCTCTCTCTCTCTCTCTCTCTCTCTCTCTCTCTGAGTGTATTGGTATCGAGTTTATTCTTATTTTATTATCATACATATCCCTAAGGGCGAGGACTGGATGAAAAAAAGCACATGAGTTCTTATTCATTATCCTCGAAATAAAAGAATTTGTCATTGTCATCCCCCCCCCCCCCCCCTTCCTCCCCACAAGAGTCACATCAAATTCTAACACAGTTATTGATCACATCTACGTATCAGACCCTAAAAAAATCATAGAAATGTGTGTCCCTGTATATAACTGCAGCAATCACTACCCAGTCTGTACCACATGGTCAAAAAAAGGAACAAAAATTCCTAAACCTGGCCATAAAACTATAACCTATCCTTCTTTTGAAAAATTTAATGAGCAGCTTTTCTTACTAGAGTTAAGCAGTTCCATACTCTTGGAAACATTCAATATTACTGATCCAGACCTGGCCATTGAGTTATGGATAAAAGTTTTTACTGAAATCTATAACAAACCTGCCCCATTAAAAACCTTAAGGATCAAGCATGTCCCCCAAACCACCTTGGTTTACAAAGGAACTAGAAGAAGAATGTTATCTTAGAGATTTCTTAAAAGAACATAAATATTATGAGGAGTCAATAACATTAAGAAATGCCATAAACTCACAAAAACGGCGAGAAAAAAGGAAATATATCCAAGATCTATTATCATCAAAACAAAATTCAAAGACTGTATGGAAAGCAATCAATCAAATAACAAATAATCAATTGTCTTCCGAATCTAGTGTAATCAAAGATATTTCTGCTGAAAAACTTAACAATCACTTCATTAATATTTCTTCTAACATAATAAACAATGATAACTCGAAGTCCAATGATCTCAATGAACTAAAACAATACTGCCAAGAAAAGCGAATTCCATCAAAACTCCATATACCGTTCATATCTGTTTCTGAGGTCTATAATTATCTGACTCACCTCAAACAATCAAGTACGCGTGGTCTTGATGGAATAGATGGCACAATACTGAAACTCTCAGCTCCAGTTATTACAGACACTCTGACACATACAAAAAAATTATCTATAACCCTTGTCTTCATAAGAACTATTTCCCCATCGCCTTCAAAACTGCTAAGGTGATTCCGATCAACAATTCTGGAGACACTTCCGATCCCTCAAATTATAGGCCAATCTCTATTATATCTTACCTTTCAAAACCCTTGGAAAAACATATGAATAAACACCTAGTCCATCATATAGATATTATCAACAACTTACTTCACCCAAATCAGTCTGGATTAAGAAAAAAATCACTCGTGCCATACGGCATTGACTAGTCTTGTAGACAATTGGCTGACAAACATTAATGACAATAAATTTTGTGGAGCATTATTTATAGATTTTGATACAATTGACCGCAGACTTCTCATTAAAAAGCTAGACCTACATAATCTCTCTACAAATACTTTAGAACTTCTTGCTTCTTATCTTACAAACAGGCAACATGTGTCTCAATAGCTACGTCCACATCCACACTAAAACCCATTCATTATGGAGTACCACAGGGATCTATCTTAGGACCAATTCTCTTTTCATTATACATAAATGACCTTCCTCTCCATACCAAATCCAAATGCGAACTTTTTGCTGAATGAACAATCATACATACAAGCCATACCGACATTAACTGTCTTGCAAAGACATTGCAAAAAAGCACTGATGATCTTGTCAAATGGACTGACTAAACCACATGTCTATACACCCCCCAAAAAACAAAATGCATGCTTATCACTACCAGACAAAAGCGACAAAATCTATCTCATAAACTTTCTCCAATCCATATTGAAAAGGAAACAATCGAACAAGCCTCTCACCACAAAGTTCTAGGAGTAACAATTGATGAAAATATCAGCTGGTACCATCACATATCCCATCTGTGCAAATACATGTCTCAAAGAGTATACCAATTGACTAAAATCAAACATTTTCTTGACTTTCATTCAAGAAAACTATTCTCTCAAGCTTTATACAATCTTCAATAGATTACGCTTCAACCCTGTGGGATTCTGCTAGTGCAAACACTATGAAACCATTATTAAGTCTGTATAAACGTGCTCTTAAACTGGTCCTTCTGAAGAAGACAACCTTACTAGAAGTGGATTATACTCAGTTAAATATTCTTCCCCTACCCCAAAGACTAAGATTAACAAAGGCCTCATGATATTAAATATTTTAAGGATGAGGGAACAGTTCCTGTCATTATCTTAAATTTTAAGATAATGACAGGAACTGTTCCCTCATCCTTAAAGGACAAGTTCCCAATGAATCATTCCAGAAATACTGAAAAGCCGAGTGTCCAAATCCCAAGAATAGATTGCAATTAGATAGATGGATTTTTTAAATGGAGAAATTAAAACAGTGGGTTTATTCTTTTCTTTTTTGGTATGGTTGCTTTCCTACTGACATTGTGTGTGTGATTGTGTGTGTGTTGTGTGTGTGTTGTGTGTGTGAGAAAAAGTAAAACTTTTTTTCAGATGTACTTTTGCACAAACAGCGGTGTGTGTGTGTGTGGTGTGTGTGTGTGTGTGTGAAAGTCAACCTTTTATTTTCAGATGGTACATTGTACACATAGTGTGTGTGTGTGTGTTGTGTGTGTGTGGTGTGGTGGTGTGTGGGTGTGTGTGGTGTGTAGGGTTAACTAGAGCTTTAAGGTTGATTAATGGTGAGTCTTTGCATATGTACATGTGTGTGTGTGTGTGTGTGTGTGTGTGTGTGTGTGTGTGGTGTGTGTGTGTGTGTTTGGAGAGGTTAGCGAGAGATTTAAGGTTGATTAATGGTGAGTCTTTGCATATGCACATGTGTGTGTGTGTGTGTGTGTGTGTGTGTGTGTGTGTGTGTGTGTGTGTGTGTGTAGGGTTAACTAGAGCCTTTAAGGTTGATTAATGGTGAGTCTTTGCATATGTTGTGTGTGTGTGTGTGTGTGTTGTGTTGGTGTGTGTGTGTGTGTGTGTGTGTGGTGTGTGTGTGTGTGTGGAGGGTTAACTAAGCTTTAAGGTTGAGTAATGGTGAGTCTTTGCATATTGCATGTGTGTGTGGGTGTGTGTGTGTGTGTGTGTGTGTGTGTGTGTGTGTGTGTGTGTGTGTGTGTGTGTGGGTGTGTTTAACTAGAGCTTTAAGGTTGATTAATGGTGAGTGCTTGCATATGTACATGTGTGTGCATGTGTGTGTGTGTGTGTGTGTGTGTGTGTGTGTGTGTGTGTGTGTGTGTGTGTGTGTGTGTAGGGTTATCTAGAGCCTTAAGGTTGATTAATGGTGAGTCTTTGCATATGTACATGTGTGTGTGTGGGTGTGTGTGTGGTGTGTGTGGTGTGTGTGTGGTGTGGTGTGTGGAGGGTTAACTAGAGCTTTCAAGGTTCATTATGGTGAGTCTTGCATATGTAATTTTGGTGTGTGTGTGTGTGTGTGTGTGTGTGTGGTGTGTGTGTGTGTGTGTGTAGGGATAAGCTAGAACTTTAAGGTTCATTAATGGTGAGTCTTTGCATATGTACATGTGTGTGTGTGTGAGTGTGTGTGTGTGTGTGTGTGTGTGTGTGTGTGTGTGTGGTGTGTGTGTATGGTTAGCTAGAGCTTTAAGGTTCATTATGTGAGTCTTTGCATATGTACAGTGTGTGTGTGTATGTGGTTGTTGTGTGTGTGTGTGTGTGTTTGTGTGTGTGTAGGGTACTAAGCTTAAGTTCATTATGGTGATCTTGCTATTACATGTTGTGTGTGTGTTTTGTGTGGTTGTAGGCTAGCTAGAGCTTTAAGGTTCATTAATGGTGAGGTCTTTGCATATGTACATGTGTGTGTGTGTGTGTGGTGTGGTGTGTGTGTAGGGCTAGCTAGAGCTTTAAGGTTCATTAATGGTGATCTTTGCATATGTACATGTGTGTGTGTGGTGTGTGTGTGTTAGGTAGCAAGCTTTAAGTTGATTAATGGTGATCTTTGCATATGTACATGGTTGTTGTGTTGTTGTGTTGTGGTGTGGTGTTGTGTTAGGCTAGAGCTTTAAGGTTGAATAATGGTGAGTCTTTGCATATTATGTACATGTGACCCTTTGCCCACCATCAATGTAACCGCATTCCATCTTTGGGAATAGTGTCTAAGCATGACACTGGTGTGCTTGAGAGAGAGATTTGAATTTTTTATATATTTTATTTATATCGAGGATAATGGAATAAGCACTTATGTGCTTTTTTACATGTAGTCCCCGTGTGTATGCGGTTTTGTAAATTCTGCCATCTGTTCCCACTGGCAAACAATGGCCTACTCTTACGAAAAGGGGAACAGGATTTAACGTGTGCGCAAGATGTTCTGCGTGCGTTCGCACACGGGGCCTCGGTTTATTGTCTCATCCGAAGGACTTTTAAGGAGAGTGGAGTCTGCACTGATGTTAACTCCAGTTATATCAATTTCTCTTTCGATTTGTTGTTGTTGTCAATTCTGTGTGTGTGTGTGTGTGGTGTGTGCGCGCGCGCATGCCGGCGTGTGTGTGTGTATGTGCTATAATCATTCTTTCCTCTGTATACACTCATATTTGTCGTTTCAGTATATAGATGTTTTTTCAGATTTATTAAGTGTGTTGTTTATTTCATCATTTTTTTGGTTCTGCCCCAATGCTTATGTCTAAAAAAACAAACCCCATTTACACAGAAAATAAAAAGACACAATTATTTCTACCACTTTTATGTCACGGCAGATTTCTCTGCGTGAAATTCGGGCTGCTCTCCCCGGGGATAGCCCGTCGCCACAAAAGCAGCGCCACCCATTTTTTTTTCTTTTTCCTGTCTGCAACTGTATTTGTTTCCCTATCACAGTGGCTTTTTTCTACAGAAATTTGCCAGGGACAACTCTCTTGTTGCCGTGGGTTCTTTTACGTGCGCTAAATAATTATGTGACACACACGGGACACGGGTCTTATCTGAAAGACTAGCGCCCAGGCCACCACTCATGATCTAATGGATTGGGGAAAATGTCGGGTCCAAACGGGATTCGAACCACCGCACACTTCCGACCTAGTCTTTTCGATTTCTAGACAGACACGTTACCTCTAGACCACCGATCCACAGAGGGGTGAAATGCCTCATCAGAACAGCTTTATATACGGGGAGACAACTTTGTTTGAGATTTTTTGGGGGTAATTATTTGTCAAAAACGAGTTTCTTCCCATAGTCCATAACTTTTGTATTTATAAGAGATTTCAGTGTGTGTGTGTGTGTGTATGTGTGTGTGTGTGAGTAACAAATTCAAATTTACACACATACACACACGCACGTGCATGCATGCACTCACCATACACACACACACACACACGTTAAAACCCGTTCTACTTTTCGGAAGAGTAGGCCATTGTGTGCTGGTGGGAACAGCTGGCAAAATTTACAAAATTGCATACACACGGGTACTGGATGAAAAAAAGCACATGAATGCTTATTCCATTATCCTCAAAATAAAACAATAAAATGAATAAACACACACACACATGCATGTGCTGACGCATGCACATGAAAGCATAGATATATACACACACACTCAACCATACCAAACCAAACCAGAAAAACCCAGATATGTTGTTTTTTTTACAAAAGGGCAAAAACTTTATTCAAAGTTTCACACAGAAAAGGCACCTTTATGTAGATGAACTGCATTGCACACTCTTGTATTGCATAATAACACCACCCGACTTTTGCGCAACCAAAAATACTCCCCAAAACAAACAGACTACAAAATACAATTGTGCATTTCAAACAAACTCAAAGCAACACAGGCACTTATGGTGTAATTTGTAAGGAATGTTACCACGGTCACACTTTCACTACCACACATGCATAAACAGGAAAAAACAACAACCCACAAAGCTAATCCCAAAATAAAGAAGAAACCTCTTCTGAAGCCAAAAACAAAGCCCCCCCCCCCCTCCTAAACAAACAATTTAATTAGTAACGACCCGAGAAGAAAACAAAACAAGAATGTCTCGATCACAATATACACATTTCTCTAATGAAAAACAATCTACAACCCATTTACTGACCATTTGCACAGTCTACACAACACTATACTACACCATACAACACACACACACACACACGCACACACACAGAGTACTGCAGTAAACACCATAGGGCCGGCTAGTCTTACCAACTCAATCTCCACAACTACCCATCTTTTTGGCGAGCAGAACGTTGCCACACTATATTAAAAAAGTTATGGGTGTGGTTCAAATCTGATCTGACATCTCCCAACCTTCTCACACACAATTCCTCCAGTTAGTTGAGGTGGTCTGTGTGCTAGCATTTCGGATAATTATAGATCTGTGATCCAAAGTGCAAAAGCACATTCAGCGTGAAGTAGCCAGAGAGTTTTCTCCGGTATATATAACTCGGTAGACAAAGCCCACTCTTAAAGTAAACAAACACACCTGCAAAACAGTCAAATTGGGAGGAAAATATATTAAAAAAAGAAATCTCCGATGTTATATGAATTTGTGTATCAATGTTATATAATACTTGTGACATACTCTCTATGGGAAAAATTGTAAGAATGTTAAAGCTAAGTTGAGTGATCATGACTGTAAAAAAAAAAAAAAGTTTATGAGTGAATTTCATTGTTGATCAAAACATAGATTATACTGGTGCACAACCTTTCTGCTACCATTGCTAGACTTAAAAACCCGTTCCGCTTTTTAAAAGAGTAGGCCATTGTGTGCTGGTGGGAATGAATGAAAAAGTGTACAAAACTGCATAAACACAGGGACTGGATTTAAAAAAAGCTTGAGTGCTTATTCCATTACCCTCAAAATAAAATAATAAAAAAAGAGACTATGAGTAGTTTGACGATATATGTATATCCATACAAAAAATGTTAACTTTAGTTCAGAATTATTCTTTTTAAACACTTACTCCAAACGACATAACAACAGACAAGACTGCTTTTATTCCCTTTTCAAAATCATCTAACAAAACAAGCACACACACATACTTATGCTGTCAAGAGTCACAGACTGCACATTCATGGCAAAACGTCATCATTGGATGATTTGAGCAAGGCAAGACAGGCAACCTCAAAACATGGTAAAACACAATTCTTGCTGCATGACACAGAGGGGGCAGGATAATGAAACTTTAGCAATATTATGAATACAATGCCCAGTATTCTTTGGTTGAAAGTGACTCAATACGACCAGTAAGTTTCTCTCAATGCAACACTTTCTCTTGGAACGGCATAGTAATGTAAAAAAAAAAGCTGTCGTCAATACAGGAGATGGTTGTTTAGATTTGCAATTTTCCAAGAACGCTTCTCATATAATTTTCATTTGAAAAAAAGCAGATTTACCATTATTTATTTTCAGTTATTAGGAAAACTTCCTCTGATTTTCGTCATGGTTTTCCACACACACACGAACCAACAATGTTTTGATTCAGATTGCTCTTCAAATCACATATGATAATAAAATTACAATAAGTATGATCACATCATTAAAAAACAATGTAAAAGGCAGCAGACTGGAGTGGAATTGTCTAAAAACAGACTCAATTTTCTCTCTTTCTGTTTTTTTTTTGCACACATACTTTAACCAAAAAAATTGCTTTGATTCAGGCTGTTCAATCAAGTCACAGATATTCTACGCTAACATTGTTTGAATCTAAAAAATAATTCAAATGAAACAACACATCAATTAAATCAGTCGGCTAAATTCAATTCCGATCTCATCAGCAGCAGTTTATTAAACGAAGTAAAAAAACAACCAAACAATAAAACAAACTAAAGAAGGATTGCGCAGCAAATACTCGCAATGAACAAACAAAGCATATGATCATTTCAAAGAAATATTGTCCCAAAAGTTTTGTAAGTTTTTTTTCTGAACTGATATCAATTTCTATTCTGAACATTTCAGTCTAAAAACAGCTCTTGTACAGTTATTCATGCCCAACAGAACAAAGTGTACAATTATTCCAAACAAAGACTGTCGTCAAAACGGTTGTCAAGTTTTTCTAACACAACACCAACATTAATTTTCTAGAAAGAAAACCCAACACAAAACACTTTCATCTAAACCATACACTCTTGAGCAGTTCATTCATGTTGAACAAAATATACATTCCAAACAAAAACCAAAAAAAATCCACAAAAAGTTTTAGTTCAAAATTTTCAAAAACGTTAGCATTGAGTATAAAAATCCACAAAAAGTTTTAGTTCAAAATTTTCAAAAACGTTAGCATTGAGTATAAGTTCCTAATAAAAATTTGGGTTCAAAATAAGTCTTTCTCTTCAAATCAATTTTTTCTAAACACCAACACTGATACTGTATTTAAATAAAAACACATATTAAAAAAAAAGCCCCAAAACAACCCCCCCCCCCCCCCGAAAACTTTTTCACAATAGTATCTTTCCTTCACAAAAAAAACCAACCCAACCAAATAACCTCCACCTCTACCCCCCCCCCCCCCCACCAACACACACACACACACAACACCCTCCATCACTTTTCAAAGGACAGTCCTACTACTTCACTACTAAATATAACCCCCAAACCCAGTGACGCCAGACTCTGACAGACAAACAGGATGCACCGGACTCGAACAGACAAACAGGATGCACAGGACTCAGACAGACAAACAGGATGCTCAGGACTCAGACAGACAAACAGGATGCACCGGACAGACAAACAGGATGCACCGGACTCGGACAGACAAACAGGATGCACAGGACAGACAAACAGGATGCACAGGACTCAGACAGGACAGACAAACAGGATGCACCGGACAGACAAACAGGATGCACCGGACAGACAAACAGGATGCACAGGACAGACAAACAGGCTGCCCAGCAGCTCTCGGCAGCGGCAAGAAGCCCTAGCTAGCTAGCTAGCGCACCAGGGGGCTCTGCTTCAGCTGCAGGAGGATGTTCCTCATGCGGCCCACATCCTTGGTGTTGCGGGAGTGCTTGGGGTTGAACTCGCAGAGGCGGGCCACCCTCTCCCAGTCCTGGCCGGGAACTTTCTCGTCGCGGTCCCTGAGGAAGGCCTCTTCCTCCTCCCTGAAGAATACACACACAGAGACAATGACAATGACAACGACAAATTCTTTTTATTTTGAGGATAATGAATAAGCACTCATGTGCTTTTTTACATCCAGTCCCCGCCCGTTAGGGATACATCTTAATAATAATAACCCAACACTTATACAGTCTCAGAGTAGAAACATGGGGAAATAACCCTTGTGAAAACAGCCCCCCCCAAAAAAAACACACCCAACAAACCACCAAATAAAAGAAAACCCTAAAAAAAACACCCCCCCCCCCCCCCCCCACCCCCACCCCCCCAAAAAAAAAACCAATCAAAACAAACAAACAAAAGAGAAAGAAAAACGTAACCAACAAAAGAACAAAAAAAGGAAAAAAGAGAAAAACAAACAACAACAACACAGAGAGAGAGAGAGAGAGAGAGAGAGAGAGAGAGAGAGAAGAGAGAGAGAGAGAGGAGGGAGGGAGGGAGCGAGCGAGAGAGAGCGAGGGAGGAGGGGAGAGAGAGAGAGAGAGAGAGAGAGAGAGGAGAGAGGGGAGAGAGAGAGAAAGCGAGGAGTTGGTCAATTAAGTTTCTAAGTGAAACTTTGTTGTAGTTTTCTAATGTGTGTGGTGGGGTGTGTGTGTTGTGTGTTGGTGTGTTCTTGTATTCAATAAAAATGTTCACTATGATGTTAGGATCGTGTGTGGTGTGTGATGTGTTCATTAATATATATATAATTTTTTATAATAATATATATATATATATATATATATATCAGGAGTAGAAAAATACAAGTGCATATTGGATTATGGACATAAGTATATGCATTCAGACACACATAACCATCTTAAACTAGAATGAAGTTGTTTTAGAATGAAATCAATTACCCTCTCAAAATATTGATATAGCTTATCACTAATAATCTTTAAAAATAAGCTTTAGTTTCATTCACATGATTGTTTCAGCAACACTTTGAGATATAAAGCAACCAAACATAAACCGGCACATGATTGAAAAAAAAAATTGCACATAAGATAAATTAAAGTAAGACATACAGGGGCATCATTCAATTCAAATTCACAATAGCTTAGTCCCATCAACTCTTTTCAGCTATAGAGGAAAACATACAAATCAACAACAAAAAAAGAAAGAAAAAAAAGGCAGCTTCTGGTCAAAGGGAAATAAACCATCCCAATATTTATTTTTTCATAATTCTCTCCCTTGGAGGGAACATTTCATAAAAATAGCTTTCATGTATATTACCAAGGTAAAAAAGCCTCCACAGCTACCTTGAGAAAACATTTAGGATAAATTCTCCTAGAAAGGAAAAACACACAGTAAATATATGTGTGTGTGAGTGTGTGTGAGAGAGAGAGCGAGAGAGAGAGAGAGAGAGAGAGAGAGAGAGAGAGAGAGAGAAGAGAGAGAGAGAGAGAGAGAGAGAAGAAGAGGAGAGAGAGAGAGTGAGTGTGTTGTGGTTTTATTATTCATTTTTTTATTTTAAGGTTTAAGGGGAAAATTTACTCAGGTTTTTTTTTTTCCCGTTTGGGGGGTTTTTTAAAATTTTTTCCCTTAAAAAAACCCCCCCCAAAAAAAAGGCCCCTTTTTTTCGTTGTGAAAAATTTTTGGGGGTTAGGCAAAAGGGTTTGGGTTTTGCGTTTAAAAAAATTTTTTTGGGGGTGGTGTGTGTGTGTGGGTTTTTTTTTTGGGGGTGTGTTGGGGGGGTTTTTGGGTTTTTTTTTTTTTTTTTGTTTGGGTTTTAAAATTTTTTAAAAAAAAATTTTACTCAAAATAAAAATTATTTAAATTTTTTTTAAAAATTTTAAGAAAAAAAAAAAATTTTGGAAAAAAGACATTTTAAAATTTTAAAAAAAATTTTTTTTTAATCCCCCCCCCCCCCCCCCCCCCCCCCCCCCCCCCCCCCCCAAACCAACAAAAACAAATTTTAAAAAAAAAAAAAACCCCCCCCCCCCCCCCCCCCCCAAAAAAACAAATTTTTAAAATTGCCCAAAAAAAAAAAAATGTTAAATCAAAAAATTTAAAAAATTAAAAAAAAAGTAAAAAAAAAAAAACCCCCCCCCCCCCCCCCCCCCCCCCCCCCCCCCCCCCCCAAAAAAAAAAAAAAAAGGAAAAAACCCCCCCTTTCCCCCCCCCCCCCCCCCCCCCCCCCCCCCCCCCCCACCCCCCCCTTTAAAAAACAACCCCAAACCAGTACTCAAAACCACAAACAAAAATACAATTAAAATCAAACTGAAAGAAGAAAAAAAAATCCAAAAAGTATATAAGGAGAACAGAAAGAGTAAAATAGAAAATATCCACTTTAAAAAAAACAACCCACCCCCATATCTTCAACCTCTGAATAATAAAACTATTCATATTTGCATGAAAGTGAAAACGAACGAAAGCTTGTTAAACAGTGACAGAACACAGGTAACATGTAAAAGAATACAAGTGAACAACACCAACAACAACAAAATCATATTACAGGACATAGCAGTTATGAACTCAAATAAAATCAAAATGTTCTTCAGCAAAACATCACAAGCTGATCTCTTGGTTCATACATTCAACGACAACTTGGGAATCATGCAAACCGAAACCCAGACTTGACAGTTTTCTTTACTCACCTCTCATTCCATACTTGATCACTTATCATTCTTTTTGCCACAAGGAGAGCAAGCGTTGAAAAAAAAAAAAAGAAGAAGAAATAAAACGAAAATGACTGAGAGTGAATGGTTGGTTTGGTTGTCTAGTTTGTTTAAAAAAATTTTTTTTTGTTTTTTGCTGCCTCATCTTCTGTGATGTCCCCTGTCCTGCTATTACCACGCCACTAATCCCAATCTCCCCGCCACAGCCATACCCAGATTTGTTATGTCTCATCCTCAGGGTTGGAAGTCCACAGGGAGCCCATCACTATGAGGGTTGTCTACTTTTTTGCATACTTACTGAGAAATGAGAAATAGGAAATAGACAAAAATGAGAAACGGTTGTTTATTTAGCTACCGTTTTTCACATTTTTATTTATTCTTTTATATCGAGGATAATGGAATAAGCACTTATGTGCTGTTTTACATCTAGTCCCTGTGTGTATGCGGTTTTGTAAATTTTGTCATCTGTTCCCACCAGCACACAATGGCCTACTCTTACAAAAAGCAGAACAGGATTTAACGTGCACGCAAGATGTTCTGCATGCGTTTGCACACGGTACCACGGTTTATAGTCTCATCCGAAGGACTTTTGGGGAGAGTGGACTCTGCACTGATGTTACATACTTTAGTGAGATATCACTTTTTCTGTTCTACCTACAACGTCCACTTCTTTCCAATATCGCCGGTGTATTTGAGAAGCATGTCAGTACCCCCACCCTCCGCCCCCCAATTTAAGAGAGAGCCATGGAATTTTTGTGGGTCTAGCTACTAGCTCAACAGCTCACTGATCGCTAAAACCCCTTCGGATGAGACTATAAACCGAGGCCCTGTGTGTGAACGCATGCAGAACATCTTGCGCACACGTTAAATCCTGTTCCCCTTTTCGAAAGAGTAGGCCATTGTGTGCCGGTGGGAACAGATGGCAAAATTTACAAAACCCCATACACACGGGGACTGGACGTAAAAAAGCACATGAATGCTTATTCTATTATCCAAGATATAAAAGAATAAAAAAACAAAACCCTTGCAGCTGGAGTATGGCTGCCTATAATCATGGTGAGGTATTTTATAAGAATTGATTACCTGTACTCGCAAACCTCTCTCTCACCCAGCGTGTGTGTGTGTGTGTGTGTGTGTGTGTACAGTTATGATCTCACATTTAATTCCCAGCTATAAGGAGTAGGTAAGAATGCAAATTCTGGGAGGTCCCCCCCCCCTCCCCCCCACCACCACCTTCCTCCTTTGATGTATTATGTTAAGCAGGGGAATGCTCACACGATTAAGCAACAATAATCTAGGCTTTCATTCAATTGCACCTCCTTATTCCCCATTTCCATCCCCTCGCCCCCATCTCTCTTTCTTTCTCTCATATTCATTCTTGCCCACAATGAAGGTAGCCACATTCCGATTTCGGGGATAGGTTAATAGGGAAGTGAACGAAGACTACTGCTACTACTGCTACTACTACTTACGTGTTGTTTTCGTGTGTTTTCTGAACTTGTTCGTCGTGGTGTTTGTACCAGTCATCCAACTCCTTCTTTGCCTTCTCGCGCCATTCGTCTTTCTCTTTTGCCTCTGCCGCGTCTGTACAACAAAAATGAAAGAGAAATGGGGTAAAAAAAAAAAAAGATTTTGAGAGTTAAAGAAAAAGCCCAAGGTGTAAATGATTTTACCAAAAATACATGATGAATAAATGATCATCTTTAGAAATAGATGAAAGAGGGTAGGTAGTGGAGGCATGTTTTTTTTAAATCTATGTGTGTAAGTGAGTGAGAGTATATGTGTGTGTGTGTGTGTGAGTGTGTGTGTGTGTAAACTTTACAACTTGTATGTGTGTGTGTGTGTGTGTGTGTGTGTGTGTGTGTGTGTGTGTGTGAGAGAGAGAGAGAGAGAGAGAGAGAGAGAGAGAGAGAGAGAGAGAGAGAGAGAGGAGAGAGAGAGAGAGAGAGAGAGAGAGAGGAGAGAGAGAGAGTGTGTGTGTGTGTGTGTGTGTGTGGAGAGAGAGAGAGAGAGAGAGAGAGAGAGAGAGAGAGAGAGAGAGAGAGAGAGAGAGAGAGAGAGAGAGAGAGAGAGAGAGAGAGAGAGAGAGAGAGTGAGAGAGAGAGAAAGTGTGTGTGTGTGTGAGTGAGAGAGAGAGTGTGTGTGTGTGAGAGAGAGGGAGAGAGTGTATGTGTGTGTGTTAAGCTAGGGAAAACACAACAAGAGCCACTCACTCACTCACTCTCTCACTCACATTCTCACCCACTCACTCACTCACTCGCTCGCTCACTCACTCACTCACTCCCTCCCTCCCTCACTCACTCACTCACTTACTCACTCACTCGCTCACTCACTCACCTTTTTGCTCCAGGCGCTTAGCGTGCTCCTCTCTCCACAGTTTCAGTTTCTCGGGCTCTGCCGCAAGGGTGTCTTGCTGCGTTACGGCCGAGTACACGTCTGACGGTTCGCTCGCCTGTCCACAAAACGCGTTCTTGCAAACCATTGTTTCACATCACAGCAGTCAAGTGTCCCCCCACTTTCAGCCACTCTCAGCTGCTGTCTATTCCATCCCAGCCCAGCACAGCTTGGTGCTAATTGTAGCAGGAACTGACAGGCCACACACTTGGGACTAGGTAAAAGGAAGGGGTGCACTAAATTTAGCACTCTTGACTGGGGAGTGATGTTGGATTTGCGTGCTGTGGTTTGTTAAATCACTGTCAAAACCTCCCCTGGGAGAAACATGACAAAAAAGGAAGAAGAAGAAGATATATATATATATATATATATAATATATATATATATGTATTGTATATATAAAATGTATGTATATATATATATAGATATATATATATATATATATATATATATATATATATATATATATATATATATCCTTCTTCTTCTTCATTGAATGCTCAGACAGCAACTCAACTATTGTTGTCTGTCATATGAGTGAAAATGTGTCGTGTTGCTGATAAGCTCCTGATAAGTCAGGCCTGGGGCATCGGACTTTCGCGTGTATTATTATTATTATTATTATTATTATTATTTTATTTCGAGGATAATGGAATAAGCACTCATGTGCTTTTTTTCATCCAGTCCCTGTGTGTATGCAGTTTTGTCAATTTTGTCATCCGTTCCCACCGGCACACAATGGCCTACTCTTCCAAAAAGCGGAACGGGTTTTAATGTGTGCGCAAGATGTTCTACGTGCGTTAGGTTTATAGTCTCAAATGGGTACAAAACACAAACTGATGTTATTTAAAAAAAATTTTTTGTGTGTGTGGGGGGGAGATGGAGAGGAGGGGAGTGGGCAACATTCCTCATTTGCATTCAGATCATGGAGCTTCATCTTTTCTTCTCTCTTCTTTCCTTTGTCGTATTCATCTCTTTGTTTATTTAGTTGCATATGTTGTGTCTTGGAAATGTGTTGATCATACTGAGCTTGTTAAATTAGAATATATTTATACAAAAAAAAAAAGATATTCTACTTTTATTTTTTTTCTTATAGGTATGATGAGATGTCCGATTCTCAATTTCTAATGTTTATAATGCCTGTCCATGTGAATCATGACCCACGGAATAAATGAATGATTGATTGAATATGATTCGTATCAATTAATGAATCATTACCATTTCACTATATAATGAAGCCAACTGACCACCCACCCACACACAACACCTCCTTCCACCAATCCGCCCACAACCACAGACTTGACACATATGACACCCACCCACACAATACAAATTATCACATACTTGCATACACACACACACAGACACACACACACACGCACGCACACACACACACAAGTTACACATGAGTCAAACACACAGTTACACACACAACACACCCAATACACACACACACAACACAACACACACACACACACATTCACAGAGTCACACCCAGACATTCTACACACCTCTGGTTCTGCCTGTTCTTGAGAAAACGCAGACATGTCAGTCTCTCCCCCTACTCCCAAATCATCAACAATGTTCTCAGTCGTAGGCACTGCTGCAGAAGCAAGGTCATCCCCAAGCAGTCCACCATCTGTGTTTGAGAACAGTTCAATGAATCTTTGATACATGTATGATACTATTATGATTTTTTGAAAAAAAGAAAAAACAACCAACCCCAAAACATGGTGACAAAGCAATTAGTAGAACATTAAGAAATTCATAAAAAGTGTGTATTCATCATTACAAATACAAGGCAAAGTTAAAATAGGGTACTGTTGTTACAATTTTTTTTTTTGGGCCACCTGACCTAGCAACGTTATGATCATTTTCTCACTGTTCTCTACTTTTAGCTTTTTTCAAATAATATGCTGTGCCAACCTAAAACATTTAACAAAAGCAATTTAGCTTCAAAATCTATGTAATCGTTTTCTAAATCAATCGTTTGGGCTTCAACTAAGTTAAGGAACTTACCAACCCCCCCCCCCAAAAAAAGTGCTTGAATTAGTTTACCGGCGAGTCAAGTTGGTGGGCGTTGCTCTTGGAGTATTGGAAAGGAAAACATGGCGAATATTTCTGATCGAGACAATTTTACCACAAGAACTTACCTTGGCTTTGCGCTGGCTCTGACGACCCAAAGTCATCTTCAAGGCCTGCTAACGCTGTCTTCTCCTGCGCGAGAAAATCAGCAGCAGGATCTGCTTCGGTTGTTTCCGATGGCGAGGAAAAAGCGTCGAATTCTTCCATGTTGGCTGCTAGGTGAATGGTCGCGAGTGTTAGAAGATGGATAACTCTGAATACGGGTCACGCCCCTTCTCTTTTCAGTGGCGTCCCTTTATTCGTTTTTCGTTCCGGGATGAATAACTCTGAAGTATTGTCACGCCCCTTTTTTTTTTTTCGAATTTTCATTACTGCCCCTTTCTTTTATTTGTTTGACATTTATTTATTTATTTATTGCTGTATTTATTTATTTATATATGTGTCTACTTACTTATTACTCTAAACAATGGCAGGCTATCATATCTTTATTTAAGATAGTTTACACACACACACGCACTCGCGCACGCGCGCGCGCGCACACACACACACGCACGTACGCACGCATATGTATATATGTATGTATCTAGCGATATTATATATTATTATATATATATATTATATATAATTTATATATATTATATATATATATAGATCTATATATATGTATACACACACACCACGCACGCACGCACGCACGCACGCATATGTATGTACACACACACACACACACACACACCCCACACACACACACACACACACACACACACACACACACACACACACACACACACAACACATATATATATATATATATATATATATATATATATATATATATATTATAATATATATATATATATATATAATTATAATATATAAATATAATATAAATATATATATATAATAATAATATATATACACACACACATACCACACACACATATATATATATATATATATATATAAATATATATATATATATATATATATATATATATATATATATATATATATTATATATAATATATATATATATCGATTTCTATCGTTCTGTCCGTCTCTCAATCAATCAATCTATTCATTTATCTATATGTTGATAAACAACAGCGGTAGATATGATTAACCTCTTTCTTGCTCTTTCAGCAATATATCTTTATAGCTTTGTTTCTTTCAGGATTTTGTTTTTTTCCTCTGTTTTCTGTTTCTTTCTTTCTTTTTTTTTCTTTCTCTTTCTTTCTTTTTCTTTCTTTCTTTCTTTTTTCTTTTCTTTCTCTTTTCTTTCTTTCTTTCTTTTCTTCTTTTTCTTTCTTCTGTCTGTCTGTCTTTCTTTCTTTCTTTTTTCCTTCCTTCCTTCTTTCTTTCTTTCTTTCTTTCTTTCTTCTTCTTCGCATTCTTCTTCGCATTCTTCTTCGCATTCTTTAAACATAGTTTTGTGTTTTGCTGAATGTACTCGTTCACATACGGACGCATTTCAAGTAACATCCATTAACATGCATGCGTGTGTATATCAAAGGGATTCCTTTATCTCCTTCTAAAAGGATTTCTTCGTAATGTGTATTTCTTCTGTTTTTCTCTTCTTTTTTTTCAAACTGCGGGTGGTGTGGTTGCTTAAATCCATTGTAGTGATGTTGTATAGCTCAGACGCGTGTGTAAAAACTGCTTTGAATTCATTCACTGGCTTTGCTAACAACAGCAACAACAACAACAGCAGCAGCAAATAATCGTGACAAAACCTCCCTTGTATTCCCTCCAAAGTGCTGTATTATTTTTTGTCTTCATCTTTGTTTTTGTTTTTTTAGGCTTGGGTATTTTGCCCCAATCTCGGTTACGGTTTTTGTCATATCTTAATGGGGTTGAAAACAGTGACAATAAAAAAACAACAAAAACCCCCCTCACCAATGGTGAAATTTACGACTCCAGCCAAGGAGACAATGACAATGACAATGACAATGACAAAATCTTTTATTTCGAGGATCATGACTAAGCACTCGTGCTTTTTTTTTTTTTTACATCCAGTCTCCGCCCTTAGGGATAGATTATATGATAATAAAATAAAATAAACATAATACCAATACACTCACACAGTAAACGGAAGAAAAAAGATACCCCCCCCCCCCCCAAACTACACCGAAAAAGAGAGAGAGAGAGAGAGAGAGAGAGAGAGAGAGAGAGAGAGAGAGAGAGAGAGAGAGAGAGAGAGAGAGAGAGAGAGAGAGAGAGAGAGAACTCTGAACTCTGAACATTTTAATTGTACTTCGGCCTTGGGCCACAATACAAGTGAAAGGGACAAAGGGGAGTGGTAACAAGTAAACGAGAAAACAAAAACAAACTTTCTATCGATTTTCCAGTAATAAAACACATTCCAATACATTACATACGACTAAGAGTGTCATCATTATCGTCCTCCTCAACACAGTCATGACAAAGAGAAAACATTGCTATGGGTGGCTACAATCCAAACACATCACCTTCAACATCGCTGTTTATGCTATAAGTTAACATTCATAAAGATGAAGTCTCAATCACTTTTCAAGTTTACATCAGCATAGACATGATAGGCTACTTTTCAGCATTACTTGCTTTGCCAATACAATCACACACACACACATACACACAAACACACACACATACACACAGGTACACACACACACATACACACAGATACACACACACACACACAAACACACGCACACACGCGCGCGCACGCACCCCCCCCCCTCCCCTACACACACACAACCATCTCAAAAGCAGTGTTAAATACCATGAACACATCTTTACCCTGAAATAAAATTGAGATGACACATCAATACCAGCATTAAATTCCAGCCAATTCTTTCTTTCTTTTGTTCACTGCGTGAAAAATGTACCTTGAGACACCATGCATTTGTTCGGAATTTACCACTTGTAATTACAAGTTCCAGTGATGTTCCAGCACTGGAACATCATGAAGGATCAGTCAGCATTGGTGGCAGAACGATCACAAACCTCCGCTTCGCAGATGACATTGATGGAATAGCAGGATCAGAAAAAGAGCTTGCCAGCCTAACAGAACACTTGGATAAGGCCTCCAAAACATACGGCATGGAAATCAGTGCAGAGAAGACCAAACTGATGACTAATAACACCAACGGCATTAGCACTGATATCAGGGTTAATGACCAGAAGCTGGAAACAGTTCAAAGCTTCAAGTGCCTGGGAGCCATTGTATCCGACCAGGGATCCAAGCCAGAAGTAGTATGCAGGACTGCACAGACAATAACAGCTTTGTCAAAACTAAACACCATCTGGAGAGATAAGAATATCTCACTTATCTCCAAGATCAGACTAATGCGCTCCCTTGTCATATCTATATTTCTGTATGCCTGTGAATCATGGACCCTGACTGCAGATTTGGAGAGAAGAGTACAGGCAGTGGAGATGAGATGCTTTCGGAGACTCCTTGGCATCTCCTACAAAGACCACATAAGCAACGAAAGCGTGCATAACAGAATCCAGCAAACCATTGGACCCTATGAGAACCTTCTAACGATCGTGAAAAAGCGTAAACTTAAGTGGTATGGGCATGTCACAAGATCCCAAGGAATTACAAAGACAGTTTTGCAAGGCACTGTCCAAGGAGGAAGAAGAAGAGGCAGACCAAGGAAGAGCTGGGAGGATAACATCAGTGAATGGACAGGCCTAGAACTCAACAAAACCCTGAGAAAGGCAGAACAGAGAGAAGAATGGAGGGAACTGGTTGCTGAGTCTTTGAAGGTGCCCCCACGGTCGTCAGACTACGGGACAGATAGATAGATAGATAGATAGAATTACAAGTGGATTGGGATTGTAGCAACCCCCCCAAGAAACTTGGCTCTTAAATCAGAATATGCAGGACACACAAACAGAAAATGATGTTCATCTTCCTTTGCTGACTTGCAAAATGGACAAGATTTCTTCTGGGGAAGATTGCTAAAGCGATGTACATTTGCATTAATAGGGAGAACATTAAATCTAGCTTGTGAGAAGGCAACTCTAAAACAGTAGGTATCCATGTCAGACACGTACTTTTCTTTTTCAAAAATGATTTTAAAAGATCTGTAATTGTCATATCTGTCACGGTCTCTTATAGTGCCAGACCATTCTTGTATGTATAGATCAACCAGTCTCTGCTTAAATAGTCTTAGAAACACTTTGACCTGACCAACACCCTGCTGCAACCAAACAAAGCTAAATCCTGTGAGAGAGAGAGAGAGAGAGAGAGAGAGAGAGAGAGAGAGAGAGAGAGAGAGAGAGAGAGAGAGAGAGAGAGAGCAACAACAAAATTAATGATAAAATAAAGCAAAACAAAACAAAACGAAAAACCCCACAGAAACAACAACAACAACAAAAACAAAGAAACCAAGAGCAAAATAAAAGCACCAACAACAACAAGGGGAGAGGGGACAACCAAATACCCCCCCCCCCAAAAAAAAAAAAACAAAAAAAAACACAACCAAACACACAACAACAACAACAACAAAGAAACCCAACAACAACAATAACAACCCCCCCCCCCCTTCCTCCATAATATAAAGGAGAACAAACCATGTTAATAGTATCATTTTGGCTAACGGAAAGAAACGTCAACAAATTTATTGTACATTTTATGGGAAAGCAACAGCAATAGTAAACTACGCACACCCAAAAATATTATATAAGTAGACTTAGGAGATTATGCGAAAGCAATTTAAACCCCCATACACACTTACACGTACACGTATACATACACACGCACACGCACGTACGCACGCACGCACACACACACACACACACACACAACACACACACACACACACACACACACACACACACACACACACAACACACACACACACCACACACACACACACACACACCAAAACTAAAACATATTGGAAAAAACATTCACTAAATCTCAAAGACAGTCAACTTACGCAATAAAATTGTAATTTTAAATCTGATTAAAGCATTCAACAGGATACAAACTGTAAATACGACGATTAAATCTATAAGCAAAACAATAAAAGGAAAAGAGAGAGAGAGAGAGAGAGAGAGAAGAGAGAGAGAGAGAGAGAGAGAGAGAGAGAGAGAGAGAGAGAGAGAGATGGCGAGAGATGGGAGAGAGAGAGAGAGAGAGAGAGAGAGAGAGAGAGAGAGAGAGAGAAGAGAAGAGAGAGAGAGAAGAGAGAGTACATAGTGCATTTTGAATCCATATGATATTGCATACAATTTTAAATTCATCAACACTATCACCATTAGCACTCAATGTGATTTAACACTGTACATGTTAAAATCATCAAAGAGTTATGATATATACATAAAGAAGTAGATAGTGGACATTACTTTTAGAAATCAGTTGCTCCAGACACAATAGCGAGACACAAGTAAAACATTCACACTCATACAGAGAGGGGGAAGAGGGAGAGGGAGAGGCAGAGGAAGAGAGAGAAGAGAGAGAGAGGAGAGAGAGAGAGAGGGAGAGAGAGAGAGAGAGAGAGAGAGAGAGAGAGAGAGAGAGAGAGAGAGAGAGGAGAGAGAGAAAATGAACAATGACAATGACAATGACAAATTCTTTTATTTCGAGGATAATGAATAAGCACACATGTGCTTTTTTACATCCAGTCCCCGCCCGTTAGGGATACATCTTAATAATAATAACCCAATACTTATACAGTCTCACAGTCGGTCTGGAGAGAGAGAGAGAGAGAGAGAGAGAGAGAGAGAGAGAGAGAGAGAGGAGAGAGAGAGAGAGAGAGAGAGAGAGAGAGAGAGAGAAGAGAGAGAGAGAGAGAAGAGAGAAGAGAGAGAGGAAGAGAGAGAGAGAGAGAGAGAGGAGGTTAATGTGGTATAAGGTAAGGGAGGATATATTTACTTTGTTTCCAACAGGTCAAGTATGGTTTGTTATTATTTTTTTGATGCATTAAGTGGATGAAAAAATGGCTTTTGAAAATCGTTAATAATTGGTGTTGTCTAAATGAATCAGGAAGGGAGTTCCACAGCACAGGGCCTGAGTAGAGTAAGCTAGATTTGAACAAATCTATTCTTGGGATAGAGACACTCGGCTTTTCAGTATTTCTGGAATGATTCATTGGGAACTTGTCTTTTAAGGATGAGGGAACAGTTCCCGTCATTGTCTTAAACACCACGAGGCCTTTGTTAAATCTTAGTCTTTGGTGTAGGGGAATAATATTTAACTGAGTATAATCCACTTCTAGCAAGGTTGTCTTCTTCTTTTTTCTGTTACACACAGGAGTCCAGATTATTTTCTCATAAAAAATAACCCGCAAAGCACCATTCAAGGTCTGGAGTGCGTTAGGTACTTAAGTTTAGATTCGAACGGGAATCAAACCACCGAGTCTTTGCTTTTATATTGATGGGTTTGTCACATGTAGGATACCAATCCGCTAGGCCAATCTATCCCATCAACACATTCGTAAGTGCAATAGGATTGGCGTGACGGGAGACGTCTCATCATGGTATGAGGTTTTCTTTTAGGGCGACTTGAACGTAAAGATTTTCTGCCACAAACTGTTTGGATGTCTGTGTTGTTCGTTTGTATGTATGTATGCATGTCTGTCTTCTTCTGTGTTTCTGTCTTGTCATTTGCCTGTTTGTTTGCTTTGTTCTCTGTCTGTCTGTCTGTCTGTCTGTCTGTCTGTCTGTCTGTCTGTCTGTCTCTCTCTCTCTCTCTCTCTCTCTCTCTCTCTCTCTCTTCTCTCCTCTCTTCTCTCTGGGATCTCTAAGGTTTTGTCTTCTTCAGAAGAATCAGTTTAAGAGCACGTTTATACAGACTTAATAATGGTTTCATAGTGTTTGCTATAGTCAGAATCCAACAGGGGTTGAAGCGTATATTAATCTATTGATGATTGGATATAATAGCTTGAACAAAATAGTTGCCTGAATGAGAGAGAGAAGAGAGAGAGATAGAGATGATGAGAGATTTTTGAGGAGATGAGAAGAGAGGAGAGATATGAGATAATTTCCTGGGTCTATCAGATTTTAGTAGACGAGTCTAATATTTTCGGTTCAGAGAGACGTGAGGGAGACAGACAGACAGAGTCTGACAGACAGACTGAACAGAGAACATAGAGCTTCTGGCAGATGGAACAATTAAGGACTTCAGAGAGAGCCCTGTCATTTCGATGATTTCCCCTGTGTCTCTCTCTCTCTCTCCTCTTCTCTGCTTCTCTATCTCTCTCTTCTCTCGTCTCTCTCTCTCTCTCTCACCCCCCCCTATTTCCCTCTCTACCATATCAAAAATGGGACTGACGAAAAAAGGACAAACTGCACTGTTTTTAATAACGATATCGGATTCAGATCAAATGTTCAAAAATGGAAATATCTTGTGAATTTTTTTTTCTTTGCATTAAATTGTTTTTACTTAATATGTGCTCCGTACAAGCTGAATGATATACTAAAACAAAGAAATAAAATAATCAACAAAAAAAAGCCTGCAAGGGCCATAACGGAGGAATGTTAAATATCCTATCATTTCCTTACATTGGTAATTTGATTTAGGTGTAGATTCATCGTACATAATTTAGAAAGCCTTGCTAAAACCAGACTGTGGCAACGTGAATTACCTGTTGTTGGAAGTTGTTCATCATACAAACATGCTGTTCTCTCTCTCTTCTTCTCTCTCTCGCTCTTCTCTCTGGATGTGAGGGTAAGTAATGTGGCTCTATTTCACCAAAGTCTGTGGTTGTTCTGTTGAGTCTGTCTTGTATGGTCTGTCTTTCCCTCTCTCCTCACACCCACATCACTCTGTTGTTTGTGTCTTAACTCTGATCACTTATGTTTCTGTTCTTTTATTTGTTTGGTATGTCAGTCTGGACTGACTGTCTCTCTCTCCCTCCCTCCCCCCCCCCCCCCCCTCCATCTCTCTTCGATGTAAAAAAGCACACGAGTTGTATACCATACGATCTTCGATTTTATAAGGAATACAAAAATAAAACAATTAAATCACTCACACACACACACCACACTTATACACACGATTTCGGAAATGATATTGTAGGGTGTGTATATCTGTTGCTTGGTCAGATTTGTCCTCAAGAAATGTAACAGTAGCCATTTAACTTGTAATACAAACTCATGCTTTCAACAACCGTTCTGTATAGACAAATATTGTGTTGATTAATATCTTAAAGGAATTTTCAGGCAAAAGTTATAAAAAAATTTATATATTTATCGGTAATATTTTTAAAGTTATGTCATGTTAGTAACATTAATAGAGTGGAGGAGATGACAGCCTGATTTCCTTATTTAGAATTTGGATCATAGAAACATGCTTTCAACACGATTCTATATAGAATCAGAATTTCAGGCAAAACTGATTAAAAAAAATGTCGTAGTTTTTAATGATCTGTCGTGTTAGTTAAAATAAATCGAGTTGAAGAGGTGACAGGCCCTGTGATATGGCGTCTTGTGGTCGGCGGGGTTTGATAAAACAACAGGATTGGACTGGTTTAGTGTCGGACTCATAATTCATAATTGAATAGCCACAGGAATAATATGCGTTGGTCTATGCAAACAGAAACACACAGACAAAGCTGATGACGACAGTTCTCCAAGGTAAGTTTTGAGTCGAGTGAAATAGAAGATAACAGAGGCAAACGCCTTCTACATCTCATTGCCAGCATCACTGGGTCAGTGGTCTGGGAGGAGGGCTACAGTGAGATGGTAGAAAATCCGCAGAGTCTGAGAGATGAAGCATGTCGAACCCTTGGTGGCATGGCGATGGCACGCGTATCCTACTTGACGACTTGCAGTGATGGAAAAAAAGAAAATAACAAAGAGATCTGCATGTTGGTTTAACCAGACGTGCCCTTTCTTTTTTCCTCTGTTTTTCTGCCTCTGTTTTGGTGTTTGTGTGTTTTAGTATATATATCTTTTATATATATATATATATTTATTTATAGATGTTATTGAATTTATATATTTAGTATATATATATATGTAAATGCCATATGTATATCTCTATATATTTTCCTGTTGTCAGTTCAAATTCGCTTGCAATACATTCTGCAGCATACAATAACACACAATTTTTTTTGTTTTCTCTCTATTTATCCTCTTTAGTTTTGTTTGTTTCGTTTGGTTGTTTGGTTTTGGTTTGCTTGTTGTCCTCTATCTCCTCACTTTTCTCTCAGTATGGGTTTTGTTTTTAGGAAGGAGATTGAGTGTGTCCTGTAGAGTTGTGTGTGTGTGTTGTTGGATGTGTGTATGTGTTGTGGGTGTGCTGTGTGAGTGTGTGTGTGTGTGGTGTGGGAGTCGGTGTTTTTTTTTTGTGTGAGTGTGTGTGTTGTGGAGGGGAAGTTGGTGGGAAGTAGGGGGGTGTTGCCCCTTTTTTCTTAACTATTTTGTTTTTGTTTCTAGTATTTTCTCTCGGTTTTCTTTGCTTGTTTTATTTGTTTGTTTTCTTTTTTTTCTTTTTAGGTTCAAGGACATTGTCAATGCCATGTAAGTGATTTCCGTGACACTCATTGTCATACCATGTAAATAAATTCTGTGACAATCAATTGGTCAATGCCATGTAAAAATGCATTATAC
>CM054166.1:29347194-29349546 GCA_028751875.1 Rapana venosa
TACAAAATGAACTTCGTTATCGACAGACCCCTTACATAATGGACAAAGAAGATCTAAAACTTTCGCATTCGCATTCTCTCTCTCTCTCTCTCTCTCTCTCTCTTGTGTGTACTCTTGGAATGGAGATCCTGGCGAGGAATCTAAGTGTGTGTTCTGGTACATCAAGCAAGAAGAGAAAAACATGTTGCCAGAAGAACGTGTCAGGCTTGCCAGACTGCTTAAAGGGAAGCAGTGTACTAACACACAACACACAACACACAGCGACAGTGGTGGCGAGTGCTGAGCAGGAGTTACATCATCTTCGGGACCTGATCCGGTCTTACATGGGCTGACTTCGCTGGCTGTAGACTGGAAAAGGAAAGGCTGGTTTGAAAATTGGGACACTTGAGACACAGACAATAATGTATCAAATCTTGATGTACATACCACTACTGCCATGGTTTCCATGTCATTGTAATCGCGTCGCGTTCGATATCGTTTGTTACCGCGCCGCAGCGCTATATGGCTTGATCGCTAAATAGCAATAAAATTGTGTCAATGTGTCTCTCTTGTGTGTGTGTGTGTGTTGTTTTGTCTCATTTTGCATTCAGGTCACTTTTGAGTTCTGACAGATTTCTCTCTGCATGAAATTCGGGCGGCTCTCCTGCCCTGGGGGAAGGGAAGAGCATGTCGCTACAAGAGCGAGCACCACCCTTTAAAATAAAATAAAAAAGAAGATAAAAGAAGAAAAATCCTGGGTCTGCATGTATAACTATTTGTTTTCCTCCCTGAATGTGGTGCTGTTATGTTTATGATGAAAAGAAAAAAGGGTATACAAAAAAAAATATGTTGTCTTTTGAGATTTACATTGCTTTCTCCTTTTATCGTATGTACATGTTTCTTGTATTTAATATTTCTCCGGGTTTTATTGTGTATGTGTGTGTGTGGGGGGGGGGGGGGGGGGGGGGGGGGGGGGGGGAGGGGGGGGGGTTGTCTCTTTTTGTTTTTGTTTTGCCTTGCGTTTTATACTCTTTTGGGTTTTTTTTTTAGCATTTCCATCGCTTTGTTTTCAGAATCCACTTGCTTTCTCAGTTTTCTCTTTTTGTTTGTTTTTTCGCTCTTTTGTTTTAAAATAGCTTTTCTGTTTTTTTTTGTTCTTTTGTTTTTTTGCGTGTATTCTTTCCTCCTTCTTTCTTCTCTTGTACGTTTCGCTGATCCCACATATCCCTTCATTCTCTCTCTCTCTCTCTCTTCTCTCTCTCCTCTCTCTCTCTCTCTCTCTCTCTCTCTCTCTCTCTCTCTCTCTCTTTCTGTGTTTTTGGGTTTGTGATGTGTGTATGTGTGTGTGTGTATGTGGTGTGGTGTGGTGTGGGTGTGGGTGGTGGTGGTGGTGTGTGTATGTGTGTGTGTGTGTGTTGTTGTTGTTGTTGTCTTCAATTTAACGTCTGTTCACTCTTAGTGATATTAGACAAAGGATGTGGAAAATGTAGTGGAAGTTAAAACAGAGAGGGTGTGTGTTGTATGTGGTGTGGTGTGGTGTGGTGTGTGTGTGTGTCTTTCTCTCTCTCTCTCTCTGACACGCTGCGTCAAAAAGCGTCCAAAGCCCCCCTTTTCCTCTCTCTCTCTCTATATATATATCTCTCCGTCTCTGTCTCTGTCTGTCTGTGTTTCTATTTTTTTCCATCCTTCCTTCTTTTTAAAAAAATCTTCTTCCTGTTTCTTTTCCCATCCAGTGTTATTTAATTGATTATTTGAAACCAAAAAATCAATCAATGAATCTGTTCAATCATGCAATCTTTCAGTTTTCTTCTTTGTTTCTCCTTCTTACCTTTCTTTGCTCTCCAAAAACCCAAACTTACACATTGTCCAAGACGATGTACCACACAACAAAACATACGGAAATCACCGTCATCCATCTCATCTCATCTCACCTGGCACTCATCCTTTTTATATAAATGTTTTTTATTTTGTTCTCACATTTTAAACAACACGTAGAACACACGAGCAATGTTTGTCAAACAATAATTATTACACCTGCGTTTCAAGGATGATTCTATAATTATGAAGACAAAAAACAAAAAAAGATAATAACAAGTCTGATGAGCAGATGCTAGAGGTATTGTTAGACGTATTATTAATATCATATTATTTTCTTTGCTTGTTTTCCTTTCTTTTAAAAAAAAAATGAAGATGGTGAGTGTAGTGATCGGAGTGGTGATGGTAATTAGTAAATCCTACTTTGGGGACGGGATAGCTCAGTGGTCGGAGCACTCGCTTTCCTCCAGCCAAGTTAAGCAGCGTCGAGCCTGGTTACCACTTGGATGGGTGACCGTTTTCGCGCCTTGGCTTCAGTACAGTTCCCAGTTCACCAGC
>CM054166.1:29355046-29357546 GCA_028751875.1 Rapana venosa
AAGCAATTCGTTCCACTCAAGCCACTCCAACTCTCTGATGTTGTCTTGTCCTCGTCTTCGTCTCCCTCCATGTACTGTTCCCTGTAGACATCTTGGCCAGTCCTGATGTTCGTGTATGTGCCGTACCACATAAGTTGCGTCTGTCACTGAGTCAGAGCTTCTTCTATGGGTCCGATGGCGTTTTTAATTCTGGCCTTCGCATCCTCATTATTGTGTGATCTCTTATGAGCTACCAGGGGGGGGAGGGGGGGGGGGAAGGAGTTTGCGAAAGTACCTCATCTCCATTGCTTTGTATCCGTTCTTTCATTTCTGCTGTTATGGTCAACGTTCACATGCCGTACAAAATTATGACAAGATCAGGGAACGCATCATCTGACTTGAAGCTGATGGCGATGTATGTCGTTCCAGGGGCTTTTCAGTTGGACATTGCCAGCTGTGTCTGGGCTATCCTGGAACGAATTTTCAGAATTTGATTCTTCATTCGATACTATAGCTCCCAATATTTAAAGCTATGGACCGATCTCGATTTCTTGCGTCTAATAATTAGTCAGTCCAGATGTCATTGCACGATTTTCAGCAGCTGGGTTTTCTCGGCACGACCTGCATGTCACAACCGAAGAGCTTCATCAAGGTGATTGACCAGCTGACTCACTCTTGCTCTTCTCCATCTAGGCCGTCCGATTCATCGGAAAAACTTAAGTTTGTAATTGCCCCGCCTCCATGCTGGATCTGTCCCTCATAGTTTCAAGCGCGTCCAGCCATTATTCCTATCTAAGAAGATGTTGAAGAGGTGGCAGAGAGCGACATCCCTGCGTACTTCAATGTGGTTTCGAACCGCTCTCCTGTGTAGCTGTCATAGTGGACTTGCGCTTGGTTGCCTCTGTGGTTCCTGATCACGAAGTATGAACGTAAAAAGCTTGACCCAGGGTCAGCGTGACACACTGAGTTGGATAGAGAGAGGTCAAACTTGGGGGGGGGGTGGGGAGATGGACGGAGGAGGAGTCAAGAGTGGACAGACACGTGGGGGGGAAGGGCCGGAAACGGGTGGGGTGGGGTTTTATTGGTGATGGCGCGGCGAGAGGTTTAAAGGACAGCGCAATTGGCCACACATTCATGAGATGGCTTTACACAGCTGACTCCTGGCTTTGTGCTCAATCCCCCAGAAATTTGTTTCCTCTGTCTCTGTGTGTTTTTATCTTGCTGTTGTCGCTTGTCCGTCTGTTTTCTTTTCTGCCTGTCGTCTGCCTGTTCTGTCCGCTGTCTGTCTGTCCTTTTCAGTCTGTCTGTCTGTCTGTCGTAATTCTCTGTTTTCTTCCTTGTCTATCTTTATTATGTTTTCTGGCTGGTCTGTTTCTTTCTTATTCTGTGTTTTTTCGTCTCTTGCATAATGCTGATATTGTGTAGTTTTAGGGTGAACGCTATTGTTGATGCTGGACCAATTCTTCTTCTTCATCGTCCTCTCGTCGTCGTCTGTTGGTCGACGAACGCTCAGCAATAGATATGGTGTCTGTCATATAGCAAAAATGCAATTGCGTTCCGTTAGCGCCTGACAAGTCAGGCCCAGCACATCCGACTAAGCGTGGGAGGGAATTGTTATCTTTTAAGTCTTCTGGAAAGAAAAAAGGCCAGAAGAATGGACCAAGAAGCAGAAAATAGACAAAAGGAGGCCAACAAAAACAAGACAGAAACAAAGAGAGGGATAGAAAGGGGGAATTCCCTAGCACAGTATTTTTCTAGAAGGTGGGATCTGTTTACACTGCAAGCTCCGCATCCCCACGGAGAGCGAAGACAGTTTTAACTCAATCCCCAGTGATTCTTTGAATTTATTAAGAGTACCAATCACGGTGTCGATGTCTGATGAATTAAGTGTGGGGATTTTTACCATTCCTAGATAAACGTCAGAACAGATTTGCCGTGCTTTAATCCTTCCTTTGGGCATTACACATACAGCAAGAACAAATATACACATTAAGATCCTGTAATTCATGTCAGCTTTGGTGGTTTACGGAGACAATAGCAGACCCAGCATACAAGTTGTACAATTATGGAATGAGTGGCCCTGAAGTGGCAATGTGTGGGCTGAGGCCAGCGGCAGACAGACCTCCTGCTACAGAGTGACATGCACAGATAAGACGGGCACTATACACCGCGCCCTGTTAACAGAGAGAGGGGCAAGAAGAGAAGGGAGAAAGTAGAGAGAGAGAGAGATGAGAGAAGAGAGAGAGAGAGAGAGAGAGAGAGAGAGAGAGAGAGAGAGAGAGAGGAGGGAGGAGGGTGAGAAAGAGAGAGAGAGAGAGAGAGAGAGAGAGATGAGAAAGAGAGAGAGAGAGAGAGAGAGAGGAGGAGGAGAGAGAGAGAGAGAGAGAGGAGAAAGAGAGAGGAGGGGGGGGGAGAGAGAGAGAGAGAGAGAGAGAAACATGACAGAGAAACGAGACAGATAGAGTCGAGAGACAGACAACAGACAGAAAGACAGAAATACAGACAGAGACAGACAGATAGA
>CM054166.1:29367546-29400046 GCA_028751875.1 Rapana venosa
CAGCTATCCGACATCGGCATGGAGAGTAATCTTGAAGTCTTCACAATCTGAACTTTTAAACACATAATCCACCACACGTCCTTCCTTCCTCACCGCACTTCACCTTCACCTATCCGTATCCGTGGACCATGCAGGAACTATTGAATGATTTTTGCAACTCACTTCCTCACTCCTTGCGGTCCTCTGCTTATCCGTACCAAATCGTTCCACTCAAGGCCATCCACACTCTGAAGTTGACTCCCATCGTTTTCTCCTGTCTGCCTCTTCGTCTCCCTCCTGTACTGTTCCCTATAGACAGTCCTTGGGACATCCACATGTTCAGTGGACCGTGCCTGTACACTTAAGTTTGCGGTTTTCACTGAAGTCAGGAGCTCTTCATTTGCCCTCGAGGCGTTTTGTAATTCTGGTTTTCACTTCATCATTAGTGATGTGATCTCTGTATTAGATATCAAGGAGTCTGTGAAAGTACCTTATTTCCATTAGCTGTAACCTTCTGTCATGGTCTGCTGTTTTGGTCCACGTTTCACATGCATACAAAAATCGACTGATCAGGGAACCATCAGTCTGATCTGAAGCTTGATGGCGATGTCTTGTCGTTCCAGAGGACTTTCAGTTTGTCCATATAGCTTGTGGTCTGGCTATCCTGGAGAGAATTTCAAGAATTGATCCTGCATCCGATGCTAATAGCTCCCAGATAGTTGGAGGAATGGACGGTCGATTTCTTGCCGTCTAAAAATTATGTCCTGCTGATGTCCAGACGCTTGGGTTTTACATCTGTCACGGTGACTATAGAACTATTACGATTAGAAAGCAGTGCCTGGCCCATTCAGCTTTGGGAATCACACTCCTGAACTCCCAGCCACTGATAACAATCCAGAGAGATAGAGACCAGCCCAATAACATTCATGCACGTGGCCACCGTTTATTGCTCCGTGCCCGACAACCCTTAGCTCTGTGGAATGACCCTGAAGACGTTGAGGGATAGAACGGCCATTAGTCAGGGTGGAGGTCAACTCTCCACCAGTGAACTGTAGCCTTCACTGGGCCCAGACTCCTGCAGCAGGAGGATTAGCGGCACGGCAGTGATTGGTATCGATCCGCAGGTATTGATTAGACGCTAGCACTGCTGCATGGTCCGCTCAGTGAGGACAGGTCATTGCAGATGGTGAGAAGGTCCGTAGCTGAGTGTCAGTCCTTAAGTGTTAGTTTGCTGCCCGTGTTCAGGTCCTGTTTTCCCAGTTTATCAGAAGAAAAAAAAAATTCATTCTGTTTATCAGAAACCAACTGTCGGGAAGCGACTGTTTTAAAATACCAGGAGATCCTCACTGGGCGGTCAAGATGAATAGTTTGTAAGTACAGGCTATCATCATGTTCGGGGTGGGTTTTTCGTTCCACGGCTAGAGCTCGAGGTTCCCCAATAGCGATATTTTTTGCATGTACGACCGTTTGTCCCAACATCAGGTTGCCACACCCACCACAGGGATGTATCTAAACTGACACAAGTATAATAATGTACATGCAATTTTTCAAAGTTGTCATTCATTCTCTATCAGCACACAAGGGTGTGTTGGTTTCACACTCTTCAAGGCAGGTTCTCTTGCGTCGGTACACAGGTCATCGGTTTTTATAGTCCTCCTCTGAAAGACATTAGGGGGGGGGCTGAATTGGTGATGGCTCGAAACGCACGACATCAATCGCGAGCTCAACGCCCTAACCCTAAACTATCAATCCCTTACGCATAACCTGGTTAAGGACTTTGTGCTTGTTAACGACCGACAGTCGCGTGCTTTGAACTCTTTCACCGTTTTCTGTTTACAGGACTAGCTGCAGTCAGGGTGGAGTGAAGCTGACTGCGGGCAGTGGTGGGGTCCCTCAAGCATTGTTGTCCCAAGATCCCTTGCCTGCTTTGAGTGTATTGGGGAAAAGCTGACCGAATTTGCCTTCAGTCTCAGTTAAGTGGATTTCTATTTCCGTATGTGGTGGTGTCTGTTTTGCCTCAAAAAACCATAATACACATTGATGTGTGTGTTGCTGTGTGTGTGTTTTGTGTTATGTGTGTGAGTGAGTGTGTGTGTGAGTGTGTGTGTGTGTGTGTGTGGTGTGTGTGTGTGTGTGTGTGTGTGTGGTTAGTGTGTGTGTGTGTGTAATTGTTGGTGTGTGTGTGTGGTTGCATGGTTGCTGTAGTGTTAGAGTTTAGGGTGTCTTCTTCAGAATATTTTTTTTCAAGTCAAAAACACTTAATCATCCATGAAAGGCAATACAATACTGCGACAGCACTTGATACGCAAAGTTATCTCAAAAGACACTAGAAAAATGCATTGAAATTGTTATGAACATTCCAAGATAGCTTAATATATATATAAATTATATATATATATATATATATATATTAAAATATATATATATACACCCACGCCACAAACCCATGCACGCCCACACACACACTTCAATTTAGGAAAAACAATGGGTTTTTTTAAAAAAACTAAAAACTATTACAAAAAATAAAACAATAAACCCACATTGATTGGAAAAAGACATATGCACTTAGATTTACGCGTGCACGCCTGCGCGCACTCACACACGCACGCACAAATGTGTACACCCCAAACACACGAACCACTATATGAACACAATTTTATAAAGACTATTGACTATAAACATCACACATACACACACACGCCTCTGTCCTCTCCATCTCTCTATCTTCTCTCTCGCTCTATCTGTCTATCGTATCTCATCTATCTATCTGTCTGTCTGTCTATCTACCTGTCTGTCTATACTACCTATCTATCCAGTATCTCTATCTATCTATCTATCTTTCTGTCTATCTATCTATCGGTCTGTCTTCTCTCTCCTCTCTCTCATCCTCTCTCTCTCCTCTCTATATATTTATATATAAATATATTATATATATATCTATATATATCTGTCTGTCTGTTTGTCTATCGTTTCTTCTAATCTATCTGTCTGTCCTGTCTTGTCTATCTGTTATCTATCTGTCATCTGTCTATCTATTTGTCTATCTATCGATCTACCTATCCTCTGATCCTCTCCTATCTATCTATCCTCTCTCATCACCTATCTACTATCTCTATCTACCTATCACCATCTATCTCTATCGACCTACACATATCTATCTATCTCTATCTCTCCTACCTATCTATCTATCTCTCTCCTGAAGGGTAGATGGCACATTGCTGTTGTCCTCTGACATGACGCTGTCACTGCCCTGCGCTTAGCGGTGTTGCTGTACGCGCCAGTCTGTCTGCCTGGTGTCTGTTCTGCCTTCCTGCTGTCAGTCTGTCTCCTCTTCCTCTTTACTCTGTTCGTCTATCGTCTGTCTGGGGTTTTTCCCCCAGTCCTTCTGTCTACCTCCTCTCTCCTCTTTACTCCTGTATGTCCACGCACACTCTACCGATGTCCCTAGATGCTGATAATAGCGATAGCGTGGCAAAATAGTAAACCACAGCCCAACTACTACTAGACTGCTTTCTACCCCTGATGCTGTTGCCTGCTGCTGCTGCTCTGCTGCGAGCTGCTGCTGCGGCTGCTGCTGCTGCTGCTGCTGCTGCTGCCTGCTGCTACTACTACTACTACAACCACTCTACGTTGCCTGTGTTTTGTTGTTGCTGTTGCTGCTCTACACCACTGTTTTGCTGTTGCTGCTTCTACTACTTCTATTACACTACTACTACTACAACTACGCTGGCAGCTAATTTAGCGCAGAACTTAAGGGTTCTGCCACATATTCCATCTGGTCCGGAGATTTGTTGATATTCATTGCCTTGAAGGGTTTACAAATAACTGTTTCATCAAAATGACGCTGTTCTCAAAGGGTAGAGATTGTTTCAGGCCATTTATTTCATCCGAAACATCATGCTTTTTGAAGCGAGTAAAAGAAACATTTAAATGGTTTGGTAAGTTTTTGTCACAGACCCCCTGGAGACTAATCTTCGACCTATGAGGGGCAGCTGCCATGTTTACTGCTGACATATTTTGTATTCCCTGCCAGGCAGCACGAAAATTGCTCCCTGCAAACTTGTCTTCTATCTTATTTTAATAGCAGCTTTAACTTATTTATTCACTTGTTTCTTTTGTTCTTCTGTGTCTGTATAAAATACTACTTTCTTTCTGTTTAATACACGTTTTAGGTCCTTTGTAACCCAAGGTTTATTATTGGGGTAAATAGTTATCACCTTCTTTGGAATAACACTACTGACACAAAATGAACTATAGGAAGAAACAACATCAGTTAACTCATTCAAATCAGTACACACGTTGTAAAACATATCCCAGTCAGGGCAATCAAAGCAGCCTTGCAGACTAGCTGTACTGTCGGCAGTTCACTTTTTTGTTGTCCTGACCATGGGTTGAAGGCACTGAAACACTGACTGGTACATGGGTGCTAGAAAAACACAGTTATGGTCAGATGAACCCAGGGGAGGCAACGGTAGTGATTTATATGTACCTGCTACAGTCCCATAGCACAAGTCCAGGGTCTTATTACTGCGTGTGGGGCAGGTCACGTACTGTTCGCAATTCTTCAGCATTTTACCGAGTGGACAGTTTTTAAAATCACCCAGGATGAATTTAGGAGCATCAGAGGATATGGAATCTAACACATGCAGGTGATTTAAAATATGTTCAGGTGCTCTGGTCACATTAGGTCACATTAGGTCAGATTGGAATGTGGAGTTCCACAGGGATCTGTTCTGGGCCCTGTTCTTTTCACCCTCTACACTGCTCCACTGTCACATATAATTAACCGCCATCAGATCAACCATCATTTTCATGCAGATGACTCTCAGATTCTAAGCAGCGACAGTCCTGAAAATCTGCCTTCTCTCTTTACAAATATGGCCCACTGCTTTCAAGATATCCAAAATTGATGATACAGAACAAATTACAACTAAATGCAGATAAAACGGAAACCATGCTTGAGGACCAACACAAACTCTCTTCCACCACAAAAGCTCAATACAACTTGGCAATGTCAGTCCCTTTATCCACTGCTGTGAAGTATCTAGGGTTCTTTTTGACAACACACTCTCTAGCAAAAATTCATTCACCCAGACCTGCCAGTCCTGCTACTTTTCAATTACGGCGTATTAGTGCAATTCAAAGTCCCTGACCACTGATGCAACATCCAAACTTGTTGCGTCTCTCATTCTTTCACGTCGGACTTTTTGCAATTCTCTGTTGGCTGGTCTGCCAGCATCATCAACCCAAATCCCTTCAACGTATACAAAAACTCTGCAGCTCGACTAATCCTCAGAAAGAAAAAATCTGAGCTAATTACCCTCTCTTGCAATCTCTCCACTGGTTGCCTGTGCCACAGAGAGAAAAACTATAAGATCAGTACCTCTGTTACAAATGTCCCCACAAAACGCACCCGCCTCCCCTCTGTAATGTCTTAACTTGTACACTCCTTCTCGTCCCCTCCGCCCCTGTGCAGATCCCTTTGGGTCCTTACGAATCCCTAGTTCATCAATCCACATCAGCCGTCGCTCTTTCTCAATTTCTGATCCATTGATGTGGAATGATCTCCCTCTCTCTCTCCACCAAAAGCCTTCTTATGGAAAACTTTTAAATCCAGTCTAAAGACAACCTAAGATTTTCCTCTCCTGCTTCATCTCATAGTTTTTTCCTGCCTTCAACAGCCAAGATTCTATTGCCCTGCCAGGGTGTGTAACCTGTGTGTGTGTGTGTATGTGTGTGTGTGCATGCACATTTGGACTTGATGGAACTATTACTTGTTACTGTTTGTATGACTGTGTAAGAATGAGTTGAGTGCAAGCGCTTTGATTTGTCTCTGCAAGATATAGCGCTATAAAAATTCCCATTTTATTATTATCATTATTAGCTTTGGGATGAATATAGAATAGGGTAACAAATAGTTTGGGGAATTCCCGCGGTAGGTAGTATGGTCGGAGTGATATGGACAGCATTTTCTATGTCCTCCACACACAAAGGCTCGAATGGTCACGTCCTTACACTCTCGTTGAGCAGAAAAGAGGCCCCCGCCCTGATTTTTCCCTGTCGCGCGTTTGTCTCTGTCCAGACAATAGGCTGTCTAAAGCATTTATAGACAGCTTACTGCTGGGTACACCGTCTGTCAGCCAGGTTTCGGGCCCAAAGCGAGCAGGCCAGCATTCTTGAACTAGTGCATGTAATTAACGTTTGCCTGAACTCGCCCTGTCTTTGGTCGAAGGGATTGGACGTTGGTCAGTAGGGACGTTGGTAGCGGGTTTTCCAATGATTTGAATTTTTTAGTCTTTGTCTCAAGCCCCCTTTCTTTCCTCTTTTTCTTTTTTTGATGTTCTTCCAATCCTGTCGGTATTGGTGGCAGTTGGGGAATTTCGCAAGGAAAGTTGACGTTTTGACCCTCACTAACACACTGGCCGATTGTTGTAGGCTTAGAAAAAATTTCCCACGAGTGTAATGGGTCATGATTGTTGTTTGCCGGTGCATCTTGCAAAACACAATCGATTGACCTATCAGAAAACAAACCAAGAGAGTGGTACAGTTCTTCCAAAAATTGTCGCATTATTAGCCAATATTGTACTTTGGGAGTTTGAATTGAAACTAACATTCTAATAGTGTACCTTGTAAGTATGAATTGAATAAAACACTAGTCCTATGTCTCATTTCATCCATCTAGTCATCTCTCTACAACTAACAAGACTAATCAGCCAAAAATTTCATTCATGTAAACATTTGTCGGCAACAGACTCAAGTACAAATTGATTGTGAAAACCCCAGGCCCAGCATGGCAGCCAGTTGTTTGTGTGTTCTTTTGTTTGTTTTGCAGCCAGGACCTAACCAATCAACCAGTGATCCGATTATGCCACTAACCAACCAACCAAGCAGCCAAAAAACCTTTTGAAGTTGTGAGCAAGTTTCTCCCTTCCCTCTGTCTGCCTGTCTGTCTTTCGACTGTTTTCCTGTCTGTTCTCTCTTTTTTGTCTCTGTCTGTCTCTCTGTTTTGTCTCTGTCTGTCTCTCTTTTTTTTGTCTGTCTTTCAGTCTGTCTCTCTCTCACTGTCTCTCCCCTCTCTCTCTCTCTCTGTCCTTTCTGTCTTTCTCTATCTGTCTCTCTCTCCCTCTCTATCTCTGCCCTTCTCTCTCCCTCTTTTCTCTTCTCTCTCTCCCTCTCTCCCTCTCTGTCTGTTTTTGGGAAGAACGAACTAGGACAATTTTAAACAACAATGTGAAGAAATCAACAGGAGGTGTGACAGATGGAGACAGAGCACGACAGCTGACAGAGACGGTGAGAGACAGGACATCAGACATTCACCAACTGTTTGAAGAAAGGATTGGGGACAGAGAAGGGGTACAACAACTCCTGACACAATCCTCGAATTGAGAAAAGAAATCAACCAACTGAAGACAGACACAGACAGACTAAAAGGGGTTTTCCAGAAGAGATAATTTACGTTTCTACGGATTCCCCAACCAAGTAGACATGAATCTAATGACGCCTGTGCACAAGCATCATCGATGCACTGAATAGTGTAATGACAGAAAACTTGGACTCCAGACGACATTGCACGAGCACATAGACAGGACAGCCATTTAATGGACAGCCCAAAACGATAGGGGCCCAAAGTTTGGGAGGTGGGGGGACAAAATGTCAACCCTGAAAGACAAGGACATGAGACTAAGACTACAGAACAAAGGGATACGACTGGCAAACGACTTGACGAGGGCACAGGCACAGGATTGTGGGCAGAGCTCGCGGGGAAGGGAAGAGAGCTTTTTTCCACAGGGGAAAGTGGGGGGTCAGGCCTGGGCATGCAGACCCCCCGTCCTTCGCTCGGGTTGTAAAGAGTGGAGGAGCACAGCACGCCCCAGCCCTGGCCTCTTCCTCACGAACCAGTCCTCGTGGCAATCTCCTCCCCACGTCCAGCAGAGGGAAAGATGGCCACAGGAGAAAGTCCCCAGTTTGCCAGAGGTACTGACGTCATCGTCACCGCTGCCTCTTCTTCACCCCCCTCTTCATCACCCTGCTGTGCGGGTAACACGGAGGCACAGCAGGGTAGCAATGCCGGAAAGTGGTGGTGGAGTGCGGTGACAGCCACGCGGCGTTCACCTTCAGTCTCTCCACCAATACCAGCAACAGGGCGACACGTGACACCCCCCCTCCAGCCCGGCACACGGGAAGGAGGTCCCTTCTGCCCGAATCGCCAGGCAAGTCACCTTACCATCCTCTGCTCGCAGCAAAGGGCAGACGGGTGACAGCAGCAAACAGGAGACTGCGTTACAGCGTTCCAAGAAGACATAGGACCTTGACCATCCAAGTCGTTTAACGTTTTAAATTATAATGTTAAAAATTTGCACAATAAACTAAAAGATGTTTCCTTTTTTACCTATGTAAATAGTTTTGATTTTTTTATGTCTCACAGAGACTTTTCTTGATTCCACATTGATTACAGCTATATATTTTGGATTATATCAAGTTGTGCTCCTGCGAAAAAAACTCTCTCACCATGGCAGGAATTCTGGAGGAGTGTTATTTTTTAGTACGTAGGAGTTTAGATAAATATGTAGAAAAAAATTATGCTAGATTGTAATAACACATTGCTTTAAGAATAAATAAGAGTTATTTAACTTAGATAAAGATGTTATCTTGCTAGCTTGCTATGTTGCTCCGGGAAAGGAAGCCCTGTTTATGATGAAAAGATGGTTAAAAATGGTATATTATTATAGAGGAAACACTTGTACAATACTTCGAAAAGGACACCATGTATTTTATGATTATGGGAGCTTAAATGCGAGGACAGGTCATGAACAAGCTGACCAGAAGAAATGACAAATTAATTAGAGATCTAGAATTTGATAGTATGGATGATGAAGTTTGTGTGCGTTTCTCGAAGGATGGTATTATTAACAGTTTTGGTAAATCATTATTAGATTTATGTTTTTTGTTTGATATGTTATTTTGAATGGCGGCTGTGAGGGAGATAAAGAGGGTAAATATATTTTGTATCTCCTAACGGTTGCGTGTTATCGATTATTTTCTTGTTCCGTTCATATGTTACAAGTTTCGAATTGTGCATTGGAGACTGTGTTGATTCGTGGCATCTTCCAGTTGAAAAACATGGAAAAATGCCTACGATTGTACTGAAACACAGGATACAGAGCAAGAGGGGAAGAGAAAATCATAGGTCTGACAGTAATGCTGAGACATACAAAAATGAGCTGAACACTGTTGAATTTCTCGAAAGTATACAGAAAGCTTTTAACCATTGCGACTGATATAAATGAAAGTGTAGGATATTTGTAAATGCCTTATGTGGGCAGCTGCATGCATGGTCCGAAAAGTTGGTGGAGGGAAAAGGAAATGTAATGATGGTTTGATACGAATGCAAACAAAAGAAGCAAGAAGTAAAGAGGTTACTAAAAAGATTTCAGCGATGTCAGACAAATCATGATAAGTTAGAGAAAAAAGGGTTTACACTACAGCGCGAAAAGAAATGTCAAATTTAAAGGAAACTAAAAAAAAAAGGAATTTGAACTGAATATATTGGATAAAGAAAAATTCTCTTAACGACGCCAAAACATTTTGGGCTATAATTAGGTCTGTGAATCGAAAGGCTCTTGTATATAATAACATACCCATTTTAAGAATGGTTTTGATCACTTCTTACACGTTTTTAACAGCTCGGATGATAGTGTAACACAATGGATATATTTTGTAACGGAAGAAAGATGATGATTTCGAACCATTGTTTAAAGATCCTATCGAGGAAAATGAAGTTATTGCCGGTATCCAGCATTTAAAAACAAGAAAAATTGCGGTCCAGACAAAATAATAGGCGAAATGCTAAAAAATGCCAACTCAATTGTTATTTCCTTCCTAACTCACTCTTCAACGATGTTTTTGAAAGAGGTGCTTTCCCTTTGGAGTGGGCCAGTCTATAATTATTCCTATTTTTCAAAAAGGCGACAGCACAAAACAGACAATTATCGTGGAGTAGCCCTCACTAGCATCGTCAGCAAATATATACTTATATTTTGAATAAAAGGTTAACTAGATGGGCTAAAGAGGGAATGAAAACTGCTTGAAGAAACAACAGGTTTTCGAGCAAATTATAGTACTACTGATCATATATTCACCCTATACTCTATTGTTCAAAAATACTTTTCAATCAAATAAAAAAATATTTGTTGCATTTGTCGATTTTCGTAAGGCGTCGATTCTGTTAATCGATATCTTATGGACTGTTCTGCGTAAAATGGAAAAAACGGGAAATTATATATGGCACTAAGGAGTGTATATAAATCAGTATTAGCATGTGTACGCGCAGGATATGATTATTCGGAAAAATTTCGAATGTCCAAAAGGAGTGAAGCAGGGCTGTATATTAATCCACAATTATTTTCTTTTTTTGTAAACGAATTAGCCGTTGAATTAACAAAAAAAGGGAAAACATGGTATTCAGTTTATCTCAGGAGCAAAAGAGGTATTTTTTACTACTATTTGCCGATGATAGATTTTCTTGTCTGACACGGAAATGGTTTACAAAACCAACTAGATATATTAAAGGAAAAAGGCAGATCGCCTAGATTTATCAGTCAATATGGAAAAAACGAACATCATGATTTTTAGAATGGGTGGACCCTTTATCAGTGCTGAAAAATGGTTTTATGGAAATGCTGAAGTGAAAGTCGTGAATTCTTTTAAGTACCTAGGGATGACATTTTTCAAAAGAAGCTAAGTTGAATGTTGCATGGCGTGAATATTGCAGGAAAGGGAAAAAAGGTGTAATCGAAATCTTAAAAACGTCGAAAGCTGAATTCAGTAGATTGTTCTTTATTTTGGAAATTGTTTGATGTTCAAATAGAACCTTTACTTACATATGCATCTGAATATGGGACTTACTGTTAATCCACAAATAGAAAAAATACATACCCTATGCTATCAAACGTTTCTTAAATGTCCCAATCCATTCGTCAAATACTGTACTATATGGAGAAACGGGAAGATATCCTTTAAACATCAGAACGTCTGTTAAGTGTATTAAAGTACTGGCTAAAACTACTGAAACTTCCAGGGTCACGTTTATGTAGGCAGTCTTATGACATGATGGTTATACAAATGGAAATGGGTAAGAAAGAATTTTGGGGATATCAAGTTAAAAAGTTTTATCAGAACATGGTTTTGGAATCGTGTGGTTGTCTCAGGAATTTGGTAGCGAGCATGGGTTTATTTCTGAATTGAAAGACAGATCATTTGTTCATTTAAACAAAAATTGGCACTCGGACATGGAAAGTAAAGATAAAAACTGCTGGTTTTTTCGTTTAAGTGTGCTTTTCAACTGAAAAGTATCTTCGAATAGTCACTGACAAATGGGCATCGACTAATTTATGCAAGATTCGACTAAGAACACTCGGCTTCAATGCAAAAAAAAGATGGTTCAACCTGAGACGTCCACACAGTTCACATGCCCTATGTGTGGTCATTTCTTGATGATGAAGTGCATTTCCTGTTTCATTGTCAATCATATGTTTCCATACGTGAAAACTGTGGTGTTCTCAATCTAGAAACTTTCCGAAGGCAAGTATTTTTTCTATCTTTTCGTCCCATGATTTAAAATTTTGATCAAATCGGTGCAAAGTTTATTGCTGAAGCAACTGAAATTAAGACAATTACAGCTAAGTTCCAATTAGCTTAACATTTGTGACTAAACTAAAGTAAAATTTATATTATGTAAACTCCAGCATTTGTGAAACACATAAAGAAACATTTTAATTACGCTGTAGTCTCCAGCAAGAATATTTTTGAAAATTTCACTACAATGTCAATGGTATGGTCTAATATAGCATTCTAGAATGTTCTTTTTTATTATTTTAGTTATTGCTTATTGGTTCCTTTTGTTCATTCCTTGTTATTACTTTGTGTTTATTTGAAACTGAGTTTACCCTCAGAGCTTAAAGTCGTATCCCTTCATAAGAGCTCATTTTTGGTTTTGGTTTTCATTACGTTAAATGCATCATGTTGATTTTTCTTGTATTTTTGTATTTTCAAAAAAAAGTCGTGTATAACCCCTCCTTGTCAATAGGCCACTTTGGGCAATGACAAAAAAATTGGGTCAAACGTAAAAGCGCAAAGCGTCCCTTCGTCTCCTCTCTCCCTCTCTCTCTCTGCCCCCCCTTCTGCTCTCCCCTTTTTTTTTTTTTTTTTTTGGCTCCCTCATTTTCTGTGACGTCCCCCGTCCTGCTTTTCCCCACACCGCTCGCTCCAATCTCCCCCCAACCATCCCCCAAATTTTGTTACGTCTCACTCAGAGCCGGGGGCCCACAGGGACCAATCACATAGCCGCCGGGGGGCCACCAGCCGGGGCCCTGCCTGCTCGGGGTCACTTTGGGGGGTTTCATGGTGCCTTTTCTAGTAACAACGCAGGACACCGCCTACTAAGCCCCTATAACGAAGTATTTTCAGCGCGGAGCCCAAAAGAGCGATTGCCACCCGAGGTGGCAACCCCCACAAAGTCCCTCCAAGACCCCCCCCCGAACCCCCAACCCCAAAGACTTTGACACAAAACCCCCACAGCACGAAGGTTTTGGCAAACCAATTGAGGTCACCAGAGCCAGAGCAACTGGGGCCACCGAACAGAGGCAATTTTTTTAATTGCATGGATATGACAATGAGGATGACGTAAATTTGCGCTGTGGAAGTGCATAGCTTTTAGACTATTACAGGGCTGTCTCTACGCTTACTTCATATTATATCCCGGGGTCAACCCGGCCCGGAGATACAGACACGCTTGTTGGTCAGGTAATTTTTGCAACACTTTCAAATTGCATCGTTAAGTGGGAAACTCGACTGTGTGGTTCCCTCTTCCCCCGACCACAGCCACTCACTCTGGGTAGGACCGGCCCGGAGCCCAAAAATCCCCATGCTCTTTGGGAATCGAACCCCCCGACCTTCCAAATCCGTAACCAAGGCGCTAACCCCGCGCCATGGCGGCTGGTTTTCCCCCCCCTTTCTCTCTCTGTCTCTGATGTCGTCTCTCTGTCTGGGCTCTCTCTCTGTCTCTGCATTCCAAAAATTTCCCCTTCAAGCCAATCATACATACATGGCTAATTTTTTAAAATTGCACTCAGCCTGACACAATCTAAGAAAACATTTCCTTTTAGCTCTCTCCCCCCTTTTCTCCTCTCTCTCTCTCTCTCTCTCCCCTCTCCCCTCTCTCTCTCTCCTTTCCCGCGCGCGCCCCCTCTCCCCCCCTCCTCCCTCCCCCCCCCTCCCCTTCTCTCCTTTCTCTGGGGTCCCCCAGCCAGGCCCTATTTTCCCCTTTTGTTGTTTTTTCTACAGAAGGGTCGGGTTGTCAGAGAGCACACGGAGTGGGGGGCGTAGTCTAGTGAGAGACTTGTTGCACTTGTGATTTGGGGTATCTGAAGTCGTGCGTTTGAGGGGCCCCCGAGTTTCTGGTATGTTGTGTGTGTGTTTTTTTTGTCTTAAAATTTACGTCTGTTCATTTAAAAAAAGGGTATTAGCGATGAGGCGGGGGGGGGGGGGGGGGGGGCAATAATGAGAAAGGGCTTTAAGTAAAATAGATACGTTTTGGTATGAATGCACATCAAAGCTATTCCAAAACTTTTAAAAATAGTATTTTTGCAAAAAACAGGGCAAAAAAACTACAAAATTAAAAACCCCCCGAACAATTGAAAAAATACTAAAATTTTGGGAAAACAAAAAATTGTAAACTATTTGTAACGGCAGCTGTGAAACAAGCAAATGTAGATTCCGACAACCATACTTACAAAAAGAGAATACTGGGGATTGCAACGAGACAAGCTATCTCCCATAATAACTCTGGATTGGTTAAAATTTCCCTGCAGAGAACTTATCTTGAAATGATGGTAAAAACGTTTTTAAACCTTGACATTGATACACAACATGAACATTAGAAAATTTTTTACCGCATATACATTGTTTTTTTTTTTTTTTTTGGCAAATTTTCTCGAAGGCATTTAATTTCAATCTGTAGATTAGAGAAACAATTTTTCTAGTACAAGGATTTTCGAAAACCGTACTGAGTGCAAAGAATGTTCTCAATATCCAGAACTGAACAAGTGTGCTGGGGATAACCAGCCTCTTCCTGTTTCTTTTTCACATGTTTCCAGCAAACATTTTGAAGCAAAGCATAACGTTGTGTGTGTGTGTTGTGTCTGTCTGTCTGTCTGTGTGTTCTGTTGTGAGCGTGTATGTGTCTGTTTGTTTTGAGTGTCTGGTGTGTCCTGTGTGTTGTGCCTGTGTGTCTGTCCCCTTGTGTCTGTATATATGTCTGTGTGTGTTTGTCTCTCTCTCTCTCTCTCTCTTTTCCCCTCTCTCTCCTCTCTCCCCCCCTCCTCTCTCTTCTCTCTCTCTCTCACCCTCTCCCACCTTAAATTGAAATGTCATGCTGTTTAAAGCTGATTTTTTAAATGTGTTTCTGCCTAGGTAAGGGGTAGAAATGTTGGCTGGTCTTCTGACAGTGTGTCTGTCTGTCTATCTGTCTGTCTGTCTGTGTGTTTGTCTGTCTGTTCCTATCTGTAGACATAACAGGGAAGAGAAACTTTAAAATTCTGTGGTTTTATAAGGGTCTGTCTGTCTGTCTGCTTATCTGTCTACATGTCTGTCTCTGTGGTTTCTGTCATTCTCTCTGTCCTCATTGCTCTCTGTCTGTCTGTCTCTGTCTCTCTCTCTCTTTGCATGTCTGTCTCCGTATCTCTCTCTCTCTCTCTCTCTCTCCTCTCTCTCTCTCTCTCTCTCTCTCTCTCTCTCACTCTCTCTCTAAGGCTGGATGAAAAAGCCACCACTGTGCTTATTCTTTTCCCTCAATAAAAATGTCATTCAAAATGTTCATTCATTTATTCTCTCTCTCCCCTCTCTCTTCTCTCTCTCTCTCTCTCCTCTCTCTCTCTCTCTCTCTCTCTCTCTCTCTCTCTCTCTCCTTCTCTGGTTATATGATCTGCATATTCCACCGCAAGCCAATGCATATATATCGATATTATTGCCTCTGAGCTCACAAATCAATACCTCAGGAATAACATTTTCTCTTCCTTCTCTTTGGAAGCATCCAGGGCAAATCTGTTTTGAGCCGACCAAAGTTCTCTACAAATGGTTTTATGTTTTTGTCATCATGTATAACATGGGAAGTGGAACAGCCTAGCGGTTAGAGCGTTGGACTCGCCCACTTGGAGGTCAACCCAAGTCGTGGGTTCAAATCTCCGCTGAGGTAGATTCTGTATCAGCGAAAATTTTCTCCGGATTTAACAAAATTTTCTGGAGCTAGCCTCCATGGCGCTGCGGTTAGTGTCTTGGATTACGGACTGGAGGGTCGCGGGTTCGAACCCCATAGTTCAGAGGGATGTATCCAACTCCAGCTGGTTTCTGCGCAGAGTGGGTTTGCTATCGATGCGTTAGAAGGAAGACCAGGACAACACATCAAGCCTCACCCACTTTATGGCAGCGGTTTAGAGAGTGTTGTTTATTTATTGTATTTATTTATTTATTTATTCTTTTATATCGAGGATAATGGAATAAGTACTTATGTGCTTTTTTACATCCGTCTCCGTGTGTATGCGGTTTTTGTAAATTTTGTCATCCGTTCCCACTAGCACACAATGTCCTACTCTTACAAAAAGCGGAACAGGATTTAACGTGTGCGCAAGATGTTCTGCGTGCGTTCGCACACGGGGCCTCGGTTTATAGTCTCATCCGGAAGACTTCTGGGGAGAGTGGAGTCTGCACTGATGTTAAAACTCCAGGGGAAATATCCCCTTGAACGGGAATCGAACCCGGGTCGTCAGATTACGAGAGCAATGTCCCAACCACTGGGCTATCCCGTGCCCCAATTGACCTGAACAATACCGCATGGTGTTTGTATTTCTCAGGCCCGGTTTGATGCTGGGTTTGTAATATCATGAAGCAAGTGTAGAGTACAACTCTGTCAAGTAGTCTCAAACCACATGCACTTCCACAGCAGTAGCATTACATCATCATATCATCATCGTCGTCATCATCGTCATCGTCATCGTCATCATCATCGTCGTCGTCGTCGTCACCATCATCATTGTCGTCATCATCATCATCGTCGTCGACGTCATCATCATCATCATCGTCATCATCGTCGTCGTCATCATCATGATCATCATCATCATCGTCATCATCATCGTCGTCGCTGTCGCCCGTCGCCATTAATCACTATGCAATCAAAGAAAGTTCTCTCTGATTCGGGGCCTCGTTTACTGGGGGCCGGTTTACTGAAAGCACGGCTGTACCACTGTCAGTCAGCCTACCGTCCGGTTGGCCAACAAGTGTAACCTGTGTTGCATGTGTGAGGACAGTCGACCCTAGTGCGTGAGCAAACTTTACCAGAGAGAATGGGTGAATCTTTATTTTTCAAGGGTAACAGAATAAGCATGCGCATACTGTTTTTCATCCGGCCCTTGCCCCGATTGGGACTATCAACAAAACAAAGGTAAAAATCTTACTACAACAACGACAACATGATTTTATTTTTAATTATGAATTTAACAATACATAATCCCTAACTGACTTGAGCATTAACTTCGAGAGATACATAGATTTTATTTTTTAGAAAAGATATATGCGTTAATAAACATATAATTATCAAATAAATCAAACATTAACATGAAAACTGATACACTGATTATAATAATTTTGATATGGATAAAGTAAAACAGATGGGAGACAGCAAGAAGCAAGAGAGAGAGAGAAAGATGGAGAGAGAGAGAGAGAGAGAGAGAGAGAGAGAGAGAGAGAGACATTTTCAGGTTACATCAACATCAAAATAAACTAGATATCAAATTCTGTTAAAAATCCTCACTTAAACCCTTTTAAAAATATATAAACTATCAATAAAGATATCAAGTTAAGCTACAAAATGTCGAAGAGCCTGATATAAAACAGTTTCAACAGCCCCGCTGAGAGAGAGGAGAGAGAGAGAGAGAGAGAGAGAGAGAGAGAGAGAGAGAGATTCTTTTCTTTATTTCGAGGATAATGGAATAAGCACTCATGTGCATTTTTATATCTAGTCCCCGTGTGTATGCAGTTTTCTACATCCGTTCCCACCGGCACACATTGTACTACTCTTTCGAAAACGGAACGAGTTAAAACGTGTGCGCAAAATGTTCTGCGTAGGTTCGCACACGGGGGTTCAGTTAATAGTTTATTTTTTAAATTTATTTTATTTTTTATTCTTTATATCGAAGATAATGAAATAAGCGCTTATGTGCTTTTTTACATCCAGTCCATACAGTGTCATCCGAAGAACTTTTTAGGTGGGGTGGAGACGCGCTGATGTTTGCTCCAGAGGAAAAACCTCTTAAACGAGAGGGACAGATAAACAGACAGACAGACAGACAGGCAGGCAGACAAAGAAGTGGGTGGGTAAAGGACGTGTTGGCAGTAAGGGTAGATAAACTTAAAGAAAAGGGCAAACGGACGTTACAACCCCCCCATCCCCCCACCCCCCACTCCCCACCCCCACCTCTCGCTTCAAATGAAAAAGGCTTTTGACCTTTTCGTCCAAATAAGCGTACACGTTTATAACAGCGAAGAAAAAAACACACGTGTACTTTTACACTCCCACACGCCCACGCAACATACGTACACATATGTACGCATGTGCACGCACGCGCACGTACACACACACACATGCACATGCACGCAGGGATATAATCATGATATATGCGCGTGGACGCATGTGCGAATGCCTGCACATATACGCTGTATATGCACTCGCACACATATATACTGAGAGCATCTAACATGCAAACACACACACACACACACACACACACACAGAGTTAGGGGCATTACAGGCCACACAAAGACGCTTGGTTGCGTGCGAGCATACGCTCAAAACACACACCACACTTACACACGCTCGCACACACGCACACCCCCACAAACATACACACACGCACATACACACATACATACACATACGTACACACGTGCGCGCGCGCACACATAAACACACACGCTCGTGCGCGCGCGCGGAGCATGGGAAAAAAGAAGCATGGCACTGTGTAGCACAATCTGTGATGACAATGTATGATAAGGTGGATCGGTGGTCTAGAGGTAACGCGCCTGTCTAGAAAGCGAAAAGTCCGGGTCGGGAAATGGCGGTGGTTCAAATCCCGTTGGACCCGAAAATTTTTCCCCCTCCACTAGACCTTGAGTGGTGGTCTGGGCGCTAGTCTTTCGGATGAGACGATAAACCGAGGTTCCGTGTGTTACACAAAATTTATTTAGCGCACGTTAAAGAACCCACGGCAACAAGAGAGTTTCCCTGGAAAAAATTTTGTAGAAAAAAGCCACTCTGATAGGAAAACAAATGCAGTTGTAGACAGAAAAAAAAGAAAAAAATGGGTGGCGCTGCTCTGTGGCGACGCGCTCTCCCCGGGGAGAGCAGCCCGAATTTCACGCAGAGAAATCTGACGTGACTTAAAGTGATATAAATAAAAAAATAAAGCACAAAATCACCTGACTGTGCGTAACTGTGTAAGGGGACGGGATAGCCTAGTGGTTAGAACATTGCGCTCCCAATCTCACGACCCGGGTTCGATTCCCGTTCAAGGGGATATTTTCCCCTGGAGTTAACATCAGTGCAGACTCCACTCTCCCTAAAATCCTTCGGATGAGACTATAAACCGAGGCCCCGTGTGCGAACGCACGCAGAACATCTTGCGCACACGTTAAATCTTGTTCCGCTTTTCGTAAGAGTAGGTCATTGTGTGCCGAGGGAACAGATGACAAAATTGACAAAACCGCATACACACGGAGACTGGATGTACAAAAGCACACAAGTGCTTATTCCATTATCCTCGATATAAAAAAAATAAACTATGTTTTTAAAATAGAAACAAAATAACCGCCCGAAATTACGTCACTATGCATAAAAGCACAAAAACTTCATGAATACGGCATACAAAATCATACAAATATGCATAACAGCACAAAATTACATGACTAACGCATAAAAACACAAAAATTATACGACAATGCATAACCGCAAAAATTACATGACTATGCATACAAAATTACATGACTATATACAACAGCACAAAACTACATGACAAAGCATAACAGTACAACATTACATAACTATGCATACAAAGTGGATCGGTGGTCTAGAGGTAACGCGCCTGTCTAGAAAAGCGAAAAGTCCGGGTTCGTATCCCGTCTGGGCCCGAAACTTTTCCCCCATCCATTAGACCATGAGTGGTGGTCTGGGCGCTAGTCTTCGGATGAGACGATAAACCGAGGTCCGTGTGTTACAGAAAATTATGCAGCGCACGAAAAGAACCACGCAACAAGAGAGTGTCCCTGGCAAAATTCTTAGAAAAAGCCACTCTGATAGGGAAAGAAATACAGTTGCAGACCAAAAAAAAAAAAAAAAAAAAAGGGGTGGCGCTGCTCTTGTGGCGACGTGCTCTCCCCGGGAGAGCAGCCCGAATTTCACGCAGAGAAATCTCGTGACTTAAAGTGGTATAAATAAATAAAATAAATAAATACAAAATCATATGACGATGCATAACAACACAAAATCACATGACTATGCATAACAGCACAAAATCAAATGACTATGCATAATAGCAAAAAAATCCCATGACTATGCATAATAGCACAAAATCACATGACTTTGCATAATAGCACAAATCACATGACTTTAATAGGTAAAGGAGGAGGTAAAGGATCCCATAACCTATAAGGTCGTAGGGGAGCGAGGCGTCAGAGACCTCACTTCTCAAGGGGCCAGCTATTGAGGGCGGTGCCCATCTCCTCTCCTCGCTGCTTACCTTCCTGACCCTAAAGAGGGCAGGTAACCCATTTACAGCTGGGTGAACTGGGGGAACTGTACTGAAGCCAAGGCGCGCAAACGGTCACCCATCCAAGTGGTAACTACGCTCGACGCTGCTTAACTTGGCTGGGGGAAAGCGAGTGCTCCGACCACTGAGCTATCCCGTCCCGACTATGTAATAACAGGACAAAATCACATGACTATGCATAAAGCACAAAATCACATGACTATGCATAATAGCACAAAATTACATGACTATGTATAAGAATACAAAATCACATGACTATACATAATAGTTCAAAATCACATGACTAGTATAACCGCACAAAATCACATGACTATGCATAATAGCACAAAATCACATGACTATGCATAACAGTACAAAATCACATGACTATGCATAGCAGCATCAATTTGTACGCCTTTGCGTAACAATGGATATGATCAACTGAATGACAGGACAAGATTGCATGACTGTGCATATCAGAACAGAAATGGCATGGTAATACGTAAAATATTGCCCCCTAAAATGGCACGATTCTTGTCTTGGCATATCATAAACATAAAATGACATTGCATAACGTTACAAATGGTATCGCTGATGCATCTCAAACTCTGCATGATACTTTTAAAAATATTTTGTGTTCCTCAGCTAGAGCTCCGAAGTTCATCAGTTCACCAAAGGTGAGGAATCTACCTATACGACCGTTTGAACCCACCACGAAGGTGGCTGCATTCCGACTTCGGGGGAATAATAATAATAAATAATAATAATAATAATAATAAATAATAATAATAATAATAATATAATGATGATGATGATGATGATGATGATGATGATGATGATGATTGATGATGATGATGATTGATGATGTGATGATGATGATAACAATAATAATAATACAATAATAATAATGACAATGATAATAATAATAATAATGATAATAATAATAATAATGATAATAATGATGATGATAGTATGATGATGATGATGGATGATGATGATATGATGATGATATTATTATTATTATTATTATTAATAATAATGATGATGATGATGATGATAGTGATGGTGATGAGATGATGATAAATTGAATTTGTATAGCGCTATATCTTGCAAGACAAATCAGAGCGCTTGCATTCAACATATTCTTAACAGAGTCATGCAGCCAATAACTATTAAAAGCCTAAATAAAAATCAAATGTACGCACCTACACACACACAACCCACACACCACACACACACACAACACACACACACACCACACACACACAGGTTGTAGATCAAATCAAGATCGCTTCATTGGGACACAAGATCGCTTCATATGGGACTACCCCAAGGTTCTGTGATAGCTCCTATCATTAATATCTTGCTGCATGATCTCCCAATGAATTTATCAAAGGATATCTTAGTACAATATGCGGATGATATATGCATGTGGATGAATGTTACCAATGAAACGTAATAACAAAAAGAGCGTTAAAATTACATAAAAAGGGTATATCAAAGCCAGCTTGATAATATCGACAAATATATGCTTGAAATGGATTTACTTTGTCCACAGAAAAAAACTCATGTTGTGCTTTTTAATAATGGCAGTAATCCGGAGGAACTACCAAGATTAGATTGGGACTGAAATAATTGAATACAAAAATACAATAAAGTTCTTAGGTGTTATTCTAACATCAAAACTAACTTGGAATACACATATTGAGCACTTATTAACAAAGGCAAGAAAGTGCATAAACTTACTGAGGATAATTAGTAAACAGTTCTGGGACAAGACATATTCAATCTAAAATGTTTAGCTACATCTCTTGTTCGTTTGAAATTATCATACGGACAAGAAATCTTTTTCAGCGCTCCAAAATCTTTACTTAAAAAGCTACAAAGTGTAGACTGCAAAGCTTACAGGCTTGCACTTGGAGTTCCGTATCATGCATCAGCTTTGGGAACGTACAATGAAGTTGTACATTGCCTTTGGATGATTACCGTCAACTGGCATGTGCCAAATATGTTCTTAGAAACAGAAAAACTGATAATTTTATTTCCGAGGAAGTAGAAGTAAAATCTGAACTACAGTTTCCTAAAAGAGCAAAAAATATATCTTCCTTAATGCCCATTAACACAATATGTGTCTGATTTAGTGGAAAATTCTAATGTCAATCAACACAGAATGGAAAAACGAGAGGCATATTACCTTTTCCATCGTGGAGATGAATAGAGCATACTTCGACATAGAGGTAACTAATGCAAAAAGAATGAGAATCTGAACATTATGGGTTTCTGATGTTCGATCCCACATCCATCATAAGTATTTTCATCATTTACAAATTTATATACAGATGGATCACGTCTGGATAATCAAGAAACAGGTTCAGCTTTTGTTATACCATCTTTAAAAATTGAAAAATCATTCTATGTTGGTAAACATCATTCGATTTTTACGCGGAATTAGTAGCAGTCTTAATGGCTCTAAATTATGTTCTTGATTTGCCGTTGTGTATATTTCAAATCCTTATTTGTGTTGATCTAAGTCGGTATTGTATGCTTTAAAATCCTTGTGGTACAAAAAACTTCAAATATTGCATAGATATTAATCATGTCATACACCTTTTAACCTTAAAGGGCACAAGTGTCACTTTCTGTTGGTGCCTTCACACAGTAGATTCTTTCCAAATGAGTGGGCTGATAGAGCTGCTAAAAGAGGTGCAAAGCTATGAACGGAAATCAGCAACATTGCACGTGCCTTTATCATTACAAGAGGGCTACCACTTATTAGAACAAACATCATGGAATAAGGTCACAGAAACGTATCACCTAAAAGAGAGATTTCTAAACAGATCTGTCATCAAAACTGATAAAGCGAGGGTCGTGAGCCAGCCTAAGGCTTGCTCAAATATCTCCACAGCAAGAAGAGTGAATAGTTTGTTTTATAGAATAAAACTTAATGCATTCGTAACCAAATTCAGTAAAACAGTAAATGTCTATGTGGTGAGAATATTTCTAATACTCATATAATATTTGAATGTAAGAATACGAAAGCTTTTTTACCTCAATTTCTGAAAACTCCTTAGAAGCATATTCAATAATTTGAATTTGGCATTTGATATTGCAAAAGGTCTCTGGCATAGTCCTATAGGACATTTGTTATAGTTTCATTAACGTTAATCACTTTTTATGTTTTTTGTTTCGGTGATGTTTTTGTTTTTTTTTAAATACTTTTCATTGTATCTTTTGCTTTGCGCGGTTTCTTTTCATGATTAGACTACTTTTCCCCCCTCGCATTTTTCAGTAGGGCCTCTACAACCACTTCAATTATCATACACCCCTTGTATACATTTTTTTTCTTTCTCGTCTAATATCACTGAGAGTGAACAGACGTAAAATCGAAGACAACAACAACAACAACACAGGTTGTAGGCTTTGGCAGGGTAATGGGATTTGGGCTGTTGAAGGCAGGGGCAGTTTTGAGATGAAAGAGGAGGGGAAAAGTTAGGTTTGAAATCAATATGTCTTGAGGCTGGATTTAAATGGGACATAAGTACACTTTTGTCGAAGAGAGAAGGAAGGTCGTTCCAGATGGATGGACCAGATATAGAGAAAGAGCGATGCCGATGGTGGATTGGTTTGAACGAGGAGTGTACAGGTGATGAAGACATTCACAGAGGTAGAGGGTGCTGTTTGGTGGAGACATTTGTAACAGAGGGTACTGATCTAATACTTTACTCTCTGTGGCACAGGCAGCCAGTGGAGAGACGCGAGAGGAGTAATGTGTTCATATTTTTTTCTTTCTGAGGACTTGTCGGCGCAAATGAACTTATAAGTTTTTGTGGGTTTTATTTTTTTTTGTATGTATGTAGGTATATAATAAGTATGGATTTATATGCGCTGAATCTTGTAAAGAAAACAAATCAAAGCGCTATACATAAATGAATGTATGTAGTATGATTAGATAATAGAAAAAGAAGACAGACAACAGAGGGACAGAAAGACAGACGACAGAACACAGACAGAGGGTAGATGATAGTAGATATTACATACATACATACATAATTTAATACATACATACTACATACAACAAAATACATACATACTTTACATAATACTTCTACAACATAATATACTCTGCACTGAAGTTATTTTTTTTCTTTTTTTTATTTCGATTTGGGGATAAGCACTTTTAATCCAGTCCCCGAGTGTATCAATTTTGTTATTTTTCACCCTTTCCCCACCGGCACACAATGGCCTCCCTTTCCCGAAACCGGAAAGGTTTTAAAAATGGGCAAGTTTTTCTGCGTGCGTTCGCACCAACCTCGGTTTTTAGTTTTCCCGAATGACTTTGGGTGGGGGGAGTCGGCATGAGTTAACTCCAGAGGAAAAATTCTCTTGAAAAGATTCGAACCCCGGGCTTGAAATGAAATGTTACCACGAATGGTTTAGGGAAGGGAAACCCCAAGGCACCCCAAAACGCCTTAACGCAAGACCCGACGGCAGGAGCTCGACCCTCAAGCCTCAAAATCAAGTCCAGTGTTTAACCCCACGCCCCATTGCCCTCTTTACGTAAAACACCACCCACACAACCAAAACACAACACACACCAACACCCACACAACCAAACCACACCACACACCCAAACAACCCCACACAAACAAACGTAAACACAAACACACACACAACACAACAATCCCACAACCCCACACAACAAAACACACACAAAAAACCCAACAATACTCATCACAACACTCACTCACACAAAACACACAACACACCACACACACCAAACAAAAACACAAACCACCCAAAAACACACCAAAACACACAACACACAACAAAAAACACACAAACACCCCACAACAGAACACCACACAAACAACCACACAAACAAAAACCCCAAACACACGCCCTATTTTTTGTGGTTTTTTTTTTTTTGAAACCAGGGGAGTAAAAAAGAAAAAAACAAAACCCAAAACCCCCTTTAAAAATAAAAAAAAAAAACCCAAAACCAACCAACACCCGTCCCAAACCCCACCCCCCCCCCCCCCCCCCCCCCCCCCGAGGCTTTTTGGGTTTTTTGGCCGGGGGTTTTCCCTCCGTCTTTGCTCGTGGCCCGTTGTCCTGGGGGTCCCCCCCGAATGGGGGAATTTTAAAAAAAAGGGGACAAGGGGAAAAAAAGGGGAAAAAAGGGCCTTGGGGAGGACGAAGTAATTAAAAATTAAAAAAGGGGGGAATTGCCACCACGGGAAAACGAAAAACTGAGAAATCAAACAGGCCTAAAAGCACCGTTCTCAAACCACCCAAAAATTCCCACCCAACCCACAACCATCACAAACAATCAAAAAAAAAAAACCAAAAAAACGAAAAAAGGCCACAAAAACAAACCAAAGGAGGAAAGGAAATGGAAAACACAAACCCAAAAAAAAACATCACAAACAAACAAACATACACTGGAACAACTAGAACCAAACCGGCAAACACAAACAATAAATCTCTCAGACAAGTTATTTCAACCAGATTCTACTGCTCACTGATAAGCTATACCGCCCATCCAAAATCGTTGTACCCAGGGTTGCTCGTTATACTTTTGGAAGGGGGGAAATGCAGTCATTCACTGGAACCAATGTCAGGCTACAACATTCAGATGAGTTGGTCAAGCGCGGGGTCGTCCCCCAAAAATGCAACAAATCCAACAAATAAAACCCCACAAACCCTTCTAATCATCACCTAAGAAAAAGAAACCCAGAAAGATTTCCGAAATAGTTATTTTCACATTGTATGGTCGTATTTTCCCTACCCATCTCTCCTCTTTTTCTTCTCATTACTTTCTGCTTGCTCTGCTATTTGTATTTCTATTAGATTGTATCTTTGAGTTCTCAAGAAGATTTAAAGGATTTCTGTTTGCTTTCTTTAAACTAGCCCTGTTTTGTCTGTCCTGTCTTCTGTCTGTCGTCTTCGCTGTCGTCTGCCTCCCGTCGTTCTCCTTCACTCTTTTCCTGTCTTTTCTTTGAAATCTTTGGTATCGCGGCTTCTCTCACCCCCCCTTTTCCTCTCTCTCTTTGTCATGTCTATGCCTGGCTTCTTCATCTTTCTTGCTTCTCTTCTCTCGCTTTTCTGTCCTTTCTCCCCTGATTTTCTCGCCTTTCTATCTCTTGGTAGCCTCCCACTCTACCATCACACCACCGATGACTAAATACCAACATCGATCTCCTGTTTTCCCGCTGCTTCACTCTCACTTCCTTTCTCTTCTCTCCCCTCCTCCACTCTCTTCCTCCTTCCTCCTCCTCCCCCTTTCTTCCCTCCTTCTTTGCTCTCTCCTCCCCTCAGCTCTCCTCCCTTTTCACCTTTCCTCTTCCGTTTCTTCCCACTCAATTCTCCACCATGAATCAACTTTCCAACTCTCCTCCCAAAACCCAACAAATCTTCATTACAGAATCCCAAAATTCACCTTTTCATTTACATATTCAACTTCCCTTTCTCCTTTCAATTATAAAAACTTTTTTTTTTCTCTTCCTTCCCCCTCCCTTTTCCCCCTCCCCCAAAACCCCAAAAAAAAAAAATTTTTTTAAATTTTTTCCGTCCCCTCCCCCTTTCCATCTTCCTTGGGGTCTGGCTGTGCCTGGCTTTTTGAAGGCTTTGCTTGGTGCCGTCCTCGCTCGCGGGCTTGGGTCCCGGGTTGCCGCCTTCAGCCTTGGTGGCCTCCCCGATGTCGTGCGGGCCCCCGATGCTTCCCCGGCTTTTCCTTTCCGGGTTTTAAAGCCGGCTGGCGTTCGCTTCGTCCGGGAGCCTTTTCGCCGGGTCCGCCGTTGTTCGGCCCGCACAGCTCGCTTGTCCCCACCACTGGGTGGCCCTCCTTTTCTCGTCCTTCCCTCCCTTTCTTCCTTTTTTCTGTATGCCCGTTTCTCCCTGTCAGATTTGGGGGGCGGCGTGGGTGGTCTTTCAACTCCTTCTCTCCTCCCCTCCAAATTCTTTCTCCCCTTTTCCCCCCCCTTTTACTTTTTCGTCTGAAAAAGGTTTCTTGTTGGGGGGTTTTTTTTCCAAGTCCCGGAATTACAAAACAGTTTTGCAAGCACCCAAGAAAAAAAAAAAGGCAACCAAAAACAGATTAACATCGGAAGGACAGGCCAAAAAAAAAAAACCTGAAAACAAACGAAGAAAAATGGAAATGGTTGCAAATCTTTGAGGGTGCCCCCACTCCCCCGACCCACGGGGCAGATAAAAAGAAATAGCATTACTCCCCTCTTGCGATCTCTCCACTGGCTGCCTGTGCCACAGAGAGTAAACTACAAAATCAGTACCCTCTGTTACAAATGTGTCCACAAAACAGCACCCGCCTACTTCTGTGAATGTCTTCACCTGTACACTCCTTCTCGTTCCCTCCGCTCTGCTGCAGATACCTTGTGCTTACGAATACCTACATTCAACCAATCCATCATCGGCCATCGCTCTTTCTCTATTTCTGGTCCATCCAAAAGCCTTCTAATGACACTTTTAAATCCAGTATCAAGACATAGTTATTTCAAACCTAAGATTTTCCTCTCCTGCTTCATCGCATAGCTTTTCCCTGCCTTCAACAGCTGAGATTCTATCGCCCTGCCAGGGTGTGTGACCTCTGTGTATGTGTGTGTGTGGGGGGTGGGGAGGATGCGTGCACATTTTGGACTTGTTGGAACTATCAATTTGTCACTGGTTTATGACGTGTAAAATGAGTTGAGTGAAAAGCGCTTTGTTTTGTCCCCTGCAAGATAAGGGGCTTAAAAAATTTCCTTTTACTATTACCATCATTATCAACGCCCCCAACCCTTTCCTGAATAAACCCAAAAGAAATAATGTAATGACGCCTGGGGGGGGAAAGTGGGGTTTTTTCTTCTTTTTGTTGTGATTGTTTTTTTATTGTTATTTGTTACTTTCCTCCTCCTCCTCCTCTTCTTTTTTCCCCCCCTTTTTTTCCTTCCTCAAAGAAACCTTTCTGCTTTTGCTTCTTTTTTCTTTTTTCCCTTTGTTATTGTTATTATTGTTAGGATTATTATTTTATTTTTTGGGGGGGGGGGGGGGGGCTAAAGGGGGGAATGATTTACGGGTTTTCCCTTGTATTGCTTTTTTTAAACCCTTTAAACTCCCCTCCCCTCCCCTTCGGTCTGTCTGCCCTGTTTTTCCCTGCTTCTGTCTGTCTGTCTGTCTGCCTCTCTGCCGCCCTTTTCCTCCCTTCACTCGCTCTCTCTTTCTCTGTTTTCTCTTCTCTATCTATCTTTTTGCCCTATCTTCGGACTATCTCTCTCTCAAACCCCCCCCTCCTCTTTTTTTTCCCCCCCCTCTCCTCTTTGTTTTGCTATTTTGTTTTGTCTCTCACCCCTCTCTCTCCCCCTCTTTTCCTCTCTTCTCTCTCTTTCCGTCCTCCCCTCTCCCCCCCCGATCTCTCTTTCTCTGTCTCTCTTCCTTTATCTCCCCCTGTCTATCTGTCGGATTTTCCCTATCTTTTCCCCCCTCTCTCCCCTCTTTCCCCCTCCCCCTTTCTCTCTCTCTCTCTCCCCTCTCTCCCCTCTTTCTCTCTCTCCCCCCCCCCCCTCCTGTCTCTCTCTCTCCCTCCCCCCCTTTCCCCTCCCCCCCCTTTTCTCCTCCCTCTCCCCCTCCCTCCCCCCCTTTTCCCCCCCCTCTCTCTCCTCCCTCCTCTCTCTTTTCCTTCACCCTCCCCCCCTTTTCTCCCACCTCCCCCCTCCCTTTCTCTCCCCTCCCCCCTTCCCCTTTCCTCCCACTCCCTCCCCTCCCCCTTCTCTCCCCCCCTCTCTCTCTCCCCCCTCTTTACCCTCCTCCCCTCTCTCCCCCTATCAGCATATCCCCCCTTCAAACCCATCATATTCATTGCCCATTATTGCCCCACTACTCAGCTCAGTTTTCCCTAATCAAAAACCTAAAATAACTTTTTCCCCCTTTCGTCTCTTTCCTCCTAGCCACAAACCCCCTCCTTTTTTTAACCCCCCCCCCATTTTCCTAGACAAAACGGTTATTTGTGTCATTATAGTAAAACGGGGCGAGGGAAGGGATAGCTAAAGGCACTAGCACTCGTTTTCCCCCCACTAAAGGCCCCCCCTTAAACACATCGACGTGGTTACCAGTTTTTTGGGTTTACCGTTTTTGCGCGCCCCTTGGGGTTCAGAACAGTTCCCCCAGTTTACCCAGCGGGCAATGGGCCCCCCCTCTTTAGGGTCAAGGGGAAAGGGAAAGCAGCGAGGAGAGGAAGGGTGGGGGGCCGCCTCAATATGCGGCCCCTGAGAAGCTGAGGTCTCCCGACCCTCGCTCCTCTAACCCACCCCCATCGGGTTTTGGGGCACTTTTACTTTTTCCGTGTGGGGGGGGAAGGGGGGGGGGGGGGGGTGGAGAGAGAGACTGCGGGGGGCTACCGTCTTTCCCCTGGAACCTGGGGTTTTAGTCCCCTCAAACGTTGAGGGGGAGGATTTTTCTCTCGAGGGTTTAAAAAACGATTTTAAACTACGAGGTCGGAGTGCGGGTACCTCCCAAAAGGGGGACCCAAAAACCCCAAAAAACCCGGGTTTACCCCAAAATCTTAAATGTTGTGGGAAACTGGAGATGTAGCCAAGCAAGGAAAATAAACAAAAAAAAACACACAAATATATAAATATAAAAATATAATAATATATAAATATATTAAAATATATATATAAATAATATATAAATATATATTATAAAAATTTTGTGGTGTGTGTGTGTGGGGTGTGTGTGTTTGGGGTGTGTGTTTGTGTGTGTGTTGTGTGTGTATGATGGTTGGAACCTCCTTCTTGCTATCCCCCCCCCCCCACCCCCAGCCCCCCCCACCCCCCCTTTTGCGCGCGCCCCGTGTGTGTGTGTGTGGTGTGTATGTGCGGGGGTGTGAGTTTTTGTGTGGTGTGTAAAGTGTGTGTGTGGGGGCGCGCGCCCTGCGTCGTGCGTGCGTGTTGGTTTTGGTTTTGGGCTTTTCCCCAATTTTACGTCTGTTTTACATAAAGTGAAAATTAGACACAAATCATGTGTGGGGTGTGGTGTTGGTGTCTTTTGGTGTGTGGGGTGTGTGGTTTTGTTTTGTGGTTTTGTGTTTGTGGTGTGGTGTGTGTGTGTGTGTTTGTGGTGGGGCCACGCGCGCGCGTGCGAGTACACATGTTTCATGCTATGTACCAGAGAGAGGATTACAAGAGAGGGAAAAGGGCTGAAAAAAACACCCTGAGGCAGAATCCGAAAATACAGAAAAGAGAACAGACAGACGGGCAGAAAAGAGGGAAAATTTTTAAAAAGAGAGCAAAATCCGTAATGAGCTTTTTTACATCTCCCTTTTAACAAATAAAAGGAGAGAGAGAGAGCAGAGAAAGGAGAGAAAAGAGAAAAACAGAGAGAAAAGAGAGAGATTGTTTTGATTGGGCTGATTGTTTTAAAGATTGGGTTGACATATTGATTGATTTATTGATTATTGATTTAATGAGTGAGTGGGGTAGTGGGGGGAGTGAGTGAGTGAGTGAGGGGTTTATTAAATTGATTTTAAATTTCCCCAAAGGTTACAGATAAGTAGGACCTTTTTTTCATCCGGCCCCCTTGCCCTAAAAAAAGGGGCTACATTTAAAAATAAGAGCTAAATTTGGTTTTCAAGCAAACGTAAAAGAGAGAAAAGAGAGAAAAGAGAGGAATTTGAGAGAATTTTGTTTCTTAAACCAAATTTTTAGGGGGAGACAGACAAACCGAGACACGAAAAAGAGAGACAGAGACAAAAAGGGAAAAAAGACAGAAAAATGATTTTTCAAAAAGGTTTTAGGGGAGGCAAAAAAACAAAAAGAAAGAAGAAACAGAGATAGAGAGAAAAAAAAGACAGACAGACAGACCCGACGGACCCGACAGGGCAACATAAAAGATTTTTTTAAAAATTTCACAGAGAGAGAGAGAGAGACAGACAGACAAAGACAACAGACAAAACAAAACAGCAGAGACAGTTAAGAGTCAGACAAAGCAAACAGAAATACCCAGACAGACAGACAGATAACCCGGCAGACAACAAGACGAGACAGACAGACGCAGGGCAGACAAACAGGCACAACAACAGCCCAAAAGACAGAAAAGACCCGGGCAACAACAACCCGACATAACGTTTTTAAAGGGGTTTTCCGAGGAGGGGGGGGAGGGGGGGGTTTTTTGGAAAAAAAGAATACGAAAAAAAGGGGGGAAAAGGAGGACCATTTTAAAATCGAATAGATTCCAAAATAAATCCAAAGGGGAAACTAAAAAGGGTAAAAGGAGAAAGAGAGAGCGAGGGCGGGCAGACAACGAGCGATGACAGCAGACAGACCCGAAAAAGACAGGGAGACAGAGAAAACCAAAGAAGGCAAGCGGGGGGGGTAACCCCCGTCAAAGAAAAGGGGAAACGAACGCCCCCCCTTCCCCCCCCCCCCCCCCCCCCCCCCTCCCCCCCGTTTCCCCGCCCACCCCCCACCCCCTTTCCCCCTTCTCCCCCCCCTTCTTTTTCTAAAACGAAGGGCTTCCCGACCTTTAGCTTCATCATAAAAAGTTTGTTAAAGTTTTGGGGGAAAACCCGTTTTTTTCGCACCAAGGCACGAGCGGCTCGCGCAAAAACCCCACACACACCACGCACGGGACCATGCACGCGCACGCAAAAACACACACACACACATGCACAAAACGTACTCCCTATACAAATTCCCACTAATATTACTAAAAAAAGACATACGTTAAGTAATGGCAACAGCAACAACGCATAAACACACATCAATATTTGTTTTTAAAAATTCTTTTATATCGAGGGTAATGGAATAAGCACTCTTGTGCTTTTTTTTATCCATCCCCCCCCTGAAAAAGCAGTTTTGTAAATTTTGTCATCTTTTTTTTCCCCCGGCACACCAAAGGGCCCACTCTTTTCCCTAAGCCCGGGAAAAAGGAAAATTTTAAAGTGTGCGCAAGATTTTCTTTCATGCGTTCGAACACGGGGGCCCCGGGTTTTTTGTCTCCTCCGAAGGACTTTGACATTCCGTTCGATTTTTGTTGCCAAAACTGGGGAAAAAATGCGAGGGTTGGGAAACGAACCCCGAAAAACCCCCAAAAGGGTTTTCTTGTTCACAGGGCCCAAACGCCCCTTAAACCCTCCTGCGCCCCCCTTCCTGCCACATGCGTTTCACATTTAAAGGTTGAATTTTCTCTGTTTCGGAATAAAAAAAGTGTTTTTTAATTTGGGAAAGAATTTAATTGAAATTTCACAAACCCTGAAGGCACGCGCCAAAAAACAGATTGAAATGAGGAAGTTTTTCGTATTTGTAAAAATGGGATGGCAAACTTTGGGAAATGTATTCACCACGAGACCAGACCCAAAAGGGAAAAAAAAACATTGTAGAGATTAATTGTCTTTTCTTGCATAGGAAACCCAAATTTTTAGAAGATGATAACATGAGGGAAAAGGGAAAGGTGTCCCATAACCTATAAGGGCGTTTGGGGAGCGAGGGATCAGAGACCTCAAATTCTCTAGGGGGGCCCGTATATTAGGGCGGGGGCCCATCTCCTCTCCCTCGCCCGCTTTTCCTTCCCCGTCCCAAAAAAGATGGTAAACCCCCTTACGCTGGGGGAACTGGGGGAAATGTAAAAAGGGAAACCAAGGCGCGGAAACGGTTCCCCCCATCCAAGTGGTAACCACGCCC
>CM054166.1:29410046-29450046 GCA_028751875.1 Rapana venosa
TTTAAAAACCCACACCAAAGGTAAAATATTTTGGGAGCAAAAACACGTTTTTAAACCCAAAAAAAAAAATTTCCCTTTAACAAACAAGAAAATTTATTTTTTTTTCTCAAAAACCCAAAATGCCCCCTACCATTCAAATTGGCCAAACAACTCTTTCTTGGGGGGTTTTTAAATTTTTTAAAATTTGGATTTTTTCCCCCCCTATTCCATTCCCATTTTGCCATTTTTTTCCCCGGGCCAAATTTGCGTAATCAACAAGTAAAGAAAATTTTTTTTTTCCCTTTACAAAAAAGAACCCCCTTTTTTTCCAAAGTCCAAAAACAATTTCTTTGATTTACAAATTAATATTTTTTTTAAATTAAAAAAAAAGTGGGTCTTATCAAAAAAATAAAAATTTCCAAATCCTTTTAAAAAAATATCATCACATGACATTTAAAAAAACCAATGTTTTAAAAATTTAAAAATTTTTTTTCAAAAATCATAAAAGTCAAAATCAAATATTACCTACCCACTTATCCATTCTTTCCTTATCTAAAAATTTGATATCTTGAAATCACCCAAACTTTCCCCCATTACCTACAGGGGGAACAATACCTGTTTGGATATATTATGGGTTTAAATCTCTTTCAAAAAATTTTTCCCTAAACTTCATCCATCCCCCCCCAAAAAGTCCTTCTTTCAAAAAACCGAGCCCCGTGCAACCCCAAAAAACATTTGCCCCCTCACTTTAAAATTTGGGGCCAAAAAGGGGCTAGTGTCCCTGGAGCGGAGGGTTTAAAATTGCAAAAATCCCGGGTTTTTTAAAAAGGCCGATTTTTTTTTAAATCCTCGAATAAAAAATAAGTTTTAAAAAAAAAAAATGCCCCAGAATCGGTTCTTTCTGGGAAATAGAAAAAAATTGAAACGTTAAAAACAATCCAGGGGTTGGTTTGGGGGGTGTGTGGTTTTTTTTTTGGGGGGTTTGGGGTTTTTTTTTTTTGGGGGTTTTGGTTTGGGTTTTGGTTTTTGTGTTTGTGCCCCGGGCGGGCTTAGGGTTTTTTTCGGTGGGATGGGTTTTGTCCTTGGTGGTTTTTTTTTTGTTTTTCTTTTGTTGTTGTTTTTTTTTTTTTTTTTCCCCTTCCTTTCTTTACTTTTTTTTTTTCCCTTTTCCCCCCCTTTTTTTACAAAGTTTTGTTTTTTTTTGTTTTGGGGGCGTCGGGGTTGTTTTTTTTTTTCTAAAAAAAATTAAAAAACCTCCCTTTTTCCGGGGGGGGGCTATTTTTTTTAAAAAAAATGGGGGTTTAAAATTTGGGCCCTGCGGGTGGGTTTTTGTTCTCGAGGGAGGGGGGGGCCCCCAACTAACCCCAGGGAAAGGGGGGGCCCCCCTTCCCCCCCCCCTTTTACCCCTGCCCCCAAAAACAGGAATTTTTACAAATAAACGAGTGGAAGCGGGCGGCAAACTCCCCCCCCGGGGCCGCCCCCCCCTTGGCTTAAATTTAAAAACAAAGTTGCAAACCCTTTTTACCCATATTTACCTACCCAACCCCGGCCGGGGGAGCACAAAAATTTTGAACCCCCCCCTCCCCCCCCCCCGGGTTACCCGAGCTCTTCCCCCTCCCACCCCACTCCTTTTTTTCCCTCCCCCGTTCCTCCATAAAAACACCCCCCACCCCCGGATTTGGGAGCAATGGGAAAATGAAAGCCCCCCAAAACCCCCCCCAAATGAAAAAATTTCCCAAAAAACCCACCACACCCAAAAAACAAAAAAAAAAACCCACCCCACCCAAAAATTTTTTACACCAAACCAAACACCCCCGGGGCCCAATTAACTCCACCAACACACACCCACACCCAAGGGGGAACGGTTTTAAGGGGGCCCACCTGGGTTTGGTGGGGGTTTTTCAGGGTTTTGCGCGCCCTCTCCCCCCCACCGGGGGACGGGGGGGTTTTTGTGGGGGCTTTTTGGGGGGTTTTTTTTGTCCTTTTTCTTTTTGCTCTGCCCAGTCGAGAAAAAAAGGGGGGGTGTTAAAAACAGAAAAATTTTTGAACTTTTTAAATTTTTTTTTTTTTTTTGGGTTTTGGAGGGGGGGGGGGGGGGGGGGGTTTATGGGGGGAGGGGGGTTTTTTGGGGTTTGTGTGTTTTTGTGTGGTGTGGGGGGGGTTGGGGGTTTTTTTTTTTGGGGGGGGTTTTTGGGTGTTTTGGGTGTGGTGTGTGTGTTGTGGGGTGTTTGTGTGGGGTTGGTGTTTTGGTGTGTTGTGTGTGTTGTTTTTTTCGTGTTCGTGTTTGTGTTTTTTGGGGGTGTTTTGGGGTTTGGTTTTTTGTTTGTTTTTTTTTTGGGGGGGGTTGGTTTTTTTTGGGGGGGTTTTTGCCTGTTTTTTTTTCTTTTTTGGGGGTTTTTTTTTCCTTTCGCGGTGTTTTGTTTGGGGGCCCTTTTCTTTTGTGGGGTTTTGGGAGTGTTTTTTTTTTTTTCATTTTGTTTTTTCGCCCTTGCCCCTTTCCTTTTCCTTCCCCCTTTTTTCTTTCTTTTCTCTTCCCAAAAAAAGTTTTCCCCCCCCCCCTCTCCCCTTTCCCCCCTCCTTTTTCCCCTCTCCTCTCCCTTTTTCCTTCCCCCCCCCTCCCCCCCCCTTTTTCCTCTTTTTTTTTAAAAAAATTTTTTTTCCTTTTTCCTTATCTTAATTATCAAAAAAAAAAATTTTTTTTGATTAATTGGTTTTTGTTTGTGTTTGGGGTTTTTTTTGGGTTGTTTGGTTGTGTGTTGTTTTGTGGTGTGTTTTGTGGGTGGTGTGTTGGGGTGTTTTGTGTTGTTGTGTGGGTTGTTGTGTGGGTGTGGTGGGGGTTTTGATGTTTTTTGGGTTTGGGGGGGGTTTTTTTTGTTTTTAAAAAGTTTTTTGTTTTGTTGTTGGTATTTTACTGTTGGGCCCCCTTAAAAAAAAAAGTCTGAATTTTTACTTTATTTTCCCTTTTTCCTGAAAATTACGGGTTTTTTCCCTTTAAAAAATTTATTTTTTTTAATTTTTTTTTTTTGGGGGGGAAAAAAAGGGGTTTCTCCCCCCCCCCCCCCAATTTTTTTTTTAAAATTTTCTTTGGGGGGTTTTTTTTTTTTTTTTAAGTTTTTTTTTTTTTTTTTTTTTTTGGTTGTTTTTTTTTTTTTTGGGTTTTTTTTTTTTTTTTTGTGGGTTTTTTTTCTTCTCTTTTTTTTTTTGGGGTTTGTTGGGTTTTTTTTTCCTTTTTTTAAAAGGGGGGTTTTTTTAAAAAAAAAAAAAAATTTTTATTTTTTATTAAAAAAAAAATTCATTTTGGGTTTTTTATTTTTTTTTTTTTTTTCTTTTTTTGGTATTAAAAAATTTCTTTTTTTTCAGTTTGGTAGCTTTTTTTTTTCCCTTTCCCCCGGGACAAAAAACCTCTCTTCCCGAAAGTTTAAAAAAAAAGGGAGAGAGAAGAAAGAGAGAGAGGGGGGGGTGTTGTGTGTGTGTGTGGGGTTTTGTGTGTGTTGTTTGTTGTGTGTGTGTGTGTGTGTGTTGTTGTTGTGGTTGTGTTTTTGTCTTTGTTTGTTTTTCTCTTTTTGTCTCCTGCTCGCTCTCCTCCTTTTTTTTATCTCTTTTTTTTCCGCCTCTAAAGAAAAGGGAACAATACATTCCCTACGGTTCCCCCAAACGAACCTCCATCTCTCCCTCCCTCCCTCTCTCTCTCTCTCTCCCCCTTCTTTTCCGTCTCTCCTCTCTCTCCCCTCTCCCCCCCTCTCCTCTCTTCCTCCCTCTCCTCCTCCTCTCCTCCCTTTCTTTCCCTCTCCCTTCTTCTCCCTCCCCTTCCTTTTCCCCCCCTCTCCCTCTCTCCTTTCCCCCTCTCTCTTTCCCCTCCACCCTCCCTTCTCCCCTCTCCCTCCCCCCCCTCCCCTCCCCCTTTTCTTTCTCTCCCTCTTCCTTTTCCCTTTTCTCTTCCCTCTCCCCTTTCCCTCCCTCTCTGTTACTCCCTCTCTCTCACTCCCTCTCTCCACCCCCCTCCTTTCTCTTCCCTCTCTCCCCTCTCTCTCTCCCCTCTCTCTTTTTTCCCCCTCTCCTCTCCCCCTCCTCTCCCCCTCCCTTCCCCTCTCTCTCTTCCTGTCCCCTCCCCATACCTCCCCTCTCCCCCCCTCTTCTCCACCTCTCTTCTTTTTCTCTCTCTCCTCTCTCTCTCTTTCCTCCCTGTCTCTCCTCCTTCCCTCCCCCTCCCCCCCCCCTTTCTCTTCTCTTCCCTCTCTCTCTAAAATTTCCTCCCTGGGGGGACACCTAGGGGTTAAACTTTCCCTCGAAATCTCGACCCATGTTTCCCTTAAAATTTTTTTTCCCGGGTGTTAACATCAGTCAAACTCCATACCCCCAAAATTTTTTTCGGGTGAACTACAAACCCCAGGCCCGCTGCGAACCACGCAAACATCTGCGCACACTTAAATCCTGTTCCCTTTTCAAAAGTAGGGCCCTTTTGTGCTGCGGAAAAGATGACAAATTACAAAACCGCTACACACGGGGCTTTTAAAAAAGCAAGATGCTTACCCCTCTTCGAAAAAAAAGAAAAAAATAAAAAACAAAACAAAAACCCTCTCTCTCTCCTTTCTCTCTTTCTCTTTCTCCATCTCTCTCTCTCTCTCCCCTCCTCCCTCTCTCTCCCCTCCCCTCCTCCTCTCTCCCCCTCCCCCCTCCCTCTCCCTCCCCTCTTTATCTCTCCCCTCCTCTCTCTCCAATCTTTCCTCTCTCTCCCTCTTCATTCTATCCCCCTCTCCTCTCCACTCTCCCTTCCCTCTCTCTCTCCCTTCCTCTCTTCCATCTCTCCCCCTCCTCTCTCCCCCATCCTCCCCCCTCTCTCCTCCTCTCAATCTTTCTCTCCCCCCCCGAACAACTTTTCGGCTTCTACAAGATGGCACGTCACAAAACCTGAACAGCCAGCACAACACAGCCAACACAGCACAAACAACACAGCCAACACAACACAGCACAACACACACAACACAGCACAGCACAAAACACACAGCACACCAGCACACACAGCACAACACAGCACGCACAGCCAGTACAACACAGCACAGCACAGCAAACACAACACAGGGCACACAACACAGCACAGCACAACCAACAAGCACAACACAGCACACACAGCACAGCACAGCACAGCACAAAACCACAGCACAACACAGAACACACAACACGCACAGCACAACGCAAAACACAACACACACACACGCGCAGCACAGAACACACAACCCACAACACAACCACCCAAAACAGCACAGCACAGCACAACACGCACAGCACAACACAGCACAGCCAGCAAGCCAGCACAGCACAGCAAGCATGCTGCCCAAATTTTTTAGTCACAGAAACGGGGTCCCCTGCTCCCAGCCCAAACGGGGCACTTTCCCTGAAATGTGGGCAAGTTCGAACTGGCACCACAGGGAAAAGACCGGCATCCTCCAGAACAAACATTGAAGGGAGTAAAGCCACCTCTTTCGCCCCCCCCCCCCCCCCACCCCCCCCCCCCCTCACCCCCCCCCCCCCCCCCGCCACACATTTTTGTTATTTTTATTTCGAATTTTCTAAAACCTCATTGCTTTTTTTTTCTCCATCCCCCGTTTATCATTTTGTCAATTTTGTCACCGTTCCCCCCGTAACAATGACAAACTTGTTGAAAGCGGGAACTTTTTTAAAAGTGTGCCAAGATTTCTGCGTCGTTTGCACTCGGAAACCTCGTTTTTAGTCTCATTTAAGACTTTTGGGGAAGTGATCGGTACGACAAGAAAAATCCTCTGAACAGATTCGAACCCGGGGTTTGCAGATCACAAACAACCATCACCTAACCACCAGCACCCCCCCCCTGTCTCTTTTTCTTTTATCTTTTGCTCTTCTCTTTTTGAGAGAAGGCATTGGGCCGGGGAACGGGTGACAAAAAATTTCAAAACCACAACACATGTGGTGTAAAAAGAAAAAACACCCACTTATGTTATTCCCTCATTGTCGAAATAAACCCCCAAATAAATACATAAATACTAGTAAATAAAAAATAAATGACCTTTTTTTCCTCTTTCTCCTCTTCCTTCAAAAATTTTTCTTCTTCTTTAGGATTTTTTCTTCTTCTTCTTCCTTTTTTTCTTTTTTTTTTCTTCTTCTTCTTTTTTCTTCTTTAAATTCTTCTTTTTTTCTTCTTCTTGCAAATCTTTTCCCCTTCTTCACCCTTCCCCCTCCTCCCCCCTCCTCCCCTTCCCTCCCCTCCCCCCCTCCTCCCTTTTCTTCTTCAGAATTCTTCTTCTTCTGTTGATGATCTCCCACTCCAACAACATTCCTGGGCGGTATGTTTTTTGGGAAACGTGAACTCACACACAAAGGTTTTTAATGCATTTTTTTCATACCTTTGCTGCCTTTTTTATTGGGAAACTCTCTTTTAAAATTAGCACACTGACATGCAGACAGCATAAATTATGAATAAAAAATCTTTTTGGGGGGGGCTTTCTTGTCTCTATATTTTTCTCCTTTCCTTTCTACACCCCCGCGCACACGCCCGAAGACAGAGAGAGAGAAGAGAAGAGGGAAAGAAAAGAGAGGAGAGAGAAAGAAAAAAGAGAGAGAAGACAGAAGAGAGAAGAGAGAAGAGAGAGAGAAAAAAGAGAGAGAGGGGGGAAAAGAATAGCAATAAGCAAGTAAAGGGAAAAAAGGAAAAAAATCAAAGAAAAGAAGGGGTAAAAAAGGGGTTTCTAGCACAAATCTTCCCAAAGGGGGGAAGCTACAAGGGACATCCATCAAAGTTATAATTGTTTTTTTTATCTAAAAAATAAAAATAAAGGGGTCCCATAACTTTGGGTCGAATGAAGAGGTATCAGAAACCTCCACTCCAAGACTACTTTTGACACGAATTTCTTTGGTTCCCACCACATCATTCAACCCTCCTTCAATCATCAAAAACCCAAAAACTCACGGGCTTTAAAAAATAAAATATAACACATCACTCCCCCTTTTCGACTCGCCACGCGCCTGCCCCACAAACAAAAGAATATAAACAATACCCCTTTTTAAATTCTTACAAATCTGCATCCTCTATCTCTGAACGTCTTCACTGTATATCCCCCCTTCCCTTTGTTCAGCCCCCCGGGTACTTTTTGCTTTTTGAACCCCAAATTTAAACAAACCACTGTTCCGTTGCTCTTTCTCTATTTCTGGTCCATCCACCTGGGTGACCTCCCCTTCACTTCGCCAAAACCCTTTATTTGACACCTTTAAATCCAGCCTCAATACACACTTATTTCCTACCTGAACTTTCCCCCATAAACTGTCCCTCATTTCAAAAGCATCCCTCACACCTTCATCTCCACCTAAGGTGTTTGGCGCAGTCTGCGCGCGCCGCGCGCGCCCGCGGGGTGTTGTTGTTGTGGTTGTTGTTTGTGTGTGTGTGGTGTGTTGGGGTGTGTGTGGGGTGTGTGTGTTGTTGTGTTGTGTTTGTGTGTGGCCCCCGCGCGCGCCGCGCCACCCTAAATTTTTAAATCTTTTAACATGACATTTTGGGAAAATTCAATTGTTAAATGATTTGATGCAACACACGTTTTTTTGCTTTACAAATTCCGCTAATAAATTTCATTTTTTATCTTTTTTTAAAATTTAGGGGGGCCCATTCCCTCCCTACGCTTTACCTTTCCCGACCCAAAGAGACAGTACCCATTTTCAACCCATAAATGGGAAAATGTACTGAACCAAAGGGGCCCAAAATCACCCAAACCAAGTGGTTTTCCCGCTCGTGCTGCTTTAACCCTTAGTGGGAAAACGAGTGCTCACCACTGACTATCCCGTCCTGAAAAAAAAAAGAGTTTAAAAATATACTCTTTCCGCTTCATTTTTTCCCAAGTCTAAAACAAGGCTTTGGGGGAAAGAAGAAAAAAAAATGAAAAAAAATAAAACAAACAAGAAAAAAAACTTTCCCAAAACCCCTAACAGCATCTTAAAAAAAAGCCCCCCTCCCCCCCCCTCCTTCAAAAAAATGGCACCTTCACTTCTGAACCCGAAAAAAGGGGATGGGGGGGGGGGGCAGTAGGGATGTGGGGGTAGGGGAGGGGATGATCATCCAGATCATGTCTTCCGTGTCTTTCGTTACCCCCACCCCCCCCAAACCCCCCCCCTTTAATTTTTCATTTTAAATTTTCTATGCATTTATTATCATCACTATCATTTTAAACCACTTAAATCACCCAAAAATTTCTCTCTGAAATTCGGGCCGCATCCCTGGGAAGCGCTCCCACAAACACGCCATCCTTTTTTTTCTTTTCCTAAGTGACTTTTTTTTCAACATAATTTTTCCGGGGCAACTCTTTTTGCCGCGGGTTCTTTACGCGCGCTAAATAATTTTGTGCAACAGAGGGGGCCTCATTCATCGTTCACCAAAGACTACACCCAACCACTATTCGTCAAGGATGGGGAAAAATTTTGGGGCCCCAAAAGGGGTTCGAACCAAACCCCACCTTCACCCACTTTTCCCTTTCAGGCACGCGCTTTCCTCAAACCACCGATCCCCTAACTGGGTTTGAACCCCAGCCTTCGGGTTTGGGTATGCCTTACAGCCAAGTTTCCCTACCCCTTTAATTAAAAAGGTTTAATTAACCACTAGCCCCCGGGGGGACACCCGTTTTAAATAGATAAATTTCGGAATTTTTCTTTCCCCAATGTCGTGGGGCAATTTCTTTTTTGCTTTTGCCTGGAAACCCCATTTTTTAAGTGCGTGGGAAAGGGATCTGGGGTTGTTATTGCTGGGATTTTGTTTTTTTTCGTTTTTGACGTTTTCGTTTTTGTTTGTTGTTTTTTTTTGTGTGGGAAATGGGGTGGGATTGTTGGGGTTTTTCGTGATGTGTTGCTTTTTTTGTTTTTCAAGTGTAGTGTTGTTGTTGTTGTTGTTTGTTTCGTCTTGTTGAGATATATTTGTTGTGCATAACTTTTTATTATAATACATTTTTGCTTGTTTATTTGCTTGGGTTTTTATGCCCATGTCTTGGTTTTTTTTCTTTTGTTGTTGGGGTTTTTGCGCTGGATTACCAGTCTGTTTTATTATTTAACATTAACATTGTAATTATATTCGAGTTGTTTTTTTTTTCTGATTCATTCGTGCTTATGGTCTCTCCATCCGAAATTGTTACATTTTTTTTCATTTTTTTAATTCTACATTTCCCGACACAAATTTGCTTACACAATTTGGGGGTTCTCTTCAATTTTGACTAATCGTGAGACCTGGGCCGTTTTTGTCAATTTGGGTTTGTCTTGATTTGCTGGCCCCAAAGGGTTTGGGCCCTTTAAACTTTAACTCCACCAGTTTTCTTCAAGTTTTAAACCCTGACTCCGCACAGCATCTTCCCATATTCTTCAGACTTTAGACTCCCACGCTATTCTTTTTTTTGATATTTTTTAAACTTTATGACGTCCGCACAGCTATTTTTCCCGATAGTTCTTCAACTTCATGACGTCCGCACAGCTATTCTTTTGAATTCTTCAACTTTTACTCCGCACCTAAATTTTCGATAGTTCTTTTAAATTTTACGTCCACCATTATTTTCTGAAGTTTTTTCAGACTTCTCGTCCGCACACTATTCTTTTTAATTCTTAAAATCAACTCCGCACAGCATTCTTCTGATATTCTTCAACTTATACTCCCACAGCTATTTTTCGTATTCTTCAACTTCATGACGTCCGCACAGCTATTCTTTTGATATTTTTTCAGACTTCATGACGTCCGCACAGCTATTCTTCTGATAGTTCTTCAACTTCATGACGTCCGCACAGCTATTCTTCTGATAGTTCTTCAGACTTCATGACGTCCGCACAGCTATTCTTCTGATAGTTCTTCAGACTTCATGACGTCCGCACAGTTATTCTTCTGATAGTTCTTCAGACTTCATGACGTCCGCACAGCTATTCTTCTGATAGTTCTTCAGACTTCATGACGTCCGCACAGTTATTCTTCTGATAGTTCTTCAGACTTCATGACGTCCGCACAGCTATTCTTCTGATAGTTCTTAAGACTTCATGACGTCCGCAGTTATTCTTCTGATAGTTCTTAAGACTTCATGACGTTCGCAGTTATTCTTCTGATAGTTACGTTCTAACACAGAGTTATTGCCAATATTTTACAGGCGGGGATGGGGGGGGAGAAGGGGGTGGGAATGGGGAAGGGGCCAGGGATGGGCGGGAGGGGAGGGAATGGGAGGTCAGAGTTTTTGTGGGTTCAGTTGCGTTTATTGTTACAATCAATTTCGATTTTAGAGGGGAGATGTGTGGTCAGATTTTTGTGGATTCATTTGCGTTTATTGTTCCAGTTATTTTCGATTTTATGTACTGAATCTAGTAAGATATATCTCTCCAATTTTCTTTTACCTTGTTGTTTTGTTTGTTTTTATTGTTGAGGTTTGTTTGTTGTTGTTTTTTTTGGGAGGGTGTTTTTCTCGGGTTTCTGTTTTTTTGTTTTATTTCATACTGTGCAGTTTCTAACAACCATTCATGATTGCTCAATTACAGGAACTTATTTGTTTTTAGTCTTGAGGTTTATTTTTCTCATTCTTTATTTTTATCTTTCGGTCTTTTGTTTGTTTCTTGAGGTCTTCACGTCTTCTTTCTGTCTTTCTTTTTTCTCTTTTTTCCCATTTCTTTCCTCTTTTCTTCCTTTTTAAATTTTCTCATCTTTTTGCTGTTTAACTTTCTGTGCAATGCGTTGTTGAACTGTAGCTACCAGTACCCCCCCCCCCCCCCTCCCGTCTTGCCCTTCCCCTCCCCCCCCCCCCCACCCTGTATAATTTACCTGTCAAAATCATCAAATTTTTTGTGTTGAATTTTACAGTCATGAATTATTCTGGTTTGTGATGAGCGAGGTGGAGGTGTTTTTCTCACTGTGCTCCTTTTCTAAAGCTTAGGAGGATGGGATAGCATGGTTGGTTAAAGTGATGCGCATTGCGCTCGTGATCTGCTGACCCGGGTTCGAATCCCGTTCAAGGGAGTTAGGTTAACAATAGTGCCGACTCCACTCTTCCAAAAAATCTTTCGGATGAGACTATAAACTGAAGTCCCGTGTACGGATGTACGCAGAACATCCTGCGCACACGTTGTAACCTGTTCCGCTTACACGCGGGGACTGGTGTAAAAAAGCATGTGAGTGCTTATTCCATTATCCTCGAAGTAAAAGAATAAATACATAAAAATAAATATTTAAAGCTTTCGTAACTTTTGTTTTCGATATCACTCTTGCATTCATACTGCACGAACCAAGACATCTAAATAAAAAAAACCACACATTCATTACCTTTTGGGAAAGACTAGCCCTTGACTCAAAACTCGTGTGGCTTTGCACGATTTTTGTTAGGCTTGAATTTATTTTTGAAGTTTTCAACAAACACGGTATCCCCCACCCCACCCCCCACCCCTCCAAGTCCTGTGTCGTCTGCTAGCTTCCTAACTACAAGATGCATGTGCGGGGTCGATCACCACAGTAGAAACACAGGCAATCCTCTTTTAATGATCATTTCCAACTTTCTCCTGACTACCTGGTATTGCTCTATGTCCTCCATCCCAAAATAAATACACAGTACATTTTTTTTCCACACTTTTAAAAAAAATGAAAATCAGCAGAAATGTTCCAGACTAGCACTTTATAGAAGATTCTACATGACCCGGAAGCTAAAGGTAGAATGTAGCCCAACGGTACTCAAAAGTCCAGCATTAGAGACTGTCTGACTCTTGCCTCTCCCCCCTCACTCACTACCGCCTCCCCCTCCACTGCCCCTACCTCCCTCCTCTCACCTCCCTGCATCTCTCACCCTTCCCTACACCCTCTCCTCTCCTTTCCTCCCTGCCTCCCTTTTCCCCTCCCCTCTCCTTTTTGGCTACCCTCTCTGTTGCCTGACGAGACGACAGACATTTTGCAAAGACGTGGCCACTTCCAAGAGATATTTTGGGAAGCGAGTCGACCCTATCTGAAGCCCTATTTGTAGGTTACAAAAGACACCAGGCACGCACGCACACGCGCGCACACACAACACACACAACACACACACACACACACACACACACACCACGAGTCCGGATGAGACTATAAATCGAGGCCCCGTGTGCGAACGCATGCAGAACATCTTGCGCACACGTTAAGTCCTGTTCCGCTTTTCGAAAGAGTAGGCCATTGTGTGCCGGTGGGAACAGATGACAAAATTTACTAAAACCGCATACACACGGGGACTGGATGTAAAAAGCACATGAGTGCTTATTCCATTATCCTCGATATATATTTTTTTTAATGTCAACACACATACACCACACACACACACACACACACAACACACACACACACACACACACACACACACACACACCACATACAGCAACCAGTAGTTAATTTTTTCAATCTCGATCTTTTCGGAAATATTGACTGTCCATTTTTATGTTTTGTTGTAAAAAAAACACACCACAAAATGGGATGTCAGCATCACAGATGGGAAGACAAGATCAGACAGTGGGCTGGCCTTGGGTGGAACGACTTGCTACGGAGAGCAGAGGACCGCTGGGAGTGGAGGAAGCTGGTTGCAAAATCTTCATTAGTGCCCCCACGGTCTACGGGACTACGGGATGGGTGAGGTGAGGTTAAATAATCCTTGTTCTTGTCTAGAGACCATACCATTTTCTGATTCTGATTTACACACACACACACACACACACACACACATACACACACACACACACACACACACACACACACACATATGCTCTCATGTAATGCATTCATGCATGCACACGCATGCGCGCGCACAGACACATACACACACATACACCTTCACACACACACACTTTCCTGACAGAATGTTAGATAAGAAGAGACAGACAGAAAGAGACAGACAGACACAGACATACAGAGACAGACAGACAGACATAGACAGAGACAGACAGACAAACAGACAGACAACAAGACAGGCAACAACAAAATCAATCACACAAACAGAAACAACACAGACAGACAGAACGAGACTTCGCCCACTCTCTCTCATCTCTCCCCTTTTCGCCCTCCTCTCTCCCCTCCTTTCCCCCATCTCACTCTCTCCTCTCTCTCTCCCCTCTCTTCCTCCTCCTCTCCTCTCCCTTCTCTCTCTCTCTCTCTCCTCTCTCTCTCCTCTCTCTCTCCTCTCTCATCTCTTCTCTCTCTCCTCCCCTTCGCCCAAAAATATATCCTCTCCCCCATCCTCTCCCTTCGCCCATATTCTCTCTCTCTCCCCTTTTCGCCCATTTTCCTCTCCATCCCTCCCTTCCCCAAATCCCCTCTTTCTCCTCTCTCTTTTTTTTTTCTTTTCCCCCTCATCTCCCCCCCTTCGCCCATCTCTTCTCTTTCTCCTCCTCTCTAAATCTCTCTCCCCTCGCAAACAGAGACAGACGACAACATAACAATACAACAAAAAACAACAAGACAGACGACAACAGAGACAAAAGGGACAAACAAAAACAAAAACAGATAAAAACTTTCATACAGAGGCAGACGACAACACAGACAGGCAAGACAAACAACAAAAACAGACAGATAAAAAACATTCAACAAGCAGACAGACGGCCAACAGGCAGAAAAAAACAACGAAACAACAGAAAAAAACTTTCATACAGAGGCAACAGCAGACACAGACAGACAGGACAACAGAGAATGTCAAATCCTTCGGATGAACTATCAAACCGGGGACCCGTTTTCGAACGCAGCAGAACATCTTGCGCACAACTTTAAACCGTCCGTTTTTTGGGAAGGGTGGGCCATTGTGTGCCAAAACAATGACAAAATTTACAAAACCGCTACACACGGGACTGATGAAAAAAACACATAGTGCTTTTTTCCTTTGCCTCGACATAAAAGAATAAATAAAAAATAAATAAAAAAAAATAATAATAAAAAACAGAACAACAGACAGAGAAAAACACAGACAGACAGACAGAGACAAGACAGACGAACGCGAGACAGACAACAGAGACAGACAAAAAGGACAGACTTAAGCGGGAACAAAAAGCCAAAAAAGGCCTGGAGCAAAAAACATGAAAGGGGGCTAGCTGCCTGTATGTCCAAAGATCCCCCCACGCGTTTTCCACGGCTGCCCCTTTGGCTGTGACGGTCTTTTTTCCTCCTTTAAAAGAAGTTTTTGCTTACCAGAAAAAAGGGGAGGGAGGGGTAGAGAAGGGGGGAAGGAGAGAAAAAGGGGGGGGAAAGAGAGACAGGGGGGGTGGGGAAAAAGAGAGAGAGAGGGGGAAGGGGGGGGGAGACAAAAGAAGATGGGGAAGGGGGGGAAGAAGAGAGAGAAGAGGAGAAGAAGAGAGAGAAAAGGGAAAGAGGGGGAAGAAGAGAGAGAGAGGAAGAGGAGAGAAGAGAGAGAGAGAGAAAAATGGCAAGGGGGGAGAAGAGGGGAAAAAAAAAAAAAGAGAAGAGAGAGAAGAGAGAAAGAAGAAAGGGGTAAAGGGGAAGAATAAGGGGAGAGAGAAAGGGGGCGAAAGGGAAAAGATAGGGGGAGCAAGAGAGAGAGGGGTGAAGGATAGAGAGGAAAAAGAGAGATGGGGGGAGAGAATGAGAGGGAGGATGGCAAAGGGGGAGAAGATAAGAAAAGATATACAAAGGGGAGAGACGACAGACAGAAAACACGAGATGGGCGAAAGGAGAGAAAGAGAGAGAATGGCAAAGGGGAGAGAATAGAGGGAGAGAGGAGAAGGAAGAGAAGGGGCGAAGGAGAAGTTGAAGAAGAGATGGCGAGGAGAAATAAAAGGGGAGAGAAAGAAGAAGGGGCAAAGGGAAGAAATTTGGGGAGGGGGGGGCAGAGAGAGAGAATGAGAAAGAAGAGAGAGTAGAGAAGAGAGAATAAAAAAGAGAGAGAGTGAAGAGAGAGAGGGGGAAGGAGAGAGAAAAAAAAAAGAGAGAGATAGTGTGTGGGGGTGAGTAAAAGGAGGGGGGGGAGGGAGGGAGGGAAGGGGAAAAGAGAGAAGAAAGAAAAGATTTAGGAGAGATAATTTTTTTCACATTTGATATATTCTGATCTTTCCGCCCATTCTTTTTCCACCTAAACACAAAAACTGTCAAAAAAAAATATGTTCTTCGCAATCTTAACCTTAACTTTTCATACTTTCTCTTCACAACTCCGAACGTTTTTAAAAAAACCTCTACCACACGCCTCTCGAATACTATAACACTGTTCTCCGCCAATTGCTTGATACATGCCCTCCTACGACCATCTCTTCCCTACAGACCCTGTGCCTGTAAAAAACCCAAAGACACCCTGAAGCAACCCCAAACGCCGCAACAGAACGGCAGGGGCGGAAATCAAAACCAAATCAAAAAACCCGCTTTTCCGAAAACAAATAAACAAAGTTAAAACCCTTTTAAAACCTTTCAGCAAAGACAGAATACTACTCTCCCCAAAACTCTCCTACTCCTAAATCCTTTTTTCCCTCACCTCAAAAATCCTTGGTCTGCAAAACAACTCCCTCCACCACCCACGCCCTTTTAACTTCCACTATCTTTTCTCCTTCTTTTCAAACAAATCCAAACATACGCTCCAGACTGGATCAAAATCTTTCCAGCCTCACCCCTATCCCCTTCACGGCACTCCTCTCTTTTCCTTCTGTTTCCCCAATAAAAAGAAATCATTAAATTCTGAAGGGAAAAGACTATAAAATCATCACCTCGATCCCCTACCCGCTCCTTTTTTTTCACAATGCCTTTCCCAACTTGTAAACCCAAACACTAAAATAGTAAACTCTCTCTTCTGTCAGGGCATTTCCACAACCTTAAAACCCCCAATATCACACTTCTACTAAAAACAAGACCTCATCCCCCATTTTAAGAATTATAGGCCCACTCAAACTTACCCTTTTTCTCTAAATCTAAAAAAGTTTCTCAACCCTCAAAATCACCTTCATTTCCCAAAATCTCCCTTCCCCCTTTTTTAATCTGCCTACGCCCCAACCACGCACCGAAACCACCATCCCTACTTTAGATACACTTCTACTTGCTTTTGGGGGCAGGGAAAAATCTCCCTCCTCCCTCTTGATTTTTCTGCACCCTTTGACACTAAAAATCACTCAATTTTTCTTTCCCCCCAAAAAACGTTGGTAATCAATGGCACTCCCTCACCTGGTTTTCTTTAACCTCACAACAATTCCAAAATTTTTGTAAACAAATCAATCAAATCGTCAAATGGAATTGGGGTTCCACAGGGATCATCCTGGCCCCCCTTCTCTTTACCTCCACTGCTCCACTCTCCCCAATAAAAAACAACCACCATATTTTATCATCATTTTTAGCCCAACACTAGCTTCATGCGGATACTTTGAAAACTTGCCTCCTCCTACAAATTGTCCACTGCCTTTAAGACATTTAAAAAGGATACTCAGAACAAGACAACTTAATGCCCAAAAACCGAAACCCTCCATAGGGGCCCAACTAAAATTTCCTCCATCACAACAAAAATCAATAAATTCGGGATGCCAGTTCCTTTTTTTCCAACCTGGAATTCTAGTGTATTCTTGACAACACACTCAATAAGAAAAAATCATCACCCAACCCCGCCATCTTGCTACTATCAAATTTCGGCGCATAATGCGTTCGCAATATCGTCCACTGATCAACTCCAACTCGTCACATCCCATTCTTTCACTTTTTACTCTTAATTCTCTTTTGCTGGCCAACCAGCATCATCCATCCACCTCTTCAACCATACAAAAACCCGCACTCGACGGGCCTAAGAAAAAAAAAATCCAAACAAATTTCCCCTTTTTTCTGCGTCTCCCTTTACTGGGTGCCTTCTCACAAAGACGGGGAAAAAAACATACCCTCTGTTTCAAATGTCTCCACAAACTGCACCATCTTATCTTTGTAACTGTCTTCACCTGTACACCCCCCGTTTCCCTCGTTCAAACCGCAATACTTTGCTTTTGAACACCCGATTCAAACAAACCACTGTTGGCTGTCGATCTTTTCGTTTCTTCCTCCTGGGAAAACCTCCCCCTTTTTCACTTCGCCAAAAAACCTTTACTTGATACCTCAAACCAGCCCAAAACACCTTTTTTTCCTACCTGACACTTTTCCCCCCTCATATCCGTCTCACTTTTCAACACTTCTTCATCCCTAATGTGTTGCGGTGTTGGGGTTGTGTGGTGTGTGTGTGTGTGGTGTGGGGTGTGTGGTTGTGTGTGTGTGTTGTGTGTGGTGTTGTTGGGTTTTGTGTGGGGTGGTGTTGTTGGTTGTTGTGTGGGGGTGTGGTTGTTGTGTCTACACTCATAAATTTGAAATTTTCTTTATTAATTTTAGGGAAATTTCATGCGCGTAAATGATTTGATGCAAGCGCTTTGTTTGTTTGTTTTACAAGATTTGGCGCATACAATTCCATAATTATTATTTTTTATTAATATCATTTTTTTTTTTTATCAAAAATGCCCTTAATCGGTGCTAAGGGAACGCCCGCCAAAAAAAGAAAATCCGGGTCGGAATGTCGTGTTTATCCCCGTTTAACCCCAAACTTTTTTGCCCCTCCCTTTAAACCCGTGATATCTTTTGGGGGAGAATAAACCAGTCCCTGTGTTACAAAAAATTTTTTACCATTAAAAGAACCCAGCCAACCCAAGTTCCCTGGCAAAATCTGTAGAAAAAAGCCCTCGAAGGGGAAAAAAATACAGTTCAACAAGGAAAAACAACAACAAAAACAAATTGGGGGGTGCGCGGGGGGGTTTTTGTTGGTGGCGTGCGCCGCGCGCATGTGTGTGTTGTGTGTTTTAAAGAAAGAGCAGACGAACATAGAGAACATAAACACACAACAAAACACCCAACCCCCAAACACATACACACACACACAGGGGATAAAGATTATTTTGTATTTTGACGAATAATGTGCCTGCGCACGCGAGAGAGAGAGAGAGAGAGAGAGAGAGAGAGAGAGAGAGAGAGAGGGGGGGGACAGACAAACAGACAGATAGACAGACAGACATAGACATAGACAGACAGGGAAAACAAAGAGGGAATTGATGTGTTTTCTGTATAATTGAAGTATAATTTACTTCGGATATACACTGCGAGAGACAGACAGACAGACAGACAGACATGTCGACAGAAAAACAGATAAACGGAAAGACAGACTAACAAAGAGACAGAAAGACAGACAGACGGTAAAAGACATGAAATAGAGGGAGGTCTGTGTGATGTTTGAAAAAACCACAGTATTTCCATAATTTGCCCTTCAGCTTGTGTTCCGCTCTTTCCTGTATTCTGAAGTATAATTTGCTTTAAAATAAACCTTTGCTTTCTTTTTTTTCTTGTTTCTTTTATATCAAGGATAATGGAATAAGCATTATGTGTTTTTTGCATCCAGTCCCCGTGTGCATGCAGTTTTGTAAATTTTGTCATCCGTTCCCAGCGGCACACAATGGCCCACTCTTACGAAAAGCGGAACAGGACTTAACGTGTGCGCAAGATGTTCTGCGTGCGTTCGCACATGGGGCCTCGGTTTATAGTCTCATTCGAAGGACTTTTGGGGAGAGTGAAGTCTGCACTGATGTTAACTCCAGGGGAAAATATCCCTTTGAACGGAAATCGAACCCGAGTCGTCAGATTGCGAGCGCAATGTTCTAACCACTAGGCTATCCCGTCCCAGAGAGAGAGGGGGGGGAGGGAGGGAGAGAGAGAGAGGGAGGGAGGGAGGAGGGATGAGGAAAGAGAGAGAGAGAGAGAGAGAGAGAGAGAGAGAGAGAGAGAGAGAGAGAGAGAGAGAGAGAGAAGAGAGAGAGAAGAGAGAGAGAGAGAGAGACGAATCTTTAATGCTGAGGGCATGGTTTTGTTGGGGGAGGGTTTGGCGTTTTTTTTCGTTTGGTTTGGTTTGTTTTCCTAGTCAGACAGACAGACAGAGAACTCGAACTCGAACTCGAAAGATTTATTCACAAAAAGGCCATTGGCCCATACATGAAGGGGGGGGTGCCAAACTGCTTAGCATTTTAGTGAGAAAAATAAGTAACACAAAAATACAAAATGTGAATGTATACCCACAACTACCACAATAAAAATCAGTTCCCAAAAAATATGACTTAAGAAACCAAGATATCTCTTATTCTAAAGGCTTTACACAAATATAAAGCAAGGCTGCGCACAATCTCAGGGTGACTAGATGCCATGAGTAGACAGAATCTAAATAAATTAGGCTGTCTACTATACTTTACCGGAATGTAATTCTGTCTTACATCTTCTAATGCTGGACAGCAAAGCACAAAATGAACTTCATCTTCCAGTGTTTGCTTACATAATGGGCAAAGCAACCTGAGGTCATCATCATCATGTTCTAAATATCTAAATTCATGAACATTTATGTCTGATACACCAAGTCTAAATTTATTCATAATTCTTTTCAAATATATACAGACAGAGAGACATAGAGAGAGAAGACAGGGAGAGATACAGACAGACAGAAATAGAGTCATAAAGAGACAGAGAGACAGAGACACACACAGTTGGAGAGAGAGACAGAGACACAGAAACACAGAGAGACAGAAAGAGAGAGACTGAGACAGATACACAGTCAGCCAGACAGCCAGACAGCAAGTACAGCTATACAGACAAACAGACAAAGTCAGACAGAAGAAACAGTTGTTGAGGGAAAGATTTCAGAATCCATTTCCAAGACCCATTAAATTGTGCTGGAATTATGGTGGAGAGAGAGAGAGAGAGAGTAGGACTGTGTGGTAGCTAATGACTGAGCCATCTGCCAGTTTGTGTCACTATGTGACTATACTGACCTCCAGTTAACTCTGTGTGTTGGGGGGGGGGGGGTGCGGTGTGTGTGTATGTATGTGTCAGTAAGAGAGACAGAGAGAGAGACGGAGAGAGAGAGAGAGGAGAGAGAGAGAGAGAGAGAGAGAAAGGGTGAGGACACACACAGAGAGACACAGAGAAAGACACAGAGACACAGAGGCACAGAGAGAGACACAGAGACACAGAGAGACACAGAGAGACAGAGATAGAGAGAGACAGAGAGAAACAGACAGAAGTAAGAGAGAGAGAGGGGAAGAGAGACAACAGACAGACAGACAGACAGAGACAGACAGAGAGAGACACTCGAACTCTCGGACTCAGACAGAGAGAGACAGAGAAAGAGAGAGACAGGAAGACAGAAAGAGACAGAGACATAGAGACAGCGATAGAGACAATCAGACAGACAGCCAGACAGCAGACAGATATACAGCTATACAAACAAACAGACAGACGTACAGAGAAACAGTTGTTGAGGGAAAGATTTCAGATTCCATTTCCAAGACCCATTAAATTGTGCTGGAATTATGGTGGAGAGAGAGACAGAGACAGAGAGACAGACAGAGACAGAGTAGGACTGTGTGGTAGCTAATGACTGAGCCGTCTGCCAGTTTGTAGTCACTATGTGACTGTACTGACCTCCAGTTAACTCTGTGTGTGGGGGGGGGTGGGGAGGGGGTATGTGTGTGTGTCTGTCTGTCTGCCTGTGTGGTGTGTATCTGTGTAAGTGTGTGTGTGTGTTGTGTGTGTGTGTGTGTGTGTGTGTGTGTGTGTGTGTGTGTGTGTGTGTGTGTGTGTGTGTGTGTGTGTGTGTGTGTGTGTGTGTGTGTGTGTGTGTGTGTGTGTGTGTGTGGGGTTGTGTTTAAGCTAAAACCGGTAATTGTTTAGAGGCTTAGGGGCACAGATAGATAGATAGATAGATAGATAGATAGATAGATAGATAGATAGATAGATAGATAGATAGATAGATAGATAGATAGATAGATAGATAGATAGATAGATAGATAGATAGATAGATAGATAGATAGATAGATAGATAGATAGATAGATAGATAGATAGATAGATAGATAGATAGATAGATAGATGCTTTGTGTAAGTCAAAGTATGTTATTCGGTTGCAGTATAAAAAAAAGTATGTTCTTTCGAGCCAGAAGGCCCATAGAGCCGGAGCTTATCCCGGTTTCTGTAGCGTTAAGCGAACTGATGGTTTTTCACCACCCCTGTGACAGGACGCTAGTCTGTCGCCAGATACTTCCCCAGCAGAGCTGGTACCCACTTGTACACCTGGGTGGAGTGAGGAAAATAGGAGTAAAGTGTCTTTCCCAAGGACACAACACCGAGCCGAGCGGGGATCGAACCCGCGACCTCTGGATCACGAGTTGACCGCCTAAACCACTTGACCACGGTGCCTCCTTATTCGGTTGCAGGGTGATATTATATTCTTCTAGACCATGACGGATGCGCAGGGCCTGACTTGTCAGGCGCTTAACGGTAGCGCAACGCATTTTCGCTCATAATGCTGGCTGAGCGTTCAACGAAGAAGAGGAAGAGGAAGAAGAATCTTCAAGACTAGATGATAGACTGTACTAGACAATAGGATTCTCTAGGCACTGCAGTAGAGAGCAGTAGTCCTAAAGTCATGCTGCTATACTGCTGCAAGGGAGAGATGAATTACTGACTGCCAACACTTCGTCCGCTTGCACAGTATTCAGCTGCGCTGATTAGAATCATGTTCCTGTTGGGCTCGTCTTCATCTCCTGGTTGTATTTACTCAGTAAATGAACACTTGTTGTTGCATCTCATCTCCGTCTCTTCGTCTCTCTGTGTCTGTCTATACCTTTGTCTACCTGTTTGTCTGTCTGATTACAGATTTCAGCATCAAAAGGACCAATTTCATGATTCAGGATGTTCATGGACAACCATCAATCTATATCAGAGAAAAAGGTAAAGGTGTCCCATAACCTATAATGTCGTGGGGGAGCGAGGCGTCAAAGACCTCACTTCTCCAGGGCCAGCATATTGAGGGCGGTGCCCATCTCCTCTCCCTCGCTGCTGTACCTTCCCTGACCCTAAAAAGGGCAGGTACCCATTTCCAGCTGGGTGAATTTGGGGACTGTACGGAAGCCAAGGCGCGCAAACGGTCACCCATCCAACTGGTAACCATGCTAGATGCTGCTGAACATTGGCTAGGGGAAAGTGACCACTGAGCTATCCCGTCCTCTTCAGTATCAGTGAGGAGGTTCTTCAAACCACTGACCATGTTACCTACGTAGGCTCCACCATCGCCAGTCACCTGCCTGTCTCTTGACACGGAAAGCGACACGCGCGTTGCCAAAGCTGCTGTACTGGTGTTCACACTTGGCAAGAAAGAAGGAACAACAACAGCCTCACTGGAAACACCAAACTCGAGCTGTACCAAGCCTGGGTTGGCAGCGCTCTGCTTTATGGCAGCCACACCTGCACGACTTTCACACCCCAGACAGGAGAATGGCTTGGAAAACTACAATCTCCTTTCTCTGTGCCCAATTCTGGATCGGTGGTCTAGAGGTAACGCGCCTGCCTGGAAAGCGAAAAGTCCGGGTCGGAAGTGTGCGTTGGTTTGATGCCCCGTTTGGGCCCGAACATTTTTCCATTAGATCATGAGTGGTGGTCTGGGTGCTAGTCTTTCGGATGAGACGATAAACCGAGGTTCCGTGTTTTACACATAATTATTTAGCGCACGTAAAAGAACCCACGGCAACAAGAGAGTTGCACCTGATAAAATTCTGTAGAAAAAAGCTACTCTGATAGGAAAACAAATATAGTTGCAGACAGGAAAAGAAAAAATTACATGGGTGGCGCTGCTCTTGTGGCTACGCATTCTCCTCAGGGAGAGCATCCCGAATTTCAGGCATAGAACTCTGCCGTGACTTCAAATGGTACAAAATAAAAATGAAATACATGAAATGACTTGGGAGGACCAAGTCCCCAACACATGTGTTCTGGATCAGGCAGACACACTCCTTTGGCTGTGTGCCCGCTGTGTCAGTCACCTGCACTGTATGAAGGACGGCCGCATTCCCAAGGACACCATCCTGTGCAGAGAACTGTATGAAGGACGGCCGCATTCCCAAGGACATCATCCTGTACAGGGAACTGTATGAAGGACGCCACATTCCCAAGGACACCATTCTGTGCAGGGAACTGTATGAAGGACGCCACATTCCCAAGGACGCCACATTCCCAAGGACGCCACATTCCCAAGGACACCATCCTGTGCAGTGCACTGGCTGCAGGACACCGCCCTTCAGAGCATCCAGCACTGCGCCTCCAGACCCACGTCTGGGGAACAGAGGGGGGAAGGTTGGGGCTCAAACGTGGGGATCGAACCCCAACTTCTCACGTTCTAGACTATATTTTTTATTTTTTTTATTTTTAATTTTGCTGCCTCATCTTCTGTGACTTTCCGTGCCCTGTCTCACGCCGCTCACTTCATTCTCCCCGCCACAGCCATACCCAGATTCGTTATGTTGCATCCTCAGGGTCGGAAGTCTACAGGGAGCCCATCAATATCAGGCGGCGTGGGGCCACCAGCCAGAGGAGCCCTGGACTACTGCTGGGTCACTTTGGTGGTGTTCAGTGGTGCCTGTTCTGAGCTAAGATACGCAGGACACCACCTGCTAAGCCCCCTACTAACGACAGTATTAGCTCAGTCGCGGAGCCAGACTGAGTGAGTCACACACCCGCGATGGCGACCACCACAACGTCCCTCCAACGACCGTCTCCCGCGAACCTCCAAAGCTTACACACAAACTCAACCACAGGCACAGAACTGTATGGGCGAAACCGAATCTGAGGTCACCATGAGACCAGAGCAACTGGGACCACCGAATCAGAGGCGATGGTTCTAGACTATCTTGTAATCTACGGAGAAGATTACCACATGATGGGGGAAAAAAACCCATCTCCTGTAATATAGGTAAACGTGACTGTGAAACGGAATGCTAGGAAAAGCAGAGGACTGGCAATTCACGGAAAGGCACGTGCAGCAGAAGAACGGTTATGGGGATGGGGAGGATGGGGGGTGAGGGTGGAGGAGTCATGGGGGTGGACACAGAAGAAGAGGCAAAGAGCAGCACTCCGGTTTATTGCCCTTCCTTCCCTCCTTCCTTCCTTCTTTGCTGATTAGTCAGTGTCACTGTGGCTGACTGTCAGTGGCTGACAACACTGTAAATGGCCGTCTTTTCTTGTCGCTGTACTAGCTCACGTCATGAGGGAGGTCTAGTAATGTAATGCATGTGCTGGTCATCAACAGGAGACTTTTAGCCGTGTACTGGCTGTTTCTGTCTGTCTGTCTCGGTCTCTGTCTGTCTGTCTCGGTCTCTGTCTCTCTCTGTTTCTCTTTCTCTCATGTATGGGCCAATGGCCTTTTTGTGAATAAATCGTTCGAGTTCGAGTTCGAGTTCTCTCTCTCTCTCTCTCTCTGTCTCTCTCTCTCTCTCTCTCTCTCTCTCTCTCTCTCTTCTCTCTCTCTCTCTCTCTCTCTCTCTCTCTCTCTCTCTATTGTTGTGTGTGTTGTGTGTGTGTGTGCGTGTGTGAGTGTGTGCGTGTGTGTGTATGGTGTGTGTGTGTGTGTGTGTGTGAGTGTGTGTGTGAGTGTGTGTGTGTGTGTGTGGTGTGTGTTGTGTGTGTGTGTGTGTGTGTGTGTGTAGTGTGTGTGTATGAAGTGTGATTGTGTGTGTTTGTGCATGTGGACACCTTGCGTGCTCCTTTATTTGTTTGGGTGTTCTTATTTTTGGGGGGTGGGGGGGTGAGGGGAACAATTCACCCACACAAAAATCACAGACATACAAAAAAACAACCATAGATCAGAATTGTTATTTTTCTTTCAACATTGCTGAAGATGTTCCATCAATCAATAATCCGCACCCTGACTTTTACAACAACAACAACAACAACAACAAGGCCATAGCACGTGAGGAGCTTTTCCTTTCCATCAGGCTTAGCCGCTCATGCCTCCCCGCCCCCCTCCATCACAACACCACACAAAACACACACACAAAACAACACCACACAACAAAACCAAACCACACAACACACCACAACCAACACACAACACACACACAACACCAAGACAAAAAAACAAAAAACCAAAACCACACAAAACACACACACAACAACACACAAGCCAACACACACAACAAAACACCGCACCCCAAACACAAATACACACACAAACACACACACACAAACACACACACACACCAACACACACAAAACCACACAGCACGCCGAAAACACACACACAACACACACCCCCACACACACACACACACCCACACAACACCACATGATGGCTTGATGAGAAAAAAGCAAATGCATTGCTTATTCAAGTACCACTGGACTTTTTAAAAAATTGACTTGACTTCACCACACATCACGCACGCACGCAACTACATTGCACACGCCCCCGGCATCCCCCACACACTCACACACATCTTTTGAGTGGATTGATGAAATTGATGCTAAAATTAATAGAGGCTTGATAAAAAAAACAAATACATTTTATTAAATGTTCCTGTCACTGTTCACTGGCCCGAAACCCCCCGGGGTCGTGGGGGCGCTGATGGTGGACGAAGGGGTGGACCAGCTGGATCCACTTACGCGGTCGGGGGCAATTCCCTGGGTGACCTGAAGTCCTCCCCTGTCAATCACGGATTTCGTGGGCCCCACTTTCCCTCGTCTGCCCCGTCTTCTCTTTCCCCTGGACTGTTCCTTCAGGGGGTCTTTGCAAGTCCTTCGAGGTGTTACGTCCCCATCCATCTGAGTTTCCTTTTTTTTCCCCGGGGTCTAGGTTTCATAACCCCGCACCTGTTGAGTGATCATTTGCGGTTTTAAATTTTTGGGTTCAGGGGGCCTTGATGAGATGAAAGGGAGCCTTCGAGGCTCTCATTTCACGCGGGGATCTACTTTGTAGGTCTGCGTTTAGGTCCATGCCTCACTGCGTAAAGCATATTGGGGTGACTAGCGGTTTGTAACTTTACCTTGGTTTCCGGGGGGATTTTTCTGCTTCCCCAAGGTCTTCTTTTTGCCATTGGCGCTGTTTGTGCCGCTCTTGCTAGGATTTCGGTCTTCGATCCCTCCTCACTTAGAGGGTCCAAGGTACTTGAAATGGTCAACTGTCCCCATTCTTTCCGCTGAGAGTGATCTTGGTGGTGATTGGCTGGGCACTGTTTTCATGAGTTTGGGTTTTTTCTGGCACTGATTTCCATGCCTATCGGGGGTTTTTTCTCCAGTTTTTCACTGGAGGCCAGTTCCTCTTTTTTCCGCCGCCGTAAATTCTCGGCAAACCGAGGGGGTGTTTTTTTTTGCCCCCCAATGCGACTGTCTGTGTGGTTTTCCCAAGGGCGCAGCATGGGGTTCGAGGAAAAATGTTAAATAGGGGGGCGACGCAACATCCCGTGGGACCCCAACTGAGGTACGGAACCTTTCCCCCACCGTGCCCTGTAGAGATCCCTGGGGGCCTTTGAGTAAGTTTTTGAGGTGTGGCAGCTTCTGGCCCATTTTAAATTTTTTTCTGGTGGCCCACAGGGTCATCCCCATCCCATCAAAGGGCCTTTTTAAAAATCAATGGACGGGGAAAATTGTCTTTGTTGATGCTGGTGTATTTCCACCAAAAACCTCAGGTTGAATATCTGTTTTGTGGTGCTTCTATTTGGGCAGAAAACGGCCTGCTCTTCGGCATGATCTCTTCTGCCGGGTTTCACCTGTTCAGGATCACTTTCAGCAGACTTTACGGGCAGGACTTATGAGGTGATTGTCCTGTGTTTTTGGCACTGCTGGGATTCCTTTTTTGGGGAGAGTTATGATGAGGTTTGGGTCCTGGGTTTGGCCACTCTCCGGTTCCCAATCTTGTTGCAGATACTTGTAAGGAGTCTGCACTGTTTCTCCCCGTGTTGGATCAGCTCTGCTGGGATGTTGCGATTCCTGTGTTTTTCCTTTCTTCGCGATCAAATTGCTTTTCTACTTCCTGGGAAAATTTGGGGAAGTTGTTTTATTCGATAGGCTTGGTTTTGCAAAAACGCTGGGGTCGCCTAGCGTTATATTGTAAGTTCGGAAATACCGTCCATCTGCCAACGATTTCCTTTTTTTCTGTTAGGAAATTTTCCCTTTTTTGCCCTGGATGTTATTGACTCTTGCCTGTTTCTGTTTGGTGAGCTCTTTCCCCAATCTGGTATGTCTTCTCTATTATTCTTTGTCAGGCTCTCTTCGATTTTGTACTTGTTTCTTTTTCCCAAACCTCCTTGGTCTTTTCTGTCTCCCCTGATCTTCTTGTTTACTTCTCTGTACTCAACTGCCCCTCCGTAGGTCTTGCCTTCTTCAGGTCTCGTCTTTTGTCACACAATTCAAGTTTTCACGTGCCCCCAGGTTGTTTTTTTTTCGGCGTTTTGCCAAAAGTATGTTGCTGTCTCTCACTATTTTCTATCTATCTGCCCCTAGTTGACGACGTGGGGCACCCTCAAAGATCAGCAACCATTTTCCCCCCATTCCTCCCCCGTTTGCCTTTTCAGGGTTTTGTTGGTTCTAGGCCTGTCCATTCATGATGTTATCCCCCCTCCCCTTTGGGTCTGCCTCTTCTTCTTCCCCCTTGGACAGTCCCTTGAAAACGTTTTTTAAAATTCCCTTGGGGACTTGTGACATGCCCTACCACTTAAGTTTAGCTTTTTCACGTCTTTTTAAGGTTCTAAAGGGGGTCCAATGGTTTGCTGGATTCTGTTATGACGCTTTCGTTGTTTTATTTTGGTTTTTTGTGGAGTGCCAAGGAGTCTCCAAAAGTCTCTCTCCATGCCTGTACTCTTCTCTAAAAATCTGCAGTCAGGGCCATGATTCACGGGCTACAGAAATATGGATATGAAAAAGGGGAACGCATTAGTCTGATTTGGGAGATAATGAGTTTTCTTATCTTCCGATTGTTTAGTTTGACAAAGCTTTTTATTGCTGTGAGCCCCTCATATCTTCGGGTTTGGATCCGGGTCGGATAAATGGCCCCCAGGTACTTGAAGCTTTAAAATGTTTCCAGCTTCGGGTCATTAACCCTGATATCTGCAAATCCCGTTGGTTTATTATATCGTTTGGTTTCTCGCATGTTTCCATGCCGTATGTTTTGGGGGCCTTACCCAAGTTTTCTGTTGGGGCAAGCTTTTTTTTTGATCCTGTATTCCTCAATTCATCTGCGAAGCGGAGGTTTGTGATCGTTCTGCCCCAATGCTGCTGATCCTTTCCATGATGTTCCAGTGATAGCCTGATTCTCTCAAGGAAGATGTTGAAAAGAGGGTGAGAGTAGCGCCCTCCCTTACTCCAACTTTTTGTTAAAAAACCTTTTCCCAATGTTGTTGTTGTAGACATGCACGGTGGCCCTCTCAGTATCCTGTGTTAAAATGGTGGTCATCGTTTGGCACTTCTTAAAGTGCAGCAGTGGTGCAAATTTTCCCCTCCTTTGTTGCTTGGAAAGGGCCCGGGCGAGGAGGGGCCTTCAGTTTGTCCGGGTTTAAACTTGAGTCTGGTGTTTTTTGTCATTGGTTTCTTCAATCGGACTTAAAGTTCAGGAGACGGGTCATGATCGGCCATGTTGCCCCCGGGGAATGTCCCCGTTTGGGCTCTTTTGATGCCAATCGAAACCCGGTTCTGCCCCAGGATGTAGTCAATCGGGTTTGTGTACCCCTTGGGGTGCAGGCCTGTCCAGCGTCGGGATGCCTTGTGTTCCCCAAAGGGGTATTGGCGGCACCGTTTTTCGTTGACGGGCAAATTCCTTATCGGAGTCTCGATCATGGTGATTGTATTACAGGAGGGCCCCGCAGTTTTTTGCCCCAGTTTTCATGCGTCCCCGCCCACCTTTGGGCTTCCAGTCTCCCTGGATGAAAAGATGTCTTTCTTGTTCATCTTATCGATGATGCCCTGTAGATGGTTGAGAATTCCTCCGACTCGTATTATGCCCCCTTTTTGGGTGCGTGGCTTGAAAATTTGATGTTGAATGGGGTGCCCTGAGGGGAGGGCCAAAACCCGGTGTTTACGGGTTGATCCTTTCCCGATTTTTGGTGTTCTTGTTGCAATATGCCACCCATTGATATGCTTGCCTGTTCCCCGTTTAAAGAGAGCAAAGGGGCCCCGTCAGTTGGTGTTCCCCGTGCCTTTCATCTGATCACGAGCTACCAGATCCCAGGTTACCTGCCCCTTCGAAAAATCAGTTTTTGGGGTTTTTCCCTTTTTGGGGCCAGACTTCTGACTTTCCACGTTGCGTGGAGATGTAGCCCCTTCCTCGATCTTTTTTTGGGTTTTCCCCAGTAGCACACTTGGCGCCTCCGCCCTGGGGCAGACGGAAGGCCGGTCCTTTTGCCCCGGCGGCGACCGACCGGTTATTCTTTATTTTCGTCCTTCCATTTAGGGTCGGGGGAAAAAAGTACCTGGGGGCCCCCACTCTTCCAGGCGTGATTTTTGGGTTGGGAGTCATTCAATGTCCCCATCGGGAATAAAAAATGACGACTTCCCAAAAACACACACCTAACCCCCACGCATGCACGCACACATACGCACGCTGCATCACACACACACACACACACACAAACACCCCTCTTTTCCTCCTCTCTCTCTCTCTGCTCTTATGAGGATTGATGAAATTTTTCTAAAAAAATGGCTTGATGAAGGGGGAGGACAAAAATTTTAATGTTTTGCTTATTCAATGACCTCGGGAAAATAAAAATTGACTTGACTTGACTTACACACGCACACCACTCAAACAACCCCTACTCTCCCCTCCCCCAACTCCCTATTGCCCCTCCCCACACACAACAAACACACACACCCACACCACACACCACACACACACCACCCCAAAACACACACCACCCCCACACAAACCCCACAACACACTCACCCACACACACAACACACCCCAACACACACAACAACACACACACAACACTCACCACACCCACCCCCAAACACATTTCCAAAAAACACTCACAACCTCCTAACATTCCTCCCCACCCCTCCCCACTCCCCATACCCTTCCCCACTGCTCTACCCTACCCCCCCCCCTTACCCCTACCCCCTCCCCCCCCCCTCCCCTCCCCTACCCCCCCCTCCCCTTTTTCCCCTTTTGGGGTGTGTTTTTCCAGCGACCCCCCTATTCAGTCCCCCTGTTTTCCCTCCTCTCTTTTTACACATCTTACGATGGCCCCTTTGGGCCCCAACCCAAAAGTCTACGCGTCTGCATAAGCTGCTAAATTAATGTCATGCTGCCGTGGGGACACCCCCAAAAGCATACCTGCCACCCCAAAATTGATTAATAATAAAATAATGTATGGAACTTTTATAAGGGAATCTTGTAAAACAAAAAACAAAACCGAGCATTTTTTATATTGTAGATTGTTTTGCTTTTATTGTATGCAACTTTAATCCGGAGATTTTCCCCGGTAAATCGAGATGCTCTCCCTGGGGAGAGGCGTCCCAAACAGCAGCGCCCCCCCCTTTAATTTTTTTTCCTGTTACATTGTTTTGTTTCTTCATCAAGGGACTTTTTTATCCCAAAATTTGCCAGGGCTACTCCCTTGTTTTCCCCGGGTTTTTTACGTGCGCTAAATAATTTGGTAACACACGGGGCCTCGGTTTTTAAAAAAAGAAGAAGAAGAAAAGGAAGAAAAGAAGAAGAAGAAGAAGAAAAAAAGAAGAAGAAAAAGAAGAGAAGAAGAAAAGAAGAAAGAAGAAGAAGAAGAAATATTATGGAAATTTTTATAGCGCGAATCTTTTAAAGCAACAAAAACAAACGTCATGTCTCTCGAAAAACTAGCCCCAGGCCACCCTTCACGGGCTAATGCATGGGGGGGAAAAGTTTTCGGTGAAACGCATTCGAACCACCCCCCTTCTGACCCCGGGCTTTCCCCCTTTCTAGGCGGCGCGTTACCTCAGACCACCCCATCCACTAAGACCCCCCATCACAGTCAACCCGTTTTCCTCCCCCTTCCTTTTAGCACCCCCTTATGGAGTTAACATCAGGCCGACTCCTACCTCCCCCCCTCCAAAGTCCCTTTGGGGGAAACAAACCCCGGGCCCTTTTTGCGAACGCACGCAGAAAAACCTTTGCCACGTTTTAATAAAAATAATAATTATGGAAATTTATAAGCGGTGAATCTTGTAAAGCAACAAACAAAAACGCTAAAATTTTTCTTTAAGTCCGGCAGATTTCTCTCCGTGAAATTTGGGCTGCTCTCCCCGGGGGGGGGCGGGAGAAGCGGCCCCTTAGCGCTGCCCACCCTTTTACCCTTTTTTTTTTTTTTTTTTTTTTCGCAGCTGTATTTGTTTCCCCACAGGGGTGGGTTTTTTCTAAGAATTTTTTCCAGGGGCAACTCTTTGTTGCCCTGGGTTTTTTTTTGGCGTAAAAATTTCGAGTAACCAAAGGGGCCTCGGTTTTTTGTTCATCCGAAAGACACGCCCGACCCCACTCATGGTTAATGGGTGGGGGAAAAATTTCCGGTTCAAAAAGGGGTACGAACCGCCGCACACTTTAGACCCGGGCTTTTCGCTTTTTTTGCGGCCTTACCTCTAGCCCCTGTTCCGCTTTTGAAAGATTTGGCATTGTGTGCCCGGGGAACGGATGACAAAATTTACAAACCTGATACAAAATGGGGTGGATGAAAAACGAAAAAACCACGAATGCTTATTTCCCTTATTTCCCCGACATAAAAGAATAATTCTACTTTAATGATGTTAATCAAAATGTGGTTCCTTGTGTCACAAACCAAAACATTCACACTCTGCGGACGCTAAAATGCCTTTTTGCCATGAGGCCCTCTCCGTAGCAGACCTGCCTGCCCCAAATTGTTATCTTTTCCGCATTGGATTAGTGTGATCCAGCAAAATTTTAGCGTTAGATTTAAAGGTACCCCCTAAATTTAAAAACATCGTCTATACTTTAGTACTATGATTTTTATCCAAAATTTTATGTTAATCTTTTTTATAGTTAAAAAACTCGTCATCATTGTTTTTTTTGTTGATTGTTTTTTTCTAAATTTTTTGCTAACTTTTTTTTATATTTAACCAACTATTTTTTGTATTAAACTGATTGTACTTGTCTAAGTTCTTTTTAATCTATTTCTACAATTTTAAAAAAACCCCCAAACTTTACTTTGATATTGTTCTATTTTTTAACCCTTTTTTAAACTATTAAACACATAATCTACATTTCAATGTTGCTGTTGTTTTTTTTATCCAAATTCTTTGTTAATATTTTCATTTTACATTTAAAAACATCAATCTTCACTTTGAATTTTGTTTCTTTTTTCCCAGTTCTTTTTAATTCTTTTAAAACCAGTTGAAAAGCACTAATTTCCCATGGCCTTTTATAAGCAAAAAAACTTATCCCTGCTGCAAAGGCGTAAATGGGGTTATTTTTTATCCCCCGTAATGGATGAGATGAGATGATGGATGATGTTTATGGATGATGATGATGATGATGATGTTTTGATGATGATATTGATGAGATGATGGATTTATGAGATGATGAGTGATGATGATGAACGACACACGCGATACGCTGATGACGCTGATGACGTGAGATGACGTGATGATGGACGACACGACGGGCGACGCATGATGACGACGACACGAGACGACGCGACGACGACGATGTGATGTGATGTTAGAGATGATGATGATGATGTGATGATATGAGGGTGATGATGATGTGATGAGATATGTGTGGGGTTTTTGGTAGTTTTTTGTGTGTGCAATGTGTGTTTAGTGTGTGGGTTGTGTATGTGTGTGTTTATGTTTTTTTATGGCGCGGGGTGTTGTGATTTATGCGTGTGTGCGGTTTTTGTGTGTGTTTTTGGGGGTTGTGTTGGTGTCTTTGGTCTTGTTGTTTCACGCGGGCCAGTGTTGGGGTGTCAGGTGTTTAGGGAGACAGCACGACACAGAGAGATAGCTTAAAAAAACAGAGACAGACACAGGAAAGGGGCAGAGAGAAAGCAAAACCTCTCTATCTGTTTCTTACAGAATCAATAACCGCAATTGGATTTGATTTTTTTTTTTAAAGAAAGGGGGCTATGTTCGTGAAACTTCTTCCTTTCCCCCTTTTACCCCCATCTTCCCGGGCCCCTCCTTCTCCGCCCCCCCTCCCTCCCCCCCCCCCCCCCCCCTCCCCTCTGTCCCCCGTCCCCCACTTATCTTGCCCTGTTTCGGACCTCGTGACCCCATTTTTTCCCATCCCTGGGGTCTATTGTCCTCTTCACTGTATTTCAGCGAAGGGTCTCAGAAACATTGTTGTCGGTATATGCACGCGAACATCTTGCGACCGTTTTAAAAACCCCTTTCCCCCTTTTTTGGAAAAAGTAGGCCCTTGTGTGCGTGAGGGGGGAAGAATGACAAAATTGACAAAAAATGCATAAACCACGGGGAGGATGTAAAAAAAAAGCACATGAGTACTTATTCACTTTTTCAAAAAAAAAGAAAAATAAAAGTCAAGTTGCCCCTGAGACCCCCCCTCCATACAAATTGCTGAATCTCTGTCATCCTTTTTTGCGTGATTTTTAGTGAAACAAACCACCCAGGTTTTTTCAGGAATGTAACCTTAAATCCAAACCCCCCATCAAACACATAATTCCCGCGTTGGGGTGCGGCTACTTTCATGGTAAAAAAAAAGGTTGCGTACACAAAATGCAGCTGGGGAACCTGTAAGCTCCGACTGAAACCAAAAGAAAAAAGGGCTATTACGGAAAAGCCTTTCCCTTCCCTCAACACCGGGTCCCCCCTCCTCGCCCTTTTCCCTCTCCGCTACCCCCCCCCCCCCCCCCCCCCCCCCCCCCACCCCCACCCCCCCCCTTCCCTTCCCCCCGTCCCCCGTCCTGCCACTTTCCTTGATTAGTTCGGTACCTCATTTTTCCCATCCATGGGACCTCATTTTCCTCTTTACGGTTTTTCTTATCCCAAAGGGTCAGCAGCAACTATTGTTGTCTGCAGTGACGAAAGTGTTCGCGCTGCCGTTAAAAACGCCCACAATCGGCCCCCCGGATCCCTTTTTGGGGTTGGGAGATAATTGTTGTTGTTGTTTTTTTAAGTCTTTTTTTTGGAGAAAAAAAAAGGAGAATGGAGGACCCAAGAAAACGAAAAAAAGACAAGAAAGAGGTGACAGGAAGAAAAGGAACAAGGAGAAAAAAAGAAGGGAAGGAAAAATAATTCCCAGCACGAATTTCCCGAAGGTGGGGGATGCTATTTTTCGACATGGCCCTGGGACCCACAGGGATTCGGTGTATGCCCTTTAACCCTTTTCAAATGAAAACAGAGGCAGATCCATTAAAAAATTAAAAGGTAAAGGTAAAGGGTCCCATAACCAAAAAGGTCGTAGGGGAGCGAGGGGTCAGAGGACCTCCTTCTCTAGGGGCCAGCATATGAGGGCGGCGCCCATCTCTCTCCCTCGCTGCTTTACCTTCCCTGACCCTATAAGAGGGCCCCTGGTCAGCCCATCAGGCAGCCCAGCCCACATCCAGGTTCCCCCCCCCCCCACAGCCAGGGCCCCCCCCCCCAGGCCCCCCCAGGCCAGAGCCCCATCCCCCAGCCACCAGACCCCCCAAGCCCCCAGGTCAACCCTGGGACCAGCCCAGCACCACCCATGCAGCCCCCTGGCCCCATTCCCCCCAGTGCTCCCCAGGTCCCAGCCAGCCAGGCCCCAACCCCAGGCCCCAAGGCCCATGAGCCTGTCCCAGTCCCACTGGCCACCACCATCACCCCCCTGCCCAGCCCCCCACGTTCCCAAGGGGGGCCCCCCAGGCCCACATCCCCTGCCCAGCCAGGTACCCATTTACAGTGGGAGTGAACTGGTGGACTGTACTGAAGCCGGCGCGCAAACGGTTCACCCATCAAACTCCATTATGTACCTTAGAGATAACTATTTGTGCCATGGGTCACCCTTCGAAGTTGACCTGCCATCCCTATTTTCTATATTTTCTGCTCTTTATTCATTTGCTTGAAGGAAACCAAACGTAAGATTGTTATCAGTGCTTTCACTGGCTAAATTGAAACCTATCAATCTTCTGTGCCTTGTTTTCATTGGTTGTGTTTCCTAATACTTTGTTGTTATGCTGAATTAGCAACAGTTTTTAAAAGAATTTTACTCTTTGATTTCCTTTAGGCAAAAGCAATCTAAAAGCCAGCATTTTGTAGCTGATTTTATCACTCATGTGATGTGGGGGATGTTTGTGTATGCATATGTGTGCGTGTTATGTGCATGCACGTGTTGCATGTGTGTGTTTGCTGTTTTCTTTATATGACTCTATGTCTAATATTTTTTTCGTGCACATTATTTCAACGTGATAGGAGTGTTGGTGTGTGTGTGTGTGTGTGTGTGTGTGTGTGTCGTTGTGTGTGTGTGTGTGTGTGTGTGTGTGTATGTGTGAGTGTGAGTGTGTGTGTCGTGTGTGTGAGTGAGTGTGTGTGTGTGTGTTGTGTGTGTGTGTTATGTGTGAGTGTAGTGTGTGTGTGTGTGTGTGTGTTATTGTGTGTGTGTGTGTGTGTGGTGTGTGTGTGTGTGTGTTGTGTGTGTGTAGGTCTTCAAATAAGTCTTCAATTTTAACGTATTTCCACTTTAAGTGATACCAGCTTTTGTAGTGGTGTGTATATATGTGTGCTCTTGCGCACGTGCATTGTTGTGTATGTGTGTTTGTTGTGTGTGCGGTTGTTGGGAGAGAGAGTTATACACTACACAGAGAGACAAAAACAAGCATGACTGAGAAGTAGAGACAGGGACAGAGAGGAGTGAGAGAGGGGGGTGGAGGGAGGGATGGAGAGAGATAGAGAGGGAGGTGAGGGAGGGAGAGGAGAGAGAGGAGAGAGAGGAGACGAGAGAGAGATGAGAGAGAGGTTGGAAAGAGAGAGAGCAGACGGAGAGAGGAGAGAAGAGTGGGAGAGAGCAAACTCTCTATGAGTGTTGTTCAAGAATCAATATCCACAATTTGATTTTCCACAATAAAAAAAGAGGTCTATATACGTGAGGAGTCTTTCCCCTTCCATATCTAAGTCTAACCCCCACCCCTCACCCCCACCCTCCTCTAACCACTTTTGTCCTCCTCCTTCCTCCTCTCCTCCCCCTACCCCCTTCCCCCCTCCCATGCCTGTCCGGCCGCAGCTATCTCTGCCGTCACGTGAGTTACCTGTTACCAAGCAGTGGATGTGAATTTCTTCTCTGTACTGGTGTTGCCTCTCTACACATGATGGGATCTTTCTCTGCCAACAAACTCCAAAAATAAGTGGAGAGAATCATTTCAATTCAAGGAACGATCTTTAAATGAATTGCCTGACTAATAGCCTTTTTACATGTTACATGACTCCTTCTCTAACTCATTTAAGTTATCGCAACACAAGAAGAGTGAACTGCACTATATTTTAGAATAAAACTAAATGCATTTATACAAAATTTGTAAAAATGTCATGGTGCCTCTGTGGGGTTAACATATTTCCAAACACTCATGCGTATTTTGAGTTTCCAATGTGTAAAACCCTTTTTTTCCACTTTTTGTGAGCAGTCTGTGGAATACTGTTTGAAAAATCCAAAATTAGCTTGGCCATGGTTAAATGTCTTTTGCACCAGCCCTTAGAGTTTTTGTGGTAGTTACTTTATAGTTGTTTATGTTAACAATTTGTTGTATTTATAAAAGTTTACTCATGTTTAAGGATTCCCCCCACCCCTTTCAATGCATGAAAATCCAAACACACTTGTTACCTAATCCGTTTTTTCTGCACCATTCCCCTCTCTGTTTTAACTTCCACTACATTTTCCACATCCTTGTCTAATATCACTAAGAGTGAAACAGACGTTAAATTGAAGAAGGACAACAACAACAAGCAAATCAAAATCAGCTGGCTCTCTCTATGTGGCTAATTAAAAATATCACGTTGCCTGTGAGGTCACCCTCCGTGTAAATCTTGCCTGAGGTCTCTGTCATCCTGTTGCATGAGTCTGAAGTCAATCAAGTGCCAGGTTTCATTCAGGGCTTTAAACCATAACAATTCTCTACCATGCCGAAGTTCGATGCGCTGGGCCTCACTTGTCAGGCGCCTTTATGGCAGCGTAAACGAATTTCGCTGATATGATAGGCAATAGTTGCTGTTTGAGCATGCAAACGATGCTAATGAAGAAGAAGAAGAAGAAGAAGAAGAAGAAGGAAGAAGACGAAGAAGAAGAAGAAGAAGAAGGATGAAAGAAGAAGAAGAAGAAGAAGAAGAAGAAGAAGAAGAAGAAAGAAGAGAAGAAGAAGAAAGGAAGAACAACAACAACAACAACAACAACAACAACAACTCAACAACAACAGCAACAAGAAGAAGAAGAGAGAAAAGAAGAAGAAGAAGAAGATAAGATGGAAGAAAGAAGAAGAAGAAGAAGAACAACAACTACAACATAAACAACAACACAACAGAAAACAACAACAACAGCAACTAACAACAAGAACAACAACAAGAAACAACAACACGCAAGAAGAAGAAAGAGAAGAAGAAGAAGAAGAAGAAGAAGAAGAAGAAGAAGAAGAAGAAGAAGAAGAAGAAGAAGAAGAAAAGAAGAAAGAAGAAAGAAGAAGAAGTAGAACAAGAACAAGCAAGACAAGGAGCAAGAAGAACAAGAGAAACAAAGAAGAAGAAGAAGAAGAAGAACACAACAACAACAACAAGAAAAACAAGAAGAAGAAGAAGAAGGAAGAACAACACTACATTAAACACAACATTACAGGGCTTGCACTACTTAACTTCCAAACACATCAGGTTGCACTGTGCTAGTCTTATTGATCATTTCCATTGCTTTGCTCAATCTGTTGAAAAACTTAGGGGACAAAAACAAATCCAACAACAGTTTCTTATTCCCTGGCATACTTTAAGGCTATATAAGTATAACATACTTATGCCAGCCCGTGTGCTGAATTATCAACCGGTAATATTAATGCTGCGTGTTTGTGTGTGTGTGTGTGTGTGTGTGTGTTGTGTGTGTGTGTGGTGTGTGTGTGTGTGTCTGTGTGTGTGTGGGTGTGTGTGCGCGCGGCGCGCGTTTGTGTGGTGTTATGTGTATGTGTGCATGCGTGCGTTGCGTGTGTGCGAGTACAGGATTACAGGAAATGCTTAATTCATCACCCTGTAATATAATGTGCGCGTGCATGTGTGTGTGCGTGCTTGTGCGTGCGTGTGTGTGTGTGTGTGTCTGTCTGTCTGTGTGTGTTGCATGGGTGGCATATGTTTAGTGCTGAAAAACTCAGTTCATCTCCCCTGTAATATACTGCGTGTGTGTCTCTGTGTTGTGTTTGTGTGCGTTACGTGTGCGTGTGTGTGTGTATCGCGCACGCGTGCGTGCGTGTGGCGTGTTATGTGCGGGCGCACGTTTCTAGCGCTAGCTGTGTTTATGGGCTATGATCACGCTTCATCCTAGAAACTTTTAGTTGGACAAGAAAATGGATGAGTGTGACTGGTGTCACATGCAATCATCTGTATCTAGGGTGGGTCGGTTTCGGTCTTAGAGGCAACGCGCTTGCCTAGACAGCGAAAGGTCAGGGTCGGAAGATGTGCGGTGTTTGATCACCGTTTGGACCCGAACTTTTCCCCCATCATTATGCCATGAGGGGTGGTATGGTCTGGGTGCCAGTCTTTTGGTTGAGACAATAAACCGTGGTCCGTGTATTACATAAATTATTTAACGCACGTAAATGAACCACGGCAAAAAGAGAGTAGTCCTGGAAAAATTATGTAGAAAAAAACAGCCACTCTGATGGGAAACAAATACAGTTTGCAGGACAGGTTTAAAAAAAAAAAAGTGGGTGAGCGCTGCTTGTGGAGAAACGGTTCTCCGAGGAGAGCAGCCCGAATTTCACCGCAGAGAAATCTAGTCGTGACTTAAAGTGATATAAAAATGAAAAAAATCCGATCTACTTTGCCATTCGAAACACGCTGTATCGGTTATAGGACACTTCTTTTTTTAATTTCCGTGCCAGATAAGGACATTGGACAAAAGCCATCAAAGACAGCAGAGGCGATTTCTGTCTGATGCCAGGCTCGATAGGAATGTTGATTTTCCTCTACAGCCTGAATATGGTTTGCGGCTGTCAAACAACCAGAAATCCTTAGAGTGAATTGAGTTTCTTGATTTATTTGGTTAGTGCGGTTTTTGCTTATTATCATTGTTGTTATTATTATAGTTGTATTATGTAGTGACGAGCTTTTAAAGTTTATTGTTGTTATTGTTGTATTAGTTATTATTATTTATTATTATTATTATTATTATTATTATTATTATTATTATTATTAGCATAATTATTTTATTATTGTTATTTTTGTTGTTGTTGTTATTATTATTATTATTTATTATTATTATTATTATAATTTATATTAATTATTATTATAATTATTATTTTTATTTTTATATTATTAGTATTATTATTATTATTATTATTGTCGTTGTTGGTGATGTTGCTGTTATTAATCTTTATTTATTATTATTATTATTATTCTTATTTTATCTACAAAACATATATATATAGTGTATTGTTACTGTATTATTGCTAGTTGTTTATACTAACGTTATTATTTTATCTACAATTACGAAACTAACGTACTGTCTTCTGTATTGTTACCGTTGAATTGTGTTGGTATAGTGGTTTGTACTTTGTTTATATTTATTATTAACTTATGATATAGTTAGTATCATTTACTCTGCGAAACCAACTACCTTTTGGTATTTGTGATTGTGATTTTGGATGAAAAGAAGTCTTAGAAATGTTGTAGTGGGTTTTTTTCCAGGAGTTTATAATTATGACTGTACGAAATCGATGACAATCTGTTTTGTATTTTTATTATTGTACTTTTGATGAAAGAGAGAAGTCTTTAGAGAAAAAATTATAAATCAATAGAGGGAACAAAGAAGCTTATGAGAATGATTAACAGGGATGGATAGAAGTTTACAGATAGAAGGGAAAAACACAGGAACAGACAGAGAGACTCAGAAACACAGAGGCAGACACAGACAGAAACAATGAATGAGACAGCGATTGAGCACAAAGGGGGACAGGACATACAGACCAACGATAGACACATACCACAGTTGTGCGTGCCCATCACACACACTCACGCAAGCACACTCACACACACACACGCGCGCGCGCGCTCACACACCCACCTCACACACTCCCACACACAACACACACACACACAAAGAGAGAGAGAGAGGCATAACAGAC
>CM054166.1:29455046-29487546 GCA_028751875.1 Rapana venosa
GAAGATTAAAAAGAGAGGTAAATGGATAAGCCGGTGGTATAGGAAAGAAAAGAACGAAAGAAAGAGATAGAAAAGAAAGAAAGAAAGAAAGAAAGAGGGCAGTAAAGAAAGAAAGAAAACAAACAAACAAAGAAGAGAGAAAGAAAGATAGAATGAAAAGAAAGAAAGAAAAGAAAATAAAGAAAAGAAAAGAAAGAAAGAAAAGAAAGGAATGAAACAAACAAACAAAAACAAAACAAAGAAGGAGAGAAAGAAACAACCGGATCAACAGATGACAGAAACAAAAGACATGAAGAAAGAAAAGAACGGCTCTACTACTTTGCTCTCTCTGTGCAAAGGAACGTGCCCTCGTGTTCATCTCCATGACATTAGGCCTCAAGCAAGAAGTTTCTGATCCCGCGAGTCACGGGGTTGCGCGTTCGAATCCTCGGTTGCGTCTGACGGATCCCGACTGGGGATTTACAATAACTCAGGATTGTGCCTGCGTGTAAGGCTGCCAGGAAATCCCTTCCCTTCATGTAAACACGCAATAAGAAGATCAACTTTTGCATTGGAATAATCCCTTATCTCGTGCCCATGTGTAGTGCCCAGAATGGAAAGCTCTGCAAGGTTCTTTGCCATTGGGCAAACGTGCCAGGCTCAGATAAAAATGAAGCAAAAGTAAAAAATCTAAAAGAGAAATTGGCTTCAGCAGCTTTTACTTCATCTTCAACAAGTGAGGATGATGGAATGCTGCTACCACCTGTCCAGAGAAGACCAAGTGATCCAGTGTGAGATTGTATTTATCTTTTATGGTTTATTCTTTTATATCGGGATAATTGGCATAAAAAACACTTATGTGCCTTTTTTTACATCCAGTCCCGTGTGTATGCGATTGTTGTAAATTTTATCATCCGTTTCCACGGCACGTTTCCACCGGCACACAATGACCTACTCTTACGAAAAGCGGAACAGGATTTAACGTGTGCGCAAGATGTTCTGCGTGCATTTGCACACGGGGCCTCGGCTTATAGTCTCATCCGAAAGACTTTTGGGGAGAGTGGAGTCTGCACTGATGTTAACTCCAGGGGAAAATATTCCCCTTGAACGGGAATCGAACCCCGGTCGTCAGATTGCGAGAGCAATGTTCTAACCACTAGGCTATCCCGTCCCCCTTGAGACTTCAAGACTGGACACTGCAGACCCAGACATCACATGTCTACCAAGTTCCACACTGGTGATTCTGAGGCCTGCCCCTGCGACACTTCTCCCATGACAGTGGTGGAGCACTTCCTCCAGACCTGTCTGTCCAACACACCAAAACCTGAGGGCCGATATCTGGCCTACTGACCTGCCAATGAGGGACAAACTCTTCGGACCCCTGGAGGGCCTTCGGCGTCACGACCTGCCATTTGTCAGGGCCTCAGGGATTGTGTCTGAGCGTTCGACGAAGATGGAGAAAAATGTGAAAATATTGTTATGAGTTGGAATGTCAATTAAAACATAAATTTATAATTATCCCACATGAATGAAATACGACCATGTGTTGAAAGATGAATCAATATGTTGAAAACAACATTGCCAAAGATGCGATAATAGAAGAAGGCGAAATATTATTGTACATATCGTATTCTATGTTCAAAATAAAACTCGATATATTGCGCGGCAAAAAGTCATGGATGAATGAATATACTGGTGTCCTTTTCTTCACTGATATTATCACGCATTAACAAGCACAGATAGGCTCGTACTATGAGCGTGTAACACACACACACACACACACACACACACACACACACACACACACACACACACACACTGAATGATGAGACTATAAACCGAGGCCCCGTGTTCGAACGCATGCAGAACATCTTGCGCACACGTTAAATCCTGTTCCGCTTTTCGGAAGAGTAGGCCATTGTGTGCCGGTGGAAACAGATGACAAAATTTACAAAACCGCATACACACGGAGACTAGATGTAAAAAAGCACATGAGTGCTTATTCCATTATCTTCGATATAAAAGAATAAATAAATAAATAAAAACACACACACATACACACACACGTGGAATCAATGTCTTTTAAATGTTTGAAATAAATCCTGTAAATAATGAAAAAAATTTAAATTGCTGTATTGTGTCTATGTAGCATTGAACAGCACTTTGCAAGCCACATTTTAACGTGGGGAGGGGGGGTGGCGGAATAGCATAGTGGTTAGAACGTTGAGCAGCTCACAACCTGAAGGCCCGGGTTCGATCCACCGCCGAAGTACTGGTTTGAGGGATTATTCCCTGGTGTTAACATCAGCACCAACTCCACACCTCTGAAAGTCCTTCGGATGAATTCCTACATTATTTTCTAAAACATGTCAGATCTCTTATGTGGGGGATCATTATTTCCATTACTCATTCATATTTGAGTGCCCTTTGTAAAACCTTTTTTTACCTAAATTTTCTGAAAAGTCTCTGGATTATGTATTTGAAAATTCAAAGCTAGCCTTTGCATTGCCAGATGGGTTTTTATTCCATAATCCTCTATGAATATTTATTGAGTTCCTGTATTGTTATTTCATGTTTCCACTTGTTGAGTTTATATTGTCGCTCATGTTAAAGTATTATCCTTACTTTTCTAACGGTTTTTACTCACAACAATAATACCATCACTGATGCTATTTCAGTACTTTTTCTTCTTCCACTTCCTTCTATCCTTCTTTTTCTTCCATTACGCTTTCTATTTCCCTCGTCTTATATCACTTAGGAGTGAACAGACGTTTAAATTGAAGACAACAACAACAACACACACACACACACACACACACACACACAACACACACACACACACAAACACACACACACACCACACTGGTTCTGGTCCTGGTCTGGTCTGGTCCTGGTTTCATTTAAAGTGGAAGACGTTAAATTGAAGACTTACTTCGAGAGTGAAACAATCGAGTGGTCTAGTGTGCAAACGCACTCAGAACATCTTGCGCACACGTTCAATCCAGTTCCGCCATTCGGAAGAATAGGCCATAGCGTGCCGTTTAGAATGGATGACAATTCATTCTAAGTAAATGAAATGCGTGCATTCTAAGATTATGAAAAAAAACCTAAAATATCAGCAATTTTCTTGTCCAGGGAAATTAGAAATTCTAAACTGAGATTAAATGCATGGAATACTAAATATTCCAATAATGTAACATGCTGTTCTTCTATTCCCCTTTCAATCAACCACTTTAGTGTTTGATTACCAATTCTTTTCTACATGTGTGTAAGATTAGATTTAGATACCCATAGAAATATATACCACTCTTCAAGAAGTTTTATAGGGATCTCAGCAGTTCATAATATCTAGTTGTTGAAAGTCATATATTCTTTCCTGTATGATTTTTTTACTGTAAATTAGATGTGGTTATGCATGTGTGTGTATCTACTTATATTTATATTATATTTATATAGAGATGAGAGAGATGAGAGAGAGGAGAGGAGACGGAGAGATGCGATGTAGATGAGAGAGAAGAGAGAGAAGAGAGGACAATGACAATGACAAATTCTTTTATTTCGAGGATTAATGAATAAGCACACATGTCTTTTTTACATCCAGTCCCGCCGTTAGGGATTACATCTTAATATTAAATAACCCAATTACTTATACATTCTCGCAATTATTACATGGGGAAATAACCTTTTCAAAACATGCCCCCCCTCCCCCCCCAACCAACCCTCACCCCCCCCCCCCAAAGCAAGCAATTAAAAAGATAATCCAAGATACCACACCCCTACCCCCATTCCCCCAAAAACCCCTAACCAAAACAAACAAAAAACAAAAGAGAAGGAAAATCCCAAAACCAACAAAGATGATAAAAAAGAGAAAAAACAGACAAACAACAAATAAACAAGAACAAGAGCAACACAAAGCCAAGGAAAAATAACACAACAACTTAATAAAGTCATTAAAGATAAACTCTACACCTTTGTCAAATTGGTTACACATACTTGTTTCAACATTATTATAAGATATTGAAATAGGGCATCATTATAACTTAAGTACAGAGGCAAGTCCAATAAAGTATTGAAAATATAAATATGAATCCTTCATCAGGAATATACTATGACTATAAGCAGGATCGATAAAAGGTGAGAGAGACAGAGCAGAGAGTGTGTGTGTGTGTATTTCAGAGATAATATCCCAATATATAAAATCCCAAAACAGTATTGCGGATCCCATCAACACTCATTTTAGATTATATTCGTTTCAAATTATATGTCTTTGCTTATGAAATAAAATTTAATACCCATACATCCCCACAATAAAATTAACAAAGAAACAAAACAAGAAGAAATTAAAAACTATTACAGTCGTTTAGGGAGAGAATATGGGTGGAGTGAGTGAGTGAGTATGTGGGTGTGTGTGTTTGAGCGCGCGCGTTCCGCGTGTGTGTGGTGTGTGTGTGGGGGGGGGGGTTTGTTTTCAGGGATAATACTAAATATGTAATACTCACATAGCACACGAATCAACAAAAACACTTTTTAATTATGTTCATGCAATTGAATGTCATGGTATTAAAAATAAGTGCAATACCCATACACTCTCATAATAAAGTAGGGGGGGAAAAGCCTTATAAAGTCATAAAAAAGAACATCTAAGCATTGTAAGTAATAGAATCAATTCTTTTTTTCCAGGACAATGAATGAAGTATTCATGTTCTTTTTTACATCCAGTCCCCGCCCGGGGTACATTTTTAAAAAATGCACTCAGTACTCATACTTTCAAAGCAAGAAGAAGCATAGGAAAGAACTTTTTTTTTAAAAGAAAAAGAGAGAAGAGAAAAAAACAAACCAAGAGAGAGAGAGCAGAGAGAGAGGAGAGTGTGAGACTGTCACAGAAAACAAGATTCAGTCAGTACCTGCAGAAGGATGTGGAGTTCACTGGGATCTGTTCTGGGCCCTGTCCTGTTCTTTTCACCCTCTACATTGCTCTACTGTCACATATAATTAACCGCCATCAGATCGACCATCACTTTTATGCAGATGACTCTCAGATTCTAAGCAGCGACACTCCTGAAAATATGCCTTCTCTTCTTTACAATTATGGCCCACTGTTTCAAGATATCCAATATTGGATGTACAGAACAATTTACAGAAACGGAACCATGATTGTAGGGACCAAACACAAAACTCTCTTCTTTACAACTTCTTCAATACAACTGGGAATGCATCAGCCCCTTATCCACTGCTGTGAAGTATCTTGGGGTCATTATTGACAACACACTCTCTATGCAAATAAAAAAAAAATAATTCATCACCCAGACCTGCCAGTCGTTGCTACGGCTACTATTTACGGCCGTATTAGGTGCAATTCGAAAGTACTGTCCACCGATTGCAACATCCAAATTGTTTACGTCTCTCATTCTTTTATGTCGGACTCTATTGCATTTCTCTGTTGGTGGTCTGCCAAGCTTCATCATTCCAATCCCGTCAAACGTATACACAATCTCTGAAGCTTCGCCTATAGGGGAGCGAGGCGTCAGAGGACCTCCTTCTCTAGGGGCCAGCATATGAGGGCGGCGCCCATCTCTCTCCCTCGCTGCTTTACCTTCCCTGACCCTATAAGAGGGCCCCTGGTCAGCCCATCAGGCAGCCCAGCCCACATCCAGGTTCCCCCCCCCCCCACAGCCAGGGCCCCCCCCCCCAGGCCCCCCCAGGCCAGAGCCCCATCCCCCAGCCACCAGACCCCCCAAGCCCCCAGGTCAACCCTGGGACCAGCCCAGCACCACCCATGCAGCCCCCTGGCCCCATTCCCCCCAGTGCTCCCCAGGTCCCAGCCAGCCAGGCCCCAACCCCAGGCCCCAAGGCCCATGAGCCTGTCCCAGTCCCACTGGCCACCACCATCACCCCCCTGCCCAGCCCCCCACGTTCCCAAGGGGGGCCCCCCAGGCCCACATCCCCTGCCCAGCCAGGTACCCATTTACAGTGGGAGTGAACTGGTGGACTGTACTGAAGCCGGCGCGCAAACGGTTCACCCATCAAACTCCATTATGTACCTTAGAGATAACTATTTGTGCCATGGGTCACCCTTCGAAGTTGACCTGCCATCCCTATTTTCTATATTTTCTGCTCTTTATTCATTTGCTTGAAGGAAACCAAACGTAAGATTGTTATCAGTGCTTTCACTGGCTAAATTGAAACCTATCAATCTTCTGTGCCTTGTTTTCATTGGTTGTGTTTCCTAATACTTTGTTGTTATGCTGAATTAGCAACAGTTTTTAAAAGAATTTTACTCTTTGATTTCCTTTAGGCAAAAGCAATCTAAAAGCCAGCATTTTGTAGCTGATTTTATCACTCATGTGATGTGGGGGATGTTTGTGTATGCATATGTGTGCGTGTTATGTGCATGCACGTGTTGCATGTGTGTGTTTGCTGTTTTCTTTATATGACTCTATGTCTAATATTTTTTTCGTGCACATTATTTCAACGTGATAGGAGTGTTGGTGTGTGTGTGTGTGTGTGTGTGTGTGTGTGTCGTTGTGTGTGTGTGTGTGTGTGTGTGTGTGTATGTGTGAGTGTGAGTGTGTGTGTCGTGTGTGTGAGTGAGTGTGTGTGTGTGTGTTGTGTGTGTGTGTTATGTGTGAGTGTAGTGTGTGTGTGTGTGTGTGTGTTATTGTGTGTGTGTGTGTGTGTGGTGTGTGTGTGTGTGTGTTGTGTGTGTGTAGGTCTTCAAATAAGTCTTCAATTTTAACGTATTTCCACTTTAAGTGATACCAGCTTTTGTAGTGGTGTGTATATATGTGTGCTCTTGCGCACGTGCATTGTTGTGTATGTGTGTTTGTTGTGTGTGCGGTTGTTGGGAGAGAGAGTTATACACTACACAGAGAGACAAAAACAAGCATGACTGAGAAGTAGAGACAGGGACAGAGAGGAGTGAGAGAGGGGGGTGGAGGGAGGGATGGAGAGAGATAGAGAGGGAGGTGAGGGAGGGAGAGGAGAGAGAGGAGAGAGAGGAGACGAGAGAGAGATGAGAGAGAGGTTGGAAAGAGAGAGAGCAGACGGAGAGAGGAGAGAAGAGTGGGAGAGAGCAAACTCTCTATGAGTGTTGTTCAAGAATCAATATCCACAATTTGATTTTCCACAATAAAAAAAGAGGTCTATATACGTGAGGAGTCTTTCCCCTTCCATATCTAAGTCTAACCCCCACCCCTCACCCCCACCCTCCTCTAACCACTTTTGTCCTCCTCCTTCCTCCTCTCCTCCCCCTACCCCCTTCCCCCCTCCCATGCCTGTCCGGCCGCAGCTATCTCTGCCGTCACGTGAGTTACCTGTTACCAAGCAGTGGATGTGAATTTCTTCTCTGTACTGGTGTTGCCTCTCTACACATGATGGGATCTTTCTCTGCCAACAAACTCCAAAAATAAGTGGAGAGAATCATTTCAATTCAAGGAACGATCTTTAAATGAATTGCCTGACTAATAGCCTTTTTACATGTTACATGACTCCTTCTCTAACTCATTTAAGTTATCGCAACACAAGAAGAGTGAACTGCACTATATTTTAGAATAAAACTAAATGCATTTATACAAAATTTGTAAAAATGTCATGGTGCCTCTGTGGGGTTAACATATTTCCAAACACTCATGCGTATTTTGAGTTTCCAATGTGTAAAACCCTTTTTTTCCACTTTTTGTGAGCAGTCTGTGGAATACTGTTTGAAAAATCCAAAATTAGCTTGGCCATGGTTAAATGTCTTTTGCACCAGCCCTTAGAGTTTTTGTGGTAGTTACTTTATAGTTGTTTATGTTAACAATTTGTTGTATTTATAAAAGTTTACTCATGTTTAAGGATTCCCCCCACCCCTTTCAATGCATGAAAATCCAAACACACTTGTTACCTAATCCGTTTTTTCTGCACCATTCCCCTCTCTGTTTTAACTTCCACTACATTTTCCACATCCTTGTCTAATATCACTAAGAGTGAAACAGACGTTAAATTGAAGAAGGACAACAACAACAAGCAAATCAAAATCAGCTGGCTCTCTCTATGTGGCTAATTAAAAATATCACGTTGCCTGTGAGGTCACCCTCCGTGTAAATCTTGCCTGAGGTCTCTGTCATCCTGTTGCATGAGTCTGAAGTCAATCAAGTGCCAGGTTTCATTCAGGGCTTTAAACCATAACAATTCTCTACCATGCCGAAGTTCGATGCGCTGGGCCTCACTTGTCAGGCGCCTTTATGGCAGCGTAAACGAATTTCGCTGATATGATAGGCAATAGTTGCTGTTTGAGCATGCAAACGATGCTAATGAAGAAGAAGAAGAAGAAGAAGAAGAAGAAGGAAGAAGACGAAGAAGAAGAAGAAGAAGAAGGATGAAAGAAGAAGAAGAAGAAGAAGAAGAAGAAGAAGAAGAAGAAAGAAGAGAAGAAGAAGAAAGGAAGAACAACAACAACAACAACAACAACAACAACAACTCAACAACAACAGCAACAAGAAGAAGAAGAGAGAAAAGAAGAAGAAGAAGAAGATAAGATGGAAGAAAGAAGAAGAAGAAGAAGAACAACAACTACAACATAAACAACAACACAACAGAAAACAACAACAACAGCAACTAACAACAAGAACAACAACAAGAAACAACAACACGCAAGAAGAAGAAAGAGAAGAAGAAGAAGAAGAAGAAGAAGAAGAAGAAGAAGAAGAAGAAGAAGAAGAAGAAGAAGAAGAAAAGAAGAAAGAAGAAAGAAGAAGAAGTAGAACAAGAACAAGCAAGACAAGGAGCAAGAAGAACAAGAGAAACAAAGAAGAAGAAGAAGAAGAAGAACACAACAACAACAACAAGAAAAACAAGAAGAAGAAGAAGAAGGAAGAACAACACTACATTAAACACAACATTACAGGGCTTGCACTACTTAACTTCCAAACACATCAGGTTGCACTGTGCTAGTCTTATTGATCATTTCCATTGCTTTGCTCAATCTGTTGAAAAACTTAGGGGACAAAAACAAATCCAACAACAGTTTCTTATTCCCTGGCATACTTTAAGGCTATATAAGTATAACATACTTATGCCAGCCCGTGTGCTGAATTATCAACCGGTAATATTAATGCTGCGTGTTTGTGTGTGTGTGTGTGTGTGTGTGTGTTGTGTGTGTGTGTGGTGTGTGTGTGTGTGTCTGTGTGTGTGTGGGTGTGTGTGCGCGCGGCGCGCGTTTGTGTGGTGTTATGTGTATGTGTGCATGCGTGCGTTGCGTGTGTGCGAGTACAGGATTACAGGAAATGCTTAATTCATCACCCTGTAATATAATGTGCGCGTGCATGTGTGTGTGCGTGCTTGTGCGTGCGTGTGTGTGTGTGTGTGTCTGTCTGTCTGTGTGTGTTGCATGGGTGGCATATGTTTAGTGCTGAAAAACTCAGTTCATCTCCCCTGTAATATACTGCGTGTGTGTCTCTGTGTTGTGTTTGTGTGCGTTACGTGTGCGTGTGTGTGTGTATCGCGCACGCGTGCGTGCGTGTGGCGTGTTATGTGCGGGCGCACGTTTCTAGCGCTAGCTGTGTTTATGGGCTATGATCACGCTTCATCCTAGAAACTTTTAGTTGGACAAGAAAATGGATGAGTGTGACTGGTGTCACATGCAATCATCTGTATCTAGGGTGGGTCGGTTTCGGTCTTAGAGGCAACGCGCTTGCCTAGACAGCGAAAGGTCAGGGTCGGAAGATGTGCGGTGTTTGATCACCGTTTGGACCCGAACTTTTCCCCCATCATTATGCCATGAGGGGTGGTATGGTCTGGGTGCCAGTCTTTTGGTTGAGACAATAAACCGTGGTCCGTGTATTACATAAATTATTTAACGCACGTAAATGAACCACGGCAAAAAGAGAGTAGTCCTGGAAAAATTATGTAGAAAAAAACAGCCACTCTGATGGGAAACAAATACAGTTTGCAGGACAGGTTTAAAAAAAAAAAAGTGGGTGAGCGCTGCTTGTGGAGAAACGGTTCTCCGAGGAGAGCAGCCCGAATTTCACCGCAGAGAAATCTAGTCGTGACTTAAAGTGATATAAAAATGAAAAAAATCCGATCTACTTTGCCATTCGAAACACGCTGTATCGGTTATAGGACACTTCTTTTTTTAATTTCCGTGCCAGATAAGGACATTGGACAAAAGCCATCAAAGACAGCAGAGGCGATTTCTGTCTGATGCCAGGCTCGATAGGAATGTTGATTTTCCTCTACAGCCTGAATATGGTTTGCGGCTGTCAAACAACCAGAAATCCTTAGAGTGAATTGAGTTTCTTGATTTATTTGGTTAGTGCGGTTTTTGCTTATTATCATTGTTGTTATTATTATAGTTGTATTATGTAGTGACGAGCTTTTAAAGTTTATTGTTGTTATTGTTGTATTAGTTATTATTATTTATTATTATTATTATTATTATTATTATTATTATTATTATTATTAGCATAATTATTTTATTATTGTTATTTTTGTTGTTGTTGTTATTATTATTATTATTTATTATTATTATTATTATAATTTATATTAATTATTATTATAATTATTATTTTTATTTTTATATTATTAGTATTATTATTATTATTATTATTGTCGTTGTTGGTGATGTTGCTGTTATTAATCTTTATTTATTATTATTATTATTATTCTTATTTTATCTACAAAACATATATATATAGTGTATTGTTACTGTATTATTGCTAGTTGTTTATACTAACGTTATTATTTTATCTACAATTACGAAACTAACGTACTGTCTTCTGTATTGTTACCGTTGAATTGTGTTGGTATAGTGGTTTGTACTTTGTTTATATTTATTATTAACTTATGATATAGTTAGTATCATTTACTCTGCGAAACCAACTACCTTTTGGTATTTGTGATTGTGATTTTGGATGAAAAGAAGTCTTAGAAATGTTGTAGTGGGTTTTTTTCCAGGAGTTTATAATTATGACTGTACGAAATCGATGACAATCTGTTTTGTATTTTTATTATTGTACTTTTGATGAAAGAGAGAAGTCTTTAGAGAAAAAATTATAAATCAATAGAGGGAACAAAGAAGCTTATGAGAATGATTAACAGGGATGGATAGAAGTTTACAGATAGAAGGGAAAAACACAGGAACAGACAGAGAGACTCAGAAACACAGAGGCAGACACAGACAGAAACAATGAATGAGACAGCGATTGAGCACAAAGGGGGACAGGACATACAGACCAACGATAGACACATACCACAGTTGTGCGTGCCCATCACACACACTCACGCAAGCACACTCACACACACACACGCGCGCGCGCGCTCACACACCCACCTCACACACTCCCACACACAACACACACACACACAAAGAGAGAGAGAGAGGCATAACAGACAGCCAGACAGACCAGGCAGGCAGGCTTTTTTCCCTTTCTCCTCAGGAAAAAACTGTCCCAAACCCCCCTTTGGGTTTTTAAAAGGAACTAGAAAAGCTATTATTTTAAAGGGGTTTCTTAAAAGAACAAAAATATTATGAGGAGAAAAAAAATTAAGAAATCCCAAAAAACCCCAAAAAAACGGCAGAGAAAAGGAAATTTTTCCCAAGATCTATTTTTCCACCAAAAAAAAATTTCAAAGACTGTATGGAAGGCAATCACAAAAACAAATAATCAATTGTTTTCCCAAATCTAAAAAATTAAAGATATTTCTGCTAAAAAAATAAACAATCATTAAATAATTTTCTTCAACTAATTAACAAGGAACTCGAATCCAATGATCTCAATAACTAAAACAATATGCCAAAAAAAACTACCCCATCAAAACCTACATACCATTTCTACTTTTCTGAGTTACAATTATCATCACCTCAAACAATAAAGTACGCGTGGTCTTATGAATAGAGGGCAGAATACTGAAACTCCACTCCAGTTTTTTCAGACACTCGACACATCATAACCTTTGCTTCAAAAGAACTTTTTCCCCCCAAGCCTCAAAACTGCTAATGATCCGACCCCAAGTCTGGAGACATTCCGATCCCCAAAATTATGGGCCAATTCTTTTTTAAATCTTCCTTTCAAAACCCTTGGAAAAACATATAATAAACACTTACCCCTCAATAGAATTTTAAACAACTTATTTCACCCAAATCTCGGTTTTTAGAAAAATCACGTGCCATGGGCATTGACTACTTGTAGACAATTGCTGTCAAACTTTAAATACAAAAAATTTTTGGGAGTATTTTTTGTAGTTTTAAAAAAAGGCTTTGATACAATTGACCGCAGACTTCTCAAAAAAGCTAGACTTATTAATCTCTTACAAAAAAACTCTAAATTTTTGCTTTTTCTTAAAAACGGGGCAACTGTGTTTCAAACTACCCCAACCCACACAAAACCCATTCATTAGGAGACCACAGGGATCCACTTAGACCAATTCTCTTTTCATTAACATAAAAACCTTCCTCTCCATATCAAATCCAAAAGCAACTTTTTGCTGATGCACAACCCTAAACAACCCAATGACATTAACTCTCTTGCAAAACATTCAAATCACTGATGAATTTTTAAATGGGCTGAACAAGCCACGTTCTATACACCCCCAAAAACAAAATGCATCTTATCCTACCCGACAAAAGCAACAAAATCTATTTCCCTAAACTTTCTCCAATCCCTAATAAAGGAAACAATCAAAAAACCCCCACCCTCAAATTTTAGGGGTAACAATTGTGAAAAACTCAGCTGGACCACCAATCCCATCTGTGCAAAACATGTCTCAAAGAGTATACCAAATCCTAAAAAACAAACATTTTCTTGACTTTTATTCAAAAAAACATTCTTTCAACTTAATACAATCTCATTAGATTATGCTTTAACCCTTTTGGGTTTTGCTAGTGCATATACTAAAAACCATTATTTGTCTGATAAAAGTCACTTTAAACTGGGTTTTTCTGAGGAAAACACCTTTCTAAAGTGGGTTATACTCAGTTAAAACCCCTACAACCCAAAAACTAAGATTTAAAAAAAAAGGGGCCCGTGAGGTTAAATAAAAGGGAAATTTTCCCTCATCCTTTAAAAAACAAATTCCCAATGAAACATTCCAAAAAATACTGAAAAGCCGATGTCCCCCAACCCAAAAAATCTTTAACCCTCAGACCCCCGGAAACCTTTGGGGGTCGTGGGGGGCAAAAGAAAATGCCCTGGGAAGCCTCCCCATCCACTCGGTCCCCGGCTTCTGGGGCCCGTAAATGCCGATTTATTCCAAACCTGGGCCATTTTCTGAAGTTGTCCAACCAGAATTTTTCGTCTTCCCCCCCCCCTTCCCCCCCAACCCTTCGAAGTGTTTTCCCCGCAGTACTTTACACTTAGGGGGTTTTTTTCCCCGCAAAACCCCGGGCGGGGGAAAACGGGAGGGCCCAAAAACCCCCGCCAGTGGGGGGCTTCCCCTCCGTTCCCCCCCCCCCTCACCTCTGGGCGGGCACTTTTGCCCCCTGACAAAAGCCCTTTCTTCCCCCATGCTGCCTCCAACCCCCCCCCCTTCAGCTTTTTTAAATTTTTCTGTTGTTTGTAACCTGTAAAATTTTTTGTTTCCCGATGAAATTTTGATGTATATCCTGAAGTGTTTTTTAAAAACCGAATCCCCGACACAAAAAGTTCTTTCAACCTTTTTCTACCCCTGATTTCCCCCCATCCAAACTCCCTTTTCTGTTCTTTTCCCCTAGCGGCAAACCCACCTCCCTTCGTCCCCCTTCCCCCTTTTGATGCTTTCCAAACTCCCCCACTTTTTCCTCTTCAACCCTCTCCACCTCCTTCAGATCCCTTCAAAATTTGTTTGTTCAAAGTGCCCTCTGTCTTCCCAAAAAGGAAAAGCCGTTACCCTATCTGATTTTATCCTGAAAAAAAAAATTTTACTAAAACCCTTTCCCACCAAAATTGCCAAACCCACATGGGGGGTGAGGGCCAAAAAAAAAAAGCTGACTTTTCCCCCCGGGGTATAAAAACCCTTTTTTCCCCCCCACTCCTCGAGGAGGGGGGATTTCCATCATTCCCCAAAAACCCTATTGGGAACCCCTCTTTTTTTTCCCGTCACAACCCTTTAATTTCCCCACATGAATCTTTTGAATTTGCAAAAACAATCTCAACCTACCCGGCCACTCTATTACTATTTTGCTGCCTTTAACCCTCCCCCCCCCACCGTAAAAACAAAACCCAACATCTTCCCCTTTTTCAAACCCAAAAATTCCCCACCCCTCCTCCCACCACACACCTCTCTCCCCCCTAAACTATAACTTGGGAAATTTTAAAACCCCTTTTTGACAAACCCTCCCTTTTCCAATGTCCCAAAAAAGTCTTTCCCCTTTTCCCCGGGCCAAAAATTTTCCCCTCCAACTGTAAACGAAAACAACGAAAAGATCGGTCATATTTTTGACTGGCGTTTCTAATGCTTCATTCCCCAAACTTTTCACAAACTGTTTTTCTTTTCACCCAACCGGGAAAATTCCCCGATCATTCCGCCATTCTTTTCCCCTCTCAACAAACACAAAACCTTTAGAAAGAAGAAATATGTTAAATCGTCCCTTAAACCCTTAAAAACCCTTAACATTCAAACCTTCTCTTCCCAAGCTTTCCAACGTTTTTTCACAAACCCCTACCCCAACTGACCCCCTCGATCGCTTTAAAACTATTTTCCGCCAACTGCCTTTTATGAGCATGCACCCACCCTACTGATCCCTCTCCTCCCCTGACAGACCCTGTGCGCCCCGGGGGGAAACCCCAAACAAACTTGGGTACGAAGCCAAAACGCCGGCAACTTTGAACGGCAGTGGCGGAAATCAAAAACCCAAAAACAAAAAACCCTTTTTCCCAAAAAAAATAAAAAAAGCAAACCTTTCCTTTTAGCCAAAAGACAGACTACTACCCCTTCCCCCAAATTCTCTGTGCTACAAACCAAAAATCTCTTTTTTCCCTCACCTCAAAACCCTTGGGTCTGCAAAAAAAAACTCCTCCCTAACACCCACGCCTGTTTTTAACTTCCAAACCATATTTTTCTGCCTTTCTTTTCAATAAATTTTGAAACATAAAGCCCCCCGACTTGAAACAAAAACCCCAATTTCCCGCCCCCGGGCCCCCCGACCCCCCCCTTCACCCGGCACTCCCTCTTTTTCCCTTCCCCTCCCACAAGTGAAAAAAAAAAATCATGACAACTCTGAAGGAAATACTAAAAAAAACATGCACCCTTTTTTCCCAAAAAATGCTCCTTTTTTTCCCACAATGGGCCCTTCCCAACTTGGGGCCTATTATCACAAAATAGTAAACCCCCATCTCTTCAGTCGGAAAAATTTTCCCTCACCCCCCTTTTAAAAAACAATAGTCCCCACCTCTACGGGAAAAAACCCGACCTCGAAACCCAAAAATCGAAGAATTATACCTGTCCAAACTTAAAACCCTTTTTTCTCTAAAGTTCCTAAAAAAATTGTTCTCAAACACTCAACAGTCAAACCTTTATTCCAATGAAACTTCTTTTTCCCAAATTTTTTAGTCTGCCTATCGCCCCCAAACCACAAACCCCCGAAACCACCCCCAACCATTAAATTTAGATAAAACTTCTAAATTGCTTTTGATACAGGAAAAATCCCCCCCTCCTCTTCTTTTACTTATCGCAGCCCTTTTATACCATAGATCACCCCAATTTTTTTCTTTCCCCGGGCCCCAAAAAAACGGTTTGGGGATTTAAAGGCCCCACCCTCACCCCGGTTTACCCCTTTATCCCCAAAAGAAACCGGGTTTCCCGAAATTTTTGGAAACAAAATTCAATCAAAACCTGTCAAAAAAAAAAATGTGGAGTCCCGGGAGGGGTCAGTCCTGGGGCCCTGTTTCTTTAACCCCTATAAAACTGCCCACTCTAAAATATAATAAACAACCACCCCATTGATCATCATTTCCCATGCCGAAGATACTCAACTTCATGCAGGGGATACTTTGAAAACTTTCCTTCCCCCCCTGACAAAAATTCCTACTTGGGCCCTTTAAGACATTCAAAACTGGATGACCCCAAAAAATTTCAAATTAAGCCGATAAAAAAACCCAAGCCTGCTCATAGGAAAAAAAAAAAAAAAAATTTAAAAAATTGAAAAGGAGGTTTTTGGGGGAAAAGGTAGGCTCCCAACTATAAAAAATTTCTTCACCCAAAAAATCCCCCCAATAAAATTACGGCCTAACCCTTCCCTATCCCTTTGTCCAAAATTCCCCCGGGGGAAAGTATTTTTTAAGGGTTTTTGACAAAAACTCTTTTCTTGGGGAAAAAATTTATCAATTCCAGCTTCTCTTCAAACGGCGCAAAAAACGGGGTTCGCCGACTGGGCCAAAAAAAAAAAGAAATTTAAAACTTTTCACATTCATTCTTTCACTTTCTAAATGGGTTTCCTTTTTCCCCCCATCTTATCAAAACCCCCTTTCAAAAAGCCCACAAAACCCCCTTTAATCCTGGTTTAAAATGTTTCCCCGAACACTCCCCTCCCTTCGCCTTTCTTCCAAAGGTTTCCTTTTCTTTCCCCCCAAAGATTCAAAAAAATTTCCTTCCCCCTCCTTGGGTTTTTGTCCTCCACCAAAATTTCACCCCCTTTCCTTGTAAAATTCTTTACCTTTTTCCTCCAAACCCCTTCCCCTTTTTCCTGCCGAGAAATTTTTTTCCCCCCCCCCAAAATTTCCCCAAAAACCACTTTCCCCGTCGGTCCTTTTGTTTTTTTGGTTTTGGGGGGTTTTTTTCCTTCGTCGGGGGTTCATTGCCCCCCAAATTTTTTTCCTTAAAAAATTTTTTTACCCGAAAAATTTCCCCCATTTGGGTTTTTTTTTCAAACAGGGATTTTAAACCTTTTTTTTTAATTTTTTTTTTGGGGGTGTTTGGGTGAGTGGGTGTTTTTTTTTTTTTTTGGTGTGGGGGTTTTTGGGTATGTTGTTCCTTTTCGTTCCCTGTGCGTCGTTTCCCCCGCCTGATTTTTTCATTTTTTTTAAGGGGGATTTGCATGGGGGGAAAATGATTTAAAGGCAAGCGTTCGTTGGGGTTTGTTTTTTTAAAGATTTTCCTTTTATAAATTTATTTTAAAAAATTATTTTATTATTTTTGGGCCCCCTAGGTTGTGGCCCGGGGGATTAAAAAAAGGGCACCCCCTTTTTTTTTTGCAAGGTAGAAATTTTTTGTGGCCTTTCCAGCCTGTTATATAAATTTACTTTTACTTTTCCCCTCACCGGTTCCCCCTAGTTTTTTAGCTTTTGTTTCCAAATTTCGAAATTTCCCCTTTTTTGTTTCCCCCGGAGGGGCAAATTGTTTTACTTTCCCAAACCGGGTGTTTTTAGGGGCTTTGGTGGGGTTTTTTGGGGGGGAAAGTTTAGAAATCCTATTTGAGTTTTTCCAAGAAAGAAAGTTGGAAAAAGGCTTTCCCCCCCAAAATTTGGGGGTTTTGGTGTCCCCGCCATTTTTGAAAGGAAACCGCCGGGGTATTTAAAAAGGGGTTTAATCCTTCCCCTTTTCCTACAAAATTTAGCCCGGGGGAAGGCCTTCCGGGGTTTCTGTTCAAAAACCTTTTATTTAACCCATATTTCCCTCCCATTATGTTAAAATTTTTTTTTTTCCAAACTGGTCGTTTTAAAAATCCTTTTAGCTTGTGTTCTCCCGCCCGCCCATGAAAGGTTGTTTTTTCGCCCAACCCTAAATTTTTGAGGGTCTTTCCGGGGGAATGAGATGGTTGGTTGGGAATTTTCCCCTTTTGGAGGGTTTTATGTGGTTTTCCCCAAGGGAAAAGGGTTTTTTAACAGGGCTGGAAACCAAGGAACCCTTTTTGGCCCCCCAACCCGTGGTTTTGGTTGCTCCGGGGCTTTGTTCGGGGGGCCCCCACTTTTTCCTGTTGGGAATTAGACCTCCACCGTTTTATTACTCTTGACAAATTCCGTTGCTTTCGTTCTCCCAGATACCCGATTTTCTAGCATTTTGTTTCGAAACGGATTCCGTTTTGGGGCTGTTTCACGTAAATGCCCTTTCACTTCCTACAGCAGATCGACTAAATTAGGGCTTTGGAGCTTTGTTTGTTTGGGGAAACGTTTCCCCTTACTATCCATATGTGGTGATTTGTCAGAAAGTTCCAGCTATTCTACTTGATTTTTTTCGTCGATCGCCCTCCATGGTATGTACGCCGGGGGTTTTTAAAACGTCACCTCCTCCATTGTTGGCCGTCATTAAATTTTTGCGGGGCATGCTCGGCTTTTCAAATTTTTTATTTTCCCGACTCACCCCTCCCAATGCTCCACTCTTTTCTCAATCTGGCGAAAATTCGCGCTCGGTTATTTCCGCCCAGAGGTAAAATTCATCGCAAACCGAAGTTTTGAGGGTCTGCCGCCAATGAGATGGAGGTGGAAGTCAGGAGGGTCTCTCTCATGATTTTTCCAAAACAGATGAACAACTGAGAAAACACACCTTCACCCCAAACTGGGGGTTTTTGAAGTAGTCTCCGACTGTTGTTCAGAAGGAGCACCTTGCGTTTTGTTAGTCTTGAAGGTTTGCATAGTCCTTTTTTCAATCCCAAACATTCTGGGGCCCCTGCCACGGGCCTTCGGCCATACTCTTCAAAAGCCTTTTTTGGAAGTCGTAAGTTTTGGAACAGTCTCTCTGATGTTGAAGAGTTTTTTTTCCCTCATGATGTGGCGTTTAAAATCTGTTCGATTGTGCTCCTGCCCCCCTGAACCCAGTTTTCCCTGCAAGGTGTTCTTCTGCCCCTTCTTGATCATTTTAAAAAAACTTGAGCATGATCTTTCGGGGTGCTATGAGGGTGATTGTTTTATAGTTTGGCATTGGCGTAAAATTCCCCTTCTGGGAGGGTTTTATGGGGATTTTGTCCACTGTTTTCCACGTTTTGTCTCCCAAAAACCTGCAATAGCTGTAACAATTGGGGGAAATGTTTCGCCCCATGCCTTGACACCTGCTGTAAAATTGTCTGCTCCTGGGGGCTTTTTCCACTGGGAACTGCGGGGTGGCTTCTTCCACTTCTTCCCCCAGTAAGGTAATGGCGAGGGTCCTTTTATGTCTGCTTTTTCCTTTTTTAGCCTTGTCAGGTTGTATTGGGAGTTTTTTACAGTTTTTTTGACAAATTCAACCCCTTTTCAATCAGCGACTTTTTGGAGGAGGTTTCCGGGGGCTGTCTCAATTACTGATGTTTGGGGTTAAGTGGTTTTGTGTTTTTTCAGGTGTCGTATGCCTTTTTTAAAATTTGCCCCTTTTATTTTTTTTTTCGATCTCATCCATTGACACGATCCACTTCTCTTGGGCCCTTTTAAAATTGACTTCTTCACGAGTTGTTGGCCCCCCGGTATTTTTTAGGGTTTAAGACCCCGTTGGTTTTTAGTGCTCTTCTTTTATCGCAGAGGCCCGATGCTTGGAGTCCATGGCTGGGGTTTATTCCTCTGACACCGAGTACCTCCCGCTGTTTTTCGACTGCCCCATTTAAATTTTGGGAGGTCATTTTGTCATTGTCCAGAGGGTTAAGCCCCCCAAAAACGCCGCCAACTTAGCTTTGGGGAAAATCCCTCGCATTGGTCTTTTTTGTTTTTCCCCGTCAATTTTTTATACGTGGGTTTCGGGTGTTTTTTTTCCTTTTACTTCATTTTAAAACCACAGCACAAGGCGTGGCCTGCTAGTCAGCCCAGGTAGGGTTTTTGTTCTGGGTCTTTTATGGGGGATTTAAGCGCCATGGTGTTAAGATAAAATCTATTTTTATGGATCTGGGCCCTTTGGGGGCATGCCAGGTTTGTCCTCCCGACTGCTTGGGGGGGAAAAGGGGTTTGGCATGGAAGCCCCGTGGTGCAGGCCAAAAATCCACAACCCGTAGCCCCCCTCTTGGTCTCCCCATTCCAAAATGCCAACTGTTCCGCCCATTGGGGTTTAAGACGGACCTACTTTGGCGTTAAAATCCCCTGATGAAATGATGTCCTTCTTGGGGATTTTCTTAATGGGCACTTTTAAGATCTTTTATAAAAATTTCTTCTACTTCTTCATCTTATGGCAGAGATGGGGCATAGATTTTATGATGGATTTCTTGGCTTGGCCACCCCGGGGATGCGTCGGGGTCATCAAGAATTCTCGCACTGCTCCCGGTATCCAGTAACCCCCGTAAACCTGTCGCATGTGGGGGGAAACCCCAATAAAAAAAACCCCAAAAACAAGGGAATTTGGAGAGGGAATTGCGCCACCAAGGGAAAACCTAAGCCCACAAAAAAAAATGAAAGACAAAGCAAAGCCGAAATGATACCGGGTCGGTCGAGGCCCGGGACCAACGACCGCGCTTTCCCCTTGATCACACCAGGGGGGGAAATGACAAATAGCTAAATGAGTTAAAACATTACTTAAGCTCCCTAGAGAACAAATCACCATTGTACAGGAAATCCACACTCTACCATGCGGGAAAAAACAAAGAACAAGTATGACTTACCCATAAAAGGGGCATTATTGACAGGGAATGAGATGGACAGATTTGGTGAGACATGACGAAGAAGGCAACAAAACTGGTACAGCGGCCAAGAAAACATCACCACAGGAGTGGGATTTTTGTCAGAAAAGGGAAATAGTGGGGGGGATATCACGTACACCGTTTTCCCGCAGGATTATCCCAAGAATAATTTGTTTTAAAACTAGCTTACTTTCTCAACCCGGCTGGGAACTCCCTTCTGACTCATTTAACAACACCCAAACATTAACAATCTTTAAAAGCATTTTTTCATCCACTTTAGGGTCAAAAATAAAAATCCACACTTTATCTTTGAAACAAATCCCCTTTCTTATAACCAAATTACCTCTCCCCTCTCTCTCTCCCCCCCCCCTTTTTCCCCCCCCTCCTCTTCCCCCCTCCCATCTCTCTCTCTCTCCTCTCTGTTCTCCTGTCTCCCCTGTAAAGTGTAATGTTTTTTTCTTGTATATCGCTTTTGTTATTGAAAAATATTCAGAAAAATTTTCCACTACCCTACTTTTTATTAACTCTAGGATGATCAACAGGTAAAAGAAATCACAGTGATGCTAAGGGAATGTTGATAAATTTTGAAAACTTATCAATATCATAAATTCAAAATGTACGGGGCTTACTCCTCTCTCTCTCCTCTCTCTCCTCTCTCTCTCTCTTTATATATATAATATATATATATAAATATATATATCACCTCGCCCTCTTCCTTTTATTTTGCTAAATTTAATTGCTGTTTAAAATTTATATCCCTTTGAATGCTTTTTTCAGTTTTAATATTTTATTTTAATTGCGAAGTTGACTGTATTTAATTTAGAGAATTTTTTTAGTTTGACATCTTGTCTTGACGTCCCAAATTAAAAACTAATTCCCATGCAATCCCCTTCCTATGCATATATGAATTCAACAGATTTATGTTGGCAGATGCATGGTGTGAGTGCGTGCGCACGCGCGGGGTGTGGGCACGGGTGTGTGGGGTGTGTGTGTGTTTGTGTGTAGGTGTGTTGTGTGTGTGTGTGTGGTGGTGGTGTTTGTGTGGTGTGTGGTGTGTTTGTGTGGTGGTGTTTTACGTAAGCTGGGGATGCAAATTGCTTAAAAAAAATTTTGTTTTATGTAGTTTATATTGCTGTTGCTTCCCCAAAAAGCAAAAAAGGGTTTTTTGAGTTTCTTTCGTTAGCCAAAAGATACTATTCCCAGGTTTTGTTCTCCTTTTTATTATGGGGTTTTGCTTTTTTTTTGGCCCTGTTTTGGGTTTTCGGGTTTTTTTTTTGGGAGGGGGGACATTGGGTTGTTCCCCTCCCCTTGTTGTTGTTGCCTCTTTTTTTTGCTTTTGGTTTCTTTGCTTTTTTTTTGGGTTGTTTCTGTTTTTTTGTTTGCTTCTTTCTTACTTTTTTCTATTTTTTTTTTCCTCCCCTCCCTTTGGGGTGTTTTTTGTGGGGGATTTTTTAAATATTTTTTTTTCCGTATACTTTTAAAGGGTTTTGCGGGGGTTTTATTTTTTTTTTCATAAAAATTATCCCTTGGGGTGGGGACGGGATTAAAAAAGCCTGGGTCTTTTTTCATTATCCCGAAATAAAAAAATTTGTCATTGTCATTCTCTCTCTCTCTCTCTCTCTCTCTCTCTCTCTCTCTTCTCTCTCTCTCTCTCTCTCTCTCCTCTTCTCCCCCATTACTTTGGTGGTCATTTTGAAGAGAATTTATGCCAGAGCTTAAAGTCGTACCTATCTAAAGTCGAGCGCTTTTTGATTTTTGCTTTACAAGATTCAGCGCTATAAAATTCCATCCCTCATCATCACTCACCCTAAAAAAAAAAGGGTTTAAAAAAAAAGTGTCAAAAGCCTCTCTCCTCCTCCTCCCCCCCCTTCTTTTCATCTCCTCCCTCTCTTCTCTCTCTCTCCCTCTCACCTCTTCCTCTCTCTCTTTTCTCTCTCACCCTACCTGGTAGATAAGTGATGCATTCGTGATCTGCTGACTCGGGTTCGAATCTGTTAAATCATGCCGACTCCACTCTTTCCAAAATCCTTCGGATGGACATAAACCGAGGTCCCGTGTGCGAATGCACGCAGACCATCTTGCGCCACCGTTAAAACCCGTTCCGCTTTTCGGAAGAGTAGGCCATTGGGTGCGGTTGGAACGGATGACAAAATTTACAAAACCCCCATACACACCGGGAAATGGATTAAAAAAGCCCATGGGGGCTTATTCCATTATCCCTCAATAAAAGAAGAATAAAGGAATAAATAAATAAAGCACTCCTGTAGCAGTAGCTTATCCAGTTACCCTCAATAAAGACATTCGAGTAGAATCACGTTCGATCTCCCTCGCTCGCTCACTCTCCTCCTCTCTCTCTCTCTCTCTCCTCCCACCTCTCTCTCTCCCCTCTCCTCTCTCTCTCATCTCCCCCCCTCATCTCCTTTTCTCTCTCTCTCTCGCTCTCTCTCTCTCAACTCTTGGCTCTGTTTGTTGTTCTTGTTGTTGTTGTTTGTCTTTTTTTCTCTTTTTAATCTTCCTTCTGTTGGTTTGTTTTTCTTTCTCTTTTGTTTGTTTGTTTGTTTTTTGGGTTTGGTTTTTTTTTGGGGGGGGGGGGGTGGGGTGGGTATTTTAGGGTTTTCTTTTTTTCTTGCTTTGGAGGGGGGGGGGGGTTTTTGGGGGGGGAGCTGTTTTGAAAAGGGTTTTTCCCCCCTTGTTTTTATTGGAGACGTATAAGTATTGGGTTATTTTATTAAGATGTATCCCTAACGGGCGGGGACTGGATGTAAAAAGCACTATGTGCTTTTTCATTTTCCCGAAATAAAAAAAATTTGTCATTGTCATTGCACTCTCTCCTTCTCTCGCCTCTCCTTTTCCCCCTCTCTTCCTCTCTCCCCCTTTTTTCCCCTCTCCTCTCTCTCTCTCCTTTTCCCTCCTTTCTCTCTCTCCCCACAATACAGCAGATCCTTCTCAAATGACCTCAGGATGACTTCGCATGTATGGAGAAAAGGGCAAAAACAAATCCACACTGACGTCAGCAGATAGATAGGTAGGGAAAACCAAGATATCTTTTTCCTTTTTTTTTTTTTAAAAAAAAACAACCCCACCCTCCCCCCCCCAACCACCATCATCACCTTTGTTTAAAAAAATTTATTTGAAACATGTTACAAAAAAAGGCGAAAATTTGTATATGGTTCCCCTTTTTTAACCACGCAGAATTTTTTTTTTAAAATAAAATTTTTGCTTTCTGGTTTCCCTTTCCTGGGGGGGGGTGACAAAAAGGAAAATTTTTTGTTTTTTTTTCCGGAAAAGGATTTTTTTTACCGTGGTGTTTTTTTTTAAAAATTTTTTTAAATAAGGAACTAGAAGAAGAATGTGATCTAGAGATTTCTTAAAAGAACATAAATAATATGAGGATCAATAACACTTAAGACATGCCATAAACTCACAAAAACGGCGAGCAAAAAGGAAAATATATCCAAATCTATTAATCATCAAAACAAAATTCCAAAGACTGTATGGAAACAATCAATCAAATAACAAATAATCAATTGTCTTCCGAATATAGTGTAATCAAAGATATTTCTGCTGAAAAAAACTTAACAATCAACTTTTCATTAATATTTCTCCTAACATAATATACAATGATAACTCGAAAGTCCAATGATCTCAAATGAACTAAAACAATACTGCCAAGAAAAGCGAATTCATCAAAACTCCATATACCGTTCATATCTGATTCTGAGTCTATAATTAATCTGACCACCTCAAACAATCAGTACGCGTGATCTTGATGGAATATATGGCATCAATACTTGAAACTCTCAGCTCCAGTTATTACAGACACTCTGACACATACAAAAAAATTACTATAAACCCTTGTCTTCATAAGAACTATTTCCCCATCGCCTTCAAAACTGTAAGGTGATTCCGATCAACAATTTCTGTAGACACTTCCGTCCCCTCAAATTATAGGCCCAATCTCTATTATATCTACCTTTCAAAAACCCTTGGAAAACATAGAATAACCCCTAGTCCAACATATATATATTATCACAACTTTACTTCAACCCAAATCCGTCTGCTTAAGAAAAAAATCACTCGTGCCATACGGCATTGACTAGTCTTGTAACAATTGGCTGACAAACATTAATGACAATAAATTTTGTGGAGCATTATATATAGATTTTGATACAAATTGACCGCAGACTTCCATTAAAAAGCTAGACCTACAAATCTCTCTACAAATACTTTAGAACTCTTTGCATCTTATCTTACAAACAGGCAACAATGTGTCTCAATACTAACGTCCCACATCCACACTAAAACCCATTCCTATGGAGTACCACAAGGACTATCTTAGACCAATTCTCTTTTCAGTAAACATAAATGACCTTTCCTCTCCATACCAAATCCAAATCCGAACTTTTTGCTGAATGACAATCATACATACAAGCCATACCGACATTAACTGTCTTGCAAAGACATTTGCAAAAAAGCCACTGATGATCTTGTCAAATGACTGAACAAAAACCACAAGTCCTATACACCCCCAAAAAACAAAATGCCTGCTTCTCACTACCAGACAAAAGCGACAAAATCTTATCTCAAAACTTTCTCCAATTCCCCCCCCCCCCCCCATATGAAAAGGAAACAATCGACAAGCCTCTCACCACAAAGTTCTAGGAGTAACAATTGATGAAAATATCACTGTACCATCACATATCCCCATCTGTCAATACATTCTCAAAGAGTATACCAATTGACTAAAATCAAACATTTTCTTGACTTCATTCAAGAAAACTAGTCTCTCAAAGCTTTTTATACAATCTTCAAATAGATTACTCTTCAACCCTGTGGGATTCTGCTATGCAAACACTATGAAACCATTATTTAATCTGTATAAACGTGCTCTTAAACTGTCCTTCTGAAGAAGACAACCTTACTAAAGTGGATTATACTCAGTTAAATATCTTTTCCCTACCCCAAAGACTAAGATTAACAAAGGCCTCATGAAAATTAAATATTTTAAGGATGAGGAACTTTCCTGTCATTATCTTAAATTTAAGATAATGACAGGACTGTTCCTCATCCTTAAAGGACAAGTACCCAATGAATCATTCCCAGAAAAAAAAATACTGGAAAAGCCGAGTGTCCAAATCCAAGAAATAGATTGCAATTAGATAGATGTGGATTTTTTAATGGAGAAATTAAAACAGTGGGTTTATTCTTTTCTTTTTTGGTATGGTTGCTTTCCTACTGAAAGTTTGTGTGTGAGTGTTGTGGTGTGTGTGTGTGTGTGTGTGTGTGTGAGAAAAAGTAAAACTTTATTTTCAGATGGTACTTTTTTGCATCAATCCGCGTGTGTGTGGTGTGACGTGTTTGTGTGTGTGTGAAAGTCAACCTTTTATTTTCAGATGGTACATTGTAACATAGGTGTGTGTGTGAGTGTGGTGTGTGTGTGTGTGGTGTGTGTTGTAGGTTTAACTAGAGGCTTTAAAGTTGATTAATGTGAGTCTTTGCAATATGTACATGTGTGTGTGCTGTGTTTGGGGGGTTTGTGTGTGTGTGTGTGGGTGGTGTGGTGTGGTTGTGTTGTGTTTGGAGGTTTAGCGAGAATTTAAGGTTGATTAATGGTGGAGTCCTTTGCATATGCAACATGTGTGTGTGTGTGTGTGGTGTAGTGTGTTGTTGGTGTGTTGTGTGTGTGTAGGTTAACTAGACCTTAAGGTTGATTATGGGAGTCTTTGCATAGTGTGTGTTGTGGTGTGTGAGTGTGTGTGTGTGTGTGTGTGTGTGTGTGTGTGGTGTGTGTGTGTGTTGTGTGGCGGGGTTAACTAGACTTTAAGGTTGAGTATGGTGATCTTTGCATTTGTCATGTTGTGTGTGTGGGTGTGTTGTGTGTGTGTGTGTGGTGTGGTGTTGTGTGTGTGTGTGTGTGTTGTGTGTTGTGTGTGGTGTGGTTAACTAGGAGCTTTAAGGTTTATTAATGGTGAGTGCTTGCATATGTACATGTGTGTGTGCATGGGTGTGTGTGTGTTGTTGTGTGTGTGTGTGTGGTGTGTGTGTGGTGTGTGTGTGTGTGTGTAGGGTTAGCTAGAGCCTTAAGGGTTGATTAATGTGAGTCTTTGCATATGTACATGTGTGTGTGTGTGTGTTGTGTGTGTGTGTGTGTGTGTTGGTGTGTGTGTGGAGGGTTAACAGAGCTTCCAAGGTTCATTGATGTGAGTCTTTGCATATGTACATGGTGTTGTGTGTGTGTGTGTGTGTGTGGTGTGTGTGTGTGTGTGTAGGGATAGTAGAACTTTTAAAGGTTCATTTAATGTGATTCGTTGCATATGTACATGTGTGGTGTGTGTGTGTGTGTGTGTGTTGTGTGTGTGTGTGTGTGTGTTGTGTGTGTGTGTAGGTAAGCTAGAGCTTTAAGTTCATTTATGTGAGTCTTTGCCATATCTACATGGTTGTGTGTACATGTGTGTTTGTGTGTTGTGTGTTGTGTGTGTGTGTGTGTGTGTGTGTGAGTGTGTGTGTGTGTGTGAGGGTTAACTAGAGCTTCAAGGTTCATTGATGGTGAAGTCTTTGCATATGTACGTGTGTGTGTGTGTGTGTGTGTGTGTGTGTGTGTGTGGGTGTGTGGTGTGTGTGTGTGTGTGTGTGTGTAGGGCTAGCTAAGCTTTAAGGTTCATTAATGGTGAGTTCATCATATGTACATGTGTTTGTGTGTGTGTGTGTGTGTTGTGTGTGTGTGTGTGTGTGTAGGGGCGAGCTAGAGCTTTAAGGTTCAATTAATGTGCGTCTTTGCATATTACATTGTGTGTGTGTGGTGTGTGTGAGTGTGTGTGTGTGTGTGTGTGTGTGGTGTGTGTGTGTTAGGCTAGCTAAGCTTTAAGGTTATTAATGTGAGTCTTTGCATATGTACATGTGTGTGTGTGTGTGTGTGTAGGGTTAGCTAGAGCTGTAAGTGATTAATGGGTGAGTCTTTTGATATGTACATGTGTGTGTGTGTGTGTGTGTGTGTGTGTGTGTGTGTGTGTGGTGGGTGTGTGTGTAGGGTTTAGCTAGAGCTTTTAAGGTTGAAGAATGGTAAGTCCTTGCATATTAAGTAACATGTGATCCCTGTTGCCCAACCATCAATGTAACCGCATTCCAATCTTTGGGAATAGTGTCTAAGCATACCACTGTGTCTTGAGAGAGAATTTTGAATTTTTATATATTGTATTTAATCGGAAGATAATGGAATAAGCCACATATTGTGCATTTTTTACATGTAGTCCCGTTTGTATGCGGTTTTTGTAAATTCTGCATCTGTTTCCCACTGCAACAATGGCGCTACTCGTACGAAAAGGAACAGGATTTAACGTGTCGCGAAAAGATGTTCTGCGTGCGTTCGCACACGGGGCCCGTTTATTGTCTCATTCCGAAGGAACTTTTAAGAGAGTGGGAGTCTGCACTGTGTAAACTCCTGTTTATATCAATTTCTCTTTCGATTTGTTGTTGTTGTCAATTCGTGTGGTGTGTGGTTGTGTGTGTGCGCGCGCGCAAGCCGGCGTGTTGTGTGTATGTGCTAAATCAGTCTTCCTCTGTATACACTCATATTTGTCCGTTTCAGTATATAATGTTTTTTCAGATTTATTAATGTGTTTTGTTTAATCAAATCATTTTTTGGTTTCTGCCCCCAATGCTTATGTCTAAAAAAACAAACCCCATTTACACAGAAAATTAAAAGACACAACTATTTTCTACCACGTTTATGTCACGCAGATTTCTCTGCGTGAAATTCGGGCTGCACTCCCCGGGTATAGCCCGTCCGCACAAAAGCAGCGCCAACACCAAAACACAGACATTTTTTTTCTTTTCCTGTCTGGAACTGTATTTGTTTCCCTATCAACAGTGCTTTTTTCTACAGAAATTTGCCAGGGACAACGCTCATATGTTGCCGGTGGTTCTTTTAACGTGCGCTAAATAATAATGTGACACACACGGGACACGGGTCTTATCTGAAAGACTACGCCCAGGCCACCACTCATGATCTAGATGGATTGGGGAAAATGTCGGTCCAAACGGATTCGAACCACCGCACACTTCCGACCTAGTCTTTCGATTTCTAGAACAGACACGTTACCTCTAGACCACCGGATCCACAGAGGGGTAAATGCCTCATCAGAACAGCTTTATATACGGGGAGACAACATTGTTTGAGATTTTTTGGGGGTAATTATTTGCAAAAACGAGTTTTTCCCAAGTCCATAACTTTTGTATTTAAAGAGATTCAGTGTTGTGTGTGTGTGTATGTGTGTGTGTGGAGTAACAAAGTCAAATTTACACACATACACACACGCACGTGCATGCATGCACTCACCATACACACAACACACACGTTAATACCCGTTCTTCTAACTTTTCGGAAGAGTAGCCATTGGTCTGGGGAAACAGCTGGCAAAATTTACAAAATTGCATACACACGGGTACTGGATGAAAAAAAGCACATGAAGGCTTATTCATTATCCTCAAAATAAAACAATAAAATGAATAAACACACACACCATGCATGTGCGACGCATGCACATGAAAGCATAGATTATATACACACACACTCAACCATCAAACCAAAACCAGAAAACCCAGATAGTTTTTTTTTTTTTTTACAAAGGGCAAAAACTATATTCAAAGTTTCACACAGAAAAGGCACCTTATGTAGATGAACTGCATTGCACACATCTGTATTGCATAATAAACAACCACCCGACTTTTGCGCAACCAAAAATACTCCCAAAACAAACAGACTACAAAATAAAATGTGCAATTTCAAACAAACTCAAAAGCACACAGCACTTATGGTGCTAATTTGTAAGAATGTTACCACGGTCACACGTCACTACCACACATGCATAAAACAGGAAAAAACAACAACCCACAAAGCTAATCCCAAAATAAAGAAGAAACCTCTTCTGAAGCCAAAAACAAAGCCCCCCCCCCCTCTCCTAATCAAACAATTTAATTAGTAACGACCCGAGAAGAAAACAAAACAAGAATGTCTCGATCACAATATACACATTTCTCTAATGAAATCAATCTACAACCCATTTACTGACCATTGCAACAGTCTACACAACCACTATTACTACACCAACACACACACTCACACGTCACACAACACAGATACTTGCAGTAAACACATAGGCCGCTAGTCTTACCACTCAATCTCCACAACTACCCATCATTTTGGCGAGCAGAACGTTGCCCACACATATTAAAAAAGTTATGGGTGTGGTTCAAATCTATCTGACATCTCCCAACCTTCTCACACACAATTCCTCATTAGGTTGAGGTGGTCTGGTGCTACATTTCGGATAATTCAAATTGATCTGTGAGCCAAAGCAAACAGCACATTCAGCGTGAAGTAGCCAGAGAGTTTTCTCCGTATATATAACTCGTAGAAACAAAGCCCCTCTTAAAGTAAAACAAACAACACCTGCAAAACAGTCAAATTGGGAGGAAATATATATTAAAAAAAAAGAAATCCGATGTTATATGAATTTTGTGTATCAATGTTAAATAATTACTTGTGACATACCTCTATGGGAAAAATTTTTAAGAATGTTAAAGCTAAGTTGAGTGATCATGTCGTAAAAAAAAAAAAAATTTATGAGTGAATTTCATGTTGATCAAACATAGATTATCTGGTGCCAACCCCTTTCTGCTACCATTGCTAGACTTAAAAAACCCGTTCCGCATTTTTAAAAGAGTAGGCCATTGTGTGCTGGTGGGAAATGAATGAAAAAGTGTACAAAAACTGCATAAACACAGGGACGGATTTAAAAAAAGCTTGAGTGCTATTTCCAATACCCTCAAAATAAAATAATAAAAAGAGACTAGAGGTAGTTTGACGATATTGTACTATCAATACAAAAAATGTTAACTTAGTTCAGAATTAATTCTTTTAAACACTTACTCCAAACGACATAACACAGACAAGACTGCTTTATTCCTTTCAAAATCATCTAACAAAACAAGCACACACACATACTTATGCGTCAAGAGCACAGTTGCACATTCATGGCAAAACTCATCATTGGATGAATTTGAGCAAGGCAAGACAGGCAACCTCAAAACAGGTAAAACACAATTCTTGCTGCACTGACACAGAGGGGGCAGGATAATGAAACATTAAGAATATTATGAATACAATGCCAGTATCTTTGGTTCATAGTGACTCAATACACATAAGTTTTTCTCTCAATGCAACACTTCTCTGAACGCATAGTAATGTAAAAAAAAAAAGCTGTCGTCAGTACAGGAGATGGGTTGTTTAGATTTGCAATTTTCCAAGAACGCTTCTTGTATCATTTCATTATAAAAAAACGAAGCACGTAGATTACCCATTATTTATTTTCAGTTATAGGAAAACTTCCCTCTGATTTTCGTCATGGTTTTTTCCACACACAAGAACCAACTATGTTTTGATTCAGATTGCTCTTCAAAATCACATATGATAATTAAATTACAATAAGTATGATCACGTCAATAAAAAACAACGTAAAAGGCAGCAGACTGGAGTGGAATTGTCTGAAAACAGACTCAATTTTCTCTCGTTTTTTTCTCACCCCCGCACACATACTTTAACCAAAAAATTGCTTTGATTCAAGCTGTTCAATCAAATCACGGATATTCTATGCCAACATTGTTTGATTCTAAAAAATAATTCAAATGAAACAATGTTCAATCAGTCAGCTAAATTTAATTCTGATCTCATCAGTAGCAATTTATTAAAAGGAGTAAAAGAAAAACAAACAACAAAACAAACTAGAGAAGGATTGCGCAGCAAATACTCGGAATGAACAAACAAAGCATATGGTCATTTCAAACAAATATTGTCCCAAAAGTTTTGTAAGTTTTTTTTTTTCTGAACTGATATGATTTCCATTCTGAACACATCAGTCTAAAAACAGCTCTTGTACAGTTATTCATGCCAAACGGAACAAAGTGTACAATTATTCCAAACAAAGACTGTCATCAAAATGGTTGTCAACTTTTTCTAACACAACACCAACATTGATTTTCTAGTAAAAAAAACCCAACGCAAAACACTTTCATCTAAACCATACACTCTTGAGCAGTTCATTCATGTTGAACAAAATATACATTCCAAACAAAAACCAAAAAAAAATCCACAAAAAGTTTTAGTTCAAAATTTTCAAAAACGTTAGCATTGAGTATAAGTTCCTAATAAAAATTTGTGTCCAAAACAAGTCTTTCGCTTCAAATCTATTTTTTCTAAACACCAACACTGATACTGTATTTAAATAAAAACACATATTAAAAAAAACGCCCCAATACAACCCCCCCCCCCCCCCCCCCCCCCCCCCCCCCCCCCCCCCCCCCCCCCCCCCCCCCCCCCCCCCCCCCCCCCCCCCCCCCCCCCAACCCCCCCCCCCCCCCCCCCCCCCCAACCTCCCCCACCCCCCCCCCCCCCCCCCCCCCCCCCCCCCCCCCCCCCCCCCCCCCCCCCCGCCCCCCCCCCCCGCCCCCCCCCCCCCCCCCCCCCCCCCCCCCCCCCCCCCCCCCCCCCCCCCCCCCCCCCCCACCAACCCCCCCCCCCCCCCCCCCCCCCCCCCCCCCCCACCCCCCCCCCCCCCCCCCTCCCCCCCCCCAACCCCCCCCCGCCAGCCCCCCCCCCCCCCCCCTCCCCCCCCCCCCCCCCCCCCCCCCCCCCCCCCCCCCCCCCCCCCCCCCCCCCCCCCCCACCCCCCCCCCCCCCGCCCCCCCCCCCCCCCCGCCCCCCCCCCCCCCCCCTCCCCCCCCCCCCCTCCCCCCCCACCCCCCAACCCCCCCCCCCCCCCCCCCCCCCCCCCCCCCCCCCCCCCTCCCTACCCCCCCCCCCCCACCCCCCCCTCCCCCCCATCCCCCCCCCCCCCCCCCCCCCCCCCCACCCCCCCCCCGCCCCCCCCCCCCCACTCCCCACCCCCCCCCCACCCCCCCCTCCCGCCCCCCCCCCCTCCCCCCCCCCAACCCCCCCCCCACCCCACCCCCCCCCGCCCCCCCCCCCCCCCCCCCCCCCCCCCCCCCCCCCCCCCCCACCCCCCC
>CM054166.1:29492546-29497546 GCA_028751875.1 Rapana venosa
CATCCATACTTGATCACATTATCATTCTTTTTGCCACAAGAGAGCAAAAGCGTGAAAAAAAAAAAAAGCAGAAGAAATAAAACGAAAAGGACTGAGATGAATGGTTGGGTTTGGTTGTCTAAGTTTGTTTTTTAAAAAATTTTTTTTTGATTTTTGCTGCAGCATCTTCTGTGAGGGGTCCCCTGTCCTGCTATACACGCCACACATCCCAATCTCCACCGCCACAGCCATAAACCCAGATTTGTTTTTATGTCTCATCCTCAGGGTTTGGAAGTCCACAGGGAGGCCCATCACTATGAGGGTTGTCAACTTTTTTGCATCTTACATGAGAAATGAGAAATAGGAAATAACAAAAATGGAGAAACGTTGTTTATTTAGTCTACCGTTTTTCACATTTTATTTATCTTTTATATCGAGGATAATGAATAAGCACTTATGTTGCTTATTAATCTCTAGTCCCTGTGTGTACATGCTGTTTGTAAAATTTGTCCATCTTTTCCACCAAGCACACAATGTGCCTACTCTTAAAAAAGCAGAACAGGATTTAACGTGCACTGCAGATGTTACTGCATGCGTTTGCACACGGTACCACGATTATATGTTCCTCATCCGAAGGACTTTTGGGGAGAGTGGACTCTGCACTGATGCTTACTACTTTAGTGAGATATCACTTTTTCTGTTCTACCTACAACGACCATCTTCTTCCAATATCGCCGGTGTATTTGAAAGCATGCAGTACCCCCACCCACCGCCCCCCAATTTAAGAGAGAGCATGGAATTTTTGGGGTCTAGCTACAGCTCAAACAGCTCACTGATCGCTTAAAACCCCTTCGGATGAACTATAAACCAGGCCTGTGTGTGAACGCAGGCAGAACATCTTGCACGCACACTTAAATCCTGTTCCCCTTTTCGAAAGAGTAGGCCATTGTGTGCCGTGGGACAGATGCAAAATTTACAAAACCCCATAACACGGGGACTGGACGTAAAAAGCACAAGAATGCTATTCTATTATCCACTATAAAAGAATAAAAAAACAAAACCCTTGCAGCTGGAGTATGGCTGCCTATAATCATGGTGAGGTAATTTAATAAGATTGATTACCTGTACTCGCAAACCTCTCTCTCAACCAGCCGTGTGTGTGTTTGTGTGTGTGTGTTGTACTTTATGAATCTCACATATAATTCCCAGCTATCAGGAGTAGGAAGAATGCAAATTCGGGGAGGTTCCCCCCCCCCCATCCCCCCCACCACCACCTTCCTACTTTGATGTAATTATGTTAAGCAGGGGAATGCTCACGTACGATTAAGCAACAATAATCTAGCTTTCATTTCAATTGCACCTCCTTATTCCCATTTTCCATCCCCTCGCCCCCCTCTCTCTTTCTTTCTCTCATATGCAATCGTGCCCACAATGAAGGTACCACATTCCCGATTCGGGGATAGGTTTATAGTGAAGTGAACGAAGACTACTGCTACTCTACTACTACTACTACTTACGTGTTGTTTCGTTGTTTCTGAACTGTTCTCGTGGGGTTTGTACAGTCATCCCAACCTCCTCTTTTGTTGCTTCCTCGCGCCATTCGTCTTTCTCTTTTGCCCTCTGGCCGCTCAGTACCACAAAAAATGAAAGAGAAATGGGGAAAAAAAAAAAAAGATTTTGAGATTGAAAAAAAAAGAAAGAGCCCAAGGTGTAAATTGATTTTACCAAAATTAATGATAATAAATGAACATCTTTAAGAAATGATGAAGAGGGTAGTAGTGGAGCATGTTTTTTTTAAATCTAATGTGTAAGTGAGTGAGAGTATATGTGTGTGTGTGTGTGTGAGTGTTTGTGTGTGGAAACTTTTATACAACTTGTATTTGTGTGTGTGTGTGTGTGTTGTGGTGTGTGTGTGTGTGTGTGTTGAGAGAGGAGAGAGAGGAGAGAGAGAGAGAGAAGAGAGAGGAGAGATAGAGAGAGAGAGAGAGAGAGAGAGAGAGAGAAGAGAGCAGCGAGAGATGTGTGTGTTGTGTGTGTGTGTGGAGAGAGAGAGAGAGAGAGAGAGAGAGAGAGAGAAGAGAGAGAGCGAGAGAGAAGAGAGAGAGAGAGTGAGAGAGAGAGAAGAGAGAGATGAGAGAGAGAGAGAAAGTGTGTGTGGTGTGAGTGAGAGAGAGAGTGTGGTGTGTGAGAGAGAGGAGAGAGTGTATGTGTGGTGTTTAAGCTAGGAAGAACACAACAAGAGCCAACTCACTCACTCACACTCTCTCACTTCATTCCACCCACTCACTCTCATCCTCGTAGCAACGCTCCACTCACTCACTCACTGTTCCCTCCCTCCTCTACTCACCACTCACCTTACCTCTCTCACTCGCTCACCAATCACTTTTGCTCCAGGCGCTTAGCGTGCTCCTCTCTCCACATTTCAGTTTCTCGGCTCTCCGCAAGGTGTCTGCTGCTTAGGCGAGTACACGTCTGACGGTTTCGCTCGCCTGTTCCACAAAACGCGCTTGCAAACCATTGTTTCAATCACCAGCAGTCAAGTGTCCCCCCACTTTCAGCCCACTCTCAGCTGCTGTCTATCCATCCCACCCCACACAGCTTGGTGCTAAATTGTAGCAGGAACTGAACAGGCCACACACTTGGACTAGGTAAAGGAAGGGGTGCACAAAACCTTTGGTTTATCAAAGGAACTAGAAGAAGAATGTGATCTAGAGATTTCTTAAAAGAACATAAATAATATGAGGATCAATAACACTTAAGACATGCCATAAACTCACAAAAACGGCGAGCAAAAAGGAAAATATATCCAAATCTATTAATCATCAAAACAAAATTCCAAAGACTGTATGGAAACAATCAATCAAATAACAAATAATCAATTGTCTTCCGAATATAGTGTAATCAAAGATATTTCTGCTGAAAAAAACTTAACAATCAACTTTTCATTAATATTTCTCCTAACATAATATACAATGATAACTCGAAAGTCCAATGATCTCAAATGAACTAAAACAATACTGCCAAGAAAAGCGAATTCATCAAAACTCCATATACCGTTCATATCTGATTCTGAGTCTATAATTAATCTGACCACCTCAAACAATCAGTACGCGTGATCTTGATGGAATATATGGCATCAATACTTGAAACTCTCAGCTCCAGTTATTACAGACACTCTGACACATACAAAAAAATTACTATAAACCCTTGTCTTCATAAGAACTATTTCCCCATCGCCTTCAAAACTGTAAGGTGATTCCGATCAACAATTTCTGTAGACACTTCCGTCCCCTCAAATTATAGGCCCAATCTCTATTATATCTACCTTTCAAAAACCCTTGGAAAACATAGAATAACCCCTAGTCCAACATATATATATTATCACAACTTTACTTCAACCCAAATCCGTCTGCTTAAGAAAAAAATCACTCGTGCCATACGGCATTGACTAGTCTTGTAACAATTGGCTGACAAACATTAATGACAATAAATTTTGTGGAGCATTATATATAGATTTTGATACAAATTGACCGCAGACTTCCATTAAAAAGCTAGACCTACAAATCTCTCTACAAATACTTTAGAACTCTTTGCATCTTATCTTACAAACAGGCAACAATGTGTCTCAATACTAACGTCCCACATCCACACTAAAACCCATTCCTATGGAGTACCACAAGGACTATCTTAGACCAATTCTCTTTTCAGTAAACATAAATGACCTTTCCTCTCCATACCAAATCCAAATCCGAACTTTTTGCTGAATGACAATCATACATACAAGCCATACCGACATTAACTGTCTTGCAAAGACATTTGCAAAAAAGCCACTGATGATCTTGTCAAATGACTGAACAAAAACCACAAGTCCTATACACCCCCAAAAAACAAAATGCCTGCTTCTCACTACCAGACAAAAGCGACAAAATCTTATCTCAAAACTTTCTCCAATTCCCCCCCCCCCCCCCATATGAAAAGGAAACAATCGACAAGCCTCTCACCACAAAGTTCTAGGAGTAACAATTGATGAAAATATCACTGTACCATCACATATCCCCATCTGTCAATACATTCTCAAAGAGTATACCAATTGACTAAAATCAAACATTTTCTTGACTTCATTCAAGAAAACTAGTCTCTCAAAGCTTTTTATACAATCTTCAAATAGATTACTCTTCAACCCTGTGGGATTCTGCTATGCAAACACTATGAAACCATTATTTAATCTGTATAAACGTGCTCTTAAACTGTCCTTCTGAAGAAGACAACCTTACTAAAGTGGATTATACTCAGTTAAATATCTTTTCCCTACCCCAAAGACTAAGATTAACAAAGGCCTCATGAAAATTAAATATTTTAAGGATGAGGAACTTTCCTGTCATTATCTTAAATTTAAGATAATGACAGGACTGTTCCTCATCCTTAAAGGACAAGTACCCAATGAATCATTCCCAGAAAAAAAAATACTGGAAAAGCCGAGTGTCCAAATCCAAGAAATAGATTGCAATTAGATAGATGTGGATTTTTTAATGGAGAAATTAAAACAGTGGGTTTATTCTTTTCTTTTTTGGTATGGTTGCTTTCCTACTGAAAGTTTGTGTGTGAGTGTTGTGGTGTGTGTGTGTGTGTGTGTGTGTGTGAGAAAAAGTAAAACTTTATTTTCAGATGGTACTTTTTTGCATCAATCCGCGTGTGTGTGGTGTGACGTGTTTGTGTGTGTGTGAAAGTCAACCTTTTATTTTCAGATGGTACATTGTAACATAGGTGTGTGTGTGAGTGTGGTGTGTGTGTGTGTGGTGTGTGTTGTAGGTTTAACTAGAGGCTTTAAAGTTGATTAATGTGAGTCTTTGCAATATGTACATGTGTGTGTGCTGTGTTTGGGGGGTTTGTGTGTGTGTGTGTGGGTGGTGTGGTGTGGTTGTGTTGTGTTTGGAGGTTTAGCGAGAATTTAAGGTTGATTAATGGTGGAGTCCTTTGCATATGCAACATGTGTGTGTGTGTGTGTGGTGTAGTGTGTTGTT
>CM054166.1:29502546-29520046 GCA_028751875.1 Rapana venosa
AAAACAAGCTGCAAGCCTCACTAAAATCATATTATTTTTATTTCCTACAATCTGTTAATAATGAATGTACGGTGTAATCATGTACAAATAAAGTGCCTTTATAAAACTCAAACAAATTGGAGTGATAACAGGTGATGATGTTGTTATCCAAACAAACACTGCTGTTTTTCCTCTCTCCCCTCTCTCTCTCTCTCTTTTTTGTGGGGTAATGAAATGTTTTATTACCAAAAAGGGCTTCTGTTGTTTTGTGCTGTCTGTTGTCTGTTTTCCCCCCTCTTCTCACACACAACTCCTCTGTGTTTGTGTCATACTTTGCACTTTGTTTCTGTCTGTTTTTATTTGTTTGTATGCAGTTATGACTGTTTCCCCCTCCCTCCCCCCCCCCCCCCCCCCCCCCCCCCCCCCCCCCCCCCCTCTCTTCGATGTAAAAAAAGACACGAGTCTTTTTCCCATATCCTGATAAAAAAGGAACAAAAATAAAAAATTTTAAATCAACACACCAACACACAACAAAACACGATTTCGAAATATATTTGGGGTTGAATCCCCTGTTGGTCATTTGCCTCAAGAAATGTAAACAGAAAGACTTTTTAAACTTGTATACAAACACAGCTTTAAAACCCGATTTTATAGAAAAATTTTTTGATGTAAAATTTTTTAAAAAATTTCAGGCAAAGTTAAAAAAAAAAAATTTTATTTATGGAATTTTAAAGTATGTCATGTAGTAACAAAATTTGGTTGAGGAGTGACGCCCTGATTTCACTTGTACAGAAACTGTTTTTCAACCCCGTTTATAGAAAAGATTTAGGCAAAAGATTAAAAAAATGTCGTAGATTTTAAAAGTATGTGTGTAGTAAAAAAAAAATAGAGTTGAAGAGGTGACACCCTGATATGGCCTCTGTGGTCGGGGGGCTATAAACACAGGTTTGGGACGGATTGTGTGCTCTAATTATTTTTGTAAGCACGACTAAAATACGTTTGGTCTTGCAAACAGAAAACACGACAAATTGTGACGACATTTTCCCCCAAGTAAGTTTGGTGAGGTTTGAAGAAACGAGGCAAACCGCTCAAATCATACATTGCCAGCATCACTGAGGTCAGTGGTTGGGAGGGGGGCTACGGAGATGTAGAACTCAGCAGAGGGAGAAAGAGATGGCGAACCCTGGTGGCATTGCGTGGAGCCCTAGGGACGACAGCGGATGGAAAAAAAAAAAAAAAAAAAAAGAGAAGGGGCAAATTTTTTTTTTCCCCTTTTTCCCTTTTTTTTTTTCTTCTTTTTTTTTTCTCTTTTTTTCTTTTTTTTTTTTTTCTTTTTTTTTTTTTTTTTTTTTTTTTTTTTTTTTTTTTTTTTATTTTTTTTTTTTTTTTTTTTTGAACTTTTTTTTTTTTTCTTTTTTTCCCTTTTTTCTTCCCCTTCTTTTCCTTCCCCTTTTTTGCACCCTCCACCTTTTTTTTTTCTTCTTTCCCCTTTTTCTTTAAGGTTTTGTTTTGTTTTTTTTTTTTTTTTGTTTTGTTTTGCTTTTTTTCCTTTTTCTTCTCCCTCCCTTTTTTCCCCTTTTTTTTTCTTTTTTTTTTTTTTTAAAAAAGGGGAAAAGTTTTTTTGGGTTGGGGTTTTTGGGTTTTGGTTGTTGGGTTTTTTTTTGTGTTTTTTTTTTGGGTGTTTTAAGTTTTTTGTGGGTGTTGGGTGTTTTTTTGGTTGTGTTTGGGGGTTTGTTTTGTTGGAAAGGGGAAATTTTTTTTTTGGGGGTTTTGGGGGGTTTTTTTTTCCCTTTCTTTTAAAAACTTTAATTTTTTGTTTTTTGGGTTTTTTCTTTTAAAAAGTAAATTTTTTTTTTCGGTTTTCTTGCTTTTTTTAAAAAAATTTTTTTTTGTTTTCCTTTAAAAATTTTTTTTTTTCCGCCCCCTAAAAAAGGGGTTTTTAAAAAAAAAGAAGAAAAAAAAAAAAAAGGGAAAAAGGGAAAAAAAGGGGGAAAAACAAAGGGGGGAAAAAAAAAAGAAAAAAAAGGGGAAAAAAAAAAGGAAAAGGGAAAAAAGGGAAAAAAAAAGAAAAAAAGGGGATGAAAGAAAAAAAACTAAAAAATCAAAAAAAAAAAAAAAACAAAAACAAAAAAAAAAACAAAAAAACAAACAAAAACAAAAAAACCAAAAAAATTTAAAGAAAGAAGGGAAAATGGGAAAAATGCCGAAAATAAAGAAAAGAAGAAAAAAAAAAGGGGAAACATCACAAAAAATAAAAAGGGAAAAAATCAAAAAGAAGGAAAATAAAAAAAAGGAAAATAAAAAAAAGAGAAGAAAAAAGGGTAAAAGGAGAAAAAGGAAGAGAAAAAATGCAAAGAATTAAGAAAATGAAAAAAGAAGAAAGAAAAAAAAAAAAAAAAGAAAAGAGGAAAAAAATGAGGAAAAATGACAGGAATGCGAGGAAAAAAACAAAAAGAAGAAGAATGCAAAAAGAAAGAAGCAAAAGAGAAGAAAATGAAAAAAAGAGAATCAAAGAAGAAGAAGAAAAACCCCCCCCCCCCTTTTTTTTAAAAAGTTACAAAAAGTAAAAGGGCCCCTTACCAAAAAAAAAGAAAACAAAAAGAGAAGAGATTTTTAAAACCCTTTTTTTTTCCTTTGGGCGCGTTTGCGGGTGTTTATAATTAAAAATTTTTTTTTTTTTTTTTTATTTTTTTTTTTTTTTTATATATATATAGTAATGCATAGTATATCTCTTTATTCCTGTTGTCATTAAAAACCTTCTTGCTTGCCAAACTGCAGCAAACAATCACACACAAATTTTTTTTCCCCTTTTATCCCCTTTTAGTTTGTTTTTTTGTTTGTTGTTTGTTTTTTTGTTGTTTCTCATCTCCTCCTTTTTTCCAGTAGGGGTTTTTTTTTGGAGGGGATGAAGGGGTGTGGTGTTGTGTGGTGTGGTGTGTGTGTGTGGGGTGTGTGTGGTGTGGGGAGGGGGTTTTGGGGGGGTAGGGGGGGTTGCCCTTCTTAACTTTTTTGTTTTGTTTCTAGCTTTTTTCTTCGGTTTTTTGCTTGTTTCATTTGTTTCTTTCTTTTTTTTCTTTTTAAGGTTCCGAACTTGTAAATCCCATGTAATGGGGTTCCGTGACAATCAATGTCTTCCCATGTAAATGTTTTGGGTGACAATCAATGTCAATCCCATGTAAAATGCTTACCCGGTAAAAGGGACGGTGATCACCACACACACACACCAAAAACAACAACCACACACACACACACCACCACACCCAAACGAACAAACAACACACCACACCACACAAACAACCCAAAACAAACCACACACACACACCAAAACCACACACAACACACACAACCCCCACGCAAACACAACACACCACAACACACACACCACACCACACAAACCCACAACAACCAAAAAACACACACACCACACACACACACAAAACCACCACACACACCACAACACACAACCCAAAACACACAACACACACACACACACACACAAAACACAAAACAAAACCACCACACACACACACACCACACAAAACCACACACAAACAACCACCCACCACACCCCTTTTAGAAAACAAAAAACCCCACACCAAAAGAGCGGGGGGCCAAAAGGTGAAAAAGATTTGAAATTTTCCCCGTTTCCTTTTTTTTTTTTTTTTTTTTTTTTTTGGGGGGGGGGGGGGGGGAATTTTTTGGGTGAATTTTTTTAGGGAGGGGTTTTTTTTGGTTGGTGTGTTTTTTTGTTTTGTTTTTTTATGTATTTTTTGGGGGGTTTTGTATTTGGTGGGTGTGTGGGTGTTTTTATGTGTGTGTGTTTTTGGGTGTGTGTGTGTGTTTTTTTGTGGGGTTTGGTTTTTGGTGTGTTGTGTGTGTGTGTGGGGAGTGTGTGTGTTGTTTTTTTTTTTTTTATTTTTTTGGGTTTTTGTGGTGGTGTGCTGCCTTCTTTTCTTCCCCCTTTGTTTTTGTGGGATGGATGGGATGGGGTGTGGGTGTGGGGGGGTGTGGTGTGTTATGGTTGTTTGAAAGTGGTGTGTGTAGTGTGGTTGTGTGTGTGTGTGTGTTGTTGTGATGTTGTGTTTTTTTGTGTGTATGTGGGGGTGTGTTTTTGTTGTTGTGTGTGTGTGTGTGTGTGTGTGTGGTGGTGTGTAGAAGGCAGTTGGGGAAGTTCCACTTTCGATGCGGTTGAAAATTTCCCTATTGTATGTGATTTAGGGGGACTTGATGGTGAAATATTGTTTCTGAGGTTTTTCTTGCATGTTTTGATTAACAACCCCCTCAAAAAAAACCCAACAAAAACCCCCGTGTTTCAAAATTTTTTATACCGGGGTTGTTTACATTAAAAAATTTCACAAAAAAAAAAACACAACAAAACCTCCCCAAAAATCCTTCGGGGAAAACTATAAACCGAGGGCTAACGTGGTTGTATTCTTTTTTGGTGGGGTTTTTTACTTTTTCTGGAGTGGTGAAATGTTTTTTTTGGGGAATGAAATTACTTGTATTTAAAAAAGTCACTAAATTTTTGGGAAAATCGAAAAAAAAAACTAATAACGTTAAAAATTTTACTTCAACTGTTTTGATTTATGATGTGCTTGTGTTTGATTTTTTTGTGAGAAGGTGTTAACATATAGGTATAAAATCACATACTTTGTTCATAAGGTCTATTATCTTTTTTTTGGTATTAGGAAAAGTTAAGGGGAACTGATTTTTTTTTTTTTGCGTGTTTTGTTTGATTCTTGGCCTCGACGCCTTTTTTTAGTCATGATGTTTGGGAAAGGTATGCAGAGATACGTTATGAGTGTATCCGGGGATTGTGCCAAAGTCTACCAAACTTAGGGGAAATTTTTTTTTGGGGAAACTTCCCTTTTTATCTTTAAGTTTTTTTCCCCCCAAGGGTATTGTGGCAAAGGGGTGTACATTAAACCATTCAGAAATTCAGAGTTCAAAGGGGGATTCTTCTCTCTCTCTCTCTCTCTTCTCTCTCTCTCTCTCTCTCTTCTCTGTGTGATATCTTCAGTTAAAACATCCCATTTTAGTCAAGTGATTTTAGACTTTTTCCTCTCTCTCTTTTCTTCTCTTTTTTTTCTCTCTCTCTTTTCTTTCCTTTTTGGTTTGGTGGGACGGTGCGGCGTGCGAGCGCAAGCCAAGCGGGGTTTGTGTTGTGTGTGTGTGTGAGTGCGCGCCCCGGGCCCCGTGCTTGTTTCCGTTTCCCATCTTGAGCGTTTTATACCCCCAATCGTTTTTTTTTTTTTTTTTTTTACATACCCACCTGTTTTTTTCCCCCCCCCCCCCCCCCCCCCCCCCCCCCCCCCCCCCCCCCCCCCCCTCCCCCCCCCCCCCCCCCCCCCCCCCCCCCCCCCCCCCCCCCCCCCCCCCCCCCCCCCCCCCCCCCCCCCCCCCCCCCCCCCCCCCCCCCCCCCCCCCCCCCCCCCCCCCCCCCCCCCCCCCCCCCCCCCCCCCCCCCCCCCCCCCCCCCCCCCCCCCCCCAAAACCCCCCCCCCCCCCCCCCCCCCCCCCCTCCCCCCCCCCCCCCCCCCCCCCCCCCCCCCCCCTTTTTTTTTTTTCCCCCCCCCCCCCCCCCCCCCCCCCCCCCCCCCCCCCCCCCTTTTTTTTTTTTCCCCCCCCCCCCCCCCCCCCCCCCCCCCCCCCCCCCCCCCCTTTTTTTTTTCGGTTTTCCCCCCCCCCCCCGCCCACCCCTTCCCCCCCCCCCGGGGGGGGGTTTTTTTACGTCGGGTTGGATTTTTTTTTTTTGCCCCCCCCTTATGGGGGGAAATTTTTGGATTTTGGCAATGTGTTTGTTTCTTTTTTTTTTTTTTTTACCCTGTCCCCTTTTTGTGGCCCCCCCTCCCACAAAAAACTGCCCGTTGCGCTAAAGGGTTTCTTTTCCCTTTGGAAAGGGGTGCCCTTTTTTTTGGGCTAGTCTTCGTCTGTCTATCTGTCCTTTTCGTTTCTATCTTCTTTGTCTTCTATCCCATCTGTCTTCTTTTTGTCTATCTGCTTTGTCTATCTTTTCTTTTCTTTTCTTTTTTTTTATCTTCTATCATCTATCTATCTATTTCTATCTTTTTATTTTTTCCCCTCTTCTTCTTCTTTCTTCTTCTTCTTCTATCTATCTTTCTTTTTTTTTTTTTTTTTTTTTTTTTTTTTTTTAATTTTTTTTTAAAAACCCCATATCCTTTTCTCTCTTTCTTCATTTTTTATTCTTCTTTCCTATCTCTTTTTTTTTAGTTTTTTTTTTTTTTTTTTTTTTTTTGTTTTTTGGTTTTTTTAGGGCTGGGGTTAAAAAAAAAAAAAACCGAGCTTTTTTTTCCCCATTTTTCAAAAAAGTTTGGTTGGTTCGGAGTTTTTCGGGTTTTTTTTCCCCCTCTTTTTGGGGTTAAAAAAGGGGAATAAATCCCCCAAAATTCCCCTTTTTCGGGATGAATATAAAAATTCTTCCCCCCCTTCCCACTTTTCTCCTTTTTTCCTTTAACCGTCAAATTTAAAAAGCTCAAGGGGGGGGATGTTAAAAAGTAAAGTGATTTTTATTTAAAAAAAATGGAAAAAAACAAAAAAAAAAAAAAAAAATCCTTTTTTTCCCCCTAACCCAAGGGAAGGGAAAGGGGGGGGGTTTAAACCAAAAAACCAAGGCAAAAAACTGCCCACAAAGGGGAGGGAAAACTTGGAGCCCAAAGCCCCTTTGGGCAAACGTTCGTTCCCCTTTCAGTGCCCCTCGACCCCCAGGGGGTTTGGGAGAGATCAGTGAGATGAGAGATAATTTTGTAATTAGTAATTTGTTTTGATTGGTTGGTTCATTTATAATTGGGGGCTGTATGTGAGTAGTTTGCATGTTAAACTAAGGGATTAAGTTTATTGTCAGTTCATTGGTAATGTTAGCATTTCTTCTGTTTGTTTTTCCTGTTGGTTTTTTTTTTCATGGGGCCCCCGGTGAGTTTAAGAGCCCCTGGCTTTTTTCCCTTTACCAAAACATTAAAAATTCGAGTTCGGTTTTTTGGTGTGTGTTTTGTTTTTTGGGGTGGTGTTGTATCTATATCTATCTATCTATTATTTCTATCTATCTATTCTCTTCTTCTCAAATATTTAAAACTATTTTATCCCCTTAATCTATTCACTCTCTTACTCTCTCCTCCTTTTTCTCTCTTTTTTCTCTTTCTTTTATTATATATATTTTTTGGGGTGTGTGGTGTGGGGTGGGGTGTGTGTGTTTTGTGTTTTGTGTTGACCTTCAGATTGATGAAATGAAAATCATCAAAAAAATTTTAAAATTTTTTTCTAAAACCTTTAGAATTTATAGAGATATTTGTCCCCAGATATTAAAAAATTTTTTTTTTTTTTGGGTTTTTCCTGAAACAAGTCAGTGAAAAGGGAACGGAATGTAGTGGTCAGAGCCTCGTTTTTTCCCAGCCCAAAGTAAGAGCGGCGAGCGTGGTTACCTCTTGTGGGTGAGTTTGCCGCCTTGGCTTTGTTCGTCCCCCAAACACCCCCGCTGTAAAAAGGGTACCTGCCCCCCTTTAGGGTCAGGAATAGAAGGGAAAAACAGCGAGGGAGAGGGGATGGGCGCCCCCTAAAAATTTCTGGCCCCCAGAGAAACTGAGGGCCAGATACCTCCTCTCCTACACCACTGTTTATGGGACACCTTAAACCCCGTAAAGTCAGTAAATATAAACCCCAAAACAAAAGAAAAGTTTTTTAACCACAAAGAGGGTACCCCAACATTTTGTAAGTGTCCCTCATCTTCTTTCTTCTTCTTCTTGTTCGTTGTTGACATTGTCAAAGTGTGTGTGAGAAAAAATAGATGTTCTTTTCCCGCTCCCCTGGGGCAGCACCCATGTTTTCCCCTCGGCCCCACAATTTCCTCAGGTCGCTGAAAAGCGTGACCTCTAAGGATGTGCTCCCAGTCTGGTTTTTCTTTACACAGACCATACAGGGGAAAGGAATGAGTTTCGCTTTGTGGGCATGTGGTGATTTAGCCTTTTGTGCCCCTGCAGAGTTTAGAATTTTGCTCGCTCTTTCTAATAATCCCCTGAAAGGTGGACGTTTTCGTCAACCGTGACAAGATCTTTGCATAAAAACCTCTCTTTCAAAGGGGAAAAAAATTGCCCCCACACCGAGTACGGCTGCCCAAAATGGTGTCATTATACGCAAAATTCTCACCGTGTGTACCCAAAGATCTAGGTGTTTTCCAGGTGTTTTGAGGGGGACAAGAGTCAAATTCTAGGAGACCCCCCGAGTGTTAAGTTGGGGATCCCCAAACAATACTGGTATTAACTTTACCATTATTATCTGTCCAGAAATCCATTTATTCGATTTTTTCCCCAACTGCAAAACCCAGTGCGTTGGTGTGGCTTTGAGTGCATGCTGGGTAAAATTATTTGGTGCTTGGGTGACGTAAACCACTCAACGATAAAATGAATAACGGGATCTTCAACCTGTATACTTTAATATCTTGCATGCCTAGCCTATACACATGTAAAGGGGGTAAGACGCCGATATTTTTGCATATCAGGTAACCTGGTTAAAATGTTATATAAAAAATATCCTACTTTTTACATCAAAAAGCCGTAGCAAGAACCCCCCCCCCCCCCCAACCCCACCCCTACCCCCACAAAAAAATCATATCGTATTGCATTATGTTTATAGTATTGCACTGTACTGCATTGTATTCTATTGCATTATTGCATGTATTACATCGAAATATATATTTTCATCTTCCACTTTTTATCTTCAAGTTTTTGCCTCTCAATGTGTATTGTGGCCAAAGGCCGAGGTACATGAAACCATTTCAGAGTTCAGAGTTCTCTCTCTCTCTCTCTCTCTCTCTCTCTCATTATAGGCCTTGGCCCCTCATGAAGGGTGTGTGTGTATATAATCAACATTCCAAAACATGTTGCATAAGAAACATTTATGAACAGAAGAATAATACCGCAAGTACAGATAGTATTTCTAATTTTAAAAGCTTTATACAAAGAAATTGCTAGTCGCTTATTAATACATTCGTTAGTAGATGACATAAGTTTACAAAGTCTAACATGGAAGGACAGCTCACATATTTTTGCGGTATCAACTGAGTTCTCAGATCATTTAACATAGGACAACATAATACAAAATGAACTTCGTTATCGACAGACCCCTTACATAATGGACAAAGAAGATCTAAAACTTTCGCATTCGCATTCTCTCTCTCTCTCTCTCTCTCTCTCTCTCTCTCTCTCTTGTGTGTACTCTTGGAATGGAGATCCTGGCGAGGAATCTAAGTGTGTGTTCTGGTACATCAAGCAGAAGAGAAAAACATGTTGCCAGAAGAACGTGTCAGGCTTGCCAGACTGCTTAAAGGGAAGCAGTGTACTAACACACAACCACAACACACAGCGACAGTGGTGGCGAGTGCTGAGCAGGAGTTACATCATCTTCGGGACTGATCCGGTCTTACATGGGCTGACTTCGCTGGCTGTAGACTGGAAAGGAAAGGCTGGTTTGAAAATTGGGACACTTGAGACACAGACAATAATGTATCAAATCTTGATGTACATACCACTACTGCCATGGTTTCCATGTCATTGTAATCGCGTCGCGTTCGATATCGTTTGTTACCGCGCCGCAGCGCTATATGGCTTGATCGCTAAATAGCAATAAAATTGTGTCAATGTGTCTCTCTTGTGTGTGTGTGTGTGTTGTTTTGTCTCATTTTGCATTCAGGTCACTTTTGAGTTCTGACAGATTTCTCTCTGCATGAAATTCGGGCGGCTCTCCTGCCTGGGGGAGGGAAGAGCATGTCGCTACAAGAGCGAGCACCACCCTTTAAAATAAAATAAAAAAGAAGATAAAAAAAGAAAAATCCTGGGTCTGCATGTATAACTATTTGTTTTCCTCCCTGAATGTGGTGCTGTTATGTTTATGATGAAAAGAAAAAAGGGTATACAAAAAAAAATATGTTGTCTTTTGAGATTTACATTGCTTTTCCTTTTATCGTATGTACATGTTTCTTGTATTTAATATTTCTCGGGTTTTATTGTGTATGTGGTGTGTGTGGGGGGGGGGGGGGGGGGGGGGGGGGTTTGTCTCTTTTTGTTTTTGTTTTGCCTTGGTTTTATCTCTTTTGGGTTTTTTTTAGCATTTCCATCGCTTTGTTTTCAGAATCACTTGCTTTTACAGTCTTCTTTGTTTGTTTTTTCGCTCTTTTGTTTTAAAATAGCTTTCTGTTTTTTTTTTGTTCTTTTGTTTTTTTGCGTGTATTCTTTCCTCCTTCTTTCTTCTCTTGTACGTTTCGCTGATCCCACATATCCTTCATTCCTCTCTCTTTTCTCTCTCTCTCTCTCTCTCTCTCTCTCTCTCTCTCTCTCTCTCTCTCTCTCTCTCTTTCTGTGTTTTGGGTTTGTGATGTGTGTATGTGTGTGTGTGTATGTGGTGTGGTGTGGTGTGGTGTGGTGGTGGTGGTGGTGTGTGTATGTGTGGTGTGTGTTGTTGTTGTTGTTGTCTTCAATTTAACGTCTGTTCACTCTTAGTGATATTAGACAAAGGATGTGGAAAATGTAGTGGAAGTTAAAACAGAGAGGGTGTGTGTGTGTATGTGGTGTGGTGTGGTTGTGGTGTGTGTGTGTGTCTTTCTCTCTCTCTCTCTGACACGCTGCGTCAAAAAGCGTCCAAAGCCCCCTTTTCCTCTCTCTCTCTCTATATATATATCTCTCCGTCTCTGTCTCTGTCTGTCTGTGTTTCTATTTTTTTCCATCCTTCCTTCTTTTTTAAAAAAATCTTCTTCTGTTTCTTTTCCCATCAGTGTTATTTAATTTATTATTTGAAACCAAAAAATCAATCAATGAATCTGTTCAAACATGCAATCTTTCAGTTTCTTCTTTGTTTCTCCTTTTACCTTTCTTTGCTCTCCAAAAAACCAAACTTACACATTGTCCAAGACGATGTACCACACAAAAAACATACGGAAATCACCGTCATCCATCTCATCTCATCTCACCCGGCACTCATCCTTTTTATATAAATGTTTTTTATTTTGTTCTCACATTTTAAACAACACGTAGAACACCGAGCAATGTTTGTCAAACAATAATTATTACACCTGCGTTTCAAGGATGATTCTATAATTATGAAGACAAAAAACAAAAAAAGAAATAACAAGTCTTGATGAGCAGATGCTAGAGGTATTGTTAGACGTATTATTAATATCATATTATTTTCTTTGCTTGTTTTCCTTTCTTTTAAAAAAAAAATGAAGATGGTGAGTGTAGTGATCGGAGTGGTGATGGTAATTAGTAAATCCTACTTTGGGGACGGGATAGCTCAGTGGTCGGAGCACTCGCTTTCCTCCAGCCAAGTTAAGCAGCGTCGAGCCTGGTTACCACTTGGATGGGTGACCGTTTTCGCGCCTTGGCTTCAGTACAGTTCCCCAGTTCACCCAGCTGTAAATGGGTACCTGCCCTCTTTAGGGTCAGGGAAGGTAAAGCAGCGAGGAAGAGGAGATGGGCGCCGCCCTCAATATGCTGGCCCTAGAGAAGTGAGGTCTCTGACGCCTCGCTCCCCTACGACCTTATAGGTTATGGAAACACCTCTACCTTTACCCTATTTTGGGTAATTAGTTTGATCCCAGCTAAACCGTTGGTGTTGGTGGTGGTGATGATGGTGATGGTGGTGATTATAGTGGCTTTTGGGGGTGATGAATGTGGTGGTGGTGGTTGTGATGGTGGTAGTGATGGTGGTAGTGGTTATAACAGTTGTGACCATGATTAGTCTGGTGGTGGTGATAATGGTAGTGGTGGTGGGGGTGGTGGGGATGGCTTTAGTGAAGGTGGTTATGGTGATGGTTAAGATGGTTGTTGTAGCGTGGTGGTGGTTGGGGTCTGATAGCGGGTGTGGTGGCGCGCTATGGGGGCCATATAAACTCAGAGTTCACTCTCTCTCTCTCTCTCTCTCATCTCTTCATATAGGCCTTGGCCCCTCATGAAGGGTGTGTTGTGTATATAATCAACATTCCCAAAACATGTTGCATAAGAAACATTTATGAACAGAAGAATAATACCGCAAGTACCAGAGAGTATTTCCTAATTTTAAAAGCTTTATACAAAGAAATTGGCTAGTCGCTTATTAATACATTCGTTTTAGTAGTATGCCCTAGAAGTTTACAAAGTCTAACAAGAAGACAGCTCACATATTTTTGCGGTATCAACTGAGTCTCAGATCATTTAACATAGGACAACATAATACCAAATGAATTCGTTATCGACAGACCCTTACATAATGGACAAAGAGATCTAAAACTTTCGCATATCCGCATGTCTCATCTCTCTCTCTCTCGTCTCTCTCTCTCTCTCTCTCTCTTTTTGTACTCTTGGAATGGAGATCCTGGCGAGGAATCTAAGTGTGGTGTTCTGGTACAACAAGCAAGAAGAGAAAACATGTTGCCAGAAGAACGTGTCAGGCTTGCCATACTGCTTAAAGGGAAGCAGTTTACTAACACACACCACAACTACACAGCGACAGTGGTGGCGAGTGCTGAGCAGGAAGTACATCATCATCGGGACCTGATCCGGTCTTACATGGAGCTGACTTCGCTGGCTTAAACTGGAAAAGAAAGGCTGGTTTGAAAATGATCCACTTGAGACCTACAGACAATAATGTATCAAATCTTGATTACATACCACTACTGCCATGGTTCCATGTCATTGTAATCCGCGCTCGCCGTTCGCTTCGTATGTTACCGCGCCGCAGCCCGCTATATGGCTTGAATCGCTAAATAGCAATAAAAATTGTGTCAATGTGTCTCCTTGTGGTTGTTGTGGGTTTGTTTTGTCCATTTTGCTTCGGTCCCTTTTGAGTTCTGACAGATTTTCTCTCTGCTTGAAATATCGGGCGCTACTCCCTGCCCTGGGGGGAAGGGAAGAGCATGTCGCTACAAGAGCGAGCACCACCCTTTAAAAATAAAAAAAAAAAAGAAGATAAAAAGAAGAACAATCTGGTCTGCATGTAAACTATTATTTGTTTTCCTCCCTGAATGTGGTGCATTATGTTTATGATGAAAAGAAAAAAAGGATAGCAAAAAAAAAAATGTTGTCGTTTTGAGATTTACATTGCTTTCTATCCTTTTATCGTATGTACATGTTTCTGTATTAATATTTCACCGGGTTTTATTGTGTATGTGTGTGTGTGGGGGGGGGGGGGGTGGGGGGGGGGGGGGGTGGGGGGGGGGGGGGGGGGTGGGGTGGGGGGGGGAGGGGGGGGGTTTGTCTCTTTTTGTTTTTGTTTGCCTTGGCGTTTTATACTCTTTGGGTGTTTTTTTTAGCATTTTCCATCGCTTTTTGTTTTTCAGAATCACTTGCTTTAACAGTCTTCTTAGATTTGTTATTTTCGCTCTTTTTGTTTTAGAAAAAAAGCTTTCTGTTTTTTTTGTTTCTTTTGTTTTTTTGCGGGTATTCTTTCCGTCCTTCTTTCTTCTTCTCTTAGTACGGATTCGCTGATCCCACATATCCTTCAATCCTCGCTCTCACATCCTCTCTCTTCTTCTGTCTCTCACTCTCTCATCAATTACTCGTCTCTCGACTCTCTCTCTCTCTCTCTCTTTCCTGTGTTTTGGGTTTTGTGATGTGTGTATGTGGGTGTGTAAGTGTGGTGAGGTGTGGTGTGGTTGGTGGTGGGGTGTGTTGTGTATTGTGTTGTGTGGTTGTTGTTGTAGTTGTCTCAATTTAACTCTGTCACGTCTTATGATATTAGACAAAGGATGTGGAAAAATGTAGTGGAAGTTTAAAACAGAGAGGGGTTGTTTGTGAATGTGGTGTGTGGTGGTGTGGTGTGTGTGTGTGTCTAATTCTCTCTCTCTCTCTCTGACAACGCTGCGGCCGGGTCAAAAAGCGTCCAAAGTCCCCCTTTTCCTCTCTCTCCACTCAATATATAGATCCCTCCGTCTCTGTCTCTTCTGTCTGTGTATCTAATTTTTTTCCATCCTCATTTCATTTTTAAAAAAATCTTCTTCCTGTTTCTATTCCCATACAGGTTATTTTAATTTATTAGTTTGAAACCAAAAATCAATCAAATGAACTGTCAATCATGCAATCATTTCAGTTTCTTCTTTGTTTCTCCTTCTTACCTTTCTTTGCTCTCCAAAAAAACCAACTTCACATTTGTCCAGACTATGTACCACACCTACAACAACATACGGAAAACATACCGTCATCCATCTCATCTCATCCACATGGCACTCATCCATTTTATATAAAATGTTTTTTATTTTGTTCTCTACATTTAAACAACACGTAGAACACACGAGCAATGTTTGTCAAACAATAATTATTACACCTGCGTTTCAAGGATGATTCCTATAATTATGAAGACAAAAAACAATAAAAAAGATAAAAACAAGTCAGATGAGCAGATGCTAGAGGTATTGTTAGAACGATTATTAAAATCAATTATTTTTCTTGCTTGTTTTCCTTTATCTTTTAAAAAAAAAATGAAGATGTTGATGAAGTGATCGGAGTGGTGATGGTAAATCTAAATCCAACTTTGGGGACGGGAAGCTTCAGTGTCGGTAGCACTCGCTTTTCCCCTTCCTCCAGCCAAGTTAAGCAGCGTCGAGCCTGGTTACCACTTTGGATGGGTGACCTGTTTTCGCGCCTTGGCTTTCAGTACAGTTTTCCCCATTCACCAGCTTTAAATTGGGTACCTGCCCCTCTTTAGGGACATGGAAGGTAAAGCAGCCGAGAAGAGGAGATGGGCGCCCGCACTCAATATGCTGCCCTGAGAAGTGAGTTCTCTGACGCCTCGCTTCCCCCTAGCGACCTTATAGGTTTTAAGGAAACACTCTAACTTTACCCTATTTTGGGTAAATATTTGATCCAGGCAAAACCGTGGTGTTGGAGGTGGAGATGATGGTGTGTGGTGATTTATAGTGGGCTTTTGGGTGATGAATGTGGTGGTGGTGTTGTATGGTGGTAGGATGGTGGTAGTGTTATAACAGTTGTGACCATGATTAGTCTGGTGGAGGTGATAATGGTCGTGGGTGGTGGGGGGGTGGGGATGGCTTAGTGAAGGTTGGTTATAGGTTGATGGTTAATATGTTTGTTTTGTAGCGTGGTGGTGGTTTGAGGGTCGTGATCGCGGCTGTGGGTGGCGTGCGCTGTGGTTGCAATAAAAACGGTGGTGGTGGTGGTGGTGGTGTGGTGATGGCGGTTGTGGTGTCGATGGTATGAGAGGTTGCGTTATGCTAGCTTTGATGATTCTGTGTGGTGGACATGTGGTGATGGTTGATGTTTGGAGATGGTATGGTGTAAAATGTGATGGTGGGAGATGTTGGGTTCGCATATGGTATTGGTGATGTTGGTATGGTGGTGATGTTTGGTGAAGGGGTGAATGGTGATGGTGGGAAGGTGATGTTGGGTGATGGTGAATGGTGGTGATGGTGGGTATGGTGATGGTGATGGTGGTAAAATATGTGAGAGGGATGTTTGATGGTGGTGATGATGGTATAGTGGTGATGGTGATGGATGGGTGTGGGGGTGATGGTGATGTTGGTGGTGATGTATGGTGGATAGGGTGAAGGTGGTGCTGGGAGATGGTGTAATGGTAGTGGAGTAATGGTGATGGTGGTGATGGTGGTGATTGTGATGGTGATGGTGGTATGGTGATGTTGGAGGTGTTGATGTTGGTGAATGGTGAAAATAGGTGATGGTGATGAGCGGTGATGGTGATGTTTGGTGATGTTTTGATGTTGGTGATGGTGATGGTGGTGATGGTGGTTCTGGTAATAAGTGTGAATTTGGTTGATGAGAGATGGGTGACCAGCCCAGATTATTCGAAAACTCTGCTGCCAGGAGCGTTTTGCAGCTTTGAAACATCACATTGAAGGTCCGGAGATGACTGACTTTTGAAGACAGAAACACGCCTGTTTGGATGCTGCTGCTTGCATGCGAGCTGCTGCTGCTGCTGCAGATGCTATGATATCTAGGACAGATAGCTGAGAACGATGATGATGACGACGACTGCGACGATGATGAATAATTGAAATTGATGATATGATGATTATGATGAATGATGCTAAAAATGATGATGATATGCTGATTCTACTGCCTGCTACTACTGCTGCTGCGATAGCGATGATGAAGATGATGGTGATGACGACTGAGCCGATTATAAGAACGACGACGACGATGAACGATGAGACGACATTTCGACACACGTTTCGACGACGACTGTGGATAATGAAGGACATAATAGCATCTTTAATACCACTGCTGCGGCTATCTGATGATGATGAATAACGAAAGATAACAAAGTTAACCAGAACGACTTAGACTTAATTATATACATATATATATATATATTATATATATATATATATATATATATATATATATAACTTAATATATATAAATTTCACACACTAAATGATTATCTGTAATGAGAGAGCGAGTCATGTTTGATATAGTGATGGTGGTTTCTAATCGTTGTGCTAGAAGTTTTCGTGCAGTGATATTAGTGGCGGCATTGACAACATAAAAACATCAGGCAATAACAAAACAAACAAAAATATTACACAACACTTATATTACAAAAGTAACTTTTGTACAAGTCAGCAAACACACCACGGTTAACAGTATCAAAAAGTATTTACAACAGTAATAACAACACCATGAACAACAGAAGAAAGAAGGAAAAAGTAACATCAATACAACATGATAATCAAGCAGCAACAACATCAATTACAACAACCACAAACTACATCACATCATCATCATCATCACCATTATTATCATTCAATCTTCCTGCTCATCGTCTCGTCAATCATTATCATCTTATCACAATCATCATTATCATCCGTAACCACGAACAACAACATAGCAGCAACAACATATACCACAAAACCAACAAATATAGCAACAACGAGTAACTAACAACAACCACACTATCATAATCACATCATCATCATCATCATCTCATCATCAACAATCATCATCATCAACATTAACACAAGATAAACAATAGCAAAAACAGCAACAACAGTAACACCACCACCAGGAACAACAAAAAACTAACAACAACAGCAACCACAGCTATCAACATCATCGTCATCGCCGTCTGTCGTCCGTCGTCGGGTGTCATCACATCATCATCATCATCATCGTCGTCGAGACCCCCCCCCCCCCCCCCCCCCCCCCCCCCCCCTCCACCCCCCCCCCCCCCCCCCCCCCCCCCCCCCCCCCCCCCCCCCCCCCCCCCCCCCCCCCCCCCCCCCCCCCCCCCCCCCCCCCCCCCCCCCCCCCCCCCCCCCCCTCCCCCCCCCCCCCCCCCCCCCCCCATCATCGTCATCAACGCGTCATCATCATCCATGACAACAAAAAACAAAAGCAACCACAGCCAACTACCACAACTTTCCTTCTGCTACTTCTGCTTCTTCTTCCTTCTCTTCTTCTTCTTCATCATCATCCATCTATCATCATCATCATCATCATCATCATCATCATCATCATCATCATCATCATCATCGTCATCAATCATCATCAATCATCATCATCACATC
>CM054166.1:29522546-29527546 GCA_028751875.1 Rapana venosa
GCAGGGGTTTGGACATTTTTTTAGTGAAGGGGGGGGAATTTCTGATAGGGAAACAGGGGGGAATCCTGGGTTTTAAATTTAAATTGTTTTGAGGAGGTTTTAAAAATTTTCCCTAAAAAGGTTTTTTCTGGCAAAAGGAGGGGGGGGGGAGCTAAATTCCAGGTCGTTTGGAAACCCGAAATGGGAAAAAGAGCGGGGGCCCAAAACTTGGTTTGGGTTAAATCTAGGTATTCGAAGGCACAAGGAAAATTTTGCAGTAGAGCGGAGGGAACGTAAAAGGAGGGGTACAGGTTAAGACATTCACAGGGTAGGGGGGTGCATTTTTGGGGGGAACTTTTATAAAGAGGGTACGGATCTTAAAATTTTTATTCTCGGGCACAGGCACCCAGTGGAGAAAACGCAAAAGGGGAAAATGGCTCAGTTTTTTCTTTTTTTCTTTTTGGGGAACAAGTCGAGTTTGCGGATTTTGTTTAGTTAAAGGGGAGTGGATTGATGCTGGCAGACCAGAAAAAAGAGAATTGGAATAGCCCAGACGTGAAAGAATGGAGATTTTGGACAAGTTTTTTTTTGTTCTTGGACGGAAACTTTCAAAATTGCCAAAAAACGCTTTAATTTGGGATAGTAGCACGACTGACAAGTCTGGGGGGGAAAAATTTTTTTAGAGGTGTGTTGTCGTAACGACACCTAATACTTCACAGCAGTGGATAGGGGGATTTGATGTTTTTGCGGAGTTCTATTGAAGCTTTTTTGAAAAGGAAGAGATTTGTGTTTGGTCCCTACGAGCTTTGGCTTGGGGGTTTTTTCCCTTTTACTGAAATTTTTGTTCGGTGTCCCCCGTTTTAAAATATCTTCAAAGCAGCGGGCCCATATTTGTCGGAGAAAAGGGCAGATTTTCAGGAGAAAACCCCATCTCACTCCCCTCATCCCTTGGTGGGAAAACCTTTGGGGGTTTTCCCGCACGGACGCTGAAATTTTGGACCGCCAAAGGGTTCTTTTCCCTGGGTTTTTTTTACAGGAGGTTTGGTACAGTGGGGCCCGGGGCCACTCCGGGATTTTGGGAAACCCCCAGTTTTTTGCGGGGGTCGTCCCTCCCTTTCCTTGCTCCTTCCACCATTCCCTGCGGGACGTCTTTGACAGGCGTTTGCCTTGTTGTGGGGCCAAAAACCACTTCAGTTTCCTCCCTTTGACTGTATCTACAAGGGGTTCTTTTTTCCCAGCCAGTCCCGATCTGCTGCCAGACGATCTTTGGGTTTTTTGCCCCCCTCTGTGGGTGATGTTCAGGATCCGCCGGGGGCACTTATCTAAAAGGCTTGAATGCAAACGTTCAAAATGGGGCCAGAAATTTCCATGCTTAAAGGCTGTACAAGGAAATGGTTTGTAAGCTGTTTTGAAGGCTGCCCCTTAGTGTGGGTTTTTGATGTTGTGGTTTCTCCCACATTTTCCCCAGCTTAGTCATGGGGGGGGAGAGTGCCACAGCAAGTTGATTTTTTCCCCCTTTTGTGTGCTGGGCCCTTTTTTGGGGGAAGATGCCCCAAGGGTATTTTAAAAAGTTTCCCCCTCCTCTGTGTCTCCCCCCACTAACTTGGGGTGGGGGGAAAGGGGGTCGGTGGGGTACTGTTCACTGGATCTTGCTCTTTTCCGTGCTGATCTCCATACCGTGGGCATTGGTTGATGTTTCCAGTTGGTGGGGGAACCCTGGAGTTCTTCTTCACTGGGCCAAGAGATCAATATCCTGCGAATCGAAAATTGCAGACCGGCCTTCCTCCATTGTGAAATTTTGGTCTTTAAAGCCAAGGGGGGCCTCCTGGGATGATGTTCCCAGGGAAAGGGTTTAAAAGAACGGGGGGTAGCGGGGACCTGTCGAACCCAACTGAATCCGGAAAAACCCCGAATTTTTTCCCCCCATGAGGACTGGGACTGTGGGGGGCCCGTCAAACAGCGCCTGGATGACTTTTAATTTAGGTCCTCGGGCGAAGCTATTTGTCCCCTCATGGGCTTTTCCAAAAGAAACTTCTTTTTCCACCCCTCGGGTCGAAGGCCAATTGAACAATTTAAAAATTTTTGTAGGGGGCTGTTTGCTGATGTTGGAGAAACTTCTCTTTTTAGCATTCGGGTGTTGAAGATTTTGTTCGACAGTGCTTCGAAATGGCCCGAATCCTGCCTGTTTTCTGGGTTGGGTTTCTTTGCTTGTGGGTTTTTGGGCTGTTTAAAGGGAAAGCGTTGCATAACTTTGCTTGGATGGCTTACAGACAAATTTTTTTCTGTAAAATTTTTGGGACTTCTTCAGGTCTCCCTTCTTTGGGAAATGGAAATATGATGGATTGGGTCCCTGTTCAGGCCAAATCTTTGCTGGGGCCCCGTTTCGTTTTTTCAGTTTATTGGGAATTGGCCCCTTTATATCTCTGGGCCTTCCTTTTGTGAGCTCAGCCGGGATGTTTCAATCCCGGTGACTTCCTCCTTTAGGGATTTTTTATGCTTCTTCTAAACCCCTTCCCCCAGCACCGTGTGTTCCGGATTGATGGTCTGGGATCTTGCTCGTGAAGTTTGTTGGATCGCCTTCAGCTTGTAGTTGTACGGTTCCCCGAAAAATTTTTGTCCCCTCTCTTCCCTGATAGTGGGGCTCTCTGTTAAAGGGCTGACCCCTCTTTGGGCTTCCCAAAAAACGGAGGGCCCTTTTGGGGCTGGGGCTTGGTTTGTCCCCTTTATGGTCTGGGAGCCTCTTTTTCTGTCTCCTTTTTGCCATTGCCTTTCCCCAAACCCTTTGGGGCATTGTTCTGGGCATCCATTCCCCCATGGCCCAGTCAAACTTCTTCTTGGGTTTTAAACCCGTTGAATTTTTTATACTCTTTGGCCCTTTTCTGGGTTTTTTTTTCTTATGGTTTAGCTCCCCACGTTGGGCCCCACGGGCCAAAGGGTATCGTTGGTAACCCCCCGGTTGGTTTTTTTTTCCTTCTTTCCCCGGATCTCCAGCGCTGTCTCCCGAATGGTCTTGCCCGAAGGTCTCAGTGAGGTTTTTGGGTGGGCATCTTGGAGGAAAACAATGCTGCAAATTTTGCCCCCAAACTCAGTTTTAAAAAATTTTTAGAGACTTTGGGGCTTCAAACTTTTTCCCTTTGAAACCCCAAACGGGGATTTTTCTTTTGGTTCTTGGTCTTTTTAGCTTGATCTGTAGGGTCTTTTGGACCATGTCTTTGGGCCTTAAACCCAAAATCAGCGCCCGGGAAAAATTCTTGTCTGGGGCTTTTTTGATGCTTTGACTTTTAAAACGTTTTGGGGGGCCAAAATGTAGTCAATTGGGTTTTTGGTCTTTTCCCTTTTTTGGTGCCACGCGTTTTTTCTTGATGTCTTTTGGGGGTATTAAATTTTTGGCGACAGTAAAATTGTGCTGCTTGCGAAATTTCCCAAAAATCTGAGGGCCCCTATTTATTATTTTTTGGGCCAAAGCCAAAACGGCCTACTGTTTCCCTTTGGGCCCTTGGTCATAAAACGCAGGGCCGACTTGGGTTTTCCCGTCGCCCCGGATCACGAGAAAGTCCCTTTTTGGAGTTGATTTTTATGGCGCTCTCCAAATCTTCGTAGAAAAAACCCCGATTGTTTTATCTTTGTAGTGTGATGTTTGGGGCATAGACTTGTAAAGTTTGGGATTTTTGTGGTTTTTTCTGGGGAACCCCATGGAGATTTATTTTGCTTGAAATTTGGGGGAAAAGCTGTGACACTGTTTTGTCCCCTTTTTTGTTGACAAAAAATCCTTTTCCGGTTGGGGGTTTGGAGTCGGGCGCCAAATTTTCCATAGTTTTTTGATCCTCCTCTGTACTGTTCGCCCAAAACCGACCCAACGGACTTCGGCCCGTCCCTTTTTTGTCCCAAAATTTGTACTTCAAGTTCGTGGGTTTGCTCTTTGGGGCTTCCCCCATGCGTGTAAGGTACGGATGTTCCATGTACCAATGATGGTCCCTTTCAGCCTGGAGTTTGATAGCTGTAGTTTGCGTCCCGTCGCATATTTTCCACCTCCATCTGGAACGCTCCAATGGAAGGCGCGGTTGTTGGTATTCCGGGCCTCAACCGATCCGGCATGTCTTTCCTTGCAGTGTTGTCCATGTAGGTATTTCTGTGAGCGTGGATTGCTTGGCGGCGCCCATCTCCTCTCCAAGCTGCTATTTTCCCATAGCTGGGGATTTTTGGGTCGGGTTATCTCCCCACTGAGACAGGTAGTACTGGGTTACAGGTTACCAGTAGCAGAGGAACACCTCTGACTCTGACTCAGGAGTAACACTGCTTTGAATCTGAGAGTCATCTGCGTAAAAATGATGGTTGATTTGATGGCGGTTTATTATATGTGACAGTGGGGCGGTGTAAAGAGTGAAAAGAACAGGGCCTAGAACTGATCCCTGTGGGACTCCGCATTCCACTTTGGCAGGTATCGATTGAATCTTGTTTACTGCAACTGTCTGGTATCGGTCAGTAAGGTATGAATTAAACCAGGTGGGGGCTGTGGTTATGATTGTTGTTGTTGTTGTTGTTGAGTTCTTACCTTAGCTTAACGAACACGATAGAGGTCATGAAGAATATACACTCCCACTCACTCATCACACCTGGGAATCGCTGTGAAAGTGCATACAGGACAACAAGTTTGCACGTGCGTCTGTTTTAAAGTACAACTGTTTCAAATTAAAGTTTTCTTTGTGTTAAATCTAACTTTCCATAAGCTAGGCCTAATTAATTCTCTTTCTTAAAATCTGCTTGCGAAAGTTAAACTATCACTTGACAATTTATAAAAGCTAGAGACAGTACTTGTATCGTCTTAAAAAAGTTTGACACCTGGAACAATGTTTATTACGGTACCATGGATGTAGGTAAGGAACAGTCAGGGTTCAAGCACCGAGCCTTGTGGAACACCCGCATGTGCTGTTTTTTTAAGCAAGATTTTTTTTCTCCCTTGATAACTACTTTCTGTGTGCAGTCTGACATATTACAGTCTTCAAGCCAAACTTGCGAGTTGC
>CM054166.1:29532546-29537546 GCA_028751875.1 Rapana venosa
CGCAAGATGGTCTGCATGCGTTCGCACACGGGACCTCGGTTTATAGTCTCATCCGAAGGTATAGTGCTAGATACATTCCATTTCTTCTTCTTCTTCTTCTTCTTCTTCTTCTTCTTAGTCTTCTTATTATTATATCACACCTGATTTCTGTTTTCGTGGAGAAAACATAATTATCCACGTATTTTTATAATTTCTTTCGTGATGAGAAGAAAAGGAGAGAAGCACAATTAAAATATATGGATCTACAACAGCAGACATTGAAAAAAGGATACAAGCAATGGAGATTAGATGCTTTCGCAAACTCCTAAGTATCCCATACAGAGATCACATCACTAATGAGGAAGTGAAGGCCAGATTTTAAAACGCCATATGAAGATCTCCTGACTTCAGTGAAAAAACGCAAACTAAAGTGGTATAGGCACGTCACACGAACATCTGGACTGGCCAAGACTGTCCTACAGGGAACAATACAAGGAGGGAGACAGAGAAAACGATGGGAAGACAACATCAGAGAGTGGACTGGCCTTGAGTGGAAGGAATTGCTACCGAAAGCAGAAGACCTTGGGGGTGGAGGAAGCTGGTTGCAAAATCTTCAGTGGTGCCCCCACGGTCCAAGGGAAAACGGGATAGGCGAGGTGATGTGAAGTGGGGAACTACAACGATAAACTGTCTTTTCTATTTCATATACCCGCGCGCTCTCAAAATAAAGGTATAGATGAGTTTTTCGTTCCAAGCTTGTGAACCGAGCTTGGAGACATGAACTAACAACCTTGCTTCCCCCTATGGGGATGCCGGGGGCCTGTCAGTATGAATAGCATCCCCGCCTTCTGAAAATTCTGTGCGAGGAATCCCCTCTTTTCTATCCCTCTCTTTGTTTCTGCCTTGTTCTTTTTCTTCCTGCCACCTCCTTCTTGTCTATTTTCTGCCTTCTTGGCTCATTCTCCTGCCTTTTGTTTCAGAAAGACCTCAAAGGTAACGATTCTCTCCCACGCCGAAGTCGAATGCGCTGGGCCTGACTTGTCAGGCGCTTAACGGCAGCATATCTCATTTTTGCTCATGCGAAAGAAAACGATAGTTCATGTCTGAGCATTCGACGACGAAGAAGAAGGAAAATCTTGCTCAAAATGACTGGAATATCTTCGTCTTGGAATATTATAAAAAAACTTGGGATTATGATGTTTTTTGGTTTTTTTAGGGGGGGATTAGTGTCATTTTATAACAGTTTGTAAACATTTTGAGTTTACATTTGTTTAATTACCTGTAATACTGCGAACAAGAAGTAAGATTGAGTGAATATTATCATATTATTATAAAGGTGAGAAAAGTGATTATATAAAGATGTTCTCATAACCTTTGTGGCAGCCGGAGAGCATAATGCATTGACATATTGATTGATGGATTGAATATCTAATCGTCTCCTTATGTACTTCATTTCGCTGTTCTTTCATCTCAATCTCCATTCATTCCTTCAATCATTCTCTCAAACACTTCGAATTACCCGTTTCCCGTCAATTCACTAGCACAAAAAGCAAACGTTTTCAGTCTATCCTTTGTTTACTACCTCCCCCCCCCCCCCCTCCCCCCCTTAATTCATCCCTTCCTTTTCTCTCTAGCATTTGTCTTTCTCTCCTTCCGCGCTCACTTATTTCCTCCTTAACTCTCTCCCTCCCTCCTTCCCTCCCTCATTGTATTCGTCCCTTATTTACTTAGTCGCTCCTCGCTCACTCATCCGTCATTCTCTCTCTCTCTGTCTCTCTGTCTGTCTCTCTGTCTGTCTGTCTGTCTCTGTCTCTCTGTCTGTCTCTGTCTCTGTCTGTCTGTCTCTCTGTCTCTCTCTTCCCTCTCTGTGTCTGTCTCTGTGTCTGTCTCTGTCTCTCTCTGTGTCTCTCTCTGTCTGTTTCTCTCTGTCTCTCTGTCTCTCTGTCTCTCTCTCTGTGTTTGTCTCTGTCTGTCTGTCTGTCTGTCTGTCTGTCTGTCTCTCTCTCTCTCTCTCTCCCTGGTTTGTGTTGTTTTAGTTGTTTTTGTCTTTTTGGGTCTTTGGGTTTTTTGGTGTTTTTTTGGTTTGATTTATTTCTTTTTGGTTTGTTGGTTTGCTGTTTTTCTTAAAAGTTTTTTCCCTTTGTTTTTACTGTGTGAGCGTATGAGTATTGGGTTTATTACTGGGATGTATCTCTACGGGCGGGAACTGGATGGAAGTAAAAAAAGCACATGAGTGCTTATTCATTATCCTCGAAATAAAAGAATTTGTCCTTTGTCATTGTCATTTTCTCTCTGTCTCTCTGTCTCTGTCTCTCTGTCTCTGTCTCTCTCTCTCCCTCCCCCTCTCTACTCTGCCCCCCCCCCTTTCTCTCTTCCTTTCTCCCTCACTCGCTCTCTATACCTCCCTCGCTCTCTCTCTCTCTGTCTCTTTCTCTGTCTATCTCTCTCTGTCTCTCTGTGTGTCTGTCTGCCTCTGTCTGTCTGTCTCTCTGCGTCTTTATCTCTCACTCTCTTCTCCCTCTCTCTTTCTCCCTCCTTCACCCCCCCCCCCCTCTCTCTCCCTTCCTTTCTCAACCTCTCCTTCTTTCCCTCCCTCTCTTACTCTCTCCCTCCCCCCTCTCTCCCTCCCCCCTCTCTCTCTCCCCTCCTCTCTCTCTCCACCCCCCACCCCCTCTGTCTCCTCGGTCCAAGCCATCACTTAGTCCTTCCGACCGTCCCTTCCTCAATCAGTCCATCATTCACCTCCAAACCAACCCATCCTTCCTCACCCCCCCCCTCCGCACTTTTTTTTTTTTGGTACTCTCTTCCCCCTCTCTCTGCCAAGGGCAAGCTAGCTCAGTAGTCAGTGCACTCGCTGTCCCCAAGCCAAGGTTAATTAAGCAGCATCGAGCATGGTTACCAATGACCCTTCCTCGTGCTGTTCCCTACGATTAATTATAGGACAGTCTTGGCCAGTCCAGATGTTGGTGTGACATGTCCGTACCACTTTAGTTAGCGTATTTTTACTTTCTTCTCTGAAGTCAGGAGCTTGTCATATGGTCCAATGGCGTTTTAAAATCTGCTTTTTCACTTTTTCATTGACTGACTTACCTCTATTCCCCTTAACTACTCCCTCTCCTCCTGAGGGGACACGATAGCTCAGTGGTCAGAGCACTCGCTTTCCCCCAAGCACCAAGGTTAAAGCAGCATCGAAGAGCACATGTTACCACTTGGATGGGTGACCTTGCGTTCGCCGCCTTGGTGGCTTTAGTACAGTCCCCCACCTCCCCCCCCCCCCCCCCCAGTTCACCCAGCTGAAAATGGCAACCTGCCCTCTTTTAGGGTCAGGGAAGGTTAAAGCAGCGAGGGAGAGGAAATGGGCGCGCGCCGCCCTCAATATGCTGGCCCCTGGAGAAGTGAGGTCTCTGACGCCTTGCTCCCCTACGACCGCATAGGTTATGGGGACACCTTTGCCTTCGGATGAGACTATAAACCGAGGCCCCGTGTGCGAACGCACGCAGAACCTCTTGCGCACACGTTAAATCCTGTTCCGTTTTTCGTAAGAGTAGGCCATTGTGTGCCGGTAGGAACAGATGACAGAATTGACAAAACCGCATACACACGGGGACTGGATGTAAAAAAGCACATCAGTGCTTATTCCATTATCCTCGATATTAAAAAGGGGACGGGATAGCTCAGTGGTCGGCCAGCCAAGTTAAGCAGCGTCGAGCGTGGTTACCAGTTGGATGGGTGACCGTTTGCGCGCCTTGGCTTCAGTACAGTTCCCCCAGTTCACCCAGCTGTAAATGGGTACCTGCCCTCTTTAGGGTCAGGGAAGGTAAAGCAGCGAGGGAGAGGAGATGGGCGCCGCCCTCAATATGCTGGCCCTAGAGAAGTGAGGTCTCTGACGCCTCGCTCTCCTACGACCTTATAGGTTATGGGACTCCTTTACCTTTTTTTTTACGATATTAAAAAAAAAAGTCATCTGAGCGCTTTGATTTGTTGCTTTACAAGATTCAGCGCTATATAAGTTCCATACATTATTATCATTATTATTTTTTTTATTGTTGTTATTATTATTATTATTATTATCATTTACTGGCGCGCTACTCACTTCTCCTGGTAGTGTTCATTGCTGCGGTGGAGCATCAGGTGGCGAGGCTTGGCATGGCACCGGTACAGGTTCCTGATGTCTCTGGGGATGAGGTCGGTGTCGTGGATGATGAAGCAGGTGAACTTCCCGCGCTTCTGGGACTCCACGAAGCCCACGTTAAACATCAAACAACGATTGAAGCGGTAGTCTGGCGTCTGGCCGGAGACACAACAAACAAACAAACAAAAAATAATAAATCCAAAAAAAATAAATCGAGAATTGTTTTTATTTTGGATGGGGTTGGGGTTGGGGGTGGTGGTGTGTGGGTGGAGGGGTGGGTGGTGGGTGGTGGGGTGGGGGGGGGGGGAAGAGAAAGGGTTGATGTATGTGTGTGTGTGGTGTTTGTGTTTGTGTTGTGTGTGTGTTGTGTTGTATGTGTGATGTTTGTGTAGTGATGTGTAGTGTGTTGTATATATATATATATATATATATTATATATATATATATATATATATATATATATATATATAATTATATATAATGTAAATTTGTGTGTTTGTGTTTGTTTGTGGTCTGTGGTGTGTGTGTGTAGTGCGTGTGTGTGTGTGTGTTTCTGTCTCTCTGTCTCTGTCTGTCTCTGTCTGTCTGTCTGATTGTCTCTTGTAATCAATTATTATACTGTAATGTATGACTTGAAATCATTAGTTGTGATTATTAATGATAGTCCTTCCTCAGGGCAGGGGTCAGATGAAAATAATATGTCAATGCTTATACTCTTGAGAATAAGGATTATCAATCAATGAACCAATCATTCACTCACTCACTTAATCCATCCATCCATCAATCAATCCATCGATCCATCAATCAATGAATCAATAAATCAATGAATTCACCAATCAATCAATCAATCAATTAAACAATCAATCAATCAATCAGTCTCTCTTACTGT
>CM054166.1:29542546-29555046 GCA_028751875.1 Rapana venosa
TTCTGTAATTGTCTTCGTTCCTAGATTGATCTGTACAGACAAGGAGTTAAGTTTCAAAACCTTATTTGTCACAAAACCGAACGGTGACATAGATGTTACTTAGGATCAACAGAAATAAAAGGTACGTTCTGTGTACGTAAATTTATGTAACGAAAGTGATGAGAAGAAGATTAAGGACAAACGTGTTTACGAAAATAGCCTGCAGATGAGCAACTCGAGTCATTGTTATTCTTGGGAAATGTTAATAGTGGGATGTTTAAAAATAATGCATGAGAAAAATAATAAACAGCAAACGAACCAACCAACAAACAGACGGACAAACAAGCAAGCAAGCAAACAAACAAATGTGCAAACAAACAAACCAACTAGTATTTATTTATTTATTCATTTATTGCCTTATTTATACCCCTTTAAATCACGGCACATTCCTCTACATAAAATTCGGGCTGCTCTCCCCGGAGAGGGCGCGTCGCCACAAGATCAGCGCCACCCATTACTGTTTTTTCTTTTGCCTGTCTGCAACTGTATTTGTTTCACTACCAGAGTGACCTATGTGCCAGGGACAAGTCTCTTGTTGCTGTGGGTTCTTTTACATGCACTAAATAACTATGTGTAACACACGGGACCTCAGTTTATCGTCTCATCCGAAAGACTAGCACCTAGACCACCACTCACGGTCTAGTGAATGGGGGGAAAAGTTTTGGGCCCAAACGGGGATCGAACCACCGCACATTTCCAACCCGGACTTTTCGATTTCTAGACAGGTGCGTTGCATCTAGACTACCGACCCACAGTTCAATATAAAACGAAATGAAAATTGACCGACTTTTACAATGTTTGGAGTGAATATAAGCTGTGTGTATAGAAGGCAGAATCTCCGAGGTACTTTAAAAAATAAAAATTGACATCAAATGTTGCTTTGTGTTTTCACATTTTGGGTTTCGCTGTTGTTGCTGTTGCTATTGTTTTTGTTGTTGTTGTTTGTTTTTTTGGTTTGTTTTGCTGTTTGTTGTTGCGGTTGTTGTTGTTCCTGTATTGATCTGTAAAGACTGTATTGATCCTGTATTGATCTGTTGCTGTTGTTGTTGTTGTTGTTGTTGTTGCTATTGTTGTTCTTGCTGCTGCTGTTGTTGTTGCGGTTGTTGTTGCTGTTGTTGTGTTTTATCAGAACATTCATATGATGGTATATGTAGTTAACAACTTACATTTTTCTGGTCCACTTGATTTCCATCATTCAATGAAGCAGACTGAGGTGTTTCGTATTTGGTCTGGGTATAGATAACAAAACAACATATATGTATGTATGTATATATATATATATATATATATATATATATATATATATATATATATATATATATATATATATATATATATATATAATATCGAGAGAGAGAGAGAGAGAGAGAGAGAGAGAGAGAGAGAGAGAGAGAGAGAGAGAGAGAGAGAGAGAGAGAGAGAGAGAGAGAGATAAAGTGATCAAAAAAGCACATGAACATTGCGTGTTTGTGTGTGTGTGTGTGTGTGTGTGTGTGTGTGTGTGTGTGTGTGTGTGTGTGTGTGTGTGTGTGTGCTTGTGTGTGTGGATGAATGGGTGTGTTATTCGTGTGTATGTGTGTGTAGTGTGTATGTGTGTGTAGTGTATGAGTGTGTGTGTGTGTGTGTGTGTGTGTAGGGTGGGGTTGTGCTTCCGGTGTGTAATGTTTGTGTTGTGTTGTGCTGTGTTGTGTTATGGTGTGTTGTGTTGTGTTCGTGTATAGTGTATATGTGTGGAGTGTGGTGTGTGTGTGTGTGTGTGTGTGTGTGTGTGTGTGTGTGTGTTGAGTGCGTGCGTGCGTGCGTGCGCGCGTGCGTGCGTGCGTGCACAAAGTCAAAATATAGCTACCATCATGGTGGGCATAAACGGTTACATACACAAAATCTCACCATTTGTGAACAGAACATCTTGCATGCGCACACGTTATATCCTGTTCCGCTTTTCGTAAGAGTAGGCCACTATGTTCCGGTTGAGAACAGATATCACAATTCACAAAACCGCATACATACGGGGACTGGATGTAAAAAAAAGCACATAAGTGCTTATTCCATTATCCTCGATATAAAAGAATACCAAAAAATCCCAAAACAAAACAACCTGGGTGCTCTTATTCAGGACGACAAAAAAAGAACAAAACAAGAGTGAAACATAAAATACAAAATCCACGCACACACACAACCCCCCTTACAGAAATCAATGGCTTATATTGATTTAAAAAAACACAACAGCAACTATTTCTGGGAGCCTTTGAAGCTATCTATAACCACCACCCCTCCAGAAGAAAAAAACAACAAAACAAAACCACAAAAACAAGCAAAAAATACCCCAACAATCTCAAAACCCCAACAACAACAATCAATGACATATATTGAACTCTGAAAACTTTTTTTTGTTACTTTATTTCTCGGAGAATCTATTTATTGACCCCACTTTCTCCATCCCCTCCCCCCAAAAACAAACCAAAAACCAAACAACAACAACAACAACAACAACCAATTAACCAAAACAAACAGAAACAACAACCTCAAACCCCAACAACAATAAACAACATTAAAACAACTCCCCGCCCCCCAAAAAAAAAAAAATCCAATTAAAAAAAACCCACAATAAATCCCAAAACAAGCCAAGAATCATCACCCCCAGCAAAAAAAACAACAACAAAAAAACCCAACAACAACCAAAAAACAACCCAACCAAACAACAACAACAACGAGAAACAAAAACAACAAAAGCACAAGTACAAATCCGATCCACATTTAACTTTCGACGTCTTTCTTTTTGCCGACAAACCAAACGACAACAAACAAGACTGACAGGACGTGTCCGAGGTTGTGTCCATGTACTTATTTCCTCATGTCGATTTTCTGTTGTTTTTTGTTGCTTGTGGTGTTACTTCTTGTTCTTCCTTTTTTTCTTCGCAATTCTTCTTCTTCGCAATTCTTCTTTGCATTCTTCTTCTTCTTCTTCTTTGCACTTTCTCCTTCTTCTTCTTCTTTGCATTTTCTCCTTCTTCTTCTTGTTTGCATTTTCTCCTTGTTCTTGCTCTTCTTTTTCTTTGCATTTTGCTGTTGTTGTTGTAGTTGTAGTAGTTGTTGTTTTTCTTCTTCTTCTTCTTCTTCTTCTTCTTTCTTCTTCTTCTTCTTCTTCTTCTTTCTTCTTCTCCCTCTTCTTCTCCCTCTTCTTTTTCTTCTTTGCATTCTTCTCCCTTTTCTTCTTCTTTGCATTCTTCTTCTTCTTCTTTGCTTCCTCTTCCTCCTCCTCCTTTTCCTCCTCCTTTTTCTCCTCCTCCTCCTTCTCCTCCCCCTTCTTCTCCTCCTCCTCCTCCTCCTTTTTCTTATTCTCCTCCTCCTCCTCTTTCTCCTCCTTCTCTCCTCCCCCTCCTCCTTTCTCCCCTCCTCCTCCTCCTTCTTCTCCTCCTCCGTCTTCTTCCTCCTCCTTCTTCTCCCACTCCTACTCCTCCTTCTTCTCCTTCTTCTCCTCCTCCTCCTTCTTCCTCCTCCTCCTCCTCTTCTCTTCTACTGCTACTCCTCCTTATTTTTCGGAGCCTTTACGCTGTGTTAAGTTCAGTTTACCCACTGTACTTTGAGTTCAGAGTCAAAGCTCTTTGAACCACTATGTATGCGGCTGGTCAACATGAAATTAGCAGATCAGAGCGTATTGTAGTTCCTGGCGTTTATCCCCTAATCTGGGTTAACCGTCCGTCCTATCTATCCCCCTACTGCCCCTACCCTTAAACCTAGCGCGGACCTCCCCCCCCCCCCCCTTCTCTGTTTATTTATCTCAGTCTCTGCCTGTGCCTGTGACTGTTTCTCTGTGTGTGTGTGTTTGTGTGTGTGTGTGTAGTGTGTAGTGTGTGTGTAGTGTGTAGTGTGTGTGTAGTGTGTAGTCTGTGTGTAGTATGTGTGTAGTATGTGTGTGAGTGAGTGTATATGTATGAAACTGTTCAGAAAATGTCAGGCCATATCATAACAGAACAGACCACAACAGACTATAAGATACCAGACCAGACCAGACCAGATCAGAACAGAACAGGATAGAACAGAGCAGAGCAGACCAGAACAGTACAGACCATGACAGACCAGAACAGATTACAACAGACCATTACAGAAGAGACTAGAACAGAACAGTAACATCAAAAGTAACAGAACTAAACTACTATTCAGTCTACTATTTTTCTATGTCAGGAGGACACGTTATAAGCCTTTTTTACTTGCTTTGTCACTCTTCACCATCATTTTGTATGCAATGAATGCGTCCTTTCGTTCTTTTTGATAAAAACGAACAAAAAAGATCTTAACGAAACAGACGGCTAGAACGCCAAGAGAACAGTAGTAGCAGAAGTAGTAGCCACACTTATAGGGAAACACATACACTGGCAGACAGAATAAAAAAGAAAAAAACAACCCAACATATGGGTGGCGCTGCTCTTGTGGCGACGCGCTCTCCCCGGGGAGAGCAGCCCGAATTTCACGCAGAGAAATCTGCCGTGACTTAAAGGGTGTAAAAAGTAAAACCCAAACCAAACAAGCAGCTCCTCAGACCTTACCTCAGGCAGGAATCGGGTAATGGGGAACATGACGGAGTGAGACAGAAGAATCATGCTGAGGATAACAACGATGACGATGACGACGAAACAGAACTGTTTGGAATAACGCGCAGACGTTGTGGAGTTCGTGTTGGTGGTACCCATCTGCAAAAGAAAACAAAATACAATAAACAAATTAATGTGAGATATACTATATCATTGGGGGCAGGATAGCTCAGTGGTACGGAGCACACGCTTTCCCCCTAGCTAAGGTTAAGCAGCATTGAGCGTGGTTACCACTTGGATGGATGACCGTTTGCGCACCTTGGCTTCAGTACAGTCCCCGAGTTCACCCAGTTGAAAATGGGTACCTGCCTTCTTTAGGGTCAGGGAAAGTAAAGCAGCGAGGTTAGAGGAGATGGGCGCCGCCCTCAATATGCTGGCCCCTAGAGAAGTTGAGGTCTCTGACGCCTCGCTCTCCTACGATCACATATGTTATGGTACACCTTTACCTACTATCTCATTGTTGTTGTTCGTGATGTTGTTGTTGCTGCTGTTGTTGTTGTGGTTACATTTTCCCCAGCTTGACACTCAAGGAGTCACTCAGAATAATATGCACTCTGACTCATGACACCTGAGAGTTACTGCGAGAAGGGAAGCACAGAGTAGGTAAGATGTTTATTTGTTTTTGTTATTTGTCATCCGTTTCTACTGCTACGTGATGGCTTACTCTTCCGAACGGCAGAACGAGTTTTAATGTGTGTGGAAAATGTTCCGCGTGCTTTCGCACATGGGAAGTCTCAATCGAAAGGAAAGGGATGGTTTCCTTTTTGTTATAATAATCCACTTTTATTAAGGATTGATAGCATAACATGAAAAACTGAGACGTATAAAAGACAGAAGACAATGAAAGAAATAAAGCGTTTTCAGGAAAAGTATTTGTTTACTGGAAGGCGAACCAAGTATTTTCTTATTTTTTCTCCTTTCTGAGACAATATACTGAGAGAGAGAGGGAGAGAGAGAGAGGAAGAGGGAGAGAGAGAGAGAGAGAGAGAGAGAGGAGAGAGAGAGAGAGAGAGAGAGAGAGAGAACTCTGAACTCTGAAATGGTTTAATGTACTTCGGCCTTAGGCCACAATACAGAGAAAGAGCAAGGGAGAGAGAGAGAGAGACTTACAACATGAAAATCAGAATGCTGATTGTGTGTCTGATTGTGTTTTTTGCTTTATTAATTTCATTCTTCACTTATTTGTCCTATCTGTTCACTTATTATTCTTTTATTCTGTATAACTACGCAAACACTCGTTTATCAAGTCGAGAAATTACTGAATCACTGAAGAAATCAATGACTGACTGACTCAATTCATAGAATAATTTGTAAGAAATCATTCATGCAGGTAATCCGTCAGATTAAATTACACCTGCCCTCTCCAGTAGGTCAAAAGCTGAACCAATGTTTGATCAATGGCTTGGTTTCCCTGGCGTATGGACTAGGTCATGAGCAAGGTCAATTTAGAAGGTCAACCCTCCTGGGAACCAGAAAACCTCTGACATAATTATAATTATGTTCAGTCCTCGAAAGGGGTGATGTCATCTGTAGAGCTCATCGTCAAATTTGTTTTGGTTACAGAGAAAAATGGTCACTGCTTAGGCAAAAATGTAGAAATCTTGTTCTTGTTGTTGTTATTATTGTTGTTGTTTGTTGTTGCTGAGCGTTTCATAGCTTAACATCCGAAGGGAAAGAGTGTGGGAGGGGGATTACCCAGAATATGTACTCCGAGCTGCTCAAGTCAAATCAAAGTCAAAATTAAAGACAAAAACACTTTAACCATACCACGAAGGGCAAATTACAACCCACCAGAATACCATAACGATCTCAACATAACATTTCGAATCCTAACAAGGGGCGGGATAGCCCAGTGGTTAGAATATTGCGCTCGCAATCTGACGACCTGGGTTCGATTCCCGTTCAAGGGGATATTTTCCCCCCTGGAGTTAACGTCAGTGCAGACTCCACTCTCCCCAAAAGTCCTTCGGATGAGACTATAAACCGAGGCCCCCTGTTGCGAACGCACGCAGAACATCTTGCGCACACGTTAAATCCTGTTCTGCTTTTCGTAAGAGTAGGCCATTGTGTGCCGGTGGGATCAGAAGACAAAATCAACAAAACTGCATACACACGGGGACTGGATGTAAAAACAAAGCACACAAATGCTTATTCCATTAAATATCCTCGATATAAAATAATAAATAAAATAAAGACATAAATAAATTGAGGTCGCGAGGTCGGGGGGGGAGGGGGGGGGGGGGGGGGGGGGGGGTTGAGCCCCCACTGAAACACCCGTTGTTCCATGAAGTTTCTCACCCTGAGTTTAATCTACGTCAGTACTGACTCCACTTTTCTGAAAGTCCTTTCTATCTATCTATCTATCTTTCTTCCTTTCTTTGTTTCTTCCTTCCTTCCTCCCTGCCTTCCTCCCTCCCTCCCTCCCTCCCTCCTTCCTTCCTTCCTTCCCTCCCTTTTCCTTTCTTCCTTCCTTTCTTTCATTCATTCTTTTTCCTTTTTCTTTTTACAGGGGGAAGGGATATGTATACAGTTTCTGCTGGTAAAAGAAATGTTGATATTGCTGGTGACGTCAACAGTAATCGGATTTTCAAAGCGATTGAACATATGTCTACAATAGCATTTCCTGTCCTTTACCGCCTTTTCCTAAGAAGCCACTGGCTTCCCCCCCTCGCGCGCGCGTGCGCGCGCGCGTGTGTGTGTATGTGTGTGTGTGAGTGTGTGTATGTGTATGCGTGTGTATGAGTGTGTGTATGAGTATGTATACATGTATGTATGTATGTATATATGTATGTATGTATGTATGTATGTATGTATGTATGTATGTATATAATGTATGTGTGTATGTATGTATGTGTATACGCACACACACACACACACACACACATATAATTATATATGTAATGAATATATGTGCGCGTGTGTGTGTGCGTGTGTTTATCTATCTGTCTCTCTTTCTGTCTCTCTGCCTGCCTGTCTCTCTATCTGTCTCTCTGTCTGTCTCTCACTCTGTCTCTCTATCCGTATGTCTCTCTGTCTGTCGCTCTGTTTGTCTGTCTGTCTGTCTGTCTCTATCTATCTATCTATCTATCTATCTATCTATCTATCTACCTATCTATCTATCTATCTATCTATCTATCTGTCTATCTATCTATAATGCAGATATGTGTGTCTGTGAGTGCATGTGTGTGTGCGTGTGTTTATATGTCTGTCTGTCTGTCTGTCTGTCTGTCTATCTATCTATCTATCTATCTATCTATCTATCTATCTATCTATCTATCTATCTATCTATCTATCTCTCTCTCTCTCTGTATCTATCTATCTATCTATCTATCTATCTATCTATCTATCTATCTATCTATCTATCTATCTATCTATCTTTTCGTGGCGTGTACTTATTCTCTGTCTGAGTGTCTGTCTGTCTGTCTGTCTGTCTGTTTCTCTGTCTCTATGTGACACATTTGATTTCTTTGACTGTTGTCTTTCGTTATGTCTGTCCTTTTTATTTATTTGTTGTTTGTGTGTATAGAATTATATGTTTCTACCTGATTTCATTCTCGTTTTCTTATTTTTTCTCCGTTTCCCAACGTTTTATTCATCTGAATAATGTCCTGCGATTTGTTTATCTTTCTTAGTTCTGTTTTTTTTTCTGTTTATTTATTACTTCTTTCTTTCTTTCTGATTTTTCTTTAATTTTCTTTCTTTCCATCATTCCTTTTCCTATGATTTAAACATGTTTTATTTTTGCAAAAGTGTACACAACCTAAGTAATAGGCATGTTCTGTTGCTTTTTTCGCTCTTTTTTTCTTTCTTTCTTTTCTTTTCTTTTTTTGTCTTTCTTCCTTTGTTTGTTTCTGTTTTTCTTTTTCTTTTTTCTGTCTTATTTCTGTCTTTCTTTTGTTTGTTTGTTTGTTTCCTTCTTTCTTTCTGTCGCTCTAATTTTCTTTCTTTCTGTCTTTCGTTATTTCTGTCTCTGTCTTTCTTTTCTTTTTCTTTTCTTTCTTTCTTTCTTTCTCACTCTCTCTCTTTTCTCTCTCTCTCTCTCTCTCTCTCTCTCTCTCTCTCTCTCTCTCTCTCTCTCCCTTTCTTTCCTTTTTTCTTTCTCTTTCTGTCTGTCTGTGTGATTATCTGTCTGTCTGTCTGTCTTTCTTTCTTTGCCTTTCTCTCGCTCTCTCTCTCTCTCTCTCTCTCTTTCTTTTTTCTTTCTATTTCAGTCAGTCTGTCTGTCTGACTCTCTCTCTCTCTCTCTCTCTCTCTCTCTCTCTCTCTCTCTCTCTCTCTCTCCCTCTTTCTCTCTCTGTGTTCCTAAGTCCTTCGGATGAGACTATAAACCGAGGCCCCGTGTGCGAACGCTCGCAAAACATCTTGCGCACACGTTAAATCCTGTTCCGCTTTTCGTAAGAGTAGGCCATTGTGTGCCAGTGGGAACAGATGACAGCATTTACATAACCGCATACACACGGGGACTGGATGTAAAAAAGCACGTGGGTGCTTATTCCATTGTCCTCGATATAAAAGAATAAAAGAAAAAAAGAAAAAATAAGTTTCAAAGTTCTCTCTCTCACTCTGTCTCTTTGTCTCTGTCTCTCTCTCTGTGTGCAATTGTGTGTTGTTATTAGTCTTGATATGCAACGATGTTACCTTCACTGCTTTCATCCTAATGTCATATTTTCTGTGTTATTTTTTTGCCATGTGCCTCAGAGTGAAATAACGATGTGCAACAGACATCCTGTGCCCATCCCAGTGTTGACAATATTATCATTATCATTATTATTACTATAACTATCATCATCATCATCATCATCATCATCATCATTATTATTATTACTATTACTATTATTATTATTATTATTATTATTATTATTATTATTGTTGTTATTGTTATTATTATTATTATTATTACAACTACCTGGTCGTCAGGACAAAATGATGCAGGAAAAGAATGTCATAAATAATTATAATGTCTGAACAGAAAGTAAAAAAAATGATTGTCAGGTTTGCTTGAAAACAACAAGCACAGAGAACAGGCGAGAGAGAGAGAGAGAGAGAGAGGAGAGAGAGAGAGAGAGAGAGAGAGAGAGAGAGAGAGAGAGAGAGAGAGAGAGGAGAGAGAGAGAGAGAGAGGAGAGAGAACTCTGAACTCTGAACTCTGAAATGATTTAATGTACATTGGCCTTGGACCACAATACATTTGTTGGGCTCAGGATGGAACAGTGAGTTCATTCATATCACTGGCAAAACAAATGCACAAACAAATAATGATTTATGACTGATTAAAGAAGAAATACACACAAATAAAGATAGCGAACTCATACAAAAAGATGATGTCAGTAACTAAGACTGAATACAGAAGAAAATTACATGATTATAAACCTTTAATCAACCATAACCCAATCATAGAGAGAATATGCTATCTAAGAAAAATCATCCATATTGAGTATATCAAATCGTAGCAGTTTTTCAATAAAGTGTTTGAGAGAGAGAGTGAGAAACTCTCTGAAACTATGAAATGATTTAATTGCACATTGGCCTTAGGCCACAATACAATATAGAAAAGAAAAAAGGAAAATATCTTATTTAGCAGCACCTATCTATATTCTACAATCATTGGTTACCTGAAAATCATATACATCTCATACCTACTACGGTTCAAATTATAAGGATAGTTGTCAAATCACAGTTTTCATTTCACATATACTGAAATGATCAGTCATAGACATTAGTATAAAAGGGGGAGATACAGAAAATCATGATCATGTTATGCCACGAATTCTTAATAATACGCAATATAAACAAAGGTGAAAATGTTTACGTGGTTTAACAGACGTACATCATAGGATTGATTACCTTGTAGACTTAAAGTATTTTTTCCGCCTATTGCTTGCATGAAACACAAATCTAGATAAATTGTATCTGTGGATAGGATCAGTGGCTCTAAGTAACATGTGCAGAGGAAGTTCTTTTGACTCTTTTAGAAATTTGACCCTTAAATCTTCAAACGTAGCACAAAATAACACAAAATGTTTTTCATTTTCGATCTGATTTTTACAAAATGGACAGAATTTATCATGGACAGATTCGCTATAGCGATGTACATTGTTATTCAGTGGGAGTACATTAAACCTCAACTGCGTGATGGCAACACGAAAACAATAATTTTCCATATCTAGAACATAACTTTCTTTTACGAATATAGTCTTAAATGATCTATATGGTTGATATCTATCTCGATCTCTTATAGTTCCTGACCATTCTTGAATAAACATATCGATGAGCCTCTGTTTAAATATGCTTAGAAACTTTTTCACATCCCCAACACCCTGCTGCAACCAAACGATGTTAAATCCAGTTAAGCATAAGATTTCTCTTATTTTCGAAACCCAGCACTGTTTTCCGGAATTGTCTAGCTGCAACAGCATTTGATACGCCTTATATGGTAACCGTTCATTATTCATTTGTAGTAATTTAAACCAATATCTTATACAGGCAGTGAATGAACTTACATAGAGAGAATACCTACACAAATCTCCATATATCATTTTGTTTAGTGTTTTGGTTGGTACACCTAAAAACCTTTTGCAGAGAGAGAGAGAGAGAGAGAGAGAGAGAGAGAGAGAGAGAGAGAGAGAGAGAGAGAGAGAGAGAGAAACAGATAGACAGAGTGAAGAAAGAGACAGAGAGACAGACAGACATAGAGAGAGGCAGGCAGACAGAGACAAAGACAGAGAGAGATACACAGAGAGAGAGAGAGAAAGAGAGAGAGAGAGAGAGAGAGGAGAGAGAGAGAGAGAGAGAGAGGAGAGAGAGAAGAGAGAGAGAGAGAGAGAGAGAGAGAGAGCAAGAGAGAAAGAGAGAGAGAGAGAGAGAGAGAGAGAGAGAGAGATTTATTCTTTTATTTCGAGGATAATGGAATAAGCACTCATGTGCTTTATTTTGAGCCAGTTCCCGTGTCTATGCAGTTTCGTAAATTTTGTCATCAGTTTCCACCGGCACACACAATGGCCTACTCTTCCGGAGAGAGAGAGAGAGAGAGAGAGAGAGAGAGAGAGAGAGAGAGAGAGAGAGAGAGAGAGAGAGAGAGAGAGACAGACAGACAGACAGACAGACAGACAGACAGACAGACAGACAGACAAACAGACAGAGACAGAGAGACAAGGAGAAAGAGAGAGAGACAGAGAGAGAGACAGAGACACAAACAGAGACACAGTCAGAGACAGAGAGACAGAGACAGACAAAGAGAGACAGAGAGACAGAGACAGACATACACAGAGACAGAGACAGACAGAGACAAAGAGAGAGGTAAGGATAAAAAAAGACAGAAACAAAGAGAGTGATAGAAAAGAGGAAACATCTTGCACAGAATAGTTCCAGAAAGCGGAGATGCTATCTGTATTATAAAAAAAAAGAACCCTAGGCATCCATCCACACGACGTGGTGGAAAAGATTCCAGTTATCAACGACTGTCTGTGAAAAAAGAAATATTTCATTGCAGTGCCAGACCGACTGACTCTTGAAGGGAAAAGTCAAGTTATCTAGCAGAACTTCCCGTAATTTAGTCATTTTTGGGGGTAGACCGACACGTAAAAACAGATAAGACTTTTGACTTGATCATACTGCTTGCAAAGTTACACATCTACAGATGCAAAATTGATAGCAAGTACCAACACTTTCTGTTTTTCAGGCACAGCTTACACAATAGATTTAAAATCGAGCAGCATAATGCAAGAATTGCTAATAATCTCATGAAGTTTGAAATACAATGGAATCAGTACAAATCATTATTTTTTGTCACATAAAGGATGAATAAAACATCAGAAAACACACAGCTTCGGACAAAAAAAATGACGTCCCATCAAGCCCTCCTGTAATGGGGGA
>CM054166.1:29557546-29565046 GCA_028751875.1 Rapana venosa
TCGGATGAGACTATAAACTGAGGCCCCGTGTGTGGTGCGAACGCACGCAGAACATCTTACGCACACGTGAAAACCTGTTCCGCTTTTCGGAAAAAGTAGGTGATTGAGTGCCGATGGGAACGGAGGACAAAATTTACAAAACTGCAAACACACGGGGATTGGATGTAAAAAAATGTACATGGATGCTTATTCCATTATCATCTCAAATAAAACAAGAAATGAAAACAATGTTTTGTCCGATCTAGAAAGACCACTCCTGGCAAATGCCGAGGTACCCACAGAGGCCCTCCAGGGATCCCAATATAGTGATGCTAACCGTGATACCCGAACATTCCACATGATTCCCCATTTGCAGAGCTGTCTGCCCCAGAGGAACTGATACTGTTCATCAACACCTTCAGCACAGAGCATTCCGGCTTTCTTTTCTTTTTTTTTTCTTTCTTTTCCTTTTTATATCGAGGATAATGGAATAAGCACTCACGTGCTTTTTTACACCCAGTCCCCGTGTGTATGCGGTTTTGTAAATTTTGTCATTTGTTCCCACCGGCACACAATGGCCTACTCTTTCGAAAAGCGAAACAGGATTTAACGTGTGCGCAAGATGTTCTGCATGCGTTCGCACGCGGGGCCTCGGTTTATAGTCTCATCCGAAGGACTCGCAAGAGGTGTACAATGAACAGCGACAGAGTGAACTGCGCCCGAGTTGTGACAGACAAAATAATATAAAAACCGTTTCTTCAAAAATCGTTCTTGTAACAAAACTATTCACAAGTTGTTTTCTTTTTGCTTGTTGTTGTTGTTCTTCTTCTTGTTGTTGTTGTTGTTGTTGTTGTTCTTCTTCTTTTTCTTCTTCTTCTTCTTCTTCTTCTTCTTCTTCTTCTTTCGTTTCTTGGCTAGATCTCCGAAGTTTCCCAAAGGGCAGATGTTTTGCATATGTGGCCATTTTTGCCCATAATAAGGTAGCCATATTTCAACTTCTGGGAGTGAATGATAACTACGACACCAATGTAATGCATTAAAAAAAATTGTCAACAGTTCTTACCAACACGAATGTCCTAACTCTTCTGAAAAGCAGAACAGGTTTGAATGTGTGCTCAAGATATTCTGCAGACGTTCGCTTCAGTTCATAGTCTCATAGGAAGACGGATAGCCTAGTGGTTAGTATATTTCGCTCGCAATCTGACAACGCGGGCTTGAATCTCGTTCCAAGTCGATTTTCCCCCTGGAGTTAACTTCAGTGCAGACTCCACTCTTCCCAAAAGTCCTTCGGATGAGACTATAAACCAAGACCCCCTGTGCGAACGCACGTAGAACATCTTGCGCACACGTTAAAATCTTGCTCCGCTTTTCGTAAGAGCAGGCCATTGTGTGCCGGTTTGAACGGATGATAGAATTTACAAAACCGCATACACACGGGGACAGGATGTAAAAAAAAGTACATGAGTGCTTATTCCATTATCCTTGATATCAAAGAATGAATAAGTAACTGAATAAATGAACAAATCAACTTTTGGGGAATTGGAGTCGGTACTGATGTTAATTTCAGGTGAAAATACACCAACAAATAAATAACTGAATCAATAAACAAACAATACAATTTGGGGGAATTGGAGTGAGTACTGATGTTAAGTGGGGACGGGATAGCTCAGTGGTCGGAGCACTCGCTTTCCCCCAGCCAAGTTAAGCAGCGTCGAGCGTGGTTACCAGTTGGATGGGTGACCGTTTGCGCGCCTTGGCTTCAGTACAGTTCCCCCAGTTCACCCAGCTGTAAATGGGTACCTGCCCTCTTTAGGGTCAGGGAAGGTAAAGCAGCGAGGGAGAGGAGATGGGCGCCGCCCTCAATAAGTGAGGTCTCTGACGCCTCGCTCCCCTACGACCTTATAGGTTATGGGACTCCTTTACCTTTTTATTTTTAACTGATTTTAATTTCATGTGAAAAAAAAGAAGAAATAACGCTCTTTGTAACGGGTATCTCATTGGTGGCTCGAACCTGGGTTCGATCCCAGGTCGTCAAATTGCAAGCGCAACGCTCTAACCACTAGACTATCCGACCACTGGGGCATCCTGCCTCTCTATGGGAGTGTCCTATTTGCGTGTAAGACTAAAAATAAAGCAATACAAAACAAACAAACAACAAACGAACAAACAAAACAGGAAAAATCCTCAAACTCACCAACAAATCCTTCCCTCCACCCCCCCCCCACCCCCCAAAAAACCCCCAAACGAACCCAACCCCCCCCCCCCCCCAAACCAAAACCAAAATACTTCATGCACACTGTTGTCATTTCAAGACAGACATAATTCCCCCCCAAAAAAAAAACCCCCACAACAACAACAAACAAACAAAAAACAAAAATAACCACACACAAAAAATCGGATATTCTATATCGACCTTGATGATAAATAGTATGGTAGAATGACGACATGCGTTACAAATCTCACCGAGGAGAGAGAGAAGAGGAGAGGAGAAGGGAGTGAGGGAGGGAGGGAGGGATGAAAAAAGGGAGGGAGGAGGGAGGTGGTGGTGTTAAATGTCGCAAGTTTTGCCCGGGGAAAGAGGAAAGAGAGAGAGGGAGAGAGAGAAAGAGAGAGAGGGAGAGAGAGAGAGAGAGAGAGAGAGAGAGAGAGAGAGAGAGAGAGAGAGACAGAGAGAGAGAGAGAGAGAGAGACAGAGAGAGAGAGAGAGAGACAGAGAGAGAGAGAGAGAGAGAGACAGAGAGAGAGAGAGAGAGAGAGAGAGAGAGAGAGAGAGAGAGAGAGAGAGAGAGAGAGAGAGAGAGACCAAAGAAAAGACAAGACAAGACAGAGAAGACAAGACAAGACAAGACGAGACAAGGAAGTGCCATTGAACAGGGTACAAGTACATAGGCACTTTCAATCCAATGCACACACGTTTCTCTTGAGCGCGTTCGCTGTATGCATGTGCTGAAGAATGTTCGCTATTTTCGGGGGTTATTTTTCGGGGGGGAGAGGGGTGGGGGTGGTGGGGGGGGGGAAGGAGAGGGAGGAGGGTATGTTTCTGCAGGCATCCAAAAAAAAAAGAAAGGATAAGAGCGTGTGAAAGGAAAACTAAATGGCATATGAAAGAAAAGAAGAAAAAGGATCAGAAAAAAAAGTCTCCGAGTAAAGATGAAAAGGTACACAAAAATAAACGGAATTTAAAAAAAGTAATAACAAACAAAACTAAAAAGCACCCCCCCAAAACAACAACAACAACATACCAACTGCAACAACAGCAACAAACCCCTAAAACCCCAGAATACAAGAATACAAAAACTGACGTAGCTGTTACGGTATAAAATACGTCACTAAATGACTAAAAACATAACTGTCACAAAGAAAAAAATAATGGGCAGTAAATGACTAAAAACGTAGCTGTCACAAAGCAAAATGCGGCTCTAAATGACTAGAAACAGAACTGTCACAAAGTAAAATGCGGCTCTAAATGACTAGAAACAGAAATGTCACAAAGCAAAACGCGGCTCTAAATGACTAAACTGTCACAAAGTCAAATGCGGCTCTAAATGACTAAAAACAGAACTGTTACACAGCAAAATGCGGCACTAAAAACAGAACTGTCACAAAGTAAAATGCGGCACTAAATGACTAGAAACAGAATTGTCACAAAGTAAAATGCGGCACTAAATGACTAAACTGTCACAAAGTAAAATAATAATAATAATGTATGGAATTTATATAGCGCTGAATCTTGTAAAGCAACAAATCAAAGCGCTCAGATTTTATTTCATACCACTTTAAGTCACGGCAGATTTCTCTCCGTGAAATTCGGGCTGCTCTCCCCGGGGAGAGCGGGAGAACGCGTCGCCACTTAGCGCTGCGCCACCCTTTCACCCTATTTTTTTTTTTTTTGTTTTGTTTTTTTTTGCTGCAGCTGTATTTGTTTCCCTATCAGAGTGGCTTTTTTCTAAGAATTTTGCCAGGGACAACTCTCTTGTTGCCGTGGGTTTTTTTACGTGCGCTAAATAATTACGTGTAACACACGGGACCTCGGTTTATCGTCTCATCCGAAAGACTAGCGCCCAGACCACCACTCATGGTCTAATGGATGGGGGAAAAATTTCCGGTCCAAACGGGGTACGAACCGCCGCAAACTTCAGACCCGGACTTTTCGCTTTCTAGACAGGCGCGTTACCTCTAGACCACCGATCCACCATGCGGCACTAAATGACTAAAAACAGAACTGTCACAGAGTAAAATGCGGAACTAAATGACTAAAAACAGAACTGTCACAGAGTAAAATGCGGAACTAAATGACTAAAAACGCAACTAAATAAATGTATATGTTATGTAAATAAGCATTGAAATAATCCACAAACACGACAAAAGGTGTTTGTGTATAAACCTTAAGTGTGAAACACGGACGACTGTGAAAAAATTACAAATAAAAAAATAAAAACATTATAATAAACAAAGAAAACAATAGCAACCCCCCCCCCCCTCAAATTATTGCCAGCCCCAAAAAAAAAGAATAAATGACGTACAAAACAATGGGAAAAGTACACAAATACAAAAGGAAACATAAACAAAACACAACATTGCGTGCTTCAAATTTCAACCGCTCAAAATATACACTGACAAATACGACCTCGAGAGGAAAAAAAGAACAACAAAATATACAACTACAGGATAGAATAGAAAAGAAAAAGGAACGACCAGAAATAAGCTTAAAAAATCCCAACAACAAACATCACCCCCCAAAAACAACAACAACAACAACAACAGAACACATAAAAAAGGATATTACAACTTTTTAAATTCCGCACACATATCTAGTTTACCTAACAAAAGAAAACAAATAGTTATTCAGTCTTCGATACGCACTTAATAAAGTACATTACAGATATGAATACATTTAAACCACATAGCAATACATCATACCCAACTGAAAAGACAAACACTGTCTTAAAACCCCCCACTATTTATCTTTTAAGTCATGGTTGGATATAGACAGCCTTTATGTTTGAGAGAGAGAGAGAGAGAAGAGAGAGGGAGAGAGGGAGAGAGAGAGAGAGAGAGAGAGAGAGAGAGAGAGAGAGAGAGAGAGAGAGACAGACAGACAGAGAGACAGAGAGAGAGAGAGACAGAGAGAGAGACAGAGAGAGAGATAGAGAGAAGAGAAAGAGAGAGAGAGAGAGAGAGAGAGAGAGACAGAGAGAGAGACAGAGAGAGAGACAGAGAGAGAGACAGAGAGAAGAGAGAGAGAGAGAGAGAGAGAGAGAGAGAGAGAGAGAGAGAGAGAGAGAGAGAGAGAGAGAGAGAGATGCTAGGGTTAATACAAGCGCCAGGCTACACTCTCTGAACACAAGTTTGCCATTCGGACTGTCATTGGTGAAAATGAGCTGAAGCATTTCCGAGACATGGTGATTGCAGTGGACACCTTAAAAGCTCTGCAAAGGTCTGAGACTTCCCATGTCATAATGTGATCCTTTTATTTTCTTAATAACTCCCCCCACCCTAAGAAAAAAAGGAGAAAAAATAACCAACCAACCAAACCAAACAAAAATCCACTGAAAAACTGTGCCAGTTATTAATGTAAGGTAAAAAAGGTAAAGGTAAAGGAGTCCCATAACCTATAAGGTCGTAGGGGAGCGAGGCGTCAGAGACCTCACTTCTCTAGGGGCCAGCATATTGAGGGCGGCGCCCATCTCCTCTCCCTCGCTGCTTTACCTTCCCTTCGGAGGACGGGATAGCTCAGTGGTCAGAGCACTCGCTTTCCCCCAGCCAAGTTAAGCAGCGTCGAGCGTGGTTACCAGTTGGATGGGTGACCGTTTGCGCGCCTTGGCTTCAGTACAGTTCCCCCAGTTCCCCCAGCTGTAAATGGGTACCTGCCCTCTTTAGGGTCAGGGAAGGTAAATTAATGTAAGCAAAGTGCTAAATAGGGAAAGGATAACTTGGTGGTCGGAGCACTCGCTTTCCCCCAGCCAAGTTAAGCAGCGTCGAGCGTGGTTACCAGTTGGACGGGTGACCACTTGCACGTCTTGGCTTCAGTACGGTCACCCAGTTCGCCCAGCTGTCAATGGGTACCTGCCCTCTTTAGGGTCAGGGAAGATAAAGCAGCGAGGGAGAGGAGATGGGCGCCGCCCTAAATATGCTGGCCCCTAGAGAAGCTGAGGTCTCTGACACCTCGTTCCCCTACGACCACATAAGTTATGGGACACCTTGACCTTTTAAAGTGTCAAGATCTACATTGATATGTTGTTATGCTTAAGAAAATACTACGTAAAATCTGTACTTCAGCCATGACAAGCCTTTTAACGTAACAATCAACACTTACATCCTCGAAGAGAAATATAAACCTAACAAAGGCGGAGTATGGCTACATCTACAGGGTAAACAACAACAACAACATCATCATCATCATCATCTACAACAACAACAACAACAACAACAACAACTTAAAAAGCAGTCGGACATGCAAAACTTCTCAACCAGTATGTACTTACGATCTTACTGTGATTTGAAGGTAAGTTGTGATATGTGTGTGATGTGGGATGTGTATGTTTGTGTGTGTGAGCGCGCGTGTGTGTGTGTGTGCGCGCGTGCGTGAGCGCGCGAGCGCGCGTATGTGTGAGTGATAGAGAGAGAATAAATTAATGAATGATCTTTATTTTTCAGAGGGTTATAAATCAGCCTCCTCATACATTTTTTTCAACCGGCTCTTGGCCCTGATTAGGGACTCTCCAAAGAAAAACAAACAAACGAACAAACAGGAGAGAGAGCGAGAGAGAGAGAGAGAGAGAGAGAAGAGAGAGAGAGAGAGAGAGAGAGAGAGAGAGAGAGAGAGAGAGAGAGAGAGAGAGAGAGAGAGAGGAGAGAAGAGAGAGAGACGCTTTGACGCTTTGACCAATTTAGTGTCATTGCCCAATATGGCCTATTGACAAGGGGGTGGGGGGTGGGGGTGGGGGTTACAGGTGACTTTCTTTTGTAAATACAAATAAATACAAGAAAAATTACATGTTGCACTTAATGATGAAAAAAACCCCAAGAGCTTTCTATGAGCGGGTATGACTTTAAGCTCTGGCATAATATCATTTCAAACTGAACACAAAATAATGTCAAGGATAAACAACAGGAACCAATAAACAATAACTAAAATAATAACAAGAACATTCTAGAATGCTATATTAGACCATACAACGAAATTGTATGTGAAATTTTCAATAAATATTTTTGCTGAAGATTACTTCGTAATCTCAGCGTAATTAGCGTACACACACACACACACACACACACACACACACACACACACACACACACACACATAAATACACACAGACAGAATGACATGACAATGACAAATTCTTTTATTTCGAGGATAATGAAATAAGCACCCATGTGCTTTTTTGCATCCAGTCCCCGCCCTTACGGATACAATATGTGCTAATAAAGTAAGCCCAATACCCATACACTCACAGAGAGCGAGAGAGAGAGAGAGAGAGAGAGAGAGAGAGAGAGAGAGAGAGAGAGAGAGAGAGAGAG
>CM054166.1:29570046-29575046 GCA_028751875.1 Rapana venosa
TGTGCATGTGAGTTCCCACCAATCTCTCTCTCTCTCTGTCTCTCGTTCTCTCTCTCTCTGTGTCTCTGTCTCTCTTATTCTCTATTTTCAGAGCAGTTAACTAGTGCTGTCTCTTATTTGACTTCCTCTATCTGTGTTCGTGTCATGAATAAATAATAATTATATGTGTGTGTAAAAGCGCCTGATTTAGAAAAAAAAAAGATTAGTTATAAAAAAGATATCTATTGTACGATAGCATGCACACACGAAACACACTACATTTTCCGTAAGTGTGTGTGTGTGTGTGGGGGGGGGGGGGGCATGGGTGTGTTTGTGTGTGTGTGTATCAAAGTCAAAAGATTTATTTGTTAGGCCACGGACCCATACAAATGGAGTTCACATCTGCATAACGTGTTATACATGTGTGTGTATATGTGTGTGTGTGTATGAGAGAGAGAGAGAGAAAAGAGATGTGTATATGCGTGTGTGCGTGAGAGAGATATAGAGATCGAGATAGAGGTGTTTGTATATATATATATATATTATATATATATATATATATATGTGTGTGTGTGTGTGTGTCAAGTCAAGTCAAAATTTTATTTCCAGATGGTACATTGAATAAGCAATGTGTGTGTGTATGTGTGTGTGTGTGTGTGTCTGTGGTGTATTGTATTGTATTATCTGTCTTTATCTTTCTATCCCTCTTTGTTTGTTTATCTCTGTAACTGCGACTCTGTCTTTCTCTGATTCTGTCTGTCTGTCTGCTGCCTCTCTGTCTGTCTGCCCCTCCTTCTCTCTCCTCCCTCCCTCCCTCCACCATCTCTCTCTCTCTCTCTCCCCTCCTCCCCTCCCTTCCTCCCCCATCCCCTCCCCCTCCCCCCTCCCCCTCTCCCCCCTCCTTCTCTCCTCCCCCTCTCTCTGTCTGTCTGTCTGTCTGTCTCTCTCTGTGTCTCTCCATGTCTCCGACTCTCTCCTCCCCCCCTCTTTCCCCCCCCCCCCCCCCTCTCTCTCCTCTCTTCTTCCCTCTTTGTGCCATTCTTTCTCCCCTTCCCTTTTTTTCTCTTCCCTCTCTCCTCTCTTTCTTTCTTCTTTCTTTTTTTCTTTCTTTCATTCTCTCTTTCTTTCTTTCTTTCTTTCTTTCTTTCTTTCTCTCTTTCTTTCTTTCTTTCTTTGTTTTCTTTTCTTTCTTTCTTCCTTTCTTTCTTTTCTTTTCTTTCTTTCTTTCTCCCTTCCTTTCTTTTTTCTTTCTTTCTTTTCTTTCTTTCTCTCTCTCTTTTCTCTCTCTTTCTTTCTCTCTTTCTTTCTTTCTTTATTTCTTTCTTTCTGTTCTCTTTCTTTCTTTCTTTCTTTTCTCTCTTTCTTTTTTCTTTCTTTCTTTCTCATCAGCTTTCTTATCTTTCTTTCTTTCTTTTTTTCTTTCTTTCTTTCTCTCTCTCTTTCTTTCTTTCATTCTCTCTTTCTTTCTTTCTTTCTTTCTTTCTTTCTTTCTTTCTTTCTCTCTCTCTCTTCTCTCTCTCTCTCTCTCTCTCTCTCTCTCTCTCTCTCTCTTCTCTCTCTCTTTCTTTCTTTCTTTCCTTTCTTTCTTTCTTTCTTCTTTCTTCTTTTCTTTCTTTCTTTCTTTTGTTTTCTTTCTTTCTTCTTTCTTTCTTTTCTTTCTTTCTTCTTTCTTTCTTCTCTTCCTTTTCTTTCTTTTCTTTCTTTCTTTCTTTCTCATCAGATGCGTAATTAAGTTCTGTTGTGTCTAGTTCAATTGTCTGTGTTCGTGATATGAATGAACTATTCGTGTTTCTGATAATCAGTGTGTGTCAATGTGTGTGCCATTGTGTGTGCCATTATGTGTGCCTGTGTTGAAATGCGATGACAGACTGTAGAAATAGTCAGAGGGTGAAGCGCATGTACTAATGAAACACGATAGCTTCTCTGTCTGTCAGTCTGTCTATCTGTCTGTCTGTCTGTCTGTCTGTCTGTCTGTCTGTGTCTGTGTCTGTGTCTGTTGCTGTGTGTGTGTGTGTGTGTGTGTGTGTGTGTGTGTGTGTGTGTGTGTGTGTGATGTTTGTTCGCGTGTGAAATTTAACTTATGTGTATGTGTGTGGATTGTATGTATGTATGCATGCATGCATGTATGTATGTATGCATGTATGTACAAATGCACGTACGTACGTACGTACGTACGTAAGTATGCATGTATGTATGTCTGTCTGTTTGCATGTATGTATGGATGTATGTATGTATGTATGTATGTATGTATGTATGTGTGTGTGTTTGGATGTATGCATGTATGTTTGCATGCACGTGTGTGTGTCAGTTTGTGTGTGTGTGTGTGAGTGTGTGTATGTGGTGTGTGTGTATGAGTGTGTGTGTGAGTGTGTACGTGTGTTTGTTTGTGCGTGTGTATAGGTATGTGTGTATGTTTGTGTGTAGCTAAGTGTGTGCGTGCGACTGTGTATTTGTGACTGTCAGTGTAAATGCGCGTGCACACGATGTGTGTGCATATATGTGCGTTAAAGCATGCGTACTATGTATGTATGAATCACACACACCACACACACACACACACACACATATACACACACACACACACACACACACATATATATATATATATATATATATATATATATATATATATATATATATATATATATATATATGTGTGTGTGTGTGTGTGTATGTGTGGTGTGTACGCGCGTGCGTGTGAGTGTGTATGTGCGTACTACGATGTCTATTATCAGAACCCGCAGACACCCGACAGCGCGCGTCCACATAAACTCCAAGAAACAAATAATAAAAGAGGAATAGCATCAGCAATAGCAACAACAGCAACAACAATAAAAAAAAAGAGAAAATAATAATACAAAAAAAAACCCCCACCAGCAATAGGGTCTGTATAACAAAAGCAGCAGCACGATCACGCCCCAGCGTTTGTCTATCCATCTTTTCTTTTTCTCTCTTCTCTCGTTTCCTCTTCTTTCTTCTCCTTTCTTTTGTTTTCCCCTTCTTCTTCTTCTTCTCTTCTTCTTCTTCTTCCCCCCTCTCTCTCTTCCCTTTCTTTTCCTTCTCCCTATTTTTTATTTACATCTTGTCTTCTTTTCTTTTCTTTTTCACATATTTTTCTCCTCCTCTCCTCTCTTCTTTTCTTCTCTTCTCTTCTCCTCTCTCTTCTCTTTCTCCTCTCTTCTCCTCTCTTCTCCTCTCTTCTCTTCTCCTCTCTTCTCTTCTCCTCTTCTCTTCTCCTTCTCTTCTCTCTCTCTTCTCCTCTCTTCTCTTCTCCTCTCCTCTCCTCTCTTCTCTTTTTATCTCTTCTCTTCTCTCCTCGTCTCTTCTATCTGGGGGACGCGATAGCCTGGTGGTTAGCGTGATGTATTCGTGATCTGTTGACCCGAGTTCGATTCTCGTTCAAGATGATTTTTCCTCTGGAGTTAACATCAGTGCCGACTTCACTCTCCCCTCAAAGTCCTTGGGATAAGACAATAAACCGAAGTCCCGTGTGCGAACGTACGCAGAACATCTTGCGCACAGGTTAAAACCCGTTCCGCTTTTAATAATAATAATAATGTATGGAATTTATATAGCGCTGAATCTTGTAAAGCAACAAATCAAAGCGCTCAGATTTCATTTCATACCACTTTAAGTCACGGCAGATTTCTCTCCGTGAAATTCGGGCTGCTCTCCCCAGGGAGAGCGGGAGAGCGCGTCGCCACAAGCGCTGCGCCACCCTTTTTTTTCCCCCATGTCTGCAACTGTATTTGTTTCCCTATCCCTTTTCAGAAGAGTAGGCGATTATGTTCCGGTGGGAACGGATGACAAAATTGACAAAACTGGTAAATAAATAAATATCTTCTATCCCTTCATCCTTTATTTCTTCTCTCATTCATTCATTCCTTAACGAGGCATAGGGACACTGCATTGGGTTGTCCAGTTAAGCCGTATCTCATCGTGCAACTTGAGAATGGCGGAGCCCATCTCTCTCCAGGTGCAGGGTGCATGCTTGGTATGTTTCTGATTCAGTAGCCTACCAAACGCTGACACGTATGATTGGAGTTTTTAACGTGTACATTCATTTTGATCTTTTACACGGAAATATACATGGTGTTGAAAATAAAGTTCTCGTAGGTCTTTTATTTATTTATTTATTTGTTTTTTTATTTATTGTTTTATATCGAGGATAGTGGAATAAGCACTCGTGTGATTTTTTTTACATCCAGTGGTATTTTTATGCGATTTTTTAAAGTTTGTCATTTGTTCCCACCGACATACAATAGCCTACTCTTCCGAAAAGCGGAACAGGATTTAACGTGTCCGCAAGATGTTCTGCGTGCGTTCACCACACGGGGTCTCAGTTTACAGTCTAATTGGAAAGACTTTTTGGGGAGAGTGGAGTCTGCACTGATGTTAAGTCCAGGAGAAAGATCCCCTTGAACGGGATTCGAACCCGGGTCGTCAGATTGCGAGCGCAATGTTCTAACCCCTAGGCTATCCTGTCCCCCCGTAGGTCTGCATTTTGAGCTGTCTTGGGAGATCCTGGGTATTGCTATATTTATTTCACTTAACGCTACAGCCGAGATTCGAACCCATGATTTCATAAACCCACAGGATAGCAGTTAAACGCTCTCGCCACTCACCTATAGCATTTTTATCAACAGCATCCACCAGTGACAGCAAAACGAACACAGGTAAAGTAATAATAATAATAATAATAAAAATATATAAAAAATAATAATAATTAATAATAATAATAATGATAATAATAATAATAACAATGTATGGATTTTATATAGCACTGAATCTTGTAAAGCAGCAAATCAAAGCGCTCAGATTTTTTTTTAAAATCGAGGATAATGGAATAAGCACTCATGTGCTTTTTTTTACATCCAGTCCCCGTGTGTATGCAGTTTTGTAAATTTTGTCATCTGTTCCCACCGGCACACAATGGCCTACTCTTTCGAAAAGCGGAACAGGATTTAACGTGTGCGCAAGATGTTCTGCAAGTACCCAACAACGCTACAACAACAACAACA
>CM054166.1:29577546-29592546 GCA_028751875.1 Rapana venosa
TCATCATTGTTTTTTTTATAAAAAAAACAACCCACCAATCTCAAACTCAAACTACAAGCACGACAAAAGGCAACTAACTCACGGACCATCATCACCTATGCTATCATATATACACCCACCCAGCCACCCCCCCACACCCCCACCCACCCACACACACCCACATTGACTGGCCAAACGGTTTAAGCCCACACATCAATACATTGTCCGAAATGAGATAGGTCAACACGGGGTGAAGACCAGCGAAAACACCCGGGTCTATTAATAGTGCCAGCCTGTTAGGTAATCTACACTACTGGACAAGGTCGTTTGCGTTTTCTTTTGGTGTGGTGTGGGTGTTTAAAAAAATTTTTTTTTAACGCGTACTAGGTAAACGCGCACTTCTTGACAGTCTTGTTTAACTGTTTGGGAATGGTATAGATGCATGTATACAAAATACATACGTACATACATACAATCATACATTCATGCAAAGCATGCATGCACACATGCGCTCACAAACATACACACACACACACACACACTCACGTGCGCACATAAAGACAAAGCGTCACAAATACAAACACAGACTACATACAGACACATACACAGACACACACACACACACAAAATATACTCACTCCCTCTTTCCCCTCACACACACATACACACACGAATCCCCCCCAACCATTCCCCCACCTTACACAAACTATAAAAAAAAACACAGCATTCTTTCAACGAAATATCTAAACCTACAACAAAACCCTTTAAACTTTGACTGGACTTGACACATTTCTTCAAACAAACAAATCAATCACACATAAAACACCAGACACAAACTACACAAAGCTCAAACATTTGATTTTTCAACCCCTTCCCCAAAAAAATTCATAAGCTTGTAATCTGAATATAAAAACAATATTCACACTGACCCCCCGCCCCCCCCCACCCCCACCAAGCTATACAAACTCTAAAGGTCAAGGACTGACCATTGTCCACTTGACAGCTCCACACCCACGTTATATAAAGCGTAGTCCACTTAGTCTAAAACGTCCACACTGAGAGAGACCGGTCAATATGTAGAGGCCAGTGTCAATACAAACACCCTACATTTAAAGCAAACGTGTACACAGCCTAGTGGTCAGAACAATGCGCTCGCAAATCTGACGACCCGGGTTCGATTCCTGTTTAAAGGGCGATATTTTCCCCTGGAGTTAACATCAGTGCCGACTCCACTCTCCCCAAAAAGTCCTGTTCGGATGAGACTATAAACCGAGGAGGCCCCGTGTGCGCAGAACACACGCAAAACATCTTACGCACACGTTAAAATCCTTTTCCGCTTTTCGGAAGAGTAGGTCATTGTGTGCTGGTGGGAACAGATGACAAAATTTACAAAACCGCATACACACGGGGACTGGATACAAAAAAGCACATAAGTGCTTATTCCACTATCTTTGATATAAAAGAATAAAATAAAAAAACAACCAAAAAAAAAACCAAACAATGGACCGACCTTGTGGCTCAGGGGAAAGAACGGGATATATGTTTTTCCCGGCTTCTAGGATTAAAAAAAAAAAGTGTGCGTTCCTCAGCTAGACCCTTGGGGTTCAGCAGTGGTGAGATTTTGGGGTATGAGTCAGGTTCTGTCCATCATTAAGGTAGCTGCATTTTGACTTCCGGGGGGAGGATGACGTCTGAACACGACGTTACTGTACGTGTGTGTGTGTGTGTGTGTGTGGGGTGTTTGTGTGTTTGTGTGTGTGTGTGTTTGTGTGTGTTGTTGTGTGTGTTTGTATGTGTTGTGTCTGTGTGTTTGTGGGTGTGTTGTGTGTGTGTGTTTGTTTGTGTGTGTGTGTGTTTGTGTGTGCGTGGTTGTGTGGTGTGTGTGTGTTTGTGTGTGTGTGGTGTGTGTGTGTTTGTGTGTGTTTTGTGTGTTGTGTGTTTTTGTGTGTGTTTGTGTGTGTGTTTGTTTGTGTTTGTGTGTGTGTTTGTGGTGTGTGTGTTTGTGTGTGTGTTTGTGTGTGTGTTTGTGTGTATTTTATGTGTGCGTTGTGTGTGTGTTTGTTTGTGTGTGTGTTTGTGTGTGTTTATTTATTTTTCTATTCTTTTATATCGAGGATAATGGAATAAGCACTCATGTGCTTTTTTACCTCCAGTCCCCGTGTGTATGCGGTTTTGTAAATTTTGTGTGTGTATTTGTGTATGTTTGTGTGTGTTTGTGTGTGTGTTTGTGTGTGCTTTTGTGTGTGCGTGTTTGTGTGTGTGTGTGAGTGGGTGTGTGTGCTTGTGTGTTTTTGTGTGTTTGTGTTGTGTGTGTGTTTGTGTATGTGTTTGTTTGTGTGTATGTGTGTGTGTTTTAAACATTTTGTCAACCTTTCCTGGCGGTTCGTAAAGGCCTACTCTTCCGAAAGGCGGAACGGGTTACCGTATGTGTAATGGGCCTGGGTTATCTCACTATTCCCCCTGGTCAGAACGTTTGACTTTCATTCCTGTGTGTCCCTCAAGTCTTGAGTTCAAACCTCGGTAGCGGTCGTCTGTTTTTAATTCATAGTGAGATTCATGACACACACACACACCACATACAGACACAGACACAGACAGACACACACACACACACGTAAACATACACGCCCAACACACACATACACACAAACACAAATATACACACAGAGACACACACACCCACTCACACACACAACACACACATACATACACACAAACACACACACACACAACACGCCACACACACACACACACACACACACAACATGCCACACACACACTCACACACACACAATACGCTACACATACACACACACACATACACACACACACACACACACACACACACACACACACACACACACACACACTTTGCCTATATTCTGCAACCAAGAGAGGAGATAAACAAATTCTTCAGAAAGTGTTTTGTATCCACTTGCTGATAATACATACTGATATGCTGCTTACCCCTCCCCCCCCTTCCTCCCCTATGATACCCCCCACCCCACCCCCCTTTCTGGGGTGAACGTTTTTGGCAGAGTAATTTCAATAATCATCTGAAGGATGTGGCTCCAACTCGACCTTTCCCTTTGACAGTCATAATTATGCATACTATTAACGCTAACGAGATAGTCTGCTTTTCGTACTCTTATTCATCAAAAGTTTTTTATTAATTATTTTATTTCGAGGATAATGGAATAAGCGCTCATGTGCTTTTTCCCCCCAGTCTCCGTGCGTATGCACTTTTGTAAATTTAGTCATCCGTTCATACCGGCACACAATGGCCTACTCTTCCGAAAAGCAGAACGGATTTTAACGTGTGCGCGCACCCTCGGTTTATAATCTCATCCGGACTTTTGGGGAGAGTGGAGTCGGCAATGATGTTAACTCCAGGGGAAAAATCCTCTTGAACGAGATTCGAACCTTGGTCAGCAGATCACGAATGCATCACTCTAACCACCAGGCTATCCCTACATTTTTTTATTTTGGCCAAAAAGTGCCCAAGATATAACAACATGAATGTCATGTCACTAGGAAGCCAGAGACGTAGGAACGCCTTGAGGTTAGATTCTTTTCTTTCTTTTTATCTTTTATTCTTTTATATCGAGGATAATGGAATAAGCACTTATTTGCTTTTTACATCCAGTCCCCGTGTGCATGCGGATTTGTGAATTCTGTCATCTGTTCCCACCGGCACACAATGGCCAACTCTTACAAAAAGCGGAACAGGATTTAACGTGTGCGCAAGATCTCCTGCGTGCGTTCGCACACAGGGCCTCGGTTTATAGTCTCATCCGAAGGACTTTTGGGGAGAGTGGAGTCGGCACTGATGTTAACTCCAGGGGAAAATATCCCCATGAACGGGAATCGAACCCGGGTCGTCAGACTGTGAGCGCAATGTTCTAACCACTAGGCTATCCCGTTGAGCTGGAGATTTCAGTATTGTACACCACTTTCAATCACGGCAGATTTCTCTACGGGAAATTCGGGCTGCTCTCCCCAGGGAGAGCGTGTCGCCACAAGAGCAGCGCCACCCATTATTTTTTTGGTTTCCTTTCCTGTTGCAACTCTTACTTGTTTTCCTATCAGAGTGGGTTTTTTCTACAGAATTTTGCCTGGGACAACTCCCTTGTGTTCTTTTAAGTGCGCTAAATATGTGTAACACACGCGACCTCGGGTTATTGTCTCATCTGAAAGACTAGCACCCAGACCACAACTCATGATCTAGTGGATGGGGCAACAGTTTCTGGCCCAAACAGGAACCCGGCCTTTCCGTTTTCTAGGCAGGTGCCTTACTTCTATTATTCAGACAAATAAGCACTCTATTAACCAGAATTTGAATTGAATTTGTTTCCGCCATACAGTTTCTAAACTTTTATTTCCCAAGTTTTACAATGAAAACTTTTTAGAAATATATGCTTTAAGCTTGAGAACATTTCGGGAAAAAACCCACTTTAAAACAAAACAAAAAAAGGATTCACAACAGAATCAGTGTCAATATCAGAAACCTTTGAAGAAAAACAAAAAACAGAATAATAATGATAATAAAAAAGGGTGGTTTCAGAATGGGCAAGGAATGAAACTTAAGATACACACACAAAAAAGAAAACCACGAAATAAAATCAACAAACAAACAAAAGCATATAAAGAAGAGAACAGCAACAGTAACAACAACAAACAAGCTGCAAACACAATAAAACACCTTAACAAGAGCAAATATAAGAACAGGGACAGCAGGAGAAGAAGAAGAAAAAACATGCAAAGAGAAAGAAGAAGAAGAAGAAAAAAATATAACAACAAAAGAAGAAGAGGAAGAATGCCAAAAAAAATGCGAATGCAAAGAAGAAGAAAAAGAAGAAAAAGAAAAAGAAGAAGAAGAAGAAGAAGAATGCAAAGAAGAAGAAGAAGAATGCAAAGAAGAAGAAGAAGAAGAATGTAAAGAAGAAGAATGCAAAGAAGAAGAAGAAGAAAAAGAAGAAGAATGCAAAGAAGAAGAATGCAAAGAAGAAGAAGAAGAAGAATGCAAAGAAGAATGCAAAGAAGAAGAAGAATGCAAAGAAGAAGAAGAAGAAGAAGAAGAAGAAGAAGAAGAAGAATGCAAAGAAGAAAAAGAAGAAGAAGAAGAAGAAGAAAAAGAATGCAAAGAAGAAGAATGCAAAAAAGAAGAAGAATGCAAAGAAGAAGAAAAAGAATGCCAAAAAGAAGAATGCAAAGAAGAAGAATGCAAAGAAGAATGCAAAGAAGAAGAATGCAAAGAAGAAGAAGAAGAAGAAGCAGAAGAAGAAGAAGATGAAGACGACGACGCCGAAGAAGAAACACAATCCTTAAAGAAGAAAAGAGACAGAGACAAGGTAGCCTAGAAGAAAAAGATGAACAAATCAATGAAGAACAGAAGAAAGAGAAACACAATCTATGAGAAAGAACAGAGAGACAGACAGAGACAAAATAATCTAGAAGTGAAAATAAAAAGGAAACAATTTAGAAAAAAAACCCAACCCGATTCTGTTTCATCTGTCCAGTTTTTGTTTGTTTGGGGTTCTTTGTTTTTGTTGTATTTGGTCTTGTGCTAGTTAAATTTTCTGTGCAAATGTGTTTTGCTTGTTGGTCTGTTTATTTAATCGGGATTTAATGAACAAAAACAACCCAACACCTTTTTAGTCGATTTGTTGGTTAGTTGACTGTTGGCTTGGTCACGTGGTTTCTGGTTGGTTAGTGGATTGGTTGGCTGGTTCGTTGTTATCTGTTGTTTGTTTTGCTGGTTGGTTGGTTATTTGATGGATTGGTTGGTTAGCTGGTTAGTTGGCTGGTTGGTCAGATGGTTTCTGATTGACTGTCTGGTTGTTAGCTATTGTTTGCTGATTAATTGATTGGTTGGTTGGCCGGTTATTTGATTGAAGGGTTGGTTAACTGGTTAGTTGGCTGGCTAGTTTGATGTTTAGTTGATAGGTTGGTTGGTTGACTGGTCAGTTGTACTGTATTATATTGCATTGCATTGGATGATTATCATTTTCTGTCATTTGTTCTTTTATTTCGCGGATAATGGAATAAGCACCCGTGTGCTGTTTGACATCCAGTCCCCGTGTATATGCAGATTTTTAAATTTTGTCATCCGTTCTTACCGGCACACAATTCCTTACTCTTCCGAATAAGCAGAACGGGTTTTAGCGTGTGTGCGAGATGTTCTGCGTGCGTTCGCACACGGGGCCTCGGTTTATAGTCTCATCCGAAGGACTTTTCAGGGAGTGGAGTTGGCACTGATGTTAACTCCAGCGCAAACATTCCTTTGTAAGGGATTGGAACTCGGGTTAGCAGTTCGCGAGTGCTATGCGCAATATTCTAACCACCAGGCTATCCCGTCCCCACTTGCATTGCATGATATTGTATTGTATGATATTATAATTATTATATTGTATCATGTTATATTGTTTGAGATTGTGAAACTATATATAGTATATGGTATATATATATCATGTTATATCATATGAAATGATATGATTACATTACATTACATTATATTTTATTATGTCATATTGTATTATATTATATTATATTGGTATTCATTAGATATTCATTCTATTAAACTGTGTTATATTCTAACACATTGCATGACATCATATTGCATTGTTTTGTTATGGCGTTGTATTGTATTCATAATACTTGCAGTCACACAGCAGATTCGCCTGCATGAAATTCGGGCAGCTCTCCCGGCGTAGAGCACATCACCACAGAAGCAGCGCCACCCATCTCTTCTTTTTTTCTCAAGACAATCGATCCATTGTTGGCTGGGTTAATCGGGCATGCATATATATATATATTTTTTCTTCTCTTTATTTCTATTCTGCTCATCAAAATGAAGCTGTGACAAGAAGAATAGACAGACACGCTGTGTATGTGATTATAGGACATGGATGAACGTGGTTTTTTTCTCTCTTTGTTTTCCTCAGCTAAAACTCCGAAGTTCACCAATCAATGATCAGATTTCTGCTTTTTTTCGGCCGGTTTTTGCCTTCCCACCATTAAGGTAGCCGCATTCTGACTTCGGGGATGATGTTTAAACACGGCAGCAGGTGTGTGTGTGTTGTGTTTGTGTGTTGTGTACGTGTGTGTTGTGTTGTGTGTGTGTGTTGTGTTTTGTGTGTTCTGTATGTGTGTGTGTTGTGTGTGTGTGTGTGTGTGTGTGTGTGTGTTGTGTGTGTTGTGTGTATGTGTGCATGTGTTGTGTGTGTGTGTGTTGTGTTGTGTGTGTTGTGTGTTGTGTGTGTTTGTGCGTGCGTGCGTGCGTGTGTGTGTGTGTATTGTGTGTTGTGTGTGTGCATGCGCGCGAGCGCGTGCGTGTGCATGTGTGTGTGTGTGTGTGTGTGTGTGTGTGTGTGTGCGCTCGCGCTCGCGCGTATGTGTGCAAACGCGCACACTTTTTGAGTATATTAATGATAATAAAAATGATAATAATAATAAAAATAAAAATAACAATAATTATATAAAAAAATAAATAAAAAATAATGTATGGGTAAAGCATCAAATCAAAGCGCTCAGATTTTTTTTAAATGCGTGTGTATGCGGTTTTTAAAATTTTGTCATCTGCTCCCACCAGCACACAATGGCCTACTCTTTCGAACAGCGGAACAGGATTTAACGTGTGCGCAAGATGTTCTGCATGCGTTCGCACACGGGGCCTCGGTTTATAGGCTCATCCGAAGGATATTTTTTTGTCATCCGTTCGTACCACAAACAAATGGCCTTTAGCCGTGTGCCCAAGAAATTCTGCATGCGTTCACACACGAAACCTCGGTTTACAGTCTCATCCAAAGGACTTTCGGGGGAGTGGTATTGGTACTGGTGTTAACTTTAGGGAAACAAATCCTCTCGAACAGGAGCACTCGAGGGTGGCTCGAACCCAGGTCTACAGATGACGAGTGCAGCAATGTTCTAACCACTAGGCTACCACCATCCCCCCTCAACAAGAAGAATTGAAAGAAAAGATCAGAACAGGAAACTGATTACACGTTGAAGATATTCTGGATGATAGTTTTCTGCGAGTTTTCTGCAAATGCTAAGAAAAGGAAATATCTGAATAGGGCTATTTTAAAAGGAGATTGGGGATTTTTTTTTCGATTTTCTTTGTTTGTTTTTGTTTTTTTTAAATTACTTTTCCTCGCAATTGTATTTCTTTCTTATAAAACATGCAGCGCGATATATAAAATATTATAGGTAAAACACATTTAACCTATTTTTTTCTTTTTCTTTTTTTCTTCTTTGTTAAAATCCATTCTCTATTTTATTACAAATTTACAATTTTTTCCCGTTATGTAAGCTGTTACGTTGTTTGTGTGTGTGTGTGTGTGTGTGTGTGTGTGTGTGTGTGTGTGTGTGTGTGTGTGTGTGTGTGTGTGTGTGTGTGTGTGTGTGTGTGTGTGTGTATTTGTTTCTTTGTTTCTTTGTCTGTCTGTGTGTGTATGTATGTGTATGTGTGTATATTTGTTTTGTTTGGTTGTGTGTGTGTGTGTGTGTGTATGTGTGTATTTGTTTGTTTGTTTGTGTGTTTGTATGAGTGTGTGTTTGTATGTGTGTGTGTGTGTGTGTGTGTGAATTGCATGCCTGAAAACATGTGAAGGAAATGTGAGGGATTTTCCCTCAGGGGTAATGCGTGGTCGAAGATGTAAACACCATTCCGTTTTTCTTCTTCGTTTTCTTTGTTTATTTCGTTCCCTCTTTCAAATCCCTTTCTTTCAATCTTACCGTTTCTTTTCCTTCTTTTTGGGGAATCTTTTTACTTTCTTTCTCTTTTTTTGTTTGTTGTTCCTCGGCTGAAGGTCTGAGGTTCGTCAATGGTGAGACTTTGCATGAGCAGCCTTCTACCTACCGTTTAGGCAGACACAGTCCGACTTCGGGATTGATGTTTACAAAACTGCCACTAGTGTGCATGTAGGACGCTTGTTTGTGTTTTGTTTGTTTTTGTGTGGTCTTTTTACATGTTGTGTGATCCGTTCCTATTGGCGCAAAATGGCCCACTGTATCGAAAGGCGGAACAGGTTTTAAAATATGCTGATAATGTTTTGCATGCGTTTTGAACACGGGACCGCGGTTTATGTAAAAGGTAAAGGTAAAGGAGTCCCATAACCTATGTGGTCGTAGGGGAGCGAGGCGTCAGAGACCTCAGCTTCTCTAGGGGCCAGCATATTGAGGTTTATATAGTCTCATTTTAAAGGACTTTTAGGCAGGGGGGGGGGGGGGGGGGGGGGGGGGGGGGGGGGGGAGTCCGTATCGATGTTAACTAAAAAGGTAAAGGTGGTCCCATAACCTGTAAGGTCGTAGGGGAGCAAGGCATCAGAGACCGCAGGTTCTCTAGGGCCAGCATATTAAGGGCGGCGCGCGCCCATCTCCTCTCCCTCGCTGCTTTACCTTCCCTGACCCTAAAGAGGGCAGGTACCCATTGACATCTGGGTGAACTGGGGGACTGTACTGAAGTCAAGGCGCGCAAACGGTCGCCCATCCAAGTGGTAACCACGCTCGATGCTGCTTAACTTGGCTGGGGGAAAGCGAGTGCTCCGACCTCTGCGCTACCCTACCTACATGAGAAAAAAAAAAACACCCTTGATTTAAACGGGTGCGTTAGTGAATCGAACCCGCTCTGTTAGACTATGAGATCAGCATTCTAGCCACTAACCTATCCCGCCCCTAACTGTTTTATGGTCTTTATCATTTCTATGTGTAGAGTTATGTATTACCTACCAACGAACTACATGCCAACTTTTGCCAAATGGCCTACACTTACGAAAAGCGGAACAGGATTTAGCGTGTGTTCGAGATGTTCTGCGTGCGTTCGCACACAGGGCCTCGGTTTATAGTCTCATCCGAAGGGCTTTACGGGGGATTGGAGTCGGCACTGATGTTAACTCCAGCGCAAACATTCCTTTGAAAGGGATTGGAACTCGGGTTAACATTTCACGAGTGCAATGCACAATACTCTAAACACCAGGCTATCCCGTCCCCACTTGCACTGCATGATATTGTATTGTATGATATAATAATTATTATATTGTATCAGGTTATATTGTTTGATATTGTGAAGCTATATATAGTATATTATATATCTATCATGTTATATGATATGATATGATATGATATGATTACATGACATTATATTGCATTACATTACATTATTTTGTATTGTATTATTTTATATTATATTATTATTTCATTATATCTTCATTCTATTAAACTGTGTTATATTCTAACACATTTTGCATGACATCATATTGCATTGTTTTGTACGCCGTTGTATTGTATTCATAATACTTGCAGTCACACTGCAGATTCGCCTGCATGAATTTCGGGCAGCTCTCCCGGCGTAGAGCACATCGCCACAGGAGCAGCGCCACCTATCTCTTCTTTTTTTCTCAGGACAATCGATCCACTGCTGGCTGGGTTTTTTTTGTATGTTTGTCCGTCGTGTCCGACGTTGACCTACAAAACAGCAGAGGAGGCAGCTGCTTAATCGGGTATGTATGTATATATATATATTTTTTTTCTTTTTTCTATTCTGCTCGTCAAAATGAAGCTGTGACAAGAAGAATAGACAGACACGCTGTGTATGTGATCATTGGACATGGATGAACGTGTTTTTTTCTCTCTTTGTTTTCCTCAGCTAAAACTCCGAAGTTCACCAATCAATGATCAGATTTCTGCTTTTTTTCGGCCGGTTTTTGCCTCCCCGCCTTTAAGGTAGCCGCATTCTGACTTCGGGGATGATGTTTAAACACGACAGCAGTGTGTGTGTGTGTGTGTGTGTGTGTACGTGTGTGTTGTGTTGTGTGTGTTTGTGTTGTGTTTTGTGTGTGTGTGTGTGTGTGTGTGTGTGTTGTGTTGTGTGTGTGTGTGTGTTGTGTGTTGTGTGTTGTGTGTGTGTTGTGTGTGTGTTGTGTGTGTGTTGTGTGTTGTGTGTGTGTGTGCGTGCGTGCGTGTGTGTGTGTGTGTGTGTGTGTGTGTTGTTTTGTATGTTGTGTGTGTGTGTGTGTGTGTTTGTGTTGTGGTGTTGTGTGTTGGTTGTGTGTGTGTGTGTTGTGTGTGTGTGTGTGTGTGTGTGTTGTGTTGTGTGTGTTGGTGTTGTGTGTGTGTGTGTGTGTTGTGTGTATGTTGTGTGTGTGTGTTGTGTTGTGTGTGTTGTGTGATTTTCGTGCGTGCGTCGTGTGTTGTGGGGTGTGTGTGTGTCTGGTATTGTGTGTTGTGTGTGTGCGTGCGCGCAAGCGCGTGCGTGTGCGTGTGTGTGTGGTGTGCGCGCGCGCGCTCGCGCGTATGTGTGCAAACGCGCACACTTGTTGAGTATATTAATGATAATAATAATAATAATAATAATAATAATAATGTATGGAATTTATATAGCACTGAATCTTGTAAAGCAACAAATCAAAGCGCTCAGATTTTTTTTAATGCGTGTGTATGCGGTTTCTAAAATTCTGTCATCTGTTCCCACCGGCACACAATGGCCTACTCTTTCAAACAGCGGAACAGGATTTAACGTGTGCGCAAGATGTTCTGCATACGTTCGCACACGGGTCCTCGGTTTATAGTCTCATCCGAAGGATATTTCTTGTCATCCGTTCGTACCTGCAACAAATGGCCTTTAGCCGTGTGCCCAAGATGTTCTGCATGCGTTCGCACACGAAACCTTGGTTTACAGTCTCATCCAAAGGACTTTCGGGGGAGTGGTATTGGTACTGGTGTTAACTTTAGGGGAAAGTTCCTCTCGAACAGGAGCACTCGAGGGTGGCTCGAACCCAGGTCTACAGATGACGAGTGCAGCAATGTTCTAACCACTAGGCTACCGACCCATCCAGCCCCCATCCTCAACAAGAAGAATTGAAAGAAAAGATCAGAACAGGAAACCGATTACACGTTGAAGATATTCTAGATGATAGTTTTCTGCGAGTTTTCTGCAAATGCTAAGAAAAGGAAATATCTGAATACGGCTATTTTAAAAGGAGATTGGGGATTTTTTTTTCGGTTTTCTTTGTTTTTGTTTTTTTAAAATTACTTTTCCTGGCCATTGTATTTCTTTCTTATAAAACATGCAGCGCGATATATAAAATATTATAGGTAAAACACATTTAACCTATTTTTTTCTTTTTCTTTTTTTCTTCTTTGTTAAAATCCATTCTCTATTTTATTACAAATTTACAATTTTTTCCCGTTATGTAAGCTGTTACGTTGTTGTGTGTGTGTGTGTGTGTGTTGTGTGTGTGTGTGTGTGTGTGTGTGTGTGTGTTGTGTTATTTGTTTCTTTGTTTTTTTGTCTGTCTGTGTGTGTATGTATGTGTATGTGTGTATATTTGTTTGTTTGGTTTGTATGTGTGTGTGTGTGTGTGAGTATTTGTTAGTTTCTTTATCTGTCAGTGTGTGTATCTATGTGTATGTGTGTATATTTGTTTTGTTTGTTTGTTTGTGGGGTGTGTGTGTGTGTGTGTTGTGTGTGTGTGTGTGTGTGTGTGTGTGTGTGTGTGTGTGGAATTGCATGCCTGAAAACATGTGAAGGAAATGTGAGGGATTTCCCTCAGGGGTAATGCGTGGTCGAAGATGTAAACACCATTCCGTTTTTCTTCTTCGTTTTCTTTGTTTATTTCGTTCCCTCTTTCAAATCCCTTTTTTTCAATCTTACCGTTTCTTTTCCTTCTTTTTGGGGAATGTTTTTACTTTCTTTCTCTTTTTTTTGTTGTTGTTCCTCGGCTGAAGGTCTGAGGTTCGTCAATGATGAGACTTTGCATGAGCAGCCTTCTACCTACCGTTTAGGCAGACACAGTCCGACTTCGGGATTGATGTTTAAAAAACTGCCACTAGTGTGCATGTAGGAGGCTTGTTTGTGTTTCGTTTTTTTGTTTGTTTTTTTGTTTGTGTTTTGTTTGTGTTTTGTTTTTTGTGTTTGTGTGGTCTTTTTACATGTTGTGTGATCCGTTCCTATTGGCGCACAATGGCCCACTGCTTACCGAAAGGTGTAACAGGTTTTAAAATATGCTGATGATGTTTTGCATGCGTTTTGAACACGGGACTGCGGTTTATATAAAAGGTAAAGGTGAAGGAGTCCCATAACCTATAAGGTCGTAGGGGAGCGAGGCGTCAGAGACCTCACTTCTCTAGTGGCCAGCATATTGAGGTTTATATAGTCTCATTTTAAAGGACTTTTAGGCAGGGGGGAGAAAGTCAGTATTGATGTTAACTAAAAGGTCAAGGTGGTCCCATAACCTGTAAGGTTCGTAGGGGAGCGAGGCGTCAGAGTCCTCAACTTCTCTAGGGGCCAGCATATTAAGGGCGGCGCGCACCCATCTCCTCTCCCTCGCTGCTTTACCTTCGCTGACCTTAAAAGAGGGAAGGTGCCCATTTACAGCTGGGTGAACTGGGAGACTGTACTGAAGTCAAGGCGCGCAAACAGTCACCCATCCAAGTGGTAACCACGCTCGATGCTGCTTAACTTTATTTGGGGGAAAGAGAGTGCTCTGACCACTGAGCTACCCTAACTACATGAGGAAAAAAATCCCCCTTGTGGAAAAAAATCCCCCTTGTGTTAGTGAATCGAACCCACTCTGTTAGACTATAGATCAGCGTTCTAACCACTAGATTATCCCGCCCCTAATTGTGTTTTGGTCTGTAATAACTCTATGTGTAGAGTTGTAACCTACCAATGAACTACATACCAACTTTTGCCAAAGCCCCCCCTTCCACTCCACCCCCACCCCCTATCAATCATCATGACTGTTTGAAATAGATATATATATATTGATGTATATATTGGTGTGTGTGTGTGTGTGTGTGTGTGTGTGTGTGTGTGTGTGTGTGTGTGTGTGTGCGTGTGCGCGCGCGCGCGAATGCGTGTGTGTGTGTGTGTGTGTTTCGATTTAGTAAAATGACAAGTAGATAGCGTCCTAAAAATGGAACCATGGACATTGTGTATGGGTTGAAAAAGTGTTTGTCACAATGTATACGTAATTGGAAATATTTTGCATGATATTATAATAGAGTGTGTATGTGTGTGTGTGTGGTGTTGTGTGTGGTTGTGTGTGTGTGTGTGTGTGTGTGTGTGTGTGTGTGTGTGTGTGTGTGCTGTTTTATATGATAAAACGTCCCTTCTTTTAGAAATTCATGCTTGTAACTCACATGATTTAATCTTGATTTTTTGTTTTTTTTAGATGAAAAGATATTAGCATTCTTTTATTGCATTTGTATTCATTTATGCGTATGGTCGCGGAAAGATAACCAAGTATTTGTTACCACGGTTTTTTTTGGTCTTTCCTCCTTCTCCTCCTCTTTCGTGTCTCAATTCACTCTTTGTTTTCAAACCTGTAAAGCCTCTGTTTTCAACCTCTGAAGACAGAGTATGGATGCATAGATATGTATATACATATATACATATACATACATACATATACATACATATATATATATATATATATATATATATATATATATATGAAGGAAGAGTATGGCTGCAGATATATATACATATATATATACTATATATATAATATATATATATATATATATAAATGGCGATGTATTTGAAAACAGCAATACATGCAGAATTCTCATAAATATACTGTGTACATAACCGTCTTACAGTAATTAACTGACGTAATGAGCGACGAAACATCATGGTTACCTATCATAGTTGTGGTAAGTACTGGAAAGCAACACTGCACGAGGACGTCTTCTCTAGTGTGTACTTAACAGTCTCGTTGTAATTAACTGGTGTTCGCAATAAACGAGACGAGAGTGCCTATCTTGAGTAATTCTGGGACTCTCAAAGTGGACAAAGCTAAAAAAAAAAAAAAGGCATCAACAAACAGCTCTCTTAGCAAACAATCGAGGAAAAGACACAGCTAAACACATTAACTCCCGTCCCCCCCCCCCCCCCCCCTGTTCCCCCTCCCCCCAAAATCCCACCCAACCAGCTGAACAAAAATCCCACACAATCACCCTACCATGAAAAAAACCTTTCACACACATGCACGCGCGCGCGCGCGTGCACACGCAGAT
>CM054166.1:29600046-29627546 GCA_028751875.1 Rapana venosa
CTCACCCTCTCTCCTTTCTCTCTCTCCACTCTCTATCTCTCTCCTATCACTCTCTCTCTCTCTCTCTCTCTCCTCTCTCTCTCTCCTCTCACTCTCTCTCTCTCTCTCTCCTATCTCTCTCTCCTCTCTCTCTCCTCTTCTCTCTCTCCCCCCCTCTCTCTCTCCTCTCTCTCTCTCGCTCCTCTCTCTCTCTCTCCCTCTCTCTCTCCACTCTCTCTCTCCTATCACTCTCTCTCTCTCCTCTCTCTCTCTCTCTCTCTCTCCTCTCTCCTTTCTCTCTCCTATCTCTCTCCGCTCTCCCCCTTTCTCTCTCTCCACTCTCTCTCTCTCTCTCTCTCTCTCTCTCTCTCTCTCTCTCTCTCTCCTCTCTCTCCTCTTCTCTCTCTCTCTCCTCTCTCTCTCTTCTCTCCCCCCTCCTCTCCACCCCCCTTTTCTCTCTCCCACTTCTCTTTTCCCTCTCACTCTCTCTCTCCCCTTCTCCCCCTTCCACCCTCTCTCTCTCTCTCCACTCTCTCCTCCCTCTCTCTCTCTCTAACTCCTCTCTCTCTCTCCCCTCTCTCTCTCTCCCATCTCTTCTACCTCCTTTCCTCTCTCTCTCTCTCACTCTCTCTCTCCTCCCATCCCCCTCTCTCTCTCTTTCCTCCACTCCTCTTATGCTCTGACAAACGCTTTGGCAGGACTGCCGTTTTTACGACGATGCATGTGCGCTGCGCGTCAGTAGAACAGACCGAAGCGTCACATCTCTTGTGTGCGCGAGTGTGCCTGCTATGTGTGTGTGTGCGTGTCGGTTCCTGTGGTCTGGGAAGAAAGACTTAGCTGTGCGTGAGCAGTGTTTGTGCCAGAATTTCTTCTCTCTCTCTCTCCCTTTTAAAAAAAAAAATCTTTTGCTTTTGGCTGCTAGAAATAACATGTGTAACTTTTTTTTTTTGGCTGATAAAGGGGGGAAAAAAAACCCTAACACCAAACAACGCAACCAAGCAACAATAAATAACAGCTACGACAACAATGAACGTGACCGACAACAATAACGACAGGATTGAAAAGGTGAGTAAGGTATGGATTTTTTTTTTTATTGGGACTGACTTTTTAATTGCGTTTTTTGGGGTTTCTCTCTTAATTTTAGGATATGGATAGCTTTATATTTGGAGTAGCTTCGTAATTACATTTTTTTCCCACTGTTCTGGTTAAGATCTGGATAGATTGTTCTTTTCGGACTTACTTCTTAATTATATTGTTTATATGCTGTTCTGGTTGATATATATAGGTAGATTTATATTTTGGACAAGCTTCTTAATTGCATTTTTACACTGTTCTGGCTAGGATATATATAGATTTATATTCGGACTTACTTCTTAACTGCATTTTTTTACACTGTTCTGGTTGATACATAGATATATTTATATTTAGACTGGCTTCTTAATTGCATTTTTACACTATTCTGGTTAGGATATAGATAGATATCTCTTCAGACTAACTATTTAATTACACTGTCTACACTGTTGTGGCTAGGATATGGATAGATCTATCTATCTATCTATCTATCTATCGATCTCTTTCTCTCTCTCCTCTCTCTATCTATCTATCTATTTTATTAGTTTGCTTTGGGGGGGGGGGGGGGGGGGGGGGGGGGAGGTTGTTGGGGGGGGGGGGGGATTGGTTTGTTTTGAAAAGGGTTTTTTTCCCCATGTTTCTACAGTGAGACTGTATGTGTTGGGTTATTATTAAGATGTATCCCTACGGGCGGGGACTGGGTGGAAAAAAGCACATGAGTGCTTATTCATTATCCTCGAAATAAAAGAATTTGTCATTGTCTATCTGTTTGTCTGTCTGTCTGTCTATCTATCTATCTATCTATCTATCTATCTATCTATCTATCTATCTATCTATCTATCTATCTATCTATCTATCTATCTATCTATCTATCTATACATCTAGCCATCTATCCATCTATCTATCTATCTATCTATCTGTCTGTCTGTCCGTCTGTCTGTCTGTCTATCTACCTATCTATGGACTAACTTCTTAACTGCATTGTTGAAACACTATTCTCGTTTGAATATCTGTTAACGCTTTGTATGATGTGTGCTATTGTTTTGATAATTAACTCATCGATTTGAGAGGTTCTGTTGAATCTTTTGACATAATAGTAGTTGGATGGTATGCATGATGGATACGTTAGTATTAGTTGGCTGTGGTATTTAATCCACGGATGGATGGATGGAGGGGTGGATGGATGGACGGGTGGATGGGTGGATGGATTGAAGGATGGTTAAGGGTGGGGGTGTTTGGGTGGGGTAGATGGGTGGGTGGATGGCTGGCTGGGTGGATGGATGCATTGTTAGGGGGTGGGGGTGGATGAAGGATAGATGGGTGGTGGATGGATGGCTGGGGATGGGTGCATTGTTAGGGGGTGGGGGGGGATGAATGGATGGATGGGGTGGATGGGTGGATAGATGGATGGTTAGGTGGGTGGATGGATATATTTACAAGAAAAGATGAATAAACTCATGGAAGAAAGGACGGAATAAGAAAGTGGAAAAGGAAAAAAAAGAAAGAAAAGTATAAAGGAGCTGTGGACGAATCAATCGCAAGATCAATCAAGAGAACTTGTCAAATGGATTGTATTTTACTTCATTATCAGCTGGTTGTTTGACTTTTTCCAAAAATAATGATTGTCAGTTTCAAAATCCATCTAAACTAACTAGTGACAGTCCGGTATTTGCCTTCTGTTGGTGTGTGTGTTTTGTGGTGTGTGTGTGTGTGCGCGCGCGCGCGCGCGCGGGGTGTGTGTGTATGTGTGTGTTTTGTGCGCGCGCGCGCGCGTGTGTGTGTATGTGTGTGTATGTGTGTGTGCATGTGTGTGCGTGTGTGTTTGTGTGTGTGTGTGTGTGTGGGGTGTGTGTGTGTGCTTCTATCTTAATTCTAATCGTTCTTCTTTCTTTTTATTCTCTCTCTCTCTCTCTCTCTCTCTCTCTCTCTCTCTCTCTCTCTCTCTTCTCTCTCTCTCTCTCTCTCTTCTCTCTCTCTCTTCTCTCTCTCTTCTTCGTTTATTGTAAAGCTATGTAGCTATGTATCTATCTATCTACGTATCTATGTATCATTTTATCTATGTACCTATCTATCTATGTATGTATCTATCTATCATCTGTCTATCTCTCTCTCTCTTCTCTATCTATCTATCTATCTATCTATCTATCTATCTATCTATCTATCTATCTATCTATCTGTCTATCTGTCTGTCTGTCTATCTATCGATTCTATCTATCTATCTATCTATCTTCTTGCTAACTTGCTTTCTTTCTTTCTTCTTTCCTTTTGTCGTCCGTCCATCCGTCCTTCCTTCATTTTTTTCCTTCCTTCCTTCCTTCCTTCTTTCCTTCCTTCTTTCTTTCTTTCCTTCCTTCCCGTGATCACCAATGACGTTTATTGATGCTGCATCGATATTGTGGTCGTGGTTACTGCTGTTGTTGTGCTTGTTGTCCTTAATGATTATTGTTGTACAGTGTGTGGTGGGTGGGGTGGGGGGGGGGGGGGGGAGGAGGAGTGGAAAATAACTTTGATTATGACGTATATGCAGCAATTATGAGACAGAGAATTCATGACTGTTTTGCACGAAACAACATTATTTTAATCAAATACACAACAGCACCAAGCAATAAACAGAAGAAAGAAAGAGAGCAGAAAAGAAAGAATGAATGAGAGCAGGAAAGACAGGATAAATGAAAGAAAGAAGAAAGAAAGGAAGAAAGAACAAGGAAGTGCGGAAAGAAAGAAAGAAAGGAGGAAATAAATAAAAAAAGAAAGAAAGGCACACAGATAGAGAGAAAGAAAGAAAGAATGAATGAAAGAAAGCAGCAAAGAAAGAAAGAAAGAAAGAAAGAAAAGAAAGAAAGGACAGAAAATAAAAGAAAATAAAAGTGAAGAAAAAAAGAACATAAGGATAAAATGAAATATATTTAATTCTGTTTGCTATTTGGAAATGATTTTTTCTCAGATTGTGCAAATCAAGGTAACAAATAGTTATTGTCTTTGCCACCTTTGAAAAAAAGAAAATAAATTATGTTTCTTATTCCTTATTTTGTGGTAATTAATTATTCGAACCATGCGAAAGTATACAATCATTATAATATTTATAACGCATACGAAAGCAAAAGTATTCTGCGGATTGTCTGATTATGTGTCCTGGGTATAGATATATACGTCTGCCTATTTTACTTGTGTGCCTGAATAAATGGAATTCAGTTTGTCTATCTGTCTGTCTGTCTGTCTGTCCGTCCGTCCGTCCGTCCGTCCGTCCGTCCGTCTGTCTGTCTGTCTGTCTGTCTGTCTGTCTGTCTGTCTATCTATCTATCTATCCATCTGTCTGTCTGTCTGTCTGTATGTATGTATGTATGTATTTATGTACGTATGGTCTGTCTATCTGTCTGGCTATCAGACATATGCATAGTGGGTCGGTGGTCTAGAGGTAACGCGCCTGTCTATAAAGCAAAAAGCCCGTTCGGAAGTGTTCGGTGGTTCGAATCCCGTTTTGGCCCGAATCTTTTCCCTCATCAATTAGACCATGAGTGGTGGTCTGGGCGCTAGTCTTTCGGATGAGAAGATAAACCGAGGTCCCGTGTGTTACATACAATTATTCAGCGTACGAAAAAAAAAACCCACGGCAACAAGAGTGTTGTCCCTGGCAAAATTCTTAAAAAAAGACACTCTGATAGGGAAACAAATACAGTTGCAGACCAAACAAAAAAGGTGGCACTGCTCTTGTGGCGACGCGCTCTCACCTGGAAGAGCAGCCCGAATTTCACGCAGAGAAATCTCGTGACTTAAAGTGGTGGTGTAAATATGTATATCTCCCTACTTGTCTGTCTGTCTATCAATATCTATGTCTGTCGTTTCATATATCCAAATGAATAACTGTCACTCTATGTGTGCATCTACCTAAGTGTTTCCCTGTTTATCTATGAGTTTACCTCCATGTCCGTTTGCCTGTCTACTTGTCTCTGTAAGTTTCTGGCTGCTTCTCTCTATCTCCCTAGGTGTCCGTTTGTCTATCTGTCTATTTTAAAGTCGCCGATTGGCTAGATATATCTATCTGAGTGTCTGTCTATCTTTGTATTGCATATAGGTTTTCTTGTTTGTACATCTGCTTATTAGGTCTGTGAGACATCTAATCTCCTTCCTAAATAGCTGATCGTCTAAGTATTTATTCGAGTGTCTGTTTATCTGTCTATATATTGACCTACATGACTATGTATTCAAAATATATACCAAAGTGTTCATTTGTCTAGCTATAACTGCACCTAAGTGCCCGTTTGTCTATCTCTGTATTTATGTAAGTGCCCGTTTGTCTGTCTATGTACCTATGTAAGTGTCCGTTTGTCTGTCTATGTACCTATGTAAGTGTCCGTTTGTCTGTCTATGTACCTATGTAAGTGTCCGTTTGTCTGTCTATGTACCTATGTAAGTGTCCGTTTGTCTATGTATGTATCTATGTAAGTGTGCGTTTGTCTATGTATGTATCTATGTAAGTGTCCGTTTGTCTGTCTATGTATGTATGTAAGTGTCCGTTTGTCTATCCGTTTGTCTATCTATGTGTCAATGTAAGTGTCCGTTTGTCTGTCTATGTGTCAATGTAAGTGTCCGTTTGTCTGTCTATGTATCTATGTAAGTGTCCGTTTGTCTATGTATCTATGTAAGTGTCCGTTTGTCTATCGATGTATCTATGTAAGTGTCCGTTTGTCTATTTATGTATCTATGTAATGACCGTTTGTCTATGTATTTATGTAAGTGTGCGTTTGTCTATCTATGTATGTATCTATGTAAGTGTGCGTTTGTCTATCTATGTATGTATCTATGTAAGTGTCCGTTTGTTTATCTATCTCTGTATCTATGTAAGTGCCTGTTTGTCTATCTATGTATCTATGTAAGTGTCCGTTTGTCTATCTATGTATCTATGTAATTGTCCGTTTGTCTATCTATGTGTTTATCTAAGAGCGCATTTGTCTATCTTTGTATTTATCTGAGAATGCGTTTGTCTATCTGTGTATCTATGTAAGTGTCCATTTCTCTATCTATGTATTTATTGAAGTGCCTGTTTGTCTATATATGTATGTATCTGTGTATCTGTGTAAGTGTCCGTTTGTATATCTATGTATTTATGTAAGCGTGCGTTTGTCTATCTATCTCTGTAAGTGTCCGTTTGTTTATCTACCTCTGTATCTATGTAAGTGCCCGTTTGTCTGTCTATGTATCTATGTAAGTGTCCATTTGTCTATCTATGTATCTATGTAAGTTTGCTTTTGTCGCTCTATGTATCTATGTAATTGTCCGTTTGTCTATGTATGTATTTATCTAAGAGTGCGTTTGCCTATCTATGTATTTATCTAAGAGTGCGTTTGTCTATCTATGTATTCATTTCAGAGTGCGTTTGTCTATCTATGTATTTATCTAGAAGTGCGTTTGTCTATCTATGTATTTAGCTAAGAGTGCGTTTGTCTATCTATGTATTTATCTAAGAGTGGGTTTGTCTATCTATGTATTTATCTAAGAGTGGGTTTGTCTATCTATGTACCTATGTAAGTGTCCATTTGTCTGTCTATGTATCCATGTAAGTGTGCGTTTCTCTTTCTATGTATGTATCTATGTAAGTGTGCGTTTGCCTATCTATGTATCTATGTAAGTGTGCGTTTGTCTATCTATGTATCTATGTAAGTATGCGTTTGTCTATGTATGTATCTATGTAAGTGTACGTTTGTCTGTCTATGTATCTATGTAAGTGTACGTTTGTCTGTCTATGTGTCTATATAAGTGTTCGTTTGTCAATCTATGCATTTATCTAAGAGTGCGTTTGTCTATCTGTGTATCTATGTAAGTGTCCATTTGTCTATCTATTTATCTATGTAAGTGTCCGTTTGTCTATCAATGTATGTATCTATGTAAGTGTCCGTTTGTCTATCTATGTATCTATGTAAGTGTCCATTTGTCTATCTATGTATCTATGTAAGTGTGCGTTTGTCTAGTGATGTATGTATCTCTGGAAGTGTCCTTTTTTCTATCTCTCTCTGTATCTATGTAAGTGTCCGTTTGTCTATGTATGTATCTATGTAAGTGTCCGTTTGTCTATGTATGTATCTATGTAAGTGCTCGTTTGTCTATCTATGTATCTATGTAAGTGCCCGTTTGTCTATCTATGGATCTATGTAAGTGTCCATTTGTCTATCTATGCATTTATCGGAGTGTCCGTTTGTCTATCTATGTATGTACCTATGTACGTGTCCGTTTGTTTTTCTATGTACCTATGTAAGTGCCCGTTTGTCTATCTAGGTATCTATGTAAGTGTGCGTTTGTCTATCTATGTATCTATGTAAGTGTTCGTTTGTCTATGTATGTATCTATGTAAGTGTCCGTTTGTCTATCTATGTATCTATATAAGTGTCCGTTTGTCTGTCTATGTATCTATGTAGGTGTCCGTTTGTCTATCTCTGTATTATGTAAGTGTCCGTTTGTCTATGTATGTATCTATGTAAGTGTCCGTTTGTCTATCTATGTATCTATGTAAGTGTCCGTTTGTCTATCTATCTCTGTATCTATGTAAGTGCCTTTTTGTCCATCTATGTATCTGTGTAAGTGTCCGTTTGTCTATCTGTGTATCTATATAAGTGTCCGTTTGTCTATCTATGTGTTTATCTAAGAGCGCATTTGTCTATCTATGTGTTTATCTAAGAGCGCATTTGTCTATCTATGGATTTATCTGAGAATGTGTTTGTCTATCTGTGTATCTATGTAAGTGTCCATTTATCTATCTATGTATTTAACGAAGTGTCTGTTTGTCTATCTATGTATGTATCTGTGTAAGTGTCCGTTTGCATATCTATGTATTTATGTAAGTGTGCGTTTGTCTATCTATCTCAGTAAGTGTCCGTTTGTTTATCTATCTCTGTATCTATGTAAGTGCCCGTTTTTGTCTATGTTCTTGTAAGTGTCATTTGTTATCTATGTATCTATGTAAGTTTGCTTTTGTCGCTTAGTATCTATGTAAGTGTCGTTTGTCTATGTTTGTATTTTTAGTGTCTTTGTCTATGTATGTATTATCTAGAGTGCGTTTGTCAATTATGTATTTATCTAAGAGTGCGTTTGCCTATCTATGTATTTATCTAAGAGTGGGTTTGTCTATCTATGTATCTATGTAAGTGTCGTTTTCTACTTGTTCAGAGTGTCCGTTTGTCTATCTATGTATTTATCTAGAGTGCATTTGTCTATCTATGTATTTATTGTAGAATGCGTTTGTCTATCTATGTATTTATCTAAGAGTGGGTTTGTCTATCTTTGTATTTATCTAAGATGCGTTTATCTATCTGTGTATCTATGTAAGTGTCCATTTGTGTGTCTATGTATTTCTCGAAGTGTCCGTTTGTCTATCTATGTATGTATCTATGTAAGTGTGCGTTTGTCTATCTATGTATCTATGTAAGTGTCCGTTTGTCTATCTATGTATGTACCTTTGAAAGTGTCCTTTTGTCTATCTATGTATCTATGTAGAAGACCGTTTGTCTATGTATTTATGTAAGTGTCCGTTTGTCTATCTATGTGTGTATCTATGTAAGTGTCCGTTTGTCTATCTCTGTATCTATGTAAGTGTCCGTTTGTTCATCTATCTCTGTATCTATATAGGTGCCCGTTTGTCTGTCTATGTATCTATGTAAGTGTCCGTTTGTCTGTCTATGTATCTATGTAAGTGTCCGTTTGTCTATCTATATATGTGTCTATGTAAGTGTCCGTTTGTCTATGTATGTATCTATGTAAGTGTCCGTTTGTCTATCTATGTATCTATGTAAGTGTGCGTTTGTCTATGTATGTATCTATGTAAGTGTTCGTTTGTCTGTCTATGTATCTATGTAAGTGTCCATTTGTCTATCTAAATATCTATGTAAGTGTGCGTTTGTCTATCTCTGTATCTATGTAAGTGTCCGTTTGCCTATTATGTATTTATCTAAGAATGCAGTTGTCTATCTATGTATTTATCTAAGAGTGCGTTTGTCTATCTGTGTATCGATGTAAGTGTCCATTTGTCTATCTATGTATTTATCGAAGTGTCCGTTTGTCTATCTATGTATCTATGTAACAGACCGTTTTATCTATGTATCTATGTATTTATGTAAGTTTGCGTTTGTCTATCTATGTGTGTATCTATGTAAGTGTCCGTTTGTCTATCTATCTCTGTATCTATGTAAGTGTCCGTTTGTTTATCTATCTCTGTATCTATGTAAGTGCCCGTTTGTCTGTCTGTATCAATGTAAGTGTCCGTTTGTCTGTCTATGTATCTTTGTAAGTGTGCGTTTGTCTATGTATGTATCTATGTAAGTATGCGTTTGTCTATGTATGTATCTATGTAAGTGTCCGTTTGTCTGTCTATGTATCTATGTAAGTGTCCATTTGTCTATCTAAATATCTATGTAAGTGTGCGTTTGTCTATCTATGTATGTATGTAAGTGTGCGTTTGTCTATGTATCTATGTAAGTGTCCGTTTGTCTATCTATGTATCTATGTAAGTGTGCGTTTGTCTATCTATGTATCTATGTAAGTGTGCGTTTGTCTATCTATGTATCTATGTATGTGTGCGTTTGTCTATATATGTATCTATGTAAGTGTCCGTTTGTCTATGTATGTATCTATGTAAGTGTCCGTTTGTCTATATATTATGTACGCACCTAAGTGCCCCTTTATCTATGTAGCTATGTAAGTGTCCGTTTGTCTATCTATGTATCTATGTAAGTGTCTGTGTCTTCTGCGTATGCATATATCGACTTTTTCTTCTTCCTCCTCTTCCTCTTATTCTTCTTGTTCTTCTTGTTCTTCTTGTTCTTGTTCTTGTTCTTCTTGTTCTTTCTTCTTCTTCTTCTTCTTCTTCTTCTTCTTCTTCTTCTTCTTTCTTTCTTGTTCTTCTTCTTCTTCTTCTTCTTCTTTCTTCTTCTTCTTCTTCTTCTTCTTCTTCTTCTTCTTCTTCTTCTTCTTCTTCTTCTTCTTCTTCTTCTCTTCTTCGTCTTCTTCTCTTCTTCTTCTTTTTCTTCTCTTCTCTTTTCTTCTTCTTCTTCTTTTTTTTTTCTTCTTCTTCTTCTTCTTCTTCTTCTTCTTCTTCTTTTCTTCTTCTTCTTCTTCTTCTTCTTCTTCTTCTTCTTCTTCTTCTTCTTCTTCTTCTTCTTTTCTTCTTCTTCTTCTTCTTCTTCTTCATTTTCTTCTTCTTCTTTTGCTGCCTACCACTACTCTGCATTCACAAAGAATCTGGTCGCGGAAGACGTCGTTTTCAATTTCTTGTATAAGGCCATGTCTTCACAGAAGAAGAGTAGACAGAGGTCCTATCCCTTATCGTCTCCCTTATTAGGAGGAAAAAGGCAAGTCTGTACAATGTGTTGGGTTATCTGGTTGTCTTGACAATAGGGAGTAGATTAGTGCAGGCCTCAGCTGTATGTACAGTAGTTAAGGGGGCGACACACCAGGGTTCCCGACCCTGTAGGGCCCGAACAAATAGGGCCAAACAAACTGTTGTTGTTGTTGTTCTTATGCTTGTTTTTGTTCTTGTTGTTGTTGTTTTGTTGTTGTTGTTCTTCTTCTTCGCACTCTTTCTTCTTCTCTGCATTCCTCTTTAAATTCCTCTTCATCTTTACATTCTTATTTTCTTTGCATTCTTCTTTTTACATTCTTCTCCTTTGCATTCCTTTTTGCTTTTTTTCTTCGCATTCTTCTTCTTCCCATTTTTCTTCTTCGCAAATTCTTGTCCTCCTCCTCTCCTCCTCTTCTACTCCTTCCTCCTCCTCCTCCTCCTCCTCCTCCTCTCCTCCTTCCTCCTCCTCCTCCTCCTCTTCTTCTTCTTCTTCTTTTTCTTCTCCTCTCACATGACGTACGTACGCACGCATCCACACACACACACACACACACACACACATGACCACACACCACACACACACAACATACGTACACACACACTCACACATACAACACTTCCACACACAACACACACACACACACACACACACACACACACACACACACACACACACACACACACACACACACACACACACACACACACACACACACACACACACACACACACACACCCACGCACACGCTAGCGCAATCGACAAAGTGAAAAAAGGAATTTAAAGTTAGAAACTTTCGACCTCAAACTCCAGAGCATTTTAGGTGACAGACAAAATGTTCTGCCAATGCTGTGAACTGCTAAAGTAATGTCTGCACCACAGAAGACAAGTTTTTCACTCTGTCTGTCTGTATGCCTGTCTGTCTGTCTAGCTGTCCGTCTGTCTCTCTCTCTGTCTCCCTCTATCTCTCTCTGTTTCTGTGTCTCTGTCTGTGTCTGTCTGTCTGTGCCTGCCTGTTTGTCTCTCTCTCGTTTGTCTGTCTGCCTGTCTGTCTGTCTCTCTGTCTCTCTCGCTCTCTCTCTCTGTCTCTCTCTCTCTCTCTCTCTCTCTCTCTCTCTCTCTCTGCCCACACACATACAGATGAGCACCCACCCACACCATCCCCTGCACACAAATACACACAAATACACACAAACACACATGAACGTGTGACAGAATTTACAAAACCGCTTACACACGGGGACTGGAATTTTTTTAAAAGAAAGCACATAAGTGCTTATTCCATTATCCTCGATATAAAAGAATAATTAAAAAAATTAATAAGATGAAAGTCACGTACATAGTAAAATTCAGACACAGATACACACACGCGCGCGTGCGCACGCACGCACACACATGCACACAGACACACTCCACCCACTCACCTACACAAACATAGACACACACATTCACACACCACACACCACACACACTACTCACTCGTCTACACAACCATAGACACACACACACACACACCACTCATCCACCTACACAAACACACACACACACACTACTGACCCACCTACACAAACATACACACAGACACACACACTACTCACTCATCTACACAACCATAAACACACACACACACACTCATCTACCTACACAAAACACACACACACACACACACACACACACACACACACACACACACACACACACACACACACACACACACACACACAGCACACTACTGACACAAACACACACACACACACACTACTCACTCATCTACACAACCATAGACACACACACACACCACTCATCCACCCACACAAACACTGACCCACCTACACAACACACACGCACACTACTGACCCACCTACACACCACACACACACACACACACACACACACACACACACACACACACACGCACACTACTGACCCACCTACACAGACATGCACACATACACACACACACTACTCACTCATGTACACAACCATACACACACACACACCACTCATCCACCTTCACAAACACACACCACACAAACACACACACACACGCGCACACTATTGACCCACATACACAAACATATACACACACACCACACACACACACACACACATACACACACACATACACAGTCACAGTCCCATAGGACATTTGTTATAGTTACATTAACGTTAATGACTTTTTTGTTGTTGTTGTTGTTGTTGTTGTTGTTTTTTTTGGTTGTTTTTTTTCTTGTTTTTTTAAAATTCCTGTTGCATTGCCAAGTTTTTCGAGATTTTTTTTAACACCACATCCACATCTCCCGGTTTTTGTTGTTGTTTTTTTTTATAGTTTTTTTTTTTTTTAGGGGGGGGGGGGGGGGGGCGTCTAATATCACTAAAAGTGAACAGACGTAAAATTGAAGTCAACAACAACACACATACACACACACATACACACACACACCACACCACACACACACACACACACACAAACATACACACACACACACACGCACACTACTGACCCACCTACACAAACATACACACACATACACACACATATACACATATACACACACGCATACACACATACACAACCACACACACACACACACACACACACACACACACACACACACACACACACACACACACACACACACACATACACACACACACCACACACCACACACACACACACACACACACACACACACACACACACACACACACACACACACGCACACTACTGACCCACCTACACAAACATACACACACACACACCACACACACACACACACACACGCGCACACTACTGACCCACTACACCACACACACACACACACACACGCACACACACACACACACATACAGCAGGGTGAGAAAAACATCAGATCCACCCTGTAGTTTAAGGGCTTTTTCAACGACAATTTAAAACGTTCTGCCAATGTTCTCAACTGCTTAGGTGATGTTTCCCCTCCAAAAGACATGTGCTGTGTGTGTGTGTGTGTGTGTGTGTGTGTGTGTGTGTGTGTTGTGTGTGTGTGTGTTGTGTGTGTGTGTGTGTGTGTGTTTGTGTTTGTGCGTCTGTCTTTGTGCGTCTGTCTTTGTCTCTGTGCATGGTTATTTAAGCTTTATTATTTTATTTCCTTCATTTTACTCTTTTATTTTGATGATAATGGGACACAAAAAAAACCCACACTCTTTTTTCTACATCCAGTCTCCGTGTGCTTGTCTTTTAAAATATCTGTTTTGTTTAAACTATTGATTATTTATCATTGATTGCACGACTGTGTAAGATTAGGTTGAATGCATGCGCTTTGATTTGTCCTTGCAAGATATAGCGTTATATAAGTTCCATTTATTATTATTATCATCATCATCATCATCATCATCATCATCATCATCATCATCATCATCATCATATATCATCAGTAGTAGTAGTAGTAGTAGTAGTAGTAGTAGTAAGTAGTAGTAGTATCAGTTATCATTATTATATTATATTATTATTATTATTATTATTATTATTATTATTATTATTATTATTATTATTATTATTATTATTATTATTATTATTATTATTGTTTTGTTGTTGTTGTTGTTGTTGTCTTTTATAATTTTTTCATCCGTTCCCATTAGCAAGAAATGGACTACTCTTCCAAAAATGAGGAACAGATTTCAACGTGCGTTTAAGATGTTCTGCAAGTGTTTGCACAGAACGCTTCGGTCATCCGAAAGGACTTTGGCGGGAAGTGGAGTCGACACTGATGTTAACTTCATAGGGAGGGGGTTGGGGGTGGGGGTTGGGGGGGGGGGGGGGGGCTCCTTAAACGGGATTTGAACCCGGTTCTGCAGCTCTGCAGATCGCGAGCGCAATGCATAACGTTTTTATTTACTTTAGTTATTTATTATTATTTTTTTAATCGAAGATAGTGAAATAAGCACTTATGTTTTTTTTTTACATCCAGTCCCCGTGTGCATGCTGTTTTGTAAATCCTGTCATCTGTTCCCACCTGCACACAATGGCCTACTCTTACGAAAAGCGGGAACAGGACTTAATGTGCGCGCAAGATGTTCTGCGTGCGTTCGCACACTGGGCCTCGGTTAAATCCTGTTCCGCTTTTCGAAAGAGTAGGCCATTGTGTGCCGGTGGGAACAGATGACAAAATTTGCACAACTGCATACACACGGGGAGTGGATGTAAAAAAAGCACATGAGTGCTTATTCCATTATCCTCGATATAAAAGAATAAATAAATAAATAAATAAATAGCCTCATCCGAAGGACTTTTGGGGAGAGTGGAGTCTGCACTGATGTTAACTCCAGGGGAAAATACCCCCCTCGAACGGGAATCGAACACGGGTCGTCAGATTGCGAGCGCAATGTTCTAACCACTAGGCTATCCCGTCCCCACTGAAGCAATAAGAAAGAACAGAACATTACAGACTGTTCCCTAATGTATTATTCACTCAAATCCATGATGCTCTACTCAGATACCCGTTTAAAGGGGTATTATTACATTTTGTGGTTTTGCTTCGAACTAATGCTGATACTTACGACACTTTAAAATTCAGTCTCAAGACATATTTAGTTATTTCAAACCTAAGATTTTCCTCTCCTGTTTCATCTCATAGCTTGTCCCTGCCTTCAACAGCCGAAATTCTAATACCCTGCCAAAGTGTATAGCCTCTGTGTGTGTGTGTGTGTGTGTGTGTGTGCGTGCGTGCGCGTGCGTGTGTGTGTGTGGTGTGTGTGTGTGTGTGGTGTGTGTGTGTGTGCACATTTGGACTTGTTAGAACTATTAATTTGTTACTGGTTTGTATGACTGTGTAAGAATAAGTTGAATGAAAGCGCTTTAATTTGTCTCTTCAAGATATAGTGCTATATAAATTGCATTTATTATTATATTTATCATTATTATCATTATTGTACAATCCCAAATCTTTTCCACTAGACCGTGAATGGTGGACCGGGGGTAATACTCTTTTGGATCAAACAATAAACCAAGGCCCAGTGAGTAACCCGTATTTAGGGCACGTCAAATAACCCACGGCAACAACAGAGTTTTTCCCTGGCAAAAATCTGTGGAACACAGCCCACTCTGATAAGGGAAATAAATACAATTGCAGACAGAAACAAAAAAAAATATTGTATTGGGTGCAGGCGCTGATCTTGTGGCGACGTGCCCTCCCCAAGCGCCATCTATCAAGGGAGAGAATTGTTGTCTTTTAACTCTTTCCGCAAAAACAAAACAAAACAAAAAAGGCAGGACACTGGAACTCACCGAGAAGGCCGACACTAGACAAGAAGGCACAGCTAGATGACAGGAAGAAAAGGAACAGAAACCAAAGAGAAGGGAGATAGATTTTTTTCTTAAATGAAATCCTAACACATAAATTTTTTCCCCCTAGAAAGTAGTCAAGATGCTGTTGACACTGTCAGGCCTCCCCCACCCCCCTCCTCTTCCCTCCGTACCTCCCCCCCTCTCCCTCCCTCCCTGCCAGCATGGCATTCTCATTCCCCCCCCCCCCCATCCCCCTTTCAAAAAAGAAAAGTTGAGAATATGGCCAAACTTTCAACTTTGCAGGGTGTAGCTTCAATCAAAACTGGCCAGCGCTGACCCACTCTTATCTACGTAGGGAAGGAGAACGTGACATTGCAACCGCCATTTCAGCTAACTAGCCACATGTTGGTCAACACACGGCAAAAAGCAAACGCTACAGCTCCTGTGGGGCGTGTAAAAAAAAGAAAAAAGACAGAAATAAATTACCAGAGAAAAGAGGAAGCCTTAAAACACAGCAGGATACAGTCGTGTGCAGGCACACATGCAAAGAAGTAGAAGCATGCACACTTGCAATGATAAACGCACACTCAATCCCCCTCCACACACACACACACACACACGCACGCGCGCGCGCGCATGCATGCAGACATCGTACACATGAAAAAAGGGACAAGCCACGCGCACATAAGCACACACAAACACTCACGTACACACGTATCAACGTGTATACACACACACTTAAACAAATTCTCTCTCTCTCTCTCTCTCTCTCTCTCTCTCTCTCTCTCTCTCTCAGAGAGATAGAGAGAAAGAGACAGAGTATTTTTTTCCATTTGAAATCTAATTAGATTGCTTCAGCCGCGGGCCCTTTTGAAAGAGAGAGTAAACATCATGAGGCACACACCACTTAAATTATGCAAGCCAAAGCATATTGTTTTCCAAAAAAGGAAAACCCCCTAAAAAGCTACTTAATGAAAACCAACCCATAACTTTTGTTGTTTCTCTAAAGTTGAAGCCATCACATCGATAAAGCCAACAACAATGTTTGCACACAACATCGATTAGAAAGGTTTTTTAGAACATCAACACAACAATCAGTTTTTAAAACATTAAAGTTTGCATGCACTCTTTTGACATTATCATGTGAACTGAAGGAGATTGTGTGTAAGTACGGGAGATTAACAATAAGGCAAAGGTCAAAGGTGACCCATAACATATAAGGCCGTAGGAGAGCGAGGCGTCAGAGACCTCACTTCTCCAGCATATTGGGAGCGGCACCCATCTCCTCTCCCTCGCTGCTTTGCCTTCCCTGACCCTAAAGAGGGCAGGTACCCATTTACAGCTGGATGAACTGGGGGACTGTACTGAAGCCAAGGCGTTTTACCACGCTGGAGGCTGCTTAACTTTGTCTGGGGGAAAGCGAGTGCTCCGATCATTGAGCTATCACAACCCTGAGGGAATACAAGCCGAAACATGATTTTTTATAGAAAAAATATGTTCCTGATCTAATTAATGACGTAGTCTCAATTTACTTTATTCTGAGGAGTTTCGTTTGTAAGGTGATGAAGCAGGAGATCCCAAATCCTTACATATATATAAAAATGTGATCCATGTTAGGAACTGGAAAAGGTAGCAAACACAGTGCATTGCAAAAAGAAGAAGAGACAGAGACAGGGACCGACAATAATAATAATAATAATAATTATAATAATAATAACAATAACAATAATAATAATAATAATAACACGGGTAGCAACGCAAGTATATAAAAATGGGGAGTAGTAGTAGTAGGTGGTAGCAGCAGCAGCAGCAGTAGTAGTAGAAGTAATAGTAGTAGTAGTAGCAGTAGTAGTAGTAGTAGTTGTAGTAGTAGTAGTGGTAGTAGTAATGATAATAATAAATGGAATTTATATAGCGCTACATCTTGCAAAAACAAATCAAAGCGCTTCCATTCAACCCACTCCTATACATGCAACTAAGAATGATAAACAGTTTTAAACAAATTCAAATGCACACACACACACAAAGGACCAGAGACAGAGAATAAACACACCTCTACAAAAACTCCTTTAACTGTTAACAAACACTTGCGAGTAGACAGACAGGAAGACAAACTACTGAGAAAAAAAAACTAAAATAAAAACATTTTTTAATGTGATGTAGAATGATTGAAAGAGCATATTGATTGCGCAGACTGCAATATCTTTTTATTTATTTATTTAATTTTAACTCCTCTTTTGAAGTAATAAAGCAGTTGATGCTGTTTCCCCATACATCAAATTCTGTAGAGATTCTTTTTAAGAAAAAAAAAGCCTGTGAACCATTTCAAAAATCGCAAATCATGGGTCATCATATCCATAAAGAAAACTCTTTACACAAAACACACTGCATTTTAATCAGGAAACGACAATGGAAAAAGAACGCAAACACAACAACAAATACAAATTCAAACCACACTTTGAAATACGGCAAGGCCAACCACAATATCGGGGACAAACAAAGAACACCATTTTCTGCTGGAGAAAAGGGGACAGAAAAGTTTGTGGTTCGGGTTTGAAAAACTTTAAACAGGATAGAAATAAGACCCAGAGCAAATGCAAATTAACCCAAGAAGAATGGTGTGAGTTTTGTAATCAACTGAATGGGGTTTTTTTAAATACTGTGAATTTGAACGTGGTGATCTGAAAGAAAGTTTGGAAACCATCATGTCAGACACGAGAGCAGGTTGTGGTCAAGGTGACCTTGTTTTGAACATAGACAGCTGCAGGGTCACAACCCTGTTTAAAAAACAAGTGATATGTAAATAAAGCTGCAGATCCACATGACATCTGCGAAAGCCTTTTCAAACTTGTGTACTGATCTGTTGTCTTTTTTTTTAATGAAGTTTGTCTCACTGTCTTACAGTTATTGGGTCATTTCTTTAATCTGTATTTTTTTTAAACCACCAGCTTTCATGTTCCAAACAACAACAAACCCCCACAGTGAATCCAAAAGCTTTAACTGATTACAGATCCGTTGCCTTATCATCTATAGTTTGGAAACAAGTTGTGAGCACATTAATTTATGCTTTAGCATCAGCTGCCGCCACAAGTCAAGGATGCCACTGACCATTACCAGTTTGTTTACAAGTGAAACGGAAGCACAGGTGATGCAGCACTCACGATCTTGATTCATATTTACACACATCGTGACAAAAACAATTCTTCCTTGATCGATATCTTTTCATTGACTTATCTTTCACTTTCAACACGACAAATTTATTCTTAAGAAGCGGGATAGCTCAGTGGTCAGAGCACTCGCTTTCCCCCAGCCAAGGTTAAGCAGCACCGAGCATGGGTACCAATTGGATGGGTGACCGTTTGCATGCCTTGGCTCCAGTAAAGTTCCCCAGTTCACCAAGCTGTAAATGGGTACCTTCTCTCTTTAGGGTCAGGGAAGGTAAAGTAGCGAGGGAGAGGAGATGGGCGCCGCCCTCAATATGCTGGCCCCTGAAAAAGTTGAGGTTTATGATACCTCGCTCCCCCACGACCACATAGGTTATGGGACACCTTTACCTTTACCTTAAGAAGCGTCAAACCCTCCAAAGGGATTTCATTAATTGCGATTTCTTTATTCCACTATAATTATCTGCATTAACTGAACTTTTTTTCTAGGAAGAACCACTTCTATTGTTTCTTCGTTGTAGTCGCCGAAGGCTCAGACAGCAACAACTGTTATCTGTCATATGAACGAAAATGCGTCGCGCTGCCGTTCAGCACCTGACAAGTCAGGCCCAGCCCATCCGAGTTCAACATGGGAGAGAATAGTTGTTTTAAGTCTTTCTGAAAAAAAGGCAGAAGAATGGACAAGAAGGCAGAAGACAGACAAGAAAGAAATGACAGGAAGATTAGAAACAAGGCAGGAACAAAGTGTGATTAAAAAAAGAAATTTTTAGCACAGAATTTCCAGAAGGTGGGGATGCTGTTTATACTGACAGGCTCCCGGCATCCCCACGGGGGACTTCTATTGGTGTACTGCAAGGCATTGTCAAAGCTCCTGTCCTTTTGACCCTGAGTACCAACTATTGTACAGGTACCCTGGATACACCTGTCCTAAAATACACAGGCGGCCATTCTCTATCAGATATATTCAACTCAGATTCCCTTTGCTTTGACAAAGTAATAACGATTTTGAAACTAGTATAAAAAAAATCTCAATCGAGCTCTCGCTTTCCCCCCAGCCAATGTTAAGCAGCATCGAGCGTGGTGGTTACCCTATGGATGGATGGCCGTTTACACGCCTTAGCTTCAGTACAGTCCTCCAATTCCACCAGCTGTAAATGGGCACCTGCCTCTTTAGGGTCAGGGAAGGTAAAGCAGCGAGGGAGAGGAGATGGGTGCCGCTCTTAATATGCTGGCCCTTTGAGAAGCTTAGGTCTCTGCTATACCACTGAGACCACATAGGTTATTGGACACTTTTACCTTTACCTTTATCTCAATTAATACATCGGAAAAATCAAATGTAAATCCACTTTCACATAACTACATCTCAAGTTCCTGATTTGTTTCACATACATGACAAAAAGTAGAGAGAGTTCTGAAGTGGTAATGTGTTGAAAAAGTTCTGAATAAAAATTTGAATTTGAATCCAAACTGGGTTTTTTTTCTTATTCACTAAGAAATGCAAATCAAGGATTGATAAACTGCCTCCAAAACGGGCAGTCATCGAATGCTATAAAAGGTATTGTGTACCTATTGCAACGTAGCTTTGTAGAATCAATCTAGTCGTATGCGTTTGTATGCTAGTGCTGTAGTTTCAGTGTTAAAAGAACATAAGAGCATATTTGAACGAGTTGCTATGGTATGTGATGACGATGGTGGTGAATGCAAAAAAATCCTTGAAGTTCGTTGCTGGAAAATTGGAAAAAGGCCAAAGATATTGCTACAGGTCAATCACACGTGCTTTCAGAGCATTTGGAAGTTCTTCCATCTGATTGAAGATTTCTGAAGCCAAAATGGCAAACAAACAGAAGAAAAACAGTTTTATTAGCAAGTCAATTCAAGTTCCTTAAACAAAGTTGAAATTCTTTTCATTGACTGGTTTCTAATCAAGCCATGTGTCATCCAATAACAATGAGGGCCTGAGCATGCCTCTGTGCGTGCGTGTGTGTGTGCATGTGTGCATGTGTGTGTGTGTGTGTGAGACAGACAGACAGAAAGACAGACAGACAAAGACAGAGATTCAGAGAGACAGACGGGGACAGAGAAAGAGATGGAGAGAGAGCCATAGACAAAGACAGACAGTCAGACAGACCCACAGATGGGGACAGAGAGAGAAAGTGACTGAGAGAGACAGAGACACAGAAACAGAGACAGACAGACATTCAGACAGACAGACGGGGAGAGAGAGAGGGAGGGTGTGTGTGTGAGAGAGAGATGGAGAGAGAAAGATAATATTCTTTAATACGCAAGGATGAAGATCTTAACCCAAGTGTAGTCTTACAAATTGTCCTTGTAACCATTCAGCATCATAAGTCAGTAAGATAACAATTATGGAAACAGATAAAGCATCCCACACACACGCACACGCACGCACACACACACACACACACACACACACACACACACACACACACACACACACACACACACACACACACACACACACACACACACACACACACACACACATTCATCTTAAAGGACAAAAAAAGGTTTATACAAGAGATACATTCACTTAAAGGCATTGCATGCACACTAAGAGTCCTTGCAAGGTTCGACCTCTCAACCCTATTACAAAAGGCACAAGCTGGTTGAAAAAGAAGAAGAAGAACAAAACAACAACAAGAACAACAACAACAATCTGTTTACCTTATTTTTTCGGCCATATGGGGTCGGGAAACCTAGTGTGTCACCCCCTTAACTACTGTACATACAGCTGAGGCCTGCACTAATCTACTCGCTGCTGTCAAGAGGACCAGATAACCCAACACATTGTACACACTTGCCCTTTTCCTCCTAATAAGGGGAGACGATAAGGGATAGGTCCTCTGTCTATTCTTCTCCTGTGAAGACAGGGCCTTATACAAGAAATGGAAACTGACATAATCCGATCCCCAGCCAGATTCTTTGTGAATGCATGGTAGAGGTCAGCAGCAGCAGCACAAGAAGAAGAAGAATTTGAAGAAGAAGAACAATTTGAAGAAGAATTTGAAGAAGAATTTGAAGAATTTGAAGAATTTGAAGAAGAAGAAGAAGGAGGAGGAGGAAGAGAGGAGGAGGAGGAGGAGGAGGAGGAGGAGGAGGAAGAAGAAGAAGAAGAAGAAGAAGAAGAAGAAGAAGAAGAAGAAGAAGAAGAAGAAGGAGGAGGAGGAGAGAAGAAGAAGAAGAAGAAGAAGGAGAAGAAGAAGAAGAAGAAGAGGGGGAAGAAGAAGAAGAAGAAGAAGAAGAAGAAGAAGAAGAAGAAGAAGGAGAAGGAGGAGGAGAAGAAGAAGAAGAAGAAGAAGAAGAAGAAGAAGAAGAAGAAGAAGAAGAAGAAGAAGAAGAGAGAAGAAGAAGAAGAAGAGAAAGGGGGACAAGAAGTTTGCGAAGATGAAAAATGGGAAGAAGAAGAATGCGAAGAAGAAGAAAGCAAAGAGGAATGCAAAGGAGAAGAATGTAAAAAGAAGAATGCAAAGAAGAATAAGAATGTAAAGATGAAGAAGAAATTAAAGAGGAATGCAGAGAAGAAGAAAGAGTGCGAAGAAGAAGACGAAGAAGAAGGAGAATGCAAAGATGAAAGAAGAAGCATGCAAAATAGGAAAAAATGCAAGGAAGAAGAATAGAAAGAAAAAAAAAGAAGACTGCAAAGACGAACGCAAAGAAAGGAAGAAAGAAAGAACGAAAGAAAGAAAGAAAGACAATAGAAAGCAAAGAAGAAACGACGTAAAGGAAAAAGAGCACGAAAGAGAAAAACGAAAGAAAAAAGAAGAAATAAATGATGCTTATTATCCGTACGCAGCTGGGGACAAACAAAAAGCGCGCGCACAATCGCCCTTCGCCCTTATCCAGGAAGACCCACTAGTTTTCAACCAGTGCGCTCTCTTTCAATGTTAATGGGAAACCAGCCAATGTGGGAATGGAAAAGACAATGTGGAAATGATAAAGACAATGTGGGAATGGAAAAGATAATGTGAAAATGGAAAAGATAATGTGAAAATGGAAAAGACAATGTGGAAATGGAAAAGACATTGCTGAAATAGAAATGATAATGTGGAAATGGAAAAGACAATGGAAAATACAATGTGGAAATGGAAAAGACAATGTGAAAATGGAAAAGACAATGGAAAAGACAATGTGGAAATGGAAAAGACAATGTGAAAATGGAAAAGACAATGTGGAAATAGAAAAGACAATGTGGAAATGGAAAGGACAATGTGAAAATGGAAAAGACAATGTTGGAATGGAAAAGACAATGTGAAAATGGAAAAGACAATATGTAAACGGAAAAGACAAATGTGTAAATGAAAAAAAATAATGCGTAATTGGGAAAATGTGTAAATGAATAAAAACTGTGTAAAAGGAAAAATAATGTGGGAATGGAAAAAGGTGGAAATGGAAAAGATAATGTGTAAATGGAAAAGACATTGTGTAATTATGAAAATAATGTGTAAAACGGAAACACAATATGCAAATGGAAAAAAATGTGGAAGTGGAAAACATAATGTGTACATGGGAAAAAATGATATGTAAATGGAAAAATAATGTGTAAAAAGAAAAGATAATGTGTGAATGAAAAAAAATGTATACATGGAAAAGATAATGTGTAAATAATAATAATAATAATAATAATAATAATAATAATAATAATAATAATAATAATAATAATAATAATACATGGATCTTATAAAGCGCCGTATCTTGCAAAAATCAAATCAAAGCGCTTTTGTTCATCCCACTCATTCACATGCAGCCAGTTACAATTGATAGTTTTTACAAATTAAAATGTATACACACACACACGCACACACACATACACACACACACACAACACACACACACACACACACACACACCACACACACAACACACACACAACACACACACACAAAGGTTATCAACCACAGGGTGATAGGTTTGCGTTGAGAACAAGAGCAAATGAATGGACAGTGGGGAGGATCTTAGCTTTGAAATAAATGGTCTGAGTCGGATTAAAAGCATAGAAGAGGCTTGGAAAGAGAGAGGGAGGTCATTCCGATTGTGACCAGAAATAAATAGAGCGTAGGCATCGGTGGATGTTAAGTAGGTATTCTTAAGCACAGGGTTCTGCAGCGAGGGAGGGAACGAGAAGGATGTACAGGTTGAAGAATTCAGAGGTAGGAAGGCAATTATGAGCATTTGAACAGAGGGGTACTGGAATGTGTCATGGAAGATGATGTGTATGAAAGATATGTGTCAATGAAAGATTGCTCAATGGACAGACAATGGGTCATGGAACAGCAATGGGTCAATGGAACAGACAATGGGTGTGATTAGACAAGGTCAATGGAACATCACATAGGTAAATGGAACAGACAATGGGCAATGGAACAGACAATGGGTCAATGGATTAGACAATGGGTCAATGGAACAGACAATAGGTCAATGGAACAGACAATGGGTCAATGGAACAGACAATAGGTCAATGGAACAGACAATGGGTCAATGGAACAGACAATAGGTCAATGGAACAGACAATAGGTCAATGGAACAGACAATGGGTCAATGGAACAGACAATGGGTCAATGGAACAGACAATGGGTCAATGGAACAGTGCAGTGTGGGAATGGAGAGAAATATTCGGTCTTTTGTTCCTCGGCTAGGGCTCAGATTCACCAATGATCAGATTTTGCGTATGCGGCCGTTTTTGTCCATCGTGAAGGTAGCCACATTCTGACTTCGGGGATGTATGTAGGGTATGTTCTGTTTCTGAAACCCATCGATTGCTGATATGAATTACAGAATCTTTTACGTGCATAAAGATGGTTTAAAGCGACAGGAGACATGGTAGGCTGTAAAACACGAGGTGCTGCTTTGATCTTGAGAAACTGATTTTTTTTCTTCTTAAATTTTGGTCAGTGTAAAACTTGCCTACAATTGGACAATACGGATAATAGTGTCATTTAATATTATGAAACTACAAATCCTCTATATTGTTGCAGAATGAAATAAAAAAAATGATTTGAGTGTACACAATACGATTTTGTTACTTTGTAAGTGTAATTTGGGGACAGGATAGCTCAGTGGTCAGAGCACTCGCTTTTCCCCAGCTAGGTTAAACCAGCATCGATCGTGGTTACCACTTGGATGGGTGACCGTTTGCGCGCCTTGGCTTCAAGTACTGTCCCGCAGTTCACCCAGCTGTAAATGGGTACCTGCCCTCTTTAGGGTCAGGGAAGGTAAAGCAGGAAGGGAGAGGAGATGGGCGCTGCCCTCAATATGCTGGCCCTAGAGAAGCTGAGGTCTCTGGCGTCTCGCTCCCCAGCAACCGCATAGGTTATGGGAACACATTTACCATTACTTTTTATGTGAGTTAATGATGGATTTGTAGTATACGTTATCAACATTTATTTGCTGAAAGGTACAACGTGTTAGTATCTAATTCATGACCTGTTGAATAATTATGTCTCAATTAAGTTCAAAGGAGAGGAGGTAAAAACTTCCACCGATCAACCGTTGCTGCTTGACATATGAACGAAAATACGCTGCGCTGCCGTTCAGCACCTGACAAATCAGGCCCAGCACATTCGACTTCGGCATAGGAGGAAACTGCTATATTAAAATTTTTTTCTGGAAAAAAAAATGACAAGAGAAAGGACAAAGAAGGCAGAAATTAGACAAGAAGGAGGTGACAGGAAGAAAACAGGAACAAGGGAGAAACAAAGAGAGAGGTAGAAAAGAGGGAATTCCTAGCAGAGAATTTCCGGAAGGCGGAATACTATTTCACTGATAGGCTCCGGCATCCACAGGGAAGAGAGAGAGAGAGAGAGAGAGAGAGAGAAGAGAGAGAGATGAGAGAGAGAGAGGAGGGGAGAGAGAAGAGAGGAGAGAGAGAGAGGAGAAGAGAGAGAAATCAGAGATAGAGAAGAGAAACAGAGAGAGACAAAGACAGAGATACTATTTTATATCTTTCATATGAGGAGACAGACACAGAGAGAGAGAGAGAGAGAGAGAGAGAGAGAGAGAGAGAGAGAGAGAGAGAGAGAGAGAGAAACAGAGATAGAGACAGAGAAACAGAGAGAGACAAAGACAGAGATACTTATTTTTTTATTTATCTTTTCATATTGAGGAGACAGACACAGAGAGAGAAGAGAGAGACAGAGAGAGAGAGAGAGGAGAGAGAGAGAGAGAGAGAGAAGACACAGAGAGAGACAGAGAGAGAGAGAGACAGAGAAGAGAGGGAATACAGAGAGAGAGAACAGAGAGAGACAGAGAGGAGAGAGAGAGAAGGAGACAGAGACAGAGAGAGACACAGAGAGAGAGAGAAGAGAGCAGACAGAAAATCAGAGAAGAGACAGATAGACAGAGAGAGAGAGGTAGATATAGATACAGAGACAGAGAAACAGATTATAGACAGAGAGAATAAACAGAGAGACAGACAGACAGACACACAGAGCGACAGAAGACAGACAAAGAGAGAGACAGACACAGACAGAGAGACAGACAGAAAGACAGAAAGACAGAGGCACAGAGAGACAGACAGAGACAGAGAGACAGAGACAGACAGAAAGACAGACAGAGAGACAGACAGACAGACAGACAGACAGAGACAGAGAGAACTTTTCTTTGCTAACGAAATACTAGCCGAACAGGTCATCAAGTAAATGAACATACCAGCACAGTACTCATTACGGGTCCTGCCTTCCAATTGCATAGGTTCAGTAGCCTGGAGTGTAGGTATCTTATGTCTCCATCTATCCATCTCTCTCTCTGTCTGTGTCTCTGTCTCTCTGTCTCTTTCTATCTCTCTGTCTCTGCCTTTCTCTCCCTCTCTTTCTGTGTTTCTGTCTGTCTGTCTTTCTCTCCCTCTCTTTCTGTCTCTCTCTCTCTCTCTGTCTTTCTCTCCCTCTCTGTCTGTCTGTCTCTCCCTCTCTTTCTGTCTCTCTGTCTGTCTGTCTCTCTGTCTGTCTGTCTGTCTTTGTCTATGTCTTTCTCTCTTTCTCTGTCTCTATTTATGTCTGTCTCTCTCTCTTTCTGTTTCTGTGTCTCTGTCTTTCTGTCTGTCTGTCTTTCGCTCTCTGTCTTTCTCTCTGTCTCTCTCTTTCTGTCTCTCTCTGTGTCTCTGACTCTCTCTCTCTCAGTCTCTTTTTCTCTCGCTCTTTCTCTGTCTGTCTCTATGTCTGTCAGTCTGCTTTACTCACTCAATCCCTCACTCACTCACTCACTCACTCACTCATTCACTCACACACACACACACACGCATTATTATACGCAACACACACACATGTACAAAATACAAACACGCACACAAACACACACACTCACACACACACACGACCGCATAAATACGTACACGTGTAGACATACACACACTCTTAACGCGTATACACACGCGTGCATGTACACGCATTCCCGTGTATGAATGCGCAAACTCGCCACACATATACGCGCAAACACTTTCTCTCTCTCTCTCACTCTCTATCTCTCTGTCTGTCTGGACTGTCTGTGTGTCTGTCTGGTCTGTGTGTGTGTGTGTGTGTGTGTCTGTCTCTCTGTACTATAGGCACAACAGGCTAAATCACCCACATGTCCACAATGCTGAAACTCGTTCCTTCTCCCCTGCGTGTGCCTGTGACAAAGAAAACCAGACTGGCGAGCACATCCTTCAGAGGTGCACGCTATACAGCAGCGACCTGGGGAAGATTGGAT
>CM054166.1:29630046-29642546 GCA_028751875.1 Rapana venosa
AGCCGACTCCACTCTCCAAAAATGTCCTTCGGATGAGACTATAACCCGAGGTCCCGTGTGCGAACGCACGCAGAACATCTTGAGCACATGTTAAAACTCGTTCCACTTTTCGGAAGAATAGGCCATTGTGTGCCGGAGGGAACGGATGACAACATTGAAAAAACTGCATACAAACGGGGACTGGATAAAAAAGCACATGTGCTTATTCCATTATCCTCGATATAAAAAATCGCAAACAGACACACACACCACAACAGACACACACCACAACAGACACACACACTCACACTACACACACACTCACTCACTGATCACTCACTAACTCACTCACACACACACACACACACACACACACACACACACACACACACACACACACACACACACACACACACACACACACACACACACTCACATCACAACACACACACACACACACACACACCACACACACACACACACAGACACACACACACACACACTCACTCACTCGCTCAATCACTCACTCACTCACACACAACACACACACACACACACACACGCGCGCGCGCGCGCGCGCGCGCGACGCACGCACGCACACGCATGCACACATTTTCACACACACACACTCTCTCTCTGTGTCTTTCTCTCTCTCTCGTGTGTCTCTCTCTCTTTCTCTCTGTCTCTCTTTCTGTCTCTCTGCCTCTCTCTGTCTGTCTCTGTCTTTCTCTCTCAAACCTTGCGAGTAAAGAGCAACTGTTTACCGGAACAGAATAAAATCATCTTCAACGCCAAACTATCCATACTACAGGGTTACCAACACACACAACACCACACACACACATACACACACACACACACACACACCACACACACTACACTCACACACACACACACACACACTACACACACATACACACACACTCGGTCCTTACTTAAAGCCAGCCGCATAACACCCTTACTTTTACTGTATCCCTCCTCTTGTACTGACTAGAGCGTAGAGGGGAGAAAGAGCTGACTGGCGGACGGTCTCTGGCAGCAAGCTGGAAAACAAGGCCTGGCTGGGTGGGTGGGTGCAGTGGGATGGTGGTGTGGATCTTCAGGATGTCCTTCAACACCCTCCATCCAGGTCTTTTCTTCCTTGGTCGGATTCCTTTCGCCTTGTACCCTGGCATCATCCTTTTGTTTGTACATACGCTGTACTGGCAAGCTGGTGGGCTCAGTGCTATGCGTGTGTCAGATGTCCGAACTACTTGATTGTTTTGTCTCTGAATGGAGTTGAGGACAGGCGGTGTTGTGTCCCACCAGTTCTCTGATCCTGGTGTCTCTGATCATGTCCAGTCTGGTCTTGGTGACTGACGGCTCTCCTCAGACATGGCATAGATCTCTTCAGCAAGTGCTTTATCTCGCGTTCCAGGCTTTTGGTCAAGGTCCATGTCTGGCGGGATGGCTCAGTGGTCGGAGCTTTCGCTTTCCCCCAGCATAGTTTTACCAGCGTCGAGCGTGGTTACCAGTTCGTATGGGTTACCGTTAGGACGCCTTAGCTTCAGCACAGTCACCCAGTTCACCCAGCTGTAAATGGGTACCTGCCCTCTTTAGGGTCAGGGAAGGTAAAGCAGCGAGGGAGAGGAGATGGGCGCCGCCCTCAATATGCTAGCCCCTAGAGAAGTGAGGTCTCTGACGCCTCACTCCCCTACGACCTTATAGGTTATGGGACACCTCTTACTTTCACCGTGTCTGGCACTGGTAGGTCATGGCGGGAATGAAGATAGAGACCGTGAGTTTGGCTTCGGTCTCTATGATGGATGTTGGGATGTTTGAGGAGTAGGGCAAGCTGGTAGCTGGCGATGTTGGTTTTCTGTCAATCTCTCCTCTCAATCTCTCTGTTGAGACCAGAGTCTAACACACTGCGTCTTTAGATGGTGGCCCCTTTTTTCTTCATTGTTGGTTTTACTTGTTTTTCCTGCTCCTAACTATCGCGGTGATACACAACGTTAGAGTGTAGTGAAAGAAATGAAGTATTTGTGTGTTGCTGTTGCGGTTATTGGCCTACATTTGTATGTAAATGCAGAGATAGTAGTAGAGGAAAAACGTGCAGGTAACTCACTTACAATAGTAGATATCATTTATGTGTAGTTAGAAACGTAAAGCCAAGTGTTATACATACCTGATTAAAAAGTGTTTGTGATTTCTAAAAGAAATGACAAGTACTTGTTGAAGCACACAAAAAAGAGAGAAAAAACCCGGAAATGGTAAGCAGCTTCTAGCATTACAAGTCGTCTTAAAGAACAAACACAACACAACAACAAAGAAGACAGTGTGAACAAAGAAACAAAGAAAGAAAGAAACAAACAAACAAAAAAAGCCAACTTGTTCATCGTTGACACGCTCAGACAGAAACTATTGTTATCTTTCATAATAATTATAAACAAAAAATGTGCTGTGCTGCCGTTAAGCGCCTGACAAGTCAGGCCTAGCACATCCGATTTCGGCGTGATTAAAAGCAAAATAAAACCCTCGGGGCCTTGGGGTGGGGGGGTGGGGGTGGAGGGGGGGGGGGAGAAGTGTACCTAGTGGTTAGAGCGTTGAGCTCACAAACTGAAGGCTCAGGCTCGATCCCCACTGAGACGCAAAAGAGAAGTTTCCCCTGGAGTTAACAACATAAGTGCCCGACTCCACTCCTCCGAAATTTCTTCGCTGGAGGCTCTAAAGTGATGTCCCATGTACAAACGTACGCAGAACATCTTTTTTTTGTGGCCTCAGTTGCATGCAGGTCAGGAGCACCATCTTTTTGGGGGGTCTCTTTTTTTCCCCTTTTTAAAAATTTTCTTTTTTATATATATTTGTGTAAGTGAGTGCTTCACACGCCTCTCTTCATTGACCAAAAAAAACCCAAAAATAAACAAACAATAAACAATAAACCCCTAGAACCCCAAATCATTTTGCTTGGGGAGGGGGAGGGAGGGTGTCTTTTTTCCTATTTTTTAAACATCAACAACCTTTCTCTCTTATCTTACCTACTGTCTGGAGCAATGACTGCCCCAGTGTGAACTGCTGCCTGCGTTCTATTGATATTCAGCTGCAGTGGACAATCGCCTGGGTTTATAGTTGCTCTAGTGTGTGCTGTTGTGTGCATTTCTAAAGATGTGGAGGAGTGATTTACAACTGTCTGGGTTTAGTTTTTGCTCTAGTGTATGTGTGGTAATGTTAACTTTCCTTTCTTTCATCCATAATCACAATCATTATAATAACTTGCCATGCCCCTTCCGTAGTTCCCTAACAAAGAGAGTTGAATCCTTTACATAGTTTACCTTAAACCTTTTCCTAAGGTTTTTTTTCCCTTTTCATCCTCATCAACATTATCATTACATTATCATCATCATCATCATCATCATCATCATCATCATCATCATCACCATCATCATCATCTAATATCACTTTGGGCAAAGTTTTTTTTTTTCTTCCCCAGATTGTTCAGCCTTGTTCTTCACCCTATCTCTGTCTCAGTCTCTCACTCTATTTCTCGCTGTGTCTATACGTGATGGTTTTTGCTTTCATGCATGTAAGTGTGTGCACGCGCGCATGTGTGTCGTGTGTGTGTTTGTATGTGTGTGTATGGGTTTGTGGGGGGTGGGGGTAGGTGGGGGGGGAGTGTCTTTTTTTATATTGGTTTTTTTTTTTTACACTTCTACATCTTACCTACATCTTTTTTCTTCCCACCACAATCCAGCAGAACATCATGCACACACATGAAACATACATTTCAGCTTTCAGGAAAGTAAGTCAATACGTGGCGGTAGGAAAAAGATAACACAACTTCAATAACGCTTCGGCATTGGTGTCGAGTTCAGACATTATCCCTGAAGTTGAAATGCGGCTACCTTCATGAAATAAAGATGTGGAACCCTAAAAAAGAACAGAAAGAAAAAGAAAGACATTATTTCACACACACACACAAAATCTACAGCCAATACTGACAAACACTGACTTGACAAAGTTCAATGTGGGAGAGACCTCTATGGACAGACTACGTTGCCATGGTCAACGCGATCTCAAAGGCGGAAGCAAATATGACGTCATTAACGACAGACAATGACGTTTCACGGAATGTATGAGGCATAGACATCGTCAGGAGAAAATGGTCGTCTGCCAGCTGCTAAATAGACAGATACTTCAGAATTCTATATTATACGGTGGTGGTATTGTAGGACTGGTAATGGACTGGTAATGGTCAGGTATACATTTGTCCTCGCTGTTGTTGTTACTAATGTTGCTATTACTGCTGATGATCCTACTGTTGCTGCTACTATTGCTGCTGCTACTGTTGCTGCTACTGTTGCTGTTGTTGCTGCTACTGTTGTTGTTGCTGCTGCTACTGTTGATGCTACTGTATCTGTTGTTGCTGTTGCTAGTGTTGCTGCTGCTACTGTTGCTGCTACTGTTGCTGCTGCTACTGTTGCTGCGACTGTTGCTGCTGTTGCTACTGCTGCTGCTGCGACTGTTGCTGCTGCTACTGTTGCTGATACTGTTGCTGCTGCTACTGTTGCTGCTACTGTTGCTGCTGCTACTGTTGCTGCTGTTCTTGTTGCCTCTGCTGCTACTGTTGCTGCTGTTGCTACTGTTGATGCTGCTGCTGTTGCTACTGCTGCTGCTGCTACTGTTGCTGTTGCTGCTGCTGTTGCTGCCGCTGCTGCTGGTGGTGCTGATGATGTTGGACGTTCCCCAGTTTAATCGGTGCATCAGTGGTAAAGAAGTTTTATCTTTGCTTAAAAAAAGCAAAGCAAACAAACAAAACAAAACACTTGTTAGATCCCTATTTAAGCACGAACTTCACTCCCAACCCCACCACCCATTTAAAATGTGGTCTGAGCGCTAGTGTTTCAAATGAGACGATAAACCAAGGTCGCATAATTATGAAGTAGACATTTATAACACACGTAACAAGAACTCCCGATAACAAACAAAGTTGTTCCTAGCAACAACTTGTATAGCAAGTTAAAAAAACCACACACACTGACATAGAAAAAAAGAAATAATTATATACTTGCAAACTGGAACAAAAAAAGCACAGAAAGAAGAGGGTGGCGCTGCTCTTGTGGCAACGTCTTGTCCCCTAAAGGAAGAGTGGCCCAAATTTCACGCAGAGACAAGTCTGTCGTGACTGACAGTGTTATACAACGCAAGCCTGATAACACCGTGGGTATTAGGTAGACTGTACACTCTGTCTCGCTCCTCCTACCTGCAAATTATACTGGGATAGGAGAGGGGAGGGTGGGGGGGGGGGGGGTAGAGGAGGATCCGTTAAGAACATACTGGATGAGACGATCGCGTGGTCAGACTGTTTTCAAGTACCTCGCCATTGAGACAGCCATCCTACGTCTTCAGAGGATTGTCGTGTTAATATTTGAGGAGGACTCATGATTGTTGTAGGTTTTTTTTTTTACATTGTTCGTGTTAGACAGCCACATAGCAAAGCAGTCATAATAAAGCATATAGACACAGAGACTTGATAGACAACAAAATTATTATTGTCGGGGAAAATAACCCCAATGCACTCACATACTTAGAGACAGGGATTAAGAAAGACACAGGGGACAAACGAAGTGTAGTCTACATTATAAGGATAGCCTAGACAGACAGAAGACAGACATTCAGATAAAGAGACAGACTGATGTACTGACAGGCAGACAGACAGGCACACACACACACACACACACACACACAAACACGTGCGCGCAAACACGCGCAAACACACATACACATTCTCACATAAACACACATACACAAACGCACGAACACACAAACAGCGCGCACAAACACGCGCAAACACACATACACACACTCACATACACACACATACACAAATGCACGAACACACAAACACATGCGCGCAAACACGCGCAAACTCACATACACACAACACACACACACACACACACACACACACACACACACACACACACACACACAACCCCTTTCTCTCTCTCTCTCTCTCCTCACTCCCTCATAAATCACCAACTCTCTCACCCCACCCACACACACATCACACACTACCACAAAACACATGCACCATACACAAAACACATCTCTCTACATACACACACCACACACTCTCTCACTACACAACACACAACACACACACACACACACACACCACACACACACACGCGCCGCGCCGCCGCAAGCGTAACAGATGTCACTTTACCCTCTTAACCCGAATCTAAAACAACGTTGATTTTTCCATCAACTATTCTGCCATCAGACATGAGACGAACAGCGTGTAGTGTAGAGATGTGAGTACTTGTTGTGTGTGTGTGTGTGTGTGTTGTGTGTGTTGTTAGTTTGTGTGTGTGTGGTTGTGGTATGTGTGTGTGTGTGTGTTGTGTTTGTGTGTTTGTGTATGTTTGTGTGTGGTTTGTTGTGTTGGTGTGTGTGTTTGTGGTTTGTGTGTGTGTTTGTGGTTGTGTGTGTGTGTTTGTGGTTTGTGTGTGTGTGTGTTGTGTGTGTGTTGTGTGTTGGTTGTGTGTGTTGTGTGTGTGTGTGTGTGTGTTGTGTGTGTGTTTGTGTGTGTGTGTGTGTGTGTGTGTGTGTGTTGTGGTTTGTGGTTGTGTGTGTTTGTGTGGTTTTGTGGTTGTGTTGTGTGTGTGTGTGTTTGTGGTTTGTGTGTGTTGTGTTTGGTGGTTTGTGTGTGTGTGTGTTTGTGGTTGTGTGTGTGTGTTGGGGTATGTGTGTGTGTGTATGTGTGGTGTTAAGTGTGTGTATGTGTGTGTGTTGTTTTGTGTGTATGTGTGTTGTGTTGTGTGTTGTGTGTGTGTGTATGTGTGTGTGTGTTTGTGTGTGTTTTGTGTGCGTATGTGTGTGTGTGTGTGTGTATGTGTGTTGTGTGTGTGTTGTGTGTGTGTATGTTGGGTGTATGTGTGTGTGTGTGTTTGTGTGTGTGTGTATGTGTATGTGTGTGTATGTGTGTGTATGTGTGTGTGAGAGAGAGAATGTGTTTTTGTGTAATAGTAGTAGTAAAAGTAGTCTTTGAATTAACGCCCATACACATTATGTGGTTTGGACGACAAAACAAGCAAATCAAATGTATACAAATAACTACCTATTAACAAGTAAGATTCACAGATTTTAAAGGAATCTACTGAACACTGAATAATAGAAACATAACGTTATCTCAAGTACTGACTCAGTATTGGGCAGGATGTGCCCTAATGGGGTTTTTTTTACCTTGAAAAGGACGTAAAGTATCTTGAAAACCAGGACATTCAAAAAGTACTCGTTGATTTGTGAATCTTTTACCACAAGGACACGATACAATTTTACACAATTTTGTTTTATAAGCGTCCAGTTTTACCCTGTCAAACAATGATGTGATAATTCTACAGATATGTAAATGTGCCTTCCTACGATGGAAGTTCTGATACAAAACTGCTGTGGTATCTAAGAACTGTGACTGATTTTGAAGCTTTGTGACAGATTCATTGCCGCGTTGTGGTACTTGGTTAAAGCGATTTCGAAAGACTTTTCTTAGCAAGCAGTGACCTCTTCTTGTACAGTAAATGGAACGTACAACTGGACTGAGTCATTGGACTGTTTAGCTCCCTGTTTTGCAGTCTGATCAGCAGAGATCATTTTCTAATATACCACGATGAGATGGAATCCATAGAAAGGTGACACGAGTACCACGTACAGTTAGGAAATGAACTATGGTGTTGATTTCACTAAGTATTCCTACTCCCGTGTTGTCATAATAACTTACTGACTGCAAAGCACTTTACACAAACTTAGAGTCAACACATGCCAAAGCTTTGAAAACAAAAACAGGTAAATCTAAAAGAAAATTCAATGCCATAGAAACCGCCACAAGCTCTGCAATGAAAATGGACCTATTTTTCCTTACGCAGAAAGACTTTTTCATCTTAAGAGAATTACATATCTTGCTTCTGCTTGATGATTATCCAATAGTGAACAATCAGTGAAAACTTGCAAATGTTCTGGATGTTGCTCATAAAGACGGTTTTTAATGGTGGAAGCTAAGATATGTGGATGCTCACTTTAAAAAACAAAGATTTGTGTCATCAACGTCAACGTTTTTACGTTGCATATCCCATCATCGTGGAGTGGTTGGAATCAGTGTTTTTGTGTAAATGTGTATGTGTGTGTATGTGAGAGTATTTGTTTATGGGTAAATGTGTTTTTTCTTTATTTTTATTTTTTTTAATTTTATTCTTTTATTTTATTCTTTTATATCGAGGATAATGCAATAAGCACTTATGTGCTTTTTTACATCCAGTCCCTGTGTGTATGCGGTTTTGTACATTCTATCATCTGTTCCCACCGGCACACATTGGCCTACTCTTACGAAAAGCGGAACAGGATTTAACGTGTGCGCGAGATGTTCTGCGTGCGTTCGCACACGGGGTCTCGGTTTATAGTCTCAACCGAAAGACTTTTGAGGAGAGTGGAGTCTGCACCGATGTTAACTCCTGGGGAAAATATCCCCTTGAGCGGGAATAGAACACGGGTTGTCAGATTGCGAGCGCAGTGTTCTAACCACTAGGCTATCCCGCCCCATCCTGCTGACACAAGTAAAAAAACAACAAAACAAAACCCAATATCTACTTCAGCTTAAAACAGTTCAAATTACCTGAAGCCCACTCCGCCGTGAGATGGAGAAATACAACACTGTGTCCATTAGTGTATTGTTCTGAGAATGTAAGATGTGCCCAGGCTAAAAGCCTGTCAATTATTGATGTAAGCAAAGTGCCGCTGCTTATATACTCTGTAGTGTCGTTAAAAAATGTTTTACTCAGACTGTCATTCACCATAAGAAGCTCTTAGCCTGAAACCCTGTATTCATTGTTGAAAGAGCATCCCCCCACACCCGCCAAAAAAAAAAAACCCGTTTGAGTCAGAGTGTGGTTAGTTATATATGCGAGGTATTCCAAAACAACTATGTTAACAATTTTCTTATCCAGTGTGTACATACTGTTCTATAGTGTTGTTAAGGTGTTACAGGAGCACAGTTTGATGACCCTTTCAGCTGTGTTTAGCCGCAAGAACATGGATGTTTTTAGACAGACCTTGTGTCTCACAGGTAAATGAGCAGAACTCTGTCTCACACTCTCTGAAAAAACCCCACATGCTAGGAACTTGCAGATCTTTCCAAAAAGCAAGTTAAACTCTCTTGGGTGGAATGTAATGAACTAATAACACAAACAAGCATGTAAAACATGCCAAGATTAAATATAACATATATATTCTAACGAGCTTGAGAATCAGATTGAAATGGCACATAAAACTATCCAATAAAACAGCCAAAAAACCATCATTATCAGAGTTTGATGTTTTATTTAAGTGTAAAATCAATGTTTTGGTTTATTACATACGAACATATCATTTGAGGGTTAAAGAAAGTAGTTATCACATATTAAACAATCCAACGCTTAATTTAAGAAAGATATCCATACACGGAAAAACTGTTGAACTTTTGCGTCATGTACATATGATTGTCTCCTCTCATTTGCGTACAATTTTGGCATTCATGGGAAGTATTTTCCGCACACATTCACTAATTTATGGAGAAGGCAATTCACTTGCACAAGCCAAATAAAAGCAACAACCTATCCACCTAAAACCATTTTCTGTCTTATTATTATTCTGAGGTAAAAGGTAAAGGTGTCCCATAACCTATGTGGTCGTAGGGGAGCGAGGCGTCAGAGATCTGAGCCTCTCTAGGGGCCAGCCTATTGAGGGTAGCGCCAATCTCCTCTCCCTCGCTGTTTTACCTTCCCTGATCCTAAAGAGGCAGGTACCCATTTACAGCTGGGTGAACTGGGGGAACTGTACTGAAGACAAAGCGCGCAAACGGTCACCCATCCAAGTGGTAACCACGCTCGACGATGGCTGGGGGAAAGCGAGCGCTCTGACCACTGAGCTATCCCGTCCCCCAACATCCCTGAAGTATCACATAGCGTATCCACTGACACAGTGCTAGGCTAACTTTATCACCCGCATCAGCTAGGATAGCCTAGTGGTAGAACATTGCGCTCACAATCTGACGATCCGGTTGCGATTCCCGTTCAAGGGGATATTTTCCCCTGGAGTCAACATCAGAGCAGACTCCACTCTCCCCAAAAGTCCTTCGATGAGACTATAAGCCGAGGCCCCGTGTGCGAACGAACGCACGCAAAACATCTTGCGCACACATTAAATCCTGTTCCGCTTTTCGTAAGAGTAGGCCATTGTGTGCCGTGGGAACAGATGACAGAATTGACAAAACCGCATACACACGGGCACTAGATGTAAATAAGAACATACGTGCTTATTCCATTATCCTCGAAAATAGAAGAATTAAATAACTAGAACATAAAGAAAAGCATCGGCAGTCCCTTGACCAAGATGGTGGTCAGGTTGGCATGCGGGACGATGATTTACAGCAGGTTAGTCTGCCCGCAGCCTTTCCTAGGGCCATGTCACAAGGTCGGTTCAATCTTTATTAAGCTAACTGGTGAAATAGCACTTCACAGAAAAAAACCCATAGTGCATCACTGATGAAGATTATTGAGTAAGGACTACCCAGTAAACTTACTGGAATTGGATTCGTTTTAGTAGACATTGCAAGGGCTTTTGATGCAATTTGCCATAATTTGCTTCCTAGAAAATAATTTCTCTGTAATCGTGTTAAACTATTCTTTCATTCATTGCCTCTTTCCTCAATAATTGTACATAAATTATAATTATGCATAAAGAACACACCATGTGGTGTTCGTTTACAAAGTAAAATACACCTCAGGGATCAACTCTAAGTCCTATACTTTTCTCCATTTATGTGAAGAAACTACCATTTGCCATTCAAACTCCGTCTAAGGCTTTTTACTGATGATACAACTGTTCACTGTAGTCATCATACAGCACACCAGTTTCAAATGGGTGTATAGGCAAGCATTTCACAAATTAAAAGAAAAATTGGACAGATCCAAATCTATTCTCTAACTTTAAAGACAACCCATTTAAAAAAAATGCACAATCGGTTGTCTACCACTTACTCTATAAACTTCAGGATAGAAGAACCAAAGCTGAATAAACCGTTAAGGGGTGATTGCCGTCATAGTTTGTCATGGAAAAGGCGATATGGCGAGTTAAATAAACAAATATCTGAAAACAAATTTCATTCATCTAAAAACACACTTTTTTTTATTTCAAAACTCGAAATATGTTCTTCCCAAGACACAAGCACAATCAATAACAGACTACTTCCCCGAGGGGATTCCGGGGGCCTATCAGTATAAATAGCATCCCCACATTCTGGAAATTCTGTGCTAGAAATTTCCTCTTTTCTATCACTCTCTTTGTTTCGGCCTTGTTCCTTTTCTTCCTGTCACCTCCTTCTTGTCTATTTTCTGCCTTCTTGGTCCACTCTCTTGCCTTTTTTTTCCAGAAAGAACTTAAAAGATAGCTATTCTCTCTTGTGCCGAAGTCGGATGCGCTGGGCTTGACTTGTCAGGCGCTTAACGGCAGCGTGACGCATTTTCGCTCATATAACAGACGACAATAGTTGCTGTCTGAGCGTTCGACGAAGAAGAAGAACAGACTACGCTTCTCTACTTCGGCACGGTACTAGCAGAACAATGTTAAACTACTGTTCTAGAGATACCACCAGACGCTACAACTTGTTCTCGTTAAAGGAATCGTTAAAAAATACTTTTTTTTCGGGAATCTGAATATTAATTTAATAAAGGCATTTGAATTTATTTTATTTATTTTTATTTATACCACTTTAAGTCACGCAGATTTCTCAACGTGAAATTCAGGATGCTCTACCCGGGGAGAACGCGTCGCCACAAGAGCAGCGCCACCTTTTTTTCTTTTTTGCCTGTCTGCAACTGTATTTGTTTCCCTATCAGTGGCTTTTTTTCTACAGAATTTTGCTAGGGACAACTCTCTTGTTGCCGTGCGCTCTTTTTCGTGCGTTAAATAATTATGTGTAACACACGGGACATCGGTTTATCGTCTCATCCGAAAGACTAGTACCAGACCACCAGTCATGGTCTAATGGATGGGGGGGGGGGGAGTTTCTGGTCCAAACGGGATTCGAACCATCGCACACTTCCGACCCGGACTTTTCGCTTTCTAGACAGGCATGTGTGATAACATGCCCACCTCTACTCCTAACACAACAGTTCCTCAATATAATGACATTCATTACGCTCACCCCCTTCTGATGGGTTGCCAAGGGGCCTGTCAGCATAAAATAGCAGTCTCTACTTTCTGGAAATTCTGTGCTAGGATTTCCCTCTTTTCTATCCCCCTCTTTGTTTCTGCCTTTCTTCCTATAACCTCGTTCTTTTCTCTTTTCTGCCGCACCATTCTCCTGTCTGTTTTTTTTCCCCAGAAATATTTTTGAATATAACAACTCTTGTGCCTACGAATACCTGGATTCAACCAATCCACTGTTGGCCGCTGCTCATTCTCTATTTCTGGTCCATCCATCTGGAACAACCTTCCTCTCTCTCTTCCCCAGA
>CM054166.1:29650046-29652546 GCA_028751875.1 Rapana venosa
GCGATGTTGAAACGTTCCGACTTGGTCTCTTCATGCGCGCACTCAAAAACTGCCGGAGGAATCTTGAGCTGTTTCCTAGTGCATTTCCACCCGTTCCTTCAGGTCAGTCAATACACCTCCGTTTGCTGTTTGCTTTGCCAGAGTGCATGTACCTGGCAAGCAGTTCAATTGATCCTGCGCTGCATGATTTTCCAATCTCTGCCCACCCACCCTACCCCCCTCTCCTTCCCTCCCCCCACTCCTCGTCCTACTCCGCACTTTCCGTTTTATGTTATTTTCCTTAACGCCCTAAGGTGGCATTGGGACACTGTGCTGACGAGTTTCTGTCCTGACCACTTTTCTCTCTCTGGTTCTCTCTTGTGCCAAACACTTTAGTTTCTCTCAATAAAAAAGGGATTTTATGCACCCCCCCCTTCCCCATTCTGTAACGTTGTAGTTTATGACCGGAGTTTGGCCATTATCCTGGACAGCGATTGACAATTATAATAATCATAAAATCTGACAACCCGGGTTCGATTCCCGTTAAAGGGGTTCTTTCCCCCTGGAGTTAGCATCAGTGCCGACTCCACTTTCTCCAGAAGTCCTTCGGATGAGACTATGAACCGAGGCCCCAGTGTGCAAACGCACGCAGAACATCTTGCGCACGCGTTAAAACCTGTTCCGCTTTTCGTAAGAGATGGCTATTGTGTGCCGTTGGGAACGGATGGCAAAATTTACAAACCGAATACACACGGGGACTTGATGTAAAAAAAAGCACATGAATGCTTATTCCATTATCCTCGATACCAAAAGAATAAATAATAATTTTTAAAAAAAGCGTCCTCTGTTGAAATCGTGGAAAGTAAAAAGAAACGAGGATTAAACTGCGTTTACAAAATCTTATAGAGAGTATGGTTAATAGAACAGACATGAAAGCTTATGAAATAAATCCAGAGAACATTTTATAAGCGCATGTACGCTGTGTTAAAGTCTGAAAAAAAACTTGTTGGATAGTGATTGTCTTTTGCGTGTGTCAATTTATTCTTAGCTTTAGGTTGATTCTATAAAACACAGATAATTGGCCTCAAAATATTTGGTGTTGTTTTTTTCCATTAGCAGATGCGCTAAACCAAATAGGGGAACTATCAGGCTTGAATAATCTTCAGGGTGAGGCAGAGGAACGAATCAGGCTTTTTCCATCTTTACACGGTGAATGCTTGCTTTTTGGGATTGGTTTTTTTCACTAATCAGGCTTTTTATCCTTACATGTGTAATGCTTGTTTTTTAAAATAAATACTAATCAGTTTTATTATCCTTACATGGTTAATGCTTGCTTTTGTTTTTTTCTTGTTTTACTTTTCAGACTTGTTCTTATCCTTACACGGTTAATACTTGTTGTTTTTTATACTAGTCAGGCTTTGTATCCTTACAGGTTTGATACTTGCTTTTTTCATACTAATCAGGTTTATTATCCTTACAGGGTTAATGCTTGCTTTTTTGTGCTTTTTTTACTATTCAGACTTGTTCTTATCCTTACACGGTTAATACTTGGGTTTTTTTAATACTAGTCAGGCTTTGTATCCTTACAGGTTTGATGCTTGCTTTTTTTCACACTAATCAGGTTTATTATCCTTACAGGGTTAATGTTTGCTTTGGGGTTTTTTGTGTTTTTTAATATTCAGATTTTTAAAAAATCCTTACATGGTTAATACTTGCTCCTTTTTTTTCTTCTTTTTGAAAAAACTAATCAGTCTTTTTATCCTTACAGGATTGATGCTTGCTTTTAAAAAAATACTAATCAGTTTTTTTTATCCTTACATGGTTAATGCTTGCTTTCAGGGTTTTTTTTAACTATTCAGATTTTATCCTACATGGTAATACTTGCTCCTTTTTTTCTTTTTTATTTTTACTAATCAGTCTTTTTATCCTTACAGGATTGATGCTTGCTTTTAAAAAAATACTAATCAGGTTTATTATCCTTACATGGTTAATGCTTGCTTTTTGGGTTTTTTTTACTATTCAGATTTTACACGATAATACTTGCTTTGTTTGTTACTAATCAGTCTTTTATCCTTACAGTTTGATGCTTGCTTAAAAAATACTAATCATTATTATTTTCTTCATGGTTAATGTGCTTTTTGTTCTCTGTTTACTTGATCATACAACATTGTAATACTGTCTTTGTCTCTCTTATTTCTGTGTCACAATCTGCTCTTACTAGTTTGTCTTGTTTTATATATCTGTCAGTCTCTGTTTCTGTCTCATGTCAATGTCTGTCTGTCTGTCTTGATCAATCTCACTGTCTGTTATCGTTTGTACTGTAGCTTATTTCTGTCAGTCCTGTCTCTGTCTCTCTGTCTTCTGTCTGTCTCTCTATCTCGTCCATCTGTCATCTCTTCTGTCTCTCTCTGTATGTCTGTCTATCTGTCCTGTCTTCTGTCTTCTGTCTGTCTGTCTGTCTCTCTATCTCTACTGTCTCTCTGTCTGTCTGTTACTGTCTGTCTGTCTCTGTCTGTCTTTG
>CM054166.1:29660046-29670046 GCA_028751875.1 Rapana venosa
ATTAAAGTAAAATCATCGTTACTGACTCCCCTCCCCTGAAACTCTGTGTTTGAGGTTATAAACCGAGGCACCGTGTGTGAATATGTGCAGAACATCTTGTGCACACGTTAAAACCTGTTCAGGTTTTTTGGAAGAGGTAAGCCATTGTGTGCCGGTCTGAACAGATCACACACACACACATTCACACACACACAGACACCCACACACGCACGCGCACACCCCCCCCCCCTCCCACACACACGGGATAGCCTAGTGGTTAGAACATTGCGCTCGCAATCTGACGGCCCGGGTTCTATTCCCGTTCAAGGGGATATTTTCCTCTGGAGTTAACATCAGTGCAGACTCTACTCTCCCCAAAAGTCCTTCAGATGAGACTATAAACCGAGGCCCCGTGTGCAAACGCACGCAGAACATCTTGCGCACACGTTAAATCCTGTTCCGCTTTTCGTAAGAGTAGGCCATTGTGTGCAGGTGGGAACAGATGACAGAAATCATAAAACCGCATACACACGGGGACTGCATGTAAAAAAAAAGCACATAAGTGCTTATTCCATTATCCTCAATGTAAAAGAATAAAAAATAAAATAAAATAAAAAACCCACACACTCACACACAGACACCCACACATGCACGCACACACACACACACACACACACACATACACACTACAGTTTCTTCATGGCAAGAAAAGCTAGTGCTTTATTTGTAGAGGATAAAACTGAATGCTTTTATCACTAAATGAAATTATAGCAAAAATATAAAATGTTTGTGTAGTGAACGGAATCGAACCCGGGTCGTCAGATTGCGAGCGCAATGTTCTAACCACTAGGCTATCCAGCGGTAAGGTATCGTAACGGGATACTGAATAGCCTAGCTTGTATGGTAGTATGCACAGTGTCTTGTCTTCTCCTGTGATTGTCACTGTGCAGGAGCTCTGCCTCCCTCCCCCCCCCTCCCTCCCCCCTCCCCCCGCCCCCCCCCCCCCCCCCCCACCGGCCTCAACAGCCGACACATTCCGAATTTAGGGCAGCTCATTTAAAAGATTGATAAGAAAAAAAAATTGTTTCAGATTTGCTCGAAAAAATAGGCAGCAGGAGAATGGGCTGAGTATGCAGAAAATAAGGCAGGAAAGACTTAGAAGATGATAATTAATACTTCTCTCCCACGCCCGGAGTAAGATGTGCTGGGCCTGACTTGTCGGTTGCTTGACGGCAGCGCAACGCATTCATTTTTTTGCTGATATGACAGGCAAAACCAGCTGTTGTCTGGTCGTTGGAAGACGACGACGACGACAACGACGTCGAAAAAGAATGCAAAGAATGTAGAGAAGAAGAAGAATGTAAAGAAGAAGAAGAATGCAGAGACGAATGCAAAGAAGAATGCAAAGAAGAGGAAAAGCAAAGCAAATATGAAGAAGAAGAATGCAAAGAAGAAGACGAAAGCAGAAAATGCGAAGAATGTGAAAAAAGACGACGACGACGACTACGACGACGACGAAGAAAAAGAAGAAGAGATGCGAAAAATTGCGAAGAAGAAGAATGCAAAGAAGAAGAAGAAGAATGCAAAGAAGAAGAAGAAGAATGCAAAAAAGAAGAGGAAGAATGCAAAGAAGAAGAAGAATGCAAAGAAGAAGAAGAATGTAAAGTAGAAGAATGCAAAGAAGAAGAAGAAGAATGCAAAGAAGAAAAAGAATGCTAAGAAGAATGAAAAGAAGAATGAAAAGAAGAAGAAGAAGAATGCGAAGAAGAAGAAGAATGCAAAGAAGAAGAAGAATGCAAAGAAGAAGAAGAAGAATGCAAAGAAGAAGAAGAATGCAAAGAAGAAGAAGAATGCAAAGAAGAGAAGAAGAAGAAGAAGAAGAATGCAAAAAAGAAGAAGAAGAAGAATGCGAAGAAGAAGAATGCGAAGAAGAATGCGAAGAAGAAGAAGAAGAATGCGAAGAAGAAGAAGAAGAAGAAGAATGCAAAGAAGAAGAATGCAAAAGAAGAAGAAGAAGAAGAAGAAGAAGAATGCGAAGAAGAAGAAGAAGAAGAAGAAGAAGAAGAAGAAGAAGAAGAAGAAGAAGAAGAAGAAGAAGAAGAAGAAGAAAGAAGAAGAAGAAGAAGAAGAATGCGAAAGAAGAAGAAGAAGAAGAAGAAGAAGAATGCGAAGAAGAAGAAGAAGAAGAAGAAGAAGAAGAAGAAGAAGAAGAAGAAGAAGAAGAAGAAGAAGAAGAAAGAAGAAGAAGAAGAGAAAGAAGAAGAAGAAGAAGAAGAAGAAGAAGAAAGAATGCAAAGAAGAATGCAAAGAAGAAGAAGAAGAAGAAGAAAAAGAACAAGAACAAGAAGAACAAGAACAAGATCAAGAACAAGAAAAGACAGAAGTGAACAGATACTGCCAGGCTAGATCAACACTGTCCAGTAACCTGAAAGCCTCAATTTAATACCGCAAAGGCTTGTCTCTAAACTGGTCAATTACAGCAGAAACTACCGGCGGTATTATAGTTTAAGCTGAGTCATACAGGGCTTGGTGGATGAAGTGCACGTTTAGCTGCTTAGTCAATGAAAGAAAAAATCGGTTAATAAGGCCGTGGGCAAGTTAGTAAATTATTCTATCAGTTAATCAAATAAAGAAAAAGTCGGTTAATAAGGCTGTGGACTAGTTAGTAAGTTCTTCTATCAGTAAATTATTTAGTCAGAAGCTAGCCTAGCTACTACGTTAGGTAGGTGTTTATTTGGGTGGGTTTTTTATTTTATTTCGTAGGTATGTTGTCGACAAGTAAGTTTGAGTTTCTACTTTGACATGCCAGGAAATTGTCAGAATAAATAGCATCCTCAGCTTCTGGAAAGTCTGTGCTAATAATTCCATCCTTTCTATCCTTCTCTTTGTTTCTGCCTTGCTCTTTTTCTTCCTGTCAACATCTTCTTGTTTATTTTCTGTCTTCTTTGTCCATTCTCAGTTATTGTTTTTCCAGAAAGATGTAAAAAAAGATAACAATTCTCTCTTATGCCGAAGTCGGATGCGCTGGGCCTGACTTGTCAGGCGCTTAACGGCAGCACAACTCATTTTCGTTCATACGACAGTCAACAATAATTGCTGTCCGAGCGTTCGACGAAAAAGAAGGAAAGTAAGTTACGTCACGAGTTGGTCAGATTGACAATCAGTCAACTGGAAAGTCATTCATTCATTCACTCGGTCAGTCGGTTTTGTTTTCAGTTGGGCAATGAGTTAGTGAATAACTACGTTCTTGCGCTGGTTGTCTGATTTGTCATCTGTTTCAGAAGTTTGTAGGTTAGCTCGTTAACCACTTAGTTACTGAGTGAGTGGCTGAGTGGGTGAGTGAGTAAGTGAGTGAGCTAGTAACTTAGATATTTAGCTAATTACTTATTTTAGCCAGTTAGTTAGCTAGTAAGTTAGTTAGTTAGAAAGATAGACAAATAGATAGATAGATAGATAAAAAGATAGACAGATAGATAGATAAATAGATAAATAGAACGATAGATAGACAGATAGATAGATAAATAGATAAATAGAACGATAGATAGATAGATAGATAGATAGATAGATAGAGATAGATAGATAGATAGATAGATAGATAGATAGATATATATTCATTTATTTATTTATCTCGTTGTTTAGCCACCTAGTTATTAAGTTAGTTGGTTAATTAATTAGTTGGCTGGTTAGTTACACACAAACCCATACACGCAAACACGCACACACACTAACACGAATGTGACGCACTTTAACTTGAGATTAGGATGATCGATTTTAAGGGTGACAGCGAGGGCAGCTTTTACGTAGGAAAGAAGCGTGCTTCCAGGCTGATTCTTAAACTGTCTCATGTAGGCTGTGGGTAAAAGGAGAGAGGCAGGTCATTCCAAATTACTGGGCCTGGAACAGTGAAAGAGACGGGAGAGAAAGATGGAGAGAGAATAGGAGGCGAGAAGACGACAACGTGATGGAGGAGGATAGGGGGGGGGGGGGGGGTGCTAATGGGGGCGAATAAGAAGATTTTTTTTAGGGAGGGCGGAGGGGGGGGGGGAGGACGGGGTTAATTGGCTGTAATCGACGTCATTGAGACTGGGGAAAGTTAAGTTCGTTCTAAAGACTATTGACTACACAATGAAACCAACGTGGTTAGATGTACTGAAAGCAGTCAGGAGTTTGTTGGTCGGAGACACCCACAAACTCACACAGACACACACAGGCACACACACAGACACATACATAGACACACACAAACACACACACACACAGACAAACACACAGACACACACAGACACACATAGACAGAGAGAGTGACAGTGACAGAGACAGACAGACAGACAGACATAAAGATAGAGACAGAGACACACAGACAGAGACAGATATATATATATATATATATATATATATACAGACAGACAGACAGACAGACAGACATAAAGATAGAGACAGAGACAGAGACAGACAGACAGACAGACAGACAGACAACACACACACACACACACACACACACACACACACAACTCGCAAACAGACAGACAGACAGATAGACAAGGAAACAGAGAGATTGTTTTGACACATATATAATCATGTTACGTGTATCACTGCACGAGCATTGACAAACATGGGCAATTACTGTTGCATTAATTTTCGTTTCCGCATTTCTATTTGTTCGCTAGTAATTATTCTTTTTTTTATAGTTCTCCGAAATCACCTAGTTTATTTCTCATTATGGAACTGTCTTATCCAGTGTTGTGGGTTAACGATTGTTTAAGGCATTAACAAAAACCTTGGTGTTAAAAAAAAAACTCTTCTCGGTGTTGTTGTTGTTGTTGTTGTTATTGTTGTCGTTGCTTTCTGCTTGTTGTTGTTGTTCGTGTTGTTGTTGTTGTTGTTGTTGTTTCTTCTTCTTCTTCTTCTTCTTCTTCTTCTTCTTCTTCTTCTTCCCTTCTTCTTGTTCTTGTTCTTGTTCTTGTTCTTGTTCTTGTTCTTTTCTTCTTCTTCTTCTTCTTCTTCTTCTTCTTCTTCTTCTTCCTCTTCTTCTTCCTCTTCTTCGCAATTCTTCTTGTTCTTGTTCTTCTTCTCTTCGTCTTCTTGTTCTTGTTCTTCTTCTGTTTTGCATTCTTCTTTTTCTTCGTTGCATTCATTCTTCTTTGCATTCATCTTCTTCCTCGCCTTCTTCTTTGTATTCTTTTACTTTACATCTTTTTCTTCTTCTTTGCATTCTTCTTTGCAATCTTCTTCTTCCTCGTCTTCTTCTTTGTACTATTTTACTTTACATTCTTCTTCTTTGCATACTTCTTCTTCTTTGCATTCTTCTTTGCACTCTCCTTTGCATTTTTATGTGTATTCTTCTTTGTATTTGTCGCATTCCTATTCTGCGCATTCTTCGCATTCTTCGAATGTTGCATTTTTCTTTTTGTTCGCATTCTTCGCTTTATCCACAATCCTCTTCCTCTAAACATTCTTTGAAATCTGTTTTATATGCTTTGCATTCTTCTTCGCATTAGTCTTTTTCTTCTTCTTTTTCTTCTTCGCATTCTTCTTTTTCTTTTTTTCTTTTCAGTCTTCTTTGCAATTTTATTCGCATTTTTCTTCACATTTGTCTTTGCATTCTTCGTCTTTTTCTTTCCCGTGTATAGTTAACTGACATTGCACCGAAAAAAACACTGCTTTGCACATTTCTCTATTTATGACGGTTGCCTACCAAATTATGAGTCCTCGCGACAGATGTCCATGTCCATTCAGCATTTGTGTCCATTCAATGTGATTTTTCTTTCTGTCCTTCTGTCTTTTGCCTTCAACAAAAAATGTGTATAAACTAGCTTGTTTGTCCTCGGATAGAGCTCCGAAACTCACCAATGATAAGAGTTTTGCATATGTAATCGTTTTTCGACCATAAAGGTACCTGCAAAAATTCATCACCCAGACCTGCCAGTCGTGCTTCTATCAATTACGACGTATTAGTGCAATTCGAAAGTACCTGTCCACAGACGCAACATCAAAACTCGTGGCATCTCTCATCCTTTCACGTCTGGACTATTGCAATTCTCTTTTGGCTGGTCTGCCAGCATCATCTATCCACTCCCTTCAACGTATTCAAAACTCTGCAGCTCGACTAGTCCTCAGAAAGAAAAAATCTGAGCACATTACCCCTCTCTTGCGATCTCTCCACTGGCTGCCTGTGCCACAAAGAATAAACTATAAGATCAGTACCCTCTGTTACAAATGTCTCCACAAAACAGCACCCTCCTACCTCTGTGAATGTCTCCACCTGTACACCCCTTCTCGTTCCCTTCGCTCTGCTGCAGATTCCTTGTGCTTACAAATACCTAGATTCAACCAGTCCACTGTTGGCCGTCGCTCTTTCTCTGTTTCTGGTCCATCGATTTGGAATGGCCTCCCTATCTCTCTTCGCCAAAGACCTTCTTTTGACACTTTTAAATCTGGCCTCAAGACATATTTGTTTCAAACCTAAGAATTTCCTCTCCTGTTTCATTTCATAGCTATCCCTGCTTTTTAACAGCCAAAGATTCCATCACCTTGCCAAAGTGTATAACCTGTGTGTGTGTGTGTGTGTGTGTGTGTGTGTGTGTGTGTGTGTGTGTGTGTGTGTGTGTGTGTGTGTGTGTGTGTGTGTGTGTGTGTGTGTGTGTGTGTGTGTGCATTTGGACTTGTTAGAACTATTACTTGCTATTGGTTGCATGACTGTGTAAGAATGAGTTGAGTGCAAGCGCTTTGATTTGTCTGTGCAAGATACAGCGCTATATAAGTTCCATTTATTATTATTATTATTATTATTATTATTATTATTCCAACTTCGGGGACGAATAGCTTTATAGACTCTATATTTTAATAAGTTGAAATATTCACATGCGGCTGTCTTTTCTGCCTGCTTTTTATTTGTTGTTTTTTTTCCGAGCTGATTTTTGCAGATCTTTGTTTTGACCAGTACTTTGTTTGGAAGGTGAAAGTTTGCTGCATGTGTTCCGTGATGATGTTTTAGCACGAACTAGGGAATTAGTTATTGTTAGGCGTTCCTTAGACATATCAGTCTTGTGATATAGCAGAAGATGCACTTTTTTTAATACTCATCACGACAGAAAACGACTCTGAGAAAGTACCAACACATTAGAGGAAAAGGTTTGTGTGCATGCTTCTTGCCGAGTAAAGCTAAAGGTGTCCCATAACCTATGTAGTCGTAGGGACGCGAGGTATCAGATACCTCAACTTCTCTAGGGCCAGCATATTGAGGGCGGCGCTCATCTCCTCTCCCTCGCTGCTTTACCTTCCCTGACCCTAAAGAGGCAGGTACCCATTTACAGCTGGGTGAACTGGGGGAACTGTACTGAAGCCAAGGCGTACAAACGGTCACCCATCCAAATGGTAACCACGCTCGATGCTGTTTAACATTGGCTGGGGGAAAAACGAGTGCTCTGACCACGGAGTTATCCCGTCCCCCTCTTTCCGAGTACCTTGCCCTGATTATAGGCAGACATACTCCGACTTCAGAAGATTTGATTGTTATCGTTGAAAAGAGAATTCAGGTTGTATTGCCGAGAGCTCGTCATGGCTGAACACAACCTGGACAAAACATTGTCAAGCATAACAACATTATTTTTTTTAGTGTAATAGAACCCCTTGGTACTAAGCGTACATCAATAACCGATAAGGCTTTTGCATTGGGCCACCTATAAATGCACAATTCGGCGTTGGTATGATTGTGCTAGTGTTTGTAAAATTGTATGATTATGGTCAATTGTCCTACCAAACCTCCCAGGGCCATAGTATGTGGCCTGGAATCAGTGTATCCATCCAATGTAACAGAAATGAATCCCGGCACAGCAAGACAAGCAATATCGTCCTCACACACATAACACTCGAACACGGAGAAATTACGACAAAGTCAACAAAATACTTTTACCACACTGTCACGTATTGTATGTGTACCTTGGAGAATAATAATATGAATATTTTTTTAAACCGTTAAACATGATCTATGTTTATTTTAAAAAAACAGTTTTCCTTTCCCCCCCTGTTTTTAAAGGGAAGGACCCCCCACCCGCCCTCCTTCCCACATAATCTTGAAAAATAACGAAGCAGTTTTGGAAGGTTTAGAGTTGTCTTACTTTTCTTATTTTCATGGCAGAATTTCTTCTCTTCATTGACGTTTTAAATCCCCCCCAAAAAATTCAGCACAAATCACAGTTTATATAATGACAGATCTTCTTCTCTCAACATTTACGATCCACAAAGCAGATTCATGATAATACACAGTTTATATCATGACTGAATTTCTTCTCTTTACTGACGTTTACAATCCACAAGCCAGATTCATTACAATACACAGTTTATATCATGACTGAATTTCTTCTCATTACTGACGTTTACAATCCACAAAAACCAAATACAAGACAACACTCAGTTGATAATTATAATGACAGAATTTCTTCTTCTCTCAACCTTTACAATCCACATAAACCAAATTCATGACAAATCACAGTTGATATAACGGCAGAATTTCTTCTCTGTATTACTGTTTACATTCCATAAACCAAATTCAGTACTTTTCTATACTGTAATTCAGCTTTTCCTCGAAAACCAAAACACCCTACGCACTCTAGTACTAAACTAGCAAACGAAAAGTAAGAAATGGGGTTATCATGATCTCTTTGTTGATTTCTCTGTATCATCAATCAACGACGTTGTTCCCTTAATCTCCAACCACCCCCACCCCCCTCACCCCCCCCCCCCCCCCCTACACCCACATCCGGGTTCAATCTCTCACACGCTCAGAACCAGAAGTGCGCAGGAAGCTGTCGATAAAATTCTAGTCAGCCACAAGGCCACCCATTAGAGGAGGCCCTTAGCTTCCATCTGGGATCCTCTCCTGGAGCCAAGAGGCAGTACGTGTGCTGATCTGTCATTCACAGGACAGCACTGGCCTGACCATACTCGCTGTTTCACTTCACCTTCCCCTATCCCGCAGTCGGGGGGGTCATCCGTTTAAAGGACACCGCTGTGAAGATTTCGTGACCAGCTTCCTCCAATCCTAATTGGTTATACAAAACTGCTTACACAAGGTGGGTGGATGTAAAAAAAACAAAAAGAAAAGCACACACGAGTGTTTATACCGTTATCCTCGAAATAAAAGACTGACTAACTAACTAACTGACTAACTAACTAACTAACTTACTAACTAACTAACTAGCTAGCTAACTAACTAACTTACTAACTAACTAACTAGCTAGCTAACTAACTAACTTACTAACTAACTAACTAACTAGCTAACTAACTAACTTACTAGCTAACTAACTAACTGACTAACTAACTAACTAACTAAATAAATAAACGGTGTTCAAACTTTCCGCAGTATGTGTGTCGTTCAACTCAAGGCCAGTCAGTCCACCACTCTCTGACGTTGTAGATCTTCCCATCGTTTTCTCTGTCGGCCTCTTCGTCTCCCTTCCTTGTACTGTTGTTTCCTGTAGAAGAAGGACAGTCTTGGTCAGTCCTGATGTCCGTGTGACTTTCCTGTTGAGAGAAGCAGAAACAAACAAAGAAACAAACAATGAAAGAAAAGAAAAGAAAGAAAGAAAGAAAGAAAAGAAAAGAAAAGTAAAGAAAGAAAAGAAAAGTAAAGAAAGGAAGAAAGAAAGAAAGAAAGAAAGAAAGAAAGAAAGAAAAGAAAAAAAGCTCTTTTGAGATTTATGAAAGCTGGACGCGTCAGAGAAGTGGGTTATCCCTAAATATACAGAAAAAAGAAAGAAAGAACGAAAGTGTGAAAAGAAAAGAAAACAGAAAAAAACCGAAAGGAAAGGCAAACGCAGAAAAACAGAAAGAACGAAATCTAAGACTCCCCCAATAACAAAAAAAAGCAACAAAACAGAAAACTTGTCTAAAAAGAACAAAAAGAGCAAGAAACAAATTAACCAGCAAGAAAAAAAGAAGACAAACAAAGACAGAACATTTAATTTAGTGAACGGAGATTGGGTGCCCTAAATATGGAAAGTAGATAGAAAGAAAGACCGAA
>CM054166.1:29675046-29682546 GCA_028751875.1 Rapana venosa
GATGGATGGATAGATGGATGGATGGATGTATGGATGGATGGATGAATGAATGAATGATTGACTGAATTAATGAGATGGATGAAGGAAAAGTATATGATTAAATAGAAAAAGAATCTGGATGATTGAAGATATTAAAAAAATACCAGAGCGATAAAAACGAAAAGTTAACATTAACTAAAATGATAATTATACACAGTCAACAACAAAAAACTAAATCCACACACACACACACACACACACACACACACACACACACACACACACACACACACACACACACACACACACACACACACACACACACGCGAAATGAAAAAACAAAACAAACCAGGACACAGTCCCGCTAAAAAAAAGAAGAGAAAGAATAACACACTTTATATGAAAAGCAATAAAGAAAACTATTATCCCAGAAAAAATGCACTGTTTGAACCATATCAACAACAATAAGCTATTCAAAACTTCACACTTTGTGTCTGATCTTAGTAACAGCCAACCAGGAAGCAAAACAATTAACTGGTAACTGACAAATCAAGAAACAACGCAAGTTCTTATTATTCTCTCATCCTAGGAAGGACGGTGGCAGGATGGTTAAGACGTTTGCCTGCCAACAAGTAAACCGTGAGGTTCTGGGTTCGATTCGCAGCCTCGCCCTTTCTTCCCAGTTTGACAAAAAAAATCGAACTGAATGTCAAAGTCCTTCGGATGAGACTATAAACCAAGGCCCCGTGTGCGAAAGCATGCAGAACATCTTGCGCACATGTTAAATCCTGTTCCGCTTTTCGAAAGAGTAGGCCATTGCGTGCCGGTGGGAACAGATGACAAAATTGACAAAACCGCATACACACGGGGACTGGATGTAAAAAAAAAGCACATGAGTGCTTATTCCATTATCCTCGATATTAAAAAAAAGTAATCTTAGCGCTTTGGTTTGTTGCTTTACAAGATTCAGCGTTATATAAATTCCATACATTATTATTCATTACTTTTTTTTTAATTCATCTCAACATTTCATCTGTTCCTGTAATCCCCTCCAGGGTCGTAGGGGCACTGTAGTGACGAACGTTGCACCAGTTGGCTCCATTTGTGGCGGTTGTGGGCAAGTTAGTGCCTGGGTTGCGAAGCTCTTCCCGGTCCATTCCAGTGATGTTGTCAACTGCCCATTTCTTCTTCTTCGGCCTGCCTCGCCTTATCTCTTCCCTTGCACTGTTCTTTGCAGTATGGTATTTTAGATATCAGATTTTTAACTTCATGGAAACTTGATGCTTTCGTTTAATTCTGACACTTACACAAAGTGGGTTATTTTTTTTGAAGGACAGAAAATCACTGAAGAGATGATTAGGAAATAATCATTAGAATAGAATGAAAGCAATATCATGTTAGTTATTTATACAAATCTCGAAATATAGGCAATAAATCGATTATAAATATAACAAAATAATTCAGTAGTTAAGTAACTAAATAAATGAATGAACAAATAACTGAAAAAAGAACAATCGCAATAACAAAAGCTAAATGAATAAAAAACATAATTAGACTGACACACCATTAAATCGTGTGTATATACATACACAGAAACATGCATATATGTATATACATATATATATATATATATATGCCGGTAGATGTGTGTGTGCGCGGGCGTGTGTGTGTGTGTGTGTTTGTAGTTGTAGTACTAGAAATAACGGTAGTATTAGAAGAAGACGAAGAAGAAGAGAAGAAGAAGAAGAATGCAAGAAGGAGAAGAAAAAGAACAACAACAACAATAGCAACACCAACAACAACAGCAACACCACCAAAAACAGCAACAACAAATGGACAAAAACAAGAACAAGAAGAAAAAAGATGAACAAGAACAAAAATCCCAATCAACAACAACAAAAGCATAAGATTTTTAAAAAAGGGAATAAGGAAATGATAATCTGCCATTATAATTCTGAGTAGGAAAAAAACAACAGCAAACAATAATAATCTGTGTAACTACACCTTGTACATTCAACCAAGAAAAGGGAGATTCTTACAATACTAGAATAAGACAAGATTGATGGAAAAACAACAAAGCTACAGAGGATAGCATAAAAATCAATTGCAAGTGCACTAACCTATAGCCTAGCTGAATGTTTATCCAGTATATAACACGAAGAATTTTGTTTTATTTATTTTGTTTGTTTTGGGGAGAAGTTTTATTATTCTATTCATATTTCGATTTATTTCTGCTTTTATATCATTGCTTTTACTCACATTTCGGTGTAAAGACGCACTTGGATCATTCTAATTGTCAATGCAGATAAAGAAGAAAGTAAAGAGAAAAATAACCCCTGAAAACAAGCAACAACTGGAGGTAAATATGGAAATTGTGTCTTATTCTCCGTTATTTTTTCCCCCACTGTCTTCGTCTCTGTGTCTCTATCCTTTTTTCTGTCTGTCTGTCTGTCCGTCTGTCTGTCTGCTGTCTCTCTCTGTGTCTTTCTGTCTCTATCTCTCTGTCTCTCTCTGTCTCTCTCTCTCTATGTACCTCTATTTTTCCGTTTGTTTCGACATTTTTCTAGGTTTGCTTAACTCACAAATACGCCCACACACACAGTCACATGCACGCACTCACGCGCGCGCGCGCACACACCACACACACACACACACACACGCACGCACACACACACACACACACACACACATACACAGAACTTGCGCACATATTAAAACCCGTTTCGCTTTTCGGAAGATTAAGCCATTATGAGCTGGTGTGAACGGATAACAACATTTACAAAACTGCATACAAACATAACTGGATGTAAAAAAACAACCCCACATGATTGCTTTTTCCATTATCTTCGAAATAAAAGAATACAATAGAAAAAAACAATACATAATAAACCCACACATTATTCAAGATTCAAAGAAATGTAACCCTTTAACCCCATTCTCGAGACATTTAGGATGTTTAAGAGTAAGCCAAGAGTACTATATAAACCTGATGACATTTGTATCTAAACAGATCATGATCAACACATAACAGATTATGCGTAGATGAGATATAATAATAATAATAATAATATATGGAATTTATATAGCGCTGAATCTTGTAAAAAAACAAACAAATCTATAACTCATTAACTGTATCCTTTTCCTCTCTTACAAATAAACACAACGCTAAGCACAACACTCTCTATGCTTTCAACAAGTTATACAAACTGAACAATTGATCTTCATCTCGACTAGAATTATCTATAGAACACACCTATTCTGAGTTGGGTATTTTTTTTTTCGTTCCTCGGCTAGAGCTCCAAGGTTCTCTGATGGTGAGATTTTGTGAATGCTATCATTTTTTAGGGGACGGGATAGCTCAGTGGTCAGAACACTCGCTTTTTCCCAGCCAAAGTTAAGCAGCGTCGAGCGCGGTTACCAGTTGGATGGGTGACCGTTTGCGCGCCTTGGCTTCAGTACAGTTCGCCCAGTTCACCCAGCTGTAAATGGGTACCTGCCCTCTTTAGGGTCAGGGAAGGTAAAGCAGCGAGGGAGAGGAGATGGGCGCCGCCCTCAATATGCTGGCCCTAGAGAAGTGAGGTCTCTGACGCCTCGCTCCCCTACGACCTTATAGGTTATGGGACTCCTTTACCTTTTTTTTACCTACCATTTTTGCCCTCCATGAAGGTAGCCACATTCCGACTTCGGCATTCTATGCTGGGTATTTATGTGTTTCTGCAGCTCACCAAAACTAACATGAATGACAGGATCTTTATGAACGAGCATATTTGATCATAAACACGAAGGAAATTAAGGCACTGGCAGGTCTGCACTTGAAGATGACCAGGAAGATTGTATAATCCCTAGCCCCTTAATTCACCGGCCAGAAGCTGCCGAGATTCGAACCCACGACTTCATGGACCTGTTGACGGGTTGAAGTATATGTTGAACGGTCTTAACCAATCCGGGATAGCGTCCATCTGAAGTTTTGTTTTATTCCGTTTTGTGTGTTTGTTTGTGTGTTTGTTTGTGTGTTTGTTTGTGTGTATGTTTGTTCTTAAATTTCGGACATCTCCTGATGAAAAGAAGTTCAATGGTGGATCGGTGGTCTAGAGGTAACGCGCCTGTCTAGAAAGCGAAAAGTCCGGGTTCGTATCCCGTCTGGGCCCGAAACTTTTCCCCCATCCATTAGACCATGAGTGGTGGTCTGGGCGCTAGTCTTTCGGATGAGACGATAAACCGAGGTCCCGTGTGTTACAGAAAATTATGCAGCGCACGGAAAAGAACCCACGGCAACAAGAGAGTTGTCCCTGGCAAAATTCTTAGAAAAAAGCCACTCTGATAGGGAACGAAATACAGTTGCAGACAAAAAAAAAAAAAAAAAAAAAAAAAAAAAGATGGGGTGGCGCTGCTCTTGTGGCGACGTGCTCTCCCCGGGGAGAGCAGCCCGAATTTCACGCAGAGAAATCTCGTGACTTAAAGTGGTATAAATAAATAAAAAAATAAATAAATCCAATCCAGTGCTGTTGTTTAGAAGCTCATTTCCTTTTCCTGTCTCCTGACATTTGTGACAAACACTTAGCTCTGAAAGAACACTATTGTATCTACCAGTTGTACAGGCGGCAGCAGTGACAGCTGCACCCAAATGTATGTAAACACACACATACATAGACACGCGCACGCGCACGCAGGCACACCACACACACACACACACGTTAAAACTGAAGTCTACACACACGCACACACACACACTCACACACACACGCACGCACGCACACAAGCACGCACGCAAGCACGCACGGACGCACGCATGCACACTCACACCACACACACAAACACACGCACACACACACACACACACACACACACACACACACACACACACACACAGCACGCACACAGCCTCCGTCCCCCACGCGCGCTGCGCCGCACACACACAAACACACACCACACACACACACACACACACACACACACACACACACACACACACACACACAACACACTTATTCATACTGAAGACTACACCACACAGACACACACCCCCCTCCCCTCCCCACCACACACACGCACGCACACACACAACACACTCACACACGTGAAAACTACACACACGAACACACACACACATACACGCGCGCGCGCGCGCACACACACACACACACACACACACACACACACACACACACACACACACACACACACCGTGTGGTTTCATAAACCCCGATTTATCTTCATTAGAAAATGACAAGCTCATTCTCTTTAAAAACAAAATTGAATTAGAACGTTTTGAATTCATGAGGAAATTTAATTTTGCTAATGACTCTCCTTTGACACATCAAAATGAATGTAAGGATCTGAGGTCAGCGAAATGAATTCATTTTTTGTCAATGACCCCTTTTTTTGGCAACATTACGAAATGATCTAAAACTTCATTTGCTAACTGAGCTCAAAATCGTGCGGTAAAGAAGGAGAAGAAGATGAAGAAGAATGCAAAGAAGCAAAAATGCGAAGAAGAAGAATGCGAAGTAGAACAATGCGAAGACTGCGAAGAAGAAGAAGATGATGAAAAAGAAGAAGAAGAAAGCGAAGAAGAAGAATGCGAAGAAGAAGAATGCGAAGAACAAGAATGCGAAGAAGAAGAATGCAAAGAAGAAGAAGAATGCAAAGAAGAAGAAAAATGCAAAGAAGAAGGGAATGCGAAGAATGCGAAGAAAAAGAAAACGAAGAATGCGAAGAATGCGAAGAAAAAGAAGAAGAAGAAGAAGAAGAAGAAGAAGAAGAAGAAGAAGAAGAAAGAAGAAGAAGAAGAATTGCGAAGTAAAAGAAGAAGAATTGCAAGAAGAAAAATTAGAGAATAGAAGAGAAGAAAAAAGAAGAAGAGAAGAGAAGAAGAAAGAAAAGAAAGAAGAAAAGAAGAAGAAGAAAGAAGAAGAAGAATTGCGAAAGAAAAAGAAGAAGAATTGCGAAGAATGAGATTGAGAAGAAGAAGAAGAGAATTGCGAAGAAGAAGAAGAAGAAGAATTGCGAAGAATTGCGAAGAATTGCGAAGAAAGAAGAAGAAGAAGAAGAAGAAAGAAGAAGAAGAAAAGAAGAAGAAATGCAAAGAAGAAGAAGAATGCAGAGAAGAAGAAGACATGCAAAGAATGCAAAGAAGAATGCACAGAAAATGCAAAGAAAAAAAGAAGAAGAAGAAGAAGAAGAAGAAGAAGAAGAAGAAGAGAAGAAGAAGAAGAAAAAGAAGAAGAAGAAGAAGAAGAAGCTTTCATAATCTAAAGCGGTTTTAGAAGAACAGGCGTTCTCTTTCTGAAAGGCCCCTCTTTTTTAAAGCCAACATGTTGAATTGAATTTCATTTCCTTTCATCCCATGGCGGGGTGAAAATTGAATCCACCCCAAAGTGGCCGCTCTTTTCATCATCCCAGCAGTTTCCGTCAGTTCCATGGATACCTTGAGTTCAATCTTGTAGTATTGACCCAGGAAATGAGCAATGGTCTGATGAGTAGAATGAGAAGCTCTTTTCTAAATCTGTGTTTCTTAACTTCAGTTTAGCACTAGTGGCACATACCAGAGGGGCTGGAACATCAGGTTTGTCATCGGAAATAGACTAATGTCAGCCGTCAGCGCCTGGGCTTTATCACAGTGCTTGATTAAACCACTGACGCTGGGGGCAACAGCAAAGTGAGAGGCTGTGTGACCAGTGGCTTTCCCACTCATGGAATTCCACTTTACAGCTTAGTCTTTAGTGATCGACTATGACTCTGACTAGGAGGCTTGACTTGCACAGTCCTTATGGGCTGCAGCCCTGGGGGCTAGTTGGCCTTTGGAGAACATCTCCAACGCTGACTGTCCTTATGTCCTCTTGGCCGAGAGAGTGGGGATGTAATAATAATAATAATAATAATAATGTATGGAATTTATATAGCGCTGAATCTTGTAAAGCAACAAATCAAAGCGCTCAGATTTTATTTCATACCACTTTAAGTCACGGCAGATTTCTCTCCGTGAAATTCGGGCTGCTCTCCCCGGGGAGAGCGGGAGAACGCGTCGCCACTTAGCGCTGCGCCACCCTTTCACCCTTTTTTTTTTTTTTTTTTCTGCAGCTGTATTTGTTTCCCTATCAGAGTGGCTTTTTTCTAAGAATTTTGCCAGGGACAACTCTCTTGTTGCCGTGTTTTTTTTTACGTGCGCTAAATAATTACGTGTAACACACGGGACCTCGGTTTATCGTCTCATCCGAAAGACTAGCGCCCAGACCACCACTCATGGTCTAATGGATGGGGAAAAAATTTCCGGTCCAAACGGGGTACGAACCGCCGCACACTTCAGACCCGGACTTTTCGCTTTCTAGACAGGCGCGTTACCTCTAGACCACCGATCTACCGTGTACTGTGTGCAAGGCATCTCCACTATAATCAAATTTCTGCCCAGTTTCCTAAACAGCAGCTGCATCCTCTGCTGTTTTGGGGGTCATCGTCGAAAACGACGGACTAACATACAAATACATACAAATGTGTGGTGAAGGGTCTACATTGAAATAGACT
>CM054166.1:29687546-29695046 GCA_028751875.1 Rapana venosa
GAAGAGACACAAACACATCGACATTTTTCTGCTAACACAGATGAAATTATTGGTTTCCAGTAAAAAAAATTTAAAAAAGCAACCATGAAAACATTTTAGTAAAAAAAAAGGTAAAAATATCTGCAACGAATAGGCGTCCTTTAAAAATAACCTGTAGTTAACCAATCAAACACCTCACCCTTCACAACCATAACGAAGAAGCGAAAGAGTAAGGTTATATAACAGAGAGACCGATTTAACGAAAGACATTCTCAGTCACACGACAGGAGTATTTTTGGCCTGACAAGCTTTGTCTGACCTAAAAAACCCAGAAAAAGAACAAAGTAAGGTGTAAAGAGATTAACCCCCACTCTGATAAATCTAGACACCTGTTATGCAAATACACACACACACGCACACACCCACACACACACAAACACACAAAACACACACACACACAACACACACACACACACACACACACACACACACACACAGAGGGAGGACAATGACAATGACAAATTCTTTTTTTTCGAGGATAATGAATAAACACCCATGTGCTTTTTTACATTTCCCGTCCCCGCCCTTAAGGATATAATGATAATAAATAAAATAAAGCCTATAGCAGTACACTTACACATGTACGGGGGGGGGGGGGGGGGGGGGGGGGGGGGGGAAATCTACACAAAAATCACTGAAGAGAAAGAAAAAAAAAGTACTAACAAGTAAGGAAGAAAGCAAAACAGAAAACACAGAACAACCAAAAAAAATAGCAAGAACCAAGAGCAAAACAAAAGCGGCAACAACAACAAGGGGAGAGGTGACACCCAGTAGTTCCCCCTCAACAACAACAACAACAAGCAACAACAACAACCCCAAACCAAAAAGAGCCAAACAAATCAGAACCTCCAAAAAAATTAAAAGAGAACAAACCACCTTAAAAGTCATTTTTTCAATAACACAATAGCCAATAACAAGTAAAACATTCACAATTATACAGAGAGAGAGAGCCCAAGGGACAAATTCTTTTCATTTCGAGAATAATGAATAAGCCCCCATGTGCTTTTTTACATCCAGTCCTCGCCCTTAAGGATATAAAATGATAAAAAAAAAAAAATAAAGCCCATAGCAATACACTTACCAGCTTAGGGAAAAAATATCTACACACAAAAAAAAAATCCCCACAAAAATCACCGAAGAGAGAGAGAGAAAAAAAGTAGCAAAAAGGGTAAGAAAGAAAGCAGAGCAAAAACACGAAACAACCGAAAAAATAGCAAGAACCAAGAGCAAAACAAAAACGGCAACAACAAAGGGAGAGGGAACAACCAAATAGTCCCCCTCAAAAAAGCAACAAAAACCCCCAAACCCAAACCAAAACAGAACCAAACAAAGCAAAACCACTATAAAATAAAGGAGAACAAACCACGTAAATAGTTTCTTTTTGGCAAAACAGAAAGAAACGGCAAAAGTTCTTTGTGCTTTTATGGGAGGCAACAGCAATAGTAAACTAAAATAAACAAATATTGTAGAAGCAATTTGCATCCCCATGCACACGAAACACACAACACACACACACACACACACACACACACACACACACACCACACACACCCCACACACCCACACGCGCGCGCGCGCGCGCGCACTCACACCATGCATCAATGTCAACATAAAAATCTTTATGAATATGTATAGTCATAGAGAAGGACATCTCATTTTGGAATTAGCTATACATAACTGGTACGCTCAAAACAAAATCAAAATAAAACATTCACTGAATCTCAAATAAAAGTCAATTTAAAGGGAGTAGAACTGAAATATTAAATCTGAATAAAGCATTCAACGGGATACTATTGTAAATACGACGATTAAATCTATAAGCAATAAAAAAGGAAGGGCGAGAGAGAGAGAGAGAGAGAGAGAGAGAGAGAAGAGAGGAGAGAGAGAGAGAGAGAGAGAAGAGAGAGAGAGAGAGAGAGAGAGAGGCACAGTGCATTTTAAATCCCTATGATAATGAATATAGTTTTCAATTCATCAACACTATCACCATTAGAACTCACTGTGATTTAACATTGGGACATGTTAAGATCGTCCTAAGTCATTATAAAGAAGTAGATAGTGGGAAAATTCATTTTTAGAAGTCATTTTTCAAAAACAAAATAGCGATATATAAGTAAAACACTCACACTTAAACAGAGAGAGAGAGGGGGGGGGGGGGGGGGAGGAGGGGAGAGAGAGAGAGAGAGAGAGAGAGAGAAGAGAGAGAGAGAGAGAGAGAGAGAGAGAGAGAGAGAGAGAGGGAGGATAATTTGGTATAATGCAAGGGAGGATATATTACTTTTTCCAACAGATTTAATTGAGCTACTCTTAAGGGGGGACGAGAGAGAGAGAGAGAGAGAGAGAGAGAGAGAGAGAGAGAGAGAGAGAGAGAGAGAGAGAGAGAGAGATAGAGAGAGAGAGAGAGAGAGAGAGAGAGAGAGAGAGAGAGAGAGAGAGAGAGAGAGGATAATTTGGTATAATGCAAGGGAGGATATATTTACTTTTTCCAACAGATCAATTGAGCTACTCTTAGGGAGGACGAGAGAGAGAGAGAGAGAGAGAGAGAGAGAGAGAGAGAGAGAGAGAGAGAGAGAGAGAGAGAGAGAGAGAGAGAGAGAGAGAGAGGACTCAGAACTCAGAAATGTATCTCGGTCTTAGGCCATACTGCATGGTTGGCCTAGGAGAAATTGACAATGCCACAGAGTGGGTAAAAACCGGATAACATACACAATACCAAGCTCACTTTCAGTGAAAGAAATAATAAAGACAATGCACAAATGCATAAAAAATACATATGTATCAAACACAATTCACTATTTTGATCTAAGTGTACCTTCTTTATGTCTGGAAAAAATCAATATACATATAGTTTCTCAAAATCATAACAAAACGATAACCGTATATTTGTTTGTGATGTAAATATCTTAATAGTAAAGGAGTAAAAAGTAAAGGAGTCCCATAACCTATAAGGTCTAGGGGAGCGAGGCGTCAGAGACCTCACTTCTCTAAGGCCAGCATATTGAGGGCGGCGCCCATCTCCTCTCCCTCGCTGCTTTACCTTCCCTGACCCTAAAGAGGGCAGGTACCCATTTACAGCTGGGTGAACTGGGGGATCTGTACTGAAGCCAAGGCGCACAAACGGTCACCCATCCAAGTGGTAACCACGCTCGACGCTGCTTAACTTGAAAGCGAGTGCTCCGACCACTGAGCTATCCCGTCCTCCCATCTTATCTTAATACAACAAACTATTTCTCTTATTGATGGCATGGAATATATATCTAGACAGGCAGTGATTTTTGCTACTGTTTTCTGCTTTAAGTAGATCATGCAAAGGTGTATCAACACAATCCCTTAAAAATTCAATTCTTAAATCATTATACATAAAACATTCATAAAGGAAAATAAAAGAGGAGAGAGAGAGAGAGAGAGAGAGAGAGAGAGAGAGAGAGAGGAGAGAGAAAAGAGAGAGAGAGAGAGAGGGGGGGGGGGGGGGCGTTGGGGGGAAGAAGGAGAGAATGAATAATATTTAGTTTTAGAGTTACAAATAAGCATTCATATACTTTTTACATGAGAGAGAGAGAGAGAAGAGAGGAGAGAGAGAGAGAGAGAGAGAGAGAGAGAGGAGAGAGAGAGAGAGAGAGAGAGAAAGAGAGAGAGAAAACAGACAGACAGACAGACAGACAGACAGAGAGACAGGCCGGCAGACAAACAGACAGACAGGATCTTGCTTTTAAAGGTAGTAAAGCCAGACCCCGTTTGTTCCTCTGAAAGCCATTATTTCTAGCAAACATATAAACATTTTGTGAATGGAATGCTTGTCCTCTTCAATCAATAAAGACGAGGTAGAAAAACCTGAATAGACAAGCTGTTGTGGGCAGTTTCCTAGCCAGACACATTGGGGGCTTACTCAACATAATAATTTGATTATGGACTCTTTACCCATTCTAAGCAATGGCGAAATTGAATTTAACATAAAGCAACAAAAGGTAAACAAAACAAAATAAAGAAACAAATAAACAAACCAAAAAAAATCGGCCTGTATCCTTCGTAAAGATTTTTTTATACTACATGCTATTTACATCAGAACTTCAAGGTAAAATGTATCATTCTGTTTTGGAATGCAGACTTAGTCAGATTTTTTAAACAAGTTAAATCTATTTGGTTCTTTAGAATTTGCTATCCCTATTTTGCTTGGTTTAAAAAAAAATCTTAAAGGAAACAATGTATCAAGGAGAATTACGTCAACTGAACGGACGGACTGATATGACGTAATGCAAAAAAAAGTGTAAAATTGCGTCATTCCTAAGAAACCTGCGTGAACGGCTCTCTCCCCCCTCCCCTCCCCCTTTCCCCCTCAATCACTTCTTGAATTTACATGAGTTCCATCTAATCTCTGCAGCGAGTCTTTTAGAATGAACTAATTGGGGCGGAATAGCCAAGCGGTTAGAACGTTGAGCTCGAAATCTGATGGCCTAGGTTCGAGCCATCCCCCGAGATCCCCCACCCCCACTCCTCACCCGTTCGAATTCTTATCTCTCCTGAATATGCATGTGACAAGATCAGACGGGCTCTCCAAGACCATACTGCAAGGAACAGTGCAGGGGAAGAGAAGGCGAGACAGGCCGAAGAAGAAGAAATGGGCAGTAGACAACATCGCTGAATGGACCAGGAAGAGCTTGAACTCCACAACCCAGGCACTAACTTGCCCACAACCGCCGCAAATGGAGCCAACTGGTGCAACGTTCGTCACTGCAGTGTCCCTACGACCCTGGAGGGGGTTACGGGACCAGATGAGATGAGAGAGATGATTTACTCTACCCCACCCCCCAAAAAAAAAAAAATCCTTCACATTAGACCATAAACTAAGGTCCCTCCTATATGCACACGTATGCAGACCATTTTTTGCGCACACCTTAAACCCCGTTCTGCCTTTCCAACGAGTAGGCTATTTCATTGAGCCTGCAAGAACGGATAATAAAATAATTATATCAAAGACCGCACGAACACTTGTTGTTGTTGCTGTTGTTGTTGCTGTTGTTGTTGCTGTTGTTGGTGGTGGTTAGACGCCATTCTACGAAGTTGGAATACCGCTACCTTAATGGTGGGGCAAAAACTGTCGCGTACGCAAAAAATCTCATAATTGGTGAACTTTTCTAGCTGAGGACCAAGGAAAAAAATAAAGAAGAAAAAAAACCATAACTAAAAGTTCTGTTTGAGCCAGTAAATTCTACACATCTTTAAACAAGCGTTACAAGCCTATTTACCAAGGGGATTATGCATCAATACATGGACTTCTGTACATGCATTTTTACTTTAAAAAAAAAAAATTGCTTCAAAATTTCAAAAGAACTTGACGTTGATGTTTACAATGTATGTGTGCGTCAGACACACTCAGAACGGTTTTAAGTTTTGCCAAAAAAAAGACTTTGTAAATTTTAACATTTTGACATTTTGGGGAGGTGCTTTAGCTTTGAAAAGCTAGATAACAGAACTCTATAGCCGAGTGGTTAGGACCGTTCAGCTTCAATCCCATGGGTCCACGAAGTCGTGGGTTCGAATCTCGGCAGAGTGTAGTGAATTAAGTTGTGGAGGATTTTTACGATCCTCTATATCAACTTCAAGCGCAAACCTGCTAATGCCTACATTTTCTTTTGTTTGTTTGTGTGTGTGTGTGTGTGTGTGTGTGTGTGTGTGTGTGTGTGTGTGTGTGTGTGTGTGTGTGTGTGTATGTGTGTGTGTGTGTGTTTGTGTGTGTGTGTGTGTGTGTGTACATATGTACACATACATACATACGTGTGTATACACGCAAAAATCTCACCGTTAGTGAACCCCTTAGCAGGCTTTAGCTGAGGAACAAAAATAAAAAAAAGGACAAGCTAGATCGTCTTTATTGCCATCAACACAACAGTCATCCTCCCCCTACCCCCACCCCCCACCCCCAACCATCCTTCCAGTGATTTTGAACAACACTTTGCAGTCCACCACTTAGTAAATGAATGGCATCAAGTTAACAGCAAAACAGTTTGTTTTTAACCCCCCCCCAAAAAAAAAAAAAAAAAAAAATCTACCCCCCCCCTTTTTTTTTTTTTTTTTAATGTGTCGAAATCAATCAGAAGAATCTGCTTGAAATGGGAAGGTTTTCGTTTGGGTGAGTAGGGTGGTTGCGTGGGTGGGTGTGGATGGGGGGGGGGGGGACGGCATACAGAGAGAAAAGTTTATAGGCAGAGCAGAAGTTCAAGATAATAAATAATTATAGGCTTATTTACTTGTTCAGAAAGTTGGTGAGTTGATCCCGTATTGGTTGCGGTAAGCTAATACAATGCGTTTTTTAAAAATTAATTTTATTTTTAGCTCGAAAGTAGTCATAGACAGGAATTTCTCATCCAGTGTGTACTTTCAATCTCACGGTGATTCCTAGGAGGGATGGAGTTTAGTCAGAGTACATCATTATTCTGGGTGACCCCCTGCGCGTAAAGGTGAAGAAAGGCAAACAGCAACAACAACAACAACAACTGTCTCTGTGAATGAAAATAGACGACATCAACAACAACAACAGCAACAACAACAACAACAACCACAACAACAAAACAATAACAACAACAACAACAGTCCCTGTGTCAATGAAATGGACAACAACGACAAGAAGAAGAAGAAGAGCAGCAACAACAACAACAGCCACCACCAACAACCAACAACAACAACCACAACAACAAAACAACAACAACATCACCAGTCCCTGTCTCAATGAAAATGGACAACGACGACAACAACAACAACAGTAACAACAACAACCAGCAACCACAACAACAACATCAACAACAACATCAACAACAATTGTCTCTGTGAATGAAAATAGACGACATCAAGAACAACAGCAACAACAACACCAACAACAACTGTCTCTGAATGAAAATAGACATCAACAACACCAGCAGCAACAACAACAACAACCACAACAACAAAACAATAACAACAACAACAGTCCCTGTGTCAATGAAAATGGACAACGACGACAACAACAACAAGAAGAAGAGCAACAACAACCACCAACAACAACCAACAACCAACAACAACAACCACAACAACAAAACAACAACAACAACACCAGTCCCTGTCTCAATGAAAATGGACAACGACGACGACAACAACAACAACAACACAGCAACAACAACCAACAACAACCAACCACAACAACCACAACAACCACAACAACAGTTCCTGTCTCAATGAAAATAGACGACGACGACAACAACAACAACAACAGCAGCCACCACCACCACCACCACCACCACCACCACCACCACCACAACAACAACAACAACAACAGTCCCTGTCTAAATTCGGGACGGGATAGCCTGGCGGTCAGAGTGATGTATTCGTGATCTGCGGACCTGGGTTCGAATCTCGTTCAAGAGGATTTTTCCTCTGGAGTTAACATCAGTGCCGACTTAACTCCCCCCCCCCCTCCACCCCCCCCCTCCC
>CM054166.1:29697546-29700046 GCA_028751875.1 Rapana venosa
CACACACACACACACACACACACACACACAACACACCACCACACACACACACACACCACGCTCACACACACACACACACGCTCACACACATACACTCACGTCACGCACACTCATTACACAAAAGCGCACACACAGCACACACACACATACACATACACACACGCTCACACACACACACACACACACACGCTCACACACCATACACACACACAAACACACACGTTCACACACGCACACACACGCTCACAAATAATTATAAACACATACATACTCACACAAAGGCTAATACACATACACACACGTATACACACACACACACACCACACACACACACACACAACACACACACACACACAAGCACAAACGCACACACCCACGCTCACACACGTCACGCACGCTCATACACAAAAGCGCACACACGCACACACACACACACACACACACACACACACACACACACACACACAACGCTCACACACACACACACACACTAAGAAACCCACACATACACACCCACAACACACACTCACACTCACACACACACTAACACACACATACACACACTCACACACACTAAAACACACATACACACTCACACACACATACACACATACTCACATATACACATGCACATAAATACAAATACACACATACGCACACATACGCACACATACACGCATACACGCATGCACACACACACACACAGTCACACACACGCACGCACGCACACACACATACACACATACACACACACACGCACCACACACGCGCGCACGCGCGCGCGCGCAAGTTATGTTATGTGGTTAGCCACTTAAGTTTTAAAAAAAACAACATGTTTTTCCCCCTCAAACAATGGTAATTAGCACTTTGGGAATGTGGACAGAAGAAGTATTTTCTTTTGTCTTTAAATTTTTGTTCAAAAACAGGAGAGAGAAGAGAGAGAGAGAGAGAGAGGGAAGAGAAGAGAGAGGGGGGAAGAAGAGAAGGGGGAAAAAAAACGGGAAAAAGAAGAGAAACAGAAGACAAAAAAGGCCAGACAGACAAACAACGACAAAGGGAAAAGACAGAGGCAGACGACAAACCAAAACAAAAAGGACAGAGCAGAGAGCAGACAAAAGAGAAAAGAAACAAAGAGACAGAGAAAAAGACAACAGACAGAAAGAAGAGACAGAGACAGCGACAGACAAAAGACAGAGACAGACAGACAGAAAGAGGGGAGACAGAGAAAGACAGACAGCAGAAGAGACAGAGACAGCGACAGAAGGACAGGACAGAGACAAAGGCAGAAGAAAGAGACAGACAGCGAAGGACAGGACAGAAAAGACAGAAGAAGAGAAGGGACAACGAAACAACAAAACACAACAGAAGGACAGGGAGAAGAAGAGAGAGAAGGAAAAAGAAAAACACAAAAAACACTAAAAAACAAAGACAAAAAAACAGGGAAAAAAACAAAAACACACCCAAAAACAAAAACCATCCCCCCGCCCACTCACCACGCACTAAAAGAAAAAAGACATTTTCCACTCTAGACATCCCGCATTCAACAAGTGTCTATTAATGTACAATATATTAAACGGAAAAGCCCCCCCATAAAAAAAAATTGTGAAAAATTTTGCCGTTAATAAAAACAAGCCTACTCATAGATTGTCTTTGCCAAGGCCCCATAACAATCTCTATAATTCAAGCCTTTCTTATTCAGGAAGAACAGTGTGGAATAATCTACCTATCTCTTTAAAATCAGCTCCTTCGAAACAAACGTTCAAGAAACTCGTGAAGAAACATCTGATGGATAAATTGTAAGTCCACTCTTATACTCGAGGTTACCTTGCATCTGGCTACCTTCTTGTTATTCCTACCTTTATTATTTTGTATTTTTCTTCATTTTGTCTGTATGACTTGAGCTTATGTTATACGGTCTACATTTGCTTTATCATGTTTTGTTAGTCTGGATTTATATTTAAAAATCCTCATATATTTTTGTTTTCAACATGTAACAACAGTATAATTTGAATGCTTTTATATGCCAATTTTCTTGAATTTTTTTTTGAGGGCGGGATGAAAAAAGTTGTATAAACTTAATCTTTTACCATCAATAAAGATCAATTTGACTTGACTTGACTTGACTTGACACACACAGAGATAGATAAATAGATAGATAAGAGAGAGAGAGAGAGAGAGAGGGAGAGAGAGAGAGAGAGGAGAGAGAAGAGAGAGAGAGACAGACAGACAGACAGACAGACAGACATACATACAGACAGACAGAGGCAGACAGAGTCAGACAGAGACAGAGGGCAGAGAAACAGAGAGACAGAGACAGACACACACACACACTCACACACACATACACCCCACACACACACACCCACACACACACACACACACACACACACACACACACACCACACACACACACACACACACACACACACACAGAAATAGACAGAAACAAAAATAAATGACTTTTTTTTAAAAAGATGGCTTTTAGAAAACGTCCTTTCCG
>CM054166.1:29720046-29745046 GCA_028751875.1 Rapana venosa
GGGGGGGAGGGAAAGTGACCGCCACAACCAAACAGAAGCCGTTTCTGTATTGGACACACAGGGGACACCCGGTTGCAAAACAGCGGGTAGATTGGAACGCCCTTTGATAGATGCCTCAGACCAGCGTGCGGGACTCCTAAGACAAATAGCACAGGGATGGATGGAATGATGTTTGACTCCTTGGGACTATAGGGTAGGTTCGTAACGTATCGTACTGCACTTGTTAGGCGTGTGTGTTTGTTTGTTTGTTTGTGTGTGTGTGTTGTGTTGTGTGTGTGTGTGTGTCTGTTGTGGTGTGTGTGTTACCCTATGGTGGGGTGAGGGGGGGGGGGGGGAGGAGAGAGAGTGAGAGAGAGGAGGAGAGAGGGGAGAGAGGGGAGAGAGAGAGAGAGGTGGAGGGAGATGGGGAAGAGGGAGGGGGAGGAGAGAGAGGGGGTAGGAGAGAGGGAAAGAGAGAGGGGGGGAGAGGGAAAGAGAGAAGAAGAAAGAGGGAGAGAGAGAGAAAGAGAAAGAGAGAGAGAGAGGGGGAGGGAGAGAGAGGAAGAAAGTCAGAGTGGTAGATAGATAGATAGATAGATAGGTAGATAGATAGATAAATAGATAGATAGATAGAAATAGAGAGATAGATAGAGAGATAGAGAGATATAATAGAGAGAGAGTGATAGATAGATAGATATAAATAGATTGATAGATAATAGATTTCGGAGAGAGAGAGAGAGAGAGAGAGAGAGAGAGAGAGATGTGTGAGAGTGGAGAGAGTAGAGGAGAATACATAAGTAAAAGCGTTGTGTTGTATGTATGTGTTGTGATGTGTGTGTTGTTGTGGTGTGTGTGTGTTGTGTGTGTGTGTGTGTGTTGATGTGTGTGTGATGAGAGTGAAGGGACAAGAGGACAAACAAAACACACAGAAGAAAGAAAGGAAAATGAGAGAACAAAAACAAAAACCAAACAACAAGAAGGGAACACGAAAAGTTAGAGGAGAGGAAGAAGAGACAGAAAAAGAGACAGACAAGAGGAAATAGACGTACAGACACAGACATACATATATACAAGATCTTAGGACAGATCCATCCATCCACCATCCATCCATCCATCCATCCATCCATCCATCCATCCATCCATCCATCCATCCATCCATCCATCCATCCATCTATCCATCCATCCATCCATCCATCTATCCATCCATCCATACATACATACATACCTTAGGATAGACAGAGTCAGAGATACACAGTAGGCAGAGACAGAGACAGAGAGAGAGAGACAGAGAAAGTGCACATGATAAGAGAAAGCGCAGAGACACTGAATTATAGACACTACCATGCAAACGGGCAGAAAACAAATATTTGCACCAGACACAAAAACACACGCCCCCCCTCCCCCGCCCCCCCCCCCCCCCACACACACACACAAACACAGCAGACGGATTGACTATCCCCTCAGATAATTGCAGTAGATGGAGTGGGAACGTAAAGGATTTGGTGCATGAGAGAAAAGAGACAATAAACAAGAAGTGAAGGCAAATATCAGCACGACACTTGGTGATTGTTCTTGCTCTTGTTCTTTCTTTCTTCTTTCTTTCTTCCTTCTTTCTTTCTTTCTTTCTTTCTTCTTCTTTCTTTCTTCTTTCTTTCTTTCTTTCTTTCTTTCTTTCTTCTTTTCCTTTCTTTCTTTCTTTCTCTTTCCTTCCTTCCTTTCTTTCTTTCGTTCTTTCTTTCTTTCTTTCCTTCTTTCTTTCTTTCTTTCTTTTCTAGTCTTCCTTCCTTTTTCTTCTTTCCTTCTTTCTTTCTTTCGTCTTCTTTCTTTCTTTCTTTCTTCTTCTTTCCACTTCCTTTTTTCTTTCTTTCTTTCTTCCTTCCTTTCTTTCTTTCGTTCTTTCTTTCTTTCTTTCGCTTCTTTCTTCTTTCTTCTCTACCGTCTTCCTTCCTTTCTTTCTCTTTCTTTCTTTCTTTCTTCTTTTTTGTCGTCGAACGCTTAAAACTGCAACTATTGTTGTCTTTATTTTCTATATGCGCGGAAATGCGCGTTGTGCTGCCGTTAAGCCCCTGACAAGTCAGACCCAGCGCATTCAGCTTCGGCGAGGGAGAGAATGATTGCAATCTGCAAAGACCTTCTGGAAAAAAAGAGGCATGTGAATGGACAAAAAAAGCATAAAATAGACAATGAAGTAAGTAACAGGGAGATAAAAGAACAAGACAGAATCATAACTATGAGGGTAATAGAAAAGAGGACATTCTTGGCACAGATTTCCAGAAGGTGGGGATGCTATGAATACTGATGGTCCCCCCCCCCCTCCGCCCCCAACACCCCCCCCCCCCCCCCACGGCTTCCCCAGCATCCCTACGAGGGAATTTGGTCTTTTACCAACGGTCGAAATAAAGACCACATTCAGATTGAGAGAGAGAGAGAGAGAGAGAGAGAGAGAGAGAGAGAGAGAGAGAGAGAGAGAGAGGGAGAGAGAGAGAGAGAGAGAGAGGGGGAGCGAGAGAGAGAGAGAGAGAGAGAGAGAGAGAGAGAGAAGAGAGAGAGAGAGAGAGAGAGAGAGAGAGAGAGAGAGAGAGAGAGAGAGAGAGAGGAGAGGAGCAAGAAAGAGGGGTAGCGAGAGAGAGAGAGAGAGGGAGAGAGAGGCGGAAGAGGGAGAGAGGGAGGGAGGGAGGGAGAGACAGGGAGAGGGTGCAGCGAGAGAGATTTAAACAAATCAATTCTTTTATATCGAGGATAATGGAATAAGCACTCATGTCTTTTTTACATCCAGTCCCCGTGGGTTTGCGGTTTTGTCAATTCTTTCATCTGTTCCCACCGGCACACAATGGCCTACTCTTACGAAAAGTGAAACAGGATTTAACGTGTGCGCACGTTTTTCTGCGTGCGTTCGCACACTGGGCCTCGGTTTATAGTCTCATCCGAAGGACTTTTGGGGAGGGTGGAGTCTGCACTGATGTTAACTCCAGGGGAAGATATCCCCTTGAACGAGAATTCAACCCGGGTCACCAGATTGCAAGCGCAATGTTGTAACCACTAGGCGAGAGAGAGAGAGGAAGAAGAGAGAGAGAGAGAGAGAGAGAGAGAGAGAGAGAGAGAGAGAGAGAGAGAGAGAGAGAGAGAGAGAGAGAGAGAGAGACTGGCCCCAAAAGTAATTTGTTGTCGTTAGGAATGCAGTCCTGTATGTAGCATGGTACCACCAAAATAATCATCATCATCATCATCATCGTCGTCATCATCATCATCATCATCATCAGTCCCGTGACCTTGGCGGTCGTGGAGGAGACACGAAAGACGATGCCGTGGTAAGCTTCCTCCATCCATCTCCGTCCTCGGCTCTGCAAAAAACACACCCCTAAAACCCCACACGATAATAGACTGAAAATAAAACCAAAGCCAACTAAATCAGCTATAAGAGATCTAGGGACAAAAGTATTTAGTTTAAATATGGAAAATACAGTTATAGACCCAAAAAATAAAGTCGTCTGCCATTCCTTTGAAACCGAAGTGTGCGAACAATAAACATGTCTGGCTGATAGGTCAGTACATCCGGGCCAGTAAACTTTGGTATTGTTGCTGATAGACATGTATATTGTAATCACTGCCAATGTCTAGCACACACACACACACCACACACACACACACACACACACACACCACACACATATATATATATTTTTTTTTACCTCAATTATATATATATATATATATATATATTATATAATATATATATATATATATATATATATATATATATATAATTGTTTCGGCATGGATCACACGTACTACCAACTGGACTATGCACTAATGATTTGGAAAAAAACCCATACATCAGTAAAGGATCATTGAAGATTGTAGATGATGATAATGAGATAGGAATAGGGTGTGTGGTGTGTGGTGTGTGTGTGTGTGTGTGTGTGTGTGTGTGTGTGTGTGGCGTGCGTGCGTGTGTGTGTGTGTGTGTGTGTGTGTTGTACCAGTATCTGGTGTTGTATCTGTGTCTGTGTCTTTGAATCAGTGTGTCTGTGAATTTGTATATCTGTGACATTTTGATCTGAAGTCATCTGGGAATATTTACACACATACCAATCATAGCTTTTCTCCAAGTGTTCCCCCCCTCCCCCTTTTTTTAAGCTACGAATTTTACCAAAATAACATCAGCCTGTCGGTGTTGTAACTGTCCTTCGTGGCATGACTAAAGTATTTTTGCTTGACCTATGTTGACCTAATTTAACTTGAATAGATTCGAATCAAATCGACTTGACTTGACTTGACTTAAGTCAGACTTGAGATGCGCTAAACAGTTTAAAAAACCTCTATTTTCTGGCTGCACTGAAGTGATCGCCTATGGTATTCTAGATAAATGCACCAGCTCTGAACCAGCCTGCTATTCACAAGATCAATAAACAAAGCCGACTGCACTCAACAGAACACAAAGCAGTTGTCAAGACAGCTTCTGACAGTACCAAGCTTTTAGACAGCAGATGGATCGTAAATCAGTTTAAAGGTAAAAGGTACAGGTGTTCCCATAACCTATGCAGTCGTTGGGGAGCGAGGTGTCAGAGACCTCAGCATCTCCAGGGGGCAAGTATATTGAGGGCGACGCCCATCTCTTCTCCGTGGCTGCTTTACTTTCCATGACCCTAAAGAAGACAGGTACCATTAAATTACAGCTGGGCGACCTTGAAGGTGAGGGGGTGGGTGTGTGTGTGTGTGTGGGGGGGGGGGGGGGGGGGGGTGAGTGGACTGGACTGAGGCCAAGGCGCGCAAACGGTCATTCATCCACTTGGTAGCCACGTTTAATACTGCTTAACCTCAGCTTGGGGAAAGCGAGTGCTCTGACCATTGAGCTATTTGCGAAAAAGCAAGCAAGCAAACAAACAAACAAACAACAGTTTTGGAAGATAATGATAAGAACACTAGGCTAATGCAGACGTTAGAAAGACGACTGCTTGGTGTTACAGCAGGTGGATGTTTATTATGCACTTTGTTGTTGGGACCTTAAGGTGAGAAATGGAGACTGAGAGAGAGAGAGAGAGAGAGAGAGAGAGAGAGAGAGAGAGAGAGAGAGAGAGAGAGTGAGAGAGAGAGGATGGAGAGAGAAAAAGAGACAGACAGACAGACAGACAGACAGACACAGATAGACAGAGAGAAAGAGAGAGCGAGATGCAAACGCAATTTAATTTCACAAGGGTAATAGACCAAGTTACAAGACTTTTTTTTCCATCCAGCTCCCAAAATGAAAAGAAAACGCTGCAAGAAAATAAACGAATATGAGAGAGAGAGAGAGAGAGAGAGAGAGATGAGAGAGAGAGAGAGAAGAGAGAGAAGAGAGAGAGAGAGAGAGAGAGGAGAGAGAGCTATTCTAAAGGACTTGAAACACAATGAATACACAAAACAAACCATAGCAAAATTTCATGATGCTACCAATCTATGTTCATTTTGCTCAAGAGGGGGACGGGATAGCTCAGTGGTCAGAGAACTCACTTTCCCCCAAAGTCAAAGTCAAACTTTTATTTTCAGATGGTACATTGAATAAGCAGTGCATTTGCTTTTTTCATCAAGCCATCTATCTAAAGAAAAAAGTGAGAAAAAAAGATAATATATATGCAGAATAATCAAACCAGCCAAGTTAAGCAGCATCTAGCATGGTTACCACCTGGATGGGTGTTCGTTTGCACACCTTGGCTTCAGTACAGTTTCCTCAGTTCACCCACCTGTAAATGGGTACCTGTCCGCTTTAGAGTCAGGGAAGATAAAGCAGCAAGGGAGAGGAGAAGAAGAAGAGAAAGAAGAAGAAGAAGAAGAAGAAGAATGAAAACGCAACACCCAACTGATATCAACAGTGCCAGGAGAATAGTCAAACTTATTTTGCAATATCTGCTGAAGGTATCTAGCCCCCTTTCCCTTTATGTAGTTTTCCCACAAAGCAGTGCCTGGCACCGTCCTGGGTTGACCCTTATGGTTGGCCAGTGCATTGCTACAAGGAACAACGGTAGAGTCGGCTTTATACCCTGTTTTAATCTGTATATAGATGCACAGTTTTAATCTAGGATTTAAAAGTTGAGGAGGCGACAGCCCTGATATGACCTCTGGGGTCGGTGGAGCTATAAACAACAGGACTGTATTGGATCAGTTTCCCCATATCCGTTCAGCCACAGGTCAGACACTTCTTGAGGCGTGACTTAGAACAGGAAGAATTTGAAGGGGTCTGAGAGGCCGTTCCTCTTGCTGCTGAAGCCAGCACAACTCTGCTTGTTCTCCTGCTGGTTACAGCTCTCCCTACACTCCTGAATGTCAGAGTTACCATTCAGATCCCCTTCATGGCTTTGCTTTGTTCCAACATGGTTGTGGAAATTCTGTGTCTGTGGGAATTCAGTCTATCACAAGCTGAAATCATAGAATGGTGATATACTATTATCATAGCCTAGTGGCTAGAGGGTTGTCTTTTGTGATTTGATTGCCTGGGATCTACCTCAGGTTTGGACCTTCACCATGCCACTATTTCATGCTTGTTTAATGCAACGGTAAGTTGTCTCCCCTTAGAGTCAACATAAGTAATATGTTTGTTGAGGCTCAGGAAATTATCGTGAAGTAAATATTTGTCAATACTGCCACAGAGAGAGGAACAGAGAGAGGAATGGAGGGAACTGTTTGTTGAGTCTTTGAGGGTGCCCCCACGGTCGTCAGACTACGAGACAGATAGATAGATAGATATACTGCCACTTTCAGCATGTATCCCTTCGTTGTCATCATTTCCATAAAAAACTCAACTCATGGTGATGTAAGAAAAAGGGCAAAAGCACACACATGCAAATCAACTGAAAGTTAAAGTGAAGGAACTCCTTTGAAATAGACTATTTCAGCTAGCAGCATGAATAACTTCCCTTCGACTGAACACTTTTATGAAGTTTTCACTTTTTCTTCTTTTTTAAATTTCGTATTGATAGGTGTATCAGCGTTTTTAAGAGTAGTAGGTGTTTTCTATGAATAGTTACGACACAAATTCGTGTTATTCTATGTTTTTAAAATCATTCACACCAGAGGTTTAGCACTGCTCTGAAGACACTGACAAGCGCTGCCTGGCTGAGCCAAAGCCACTCCCTGGACTAAATACCTGTTGCCTTGTTTGTGTTGTTGTTGTTGTGATTATATTTGGCATTGCAAGAACAACTACAACAGCAGTAGTAACAACAACAATAACACAACATGTGCCCAGCTTGACAGCTGCTTGGGCTCAAGGTTGAATGAGTTAGGTTTGAACACTTATTAAAACAGCAGGTTTGTTTATGATAATGATGATAGTAGTAGTAGTAGTACTAGTAGTAGTAGTAGTAGTAGTAGTAGTAGGAGGAGGAGGAGGAGGAGGAGGAGTAGTAGTAGGAGTAGTAGTAGTAGTAGTAGTAGTAGTAATAATAATAACAATGATGCTGCTGCTGCTGTTGATATTGATGATTATAATGATAATGATAAGAAGGAGAAGAAGAAGAAGAATAACAGGAACAAATATACTAAATAGTAGTAATAACAATAACGTATCAAGATGATAAAGACAGTGACAAAGAAAAAGAGGAGAGAAGAAGATCCCCTTTGTAGCTATGACATAGTAATACTACTTATCATGGTGACCAGTAATACAATCTTCTATGTCACGATCATAGCAGTATAACAAAGAACAGGACAAAGATTACAACACTATGGCAAGGATATCATTTGTGATGATGATGATGATGATGATGATGATGATGATGATGATGATGATGATGATGATGATGACATGACAATGATGATGTTGGTGATGATGATGATGATGATGATGATGACGACAATGCTGATAATGACAACGATGACAAAGTTGATAATGATGATGATAACCATAGTATATCTTACTTTCCAGACATTTTCCAGAATTTCTGGATCGAAAATAGACAAGAGTACACTGGCGCTCATTCTTGCTATGTTCCTTGTTGTCTTTCTTGAGTCAGTTTCTGCAACTGACCACCACCCTACCAGAAATAAATAAACACACAAACAAAATACAAACGAAAATAAACCCCATCACAAATAAATAACAAAAATGAATCGCAAAACTGAGCAATCACAAATAGTCGGCCATTGTATTGTAACCACTCAATCAAGCAAGCAATCAGTTTGATCAAGCGATCGAGTAATCAATCATTTGACTGATTCAGCCGATGGATGAATTGTTCAGTTGATCAGTCAGCCTTCTAATCCATTCTTCTGGTCATCAAACACGGTTATTTTGGCTTTTCTGAATTATTTGTCAGTGTGTCTGAAAAGATTGCTCTCTCTCTCTCTCTCTCTCTCTCTCTCTCTCTCTCTCACACACACACACACACACACACATACACAGAGAAACATTACACTTTTTTTGTTCAATCTTTCAGTTTTAAATGAAAGGAGAAAGGTAAATGTGTTGTGTGCAGAGGGGGGTGGGGGTGGTGGGTGTTAGGGTTTTTTTTTTTCTTTCTTTTATATCGAGGATAATGGAATAATAATAATAATAATAATGTATGGAATTTATATAGCGCTGAATCTTGTAAAGCAACAAATCAAAGCGCTCAGATTTTATTTCATACCACTTTAAGTTGAAATTCGGGCTGCTCTCCCCGGGGAGAGCGGGAGAACGCGTCGCCACTTAGCGCTGCGCCACCCTTTCACCCTTTTTTTTTTTTCTGCAGCTGTATTTGTTTCCCTATCAGAGTGGCTTTTTTCTAAGAATTTTGCCAGGGACAACTCTCTTGTTGCCGTGGGTTTTTTTACGTGCGCTAAATAATTACGTGTAACACACGGGACCTCGGTTTATCGTCTCATCCGAAAGACTAGCGCCCAGACCACCACTCATGGTCTAATGGATGGGGGAAAAATTTCCGGTCCAAACGGGGTACGAACCGCCGCACACTTCAGACCCGGACTTTTCGCTTTCTAGACAGGCGCGTTACCTCTAGACCACCGGATCCATATAATAAGCACTTATGTGCTTTTTTACATCCAGTCACCGTGTGTATGCGGTTTTGTTAATTCTGTCATCTGTTCCCACGGCACACAATGGTTCGGGGGTCTAAGTACTGGCCTCTGAACATAATGTGAGGTTTCCTTATATAAATGTGTCTGCAAGCCTACATTCACTTTCGGCCAGTCAGTTCATTTGTAGGTCTGTGTTCTTCTTTTTTCCCTGTGTCCGTGTGCCAGCATAATGATTATGTAGGCTGCATGAGAGTGTCCAAATATATACGCGTATTTTCATTGATTTCGTTTGATATTAATGTAAATCAAACAAACTACTATAATATTGGAATCTATAGAGTAAAAGTGATGTTTTTTGTTCTAAAAACAATGCACTATGTGTGGAGTTATATACACAGAAGATGTCTTTGTCGACTAGTTGTTTAGTAGGTTTCGTGAATTAACTTCCCTGAAGCGGTGGCCGTTTATGAAACTTAGTAAAATCAAAGAAGGCAACTGTGGTTCTTTGTCAGGGGAGGCAATTCATAGATCAGGACAAGAATTTTAGTAGTTTTAAAAAAGGCAACAGTATTTTATTTATGGGTTTTTTTGCCAAGGGAGGCACCCTAGAACAAGGGGACAACAAGCCGCTATGAAATTTAGTGCTTTTTAAAGAAATCAACAGTGGTGGGTTTTTTTTAAGTCAGGGGAGGGAATTCAAAGAGTTGTGCATTAGTATTAAGTGTACTGATGGGTACAGGTAAAAACAAGTGAATTTTAGAGGGTTTTTATCAATAGTTTCCATGGCATTTTTTGGAATAATAGGTGATTTGTAGTTTTTATTGGCTAGGCAGATAAATTATTGATACTCACATCCCCACATTGTTAATCGAGAGTGAGAGATGACCCTTTAGGTCACACTTGACACTTTTTGCACACCTTGTACCTTGAGTCTATACAAAAAAGACAGTAGGTTATATCATTATAGGGACAATAGATCGAATAGCGCTTTCTTAAAGCTGTACAGGCTGTACTTTTATTGTCCAGAGAAATGTGGGTTATGCTTTCAAGAGAGAAAAAAAGAGAGAATGGGAACCCACATATTCTTGCATCTTGACCTACGCAATCGTTTTTTTCATTTTCCATTTCTATTCAATTTTCCCATCATGTTCTGACCTTTTTTCTTGTTTTTCCCTTCCCTCTAACTTCATTTTTTGAGACTATTTAAAAAAAATAAATGACATAAGTATCCCTCAACCCTCAAGTTTCCCTTTTTTCCTTCCCCTGCTCTTGCCTGCGGACACTTTCTGAAGTGTTATATGTACACTTGGAATAATGGCGAGCAAGGCTCATTCTGCTGATGCTGTTTCCCCCTATGACATCTTTGATTCGTTTTCTGAAAGGTTAAAGAAATATTTGATCGCTACATTATGGGATTTTCCCTTTAAGGGATTGCAAGTTTAAGGGTGGCCTGGTTTCTTTTTGCCTTAAGGGGACTGATTTGTTGAAATAGGTTGCCAATGGACTTTTTAAAAATTCTTTCAGGCATGAACACATTATCAGTTATAGATGTAATTAAAGTGCCAAAAGGATTACATTAACATGTCGTTAGGATTGAAAATGTTGTGTTGAGATTGTCTTATGGGAATTTCCCTTTAAGGGGTTACTAGTTTAAGCATGGCCTGGTTTCTTTTTGCCTTAAGGGGACTGATTTGTTGAAATAGGTTGCCAACGGACTTTTAAAACTTTATTCTTTCAGGCATGAAGGCTTTATCAGTTGTAGATGTCATCAAAGTGCCAAAGGATTACATTAACATGTCTTTACCTTTGAAAATATTGTGTTGAGATTGTCTTCACCCATGACAAGCTCACAGAGTAAAAAGCTGTATATTCTGTTCAAGGAGAGAAAAAAAACAAGTGCCCTGAATCAAAGTGTGGTTGCTTATAGCTATTACAAAGTGTTTGAAAATGGCTTTGTAGTGTAGTGTAAGTGGTGTGGTGGGGCGTTGTGTGGGGTGGTGTAGTGTGGTGTAATAATAATAATAATAATCATCATCATCATATCATCATGTATGGAATTTATATAGCGCTGAATCTTGTAAAGCAACAAATCAAAGCGCACTGATGTAGTGTAGTGTGGTGTAGTGTAGTGTTGTGCAGTGTGGTGTGGTGTAGAGTAGTGTAGTGTGGTGTGGCGTAGTGTAGTATGGTGTAATGAGGTGTGGTGTAGTGTAGGGTAGTGTAATGTAGTGTAGCGTAGTGTAGTGTGGTGTAGTGTAGTGTAGTGTAATGTAGTGTATTGCTAATCAGTGCGGTATAGTAAAGTGCAGTACAACGCAGCAGCGTAGCGTAGTGTACTGTAGCGTAGTGTAGCTAGTTTAGTGTAGTGTAGCATAGTGTAATGTAGCACAGTGTAGCGTAGTGTAGTGTAGCGTAGTGTAGTGTAGCATAGTGTAGTGCAGTGTAGTGTAGCATAGTGTAGTGTAGCATAGCATAGTGCAGTATAGTGTAGCGTAGTGTACTTAATGGCTTTCCTATGGTCAAACTTAAAATAGCAAGAGATATGAGCACATGTGTGTGTGTGTGTGTGTGTGCGCGTGTGTGTGCTTGTGTGTGTGCTCGGGGCTCTCTTTCTCTCTCTCTCTTTCTTTCGTTCTCTCTCTCTTCTCTCTCTCTCTCTCTCTCCATCTCTCTTCTCTCTCTCTCTCTTCTCATCTCTCTCTCTCTCATCTCTCTCTCTCTCTCTCTCCTCTCTCTATTGCACAGCTTTTGTTATATTCTCTTGGTGAGGTTATGAAGTATTGTATGCAGTTTCTGTTCTGCCTGCTATTTGCCCTGTCCTGGTCTCTCAGTCTCCTTAAAAATTGGCATGAAGTTTATTAAGATGAACCAAAAATTGTCCTTGTCACTGTCATTCCTATTCTCTCTCTTTCCCTGTCTCTATCTGTTGTTCCGCGTGTCTGCCTCTCTCTCGAAAAAGAAAAAGGTAAAGATGTCCCATAACCTATGTGGTCGTAGAGGAGCAAGGTGTCAGAAACCTCAGCTTCTCTAGGGGCCAGCATATTGAGCACGGCACCCATCTCCTCTCCCTGGCTGCTTTACCTTCCCTGACCCTAAAGAGGCAGGTAGCTATCTACAGCTGTGTGGACTGAAGCCAAATGGTAACCACACTCAACGCTGCTTAAATTTGCAAAACAAAAATTCGGAAAACAATACCCCCCCTTCCCCCCAAACAAACAACCCCCCCCCCCCCCCAATCCATATTAACCTACATTTTCTGACTGCAGCTATAGATGCTGTCTGATTCTTTCTCAGTTAAGAATGAATGTGTGTGTGTGTGTGTGTGTGTGTGTGTGTGTGTGTGTGTGTGTGTGTGTGTGCGTGTGTGTGTGTGGTGTAAAGTCAGAATCAAAGTCAACATGTGTGTGCACCTGTGCACGTGCAAGGCTATATTTGCATTTGCATTTATGTGTGTGCTCGTTGCTGTGTGTGTGTGTGTGTGTGTGTGTGTGTGTGTGTGTGTGTGCTTGAGCCTATGTGTGTATGTGTGTCAGTGTGAGTGAAGAAGAAACAGAGAGAGAGAGAGAGAGAGAGAGAGAGAGAGAGAGAGAGAGAGAGAGAGAGAGAGAGAGAGAGAGAGAGAGAGAATGAATTGAACTGAATTACTTTTATTTAAAGAGGGTAATGGTAAAAGCAAACATGCTTTTTTTTAAAAACAGCCCTCAGGGCAAAAGGACACAAAAACAGCACAAAAACACCGTTTCTTAATCAAACAACAAAGAACACAGTTGTTTTCTATAAAGGAAACAAATCAATTTATCCAAAATGTAAAATACATAAATATCGTAAACATATGCAGAAAGAAGAGACAGAGACAGAGACAGAGAAGAGAGAGAGAGAGAGAGAGAGAGAGAGGAGAGAGAGAGAGAGGAGAGAGGAGAGAGAGAGAGAGAGAGAGAGAGCGTAATTTAGCAAACATAATTAACAAAATTTCTGAAAAGCATCCAACTTCCTACTCTTGTAAATAATCATTAAAAATAATAGAAGAATGATGATGATGATAACACTGATAACGATGATGAGGTTGACTAAAGCCATACGACATAGCCGATGATAATGATGATGATGGTGAGGATGATGATGATGATGATGATGATGATGATGATGATGATGATGATATAACAACTACGACACAACTACGAGAAATCGCAACAGAAAGGCCGAATGATAATAGTTGTGATAATAGATTGGTTCAATACATCTTTGGAGAAAGAGATGTCAAATCAGAAAGATTCATTAAATAATTAAACAAGCTGGCTTTAGGTCTTGTAAAATTAGGTTAAAATTTTAGGAGCTCTGGAATATGGTTCCATAGCCTTCTTCTAGAATACAAAAGGCTAGATTTACAAAGATTAATTGTTGTGAAAGGAACATTTAATATGTGTTAGTGTCAATAATTATCACAAGTAACTAAATCCCTAAGAGAGAGCAGACCCTTGCCATGGAGTACTTTATACACGAGATTACCTTAATTGTATAACAATCTGGCTGGGAGGGGAAGATTATTTGCTTGTTTGTAGTCAAAGTCTGTTAAGAGTAGATGACTTATTAATGATGATTTTAAGGGCTCTTTTGTGAGCGTTAGATGACGGCTTAAGTATGATTTTACTTGCTAGATCCTGAAGTGTAGATGCATAATCAATGTGAGATTGTATATATGCATAAAAGAATAGTTTCCTAGCATGTAAATTGTAAAAAGTTCTTTATTTTTCTAAAGTTTTACAGCTTCGATGCTATAGCTCACGACATTATTTCTAAGTGTTTTGATTATGCAAGGTTATTATCTATTGTTACACCTAAAACTTTATTATTCACTACTTCTTCGACTTTTACGTTAGAAATATAAAGAGAGGGTAATGACTGAGTGAGATTTTGACTCTTTTGTCTATTGGTAATCAACATGAATTGAGATTTATTGGGATGAAGAGACATGTGGTTTAGGTGTGTCCACTCAAAAGGCTATTGATACATTTTTGCATTATATTATACACCTCACGGGCATCAGTGCTTGTTGTTTCAACTTCGGCGACATCAGCAAACATGTGTTTTGAGTATATATGAATAAAGGGAGATCGTTAACGTGGAGAAGAAAAAGTAGGGGACCCAAAACAGAACTTTAGGGCACACCGTAAGTGTTTGGAAGACAATCAGAGAAAGATACACTTAAAGATACTTTCTGTTGTCTATCAAAAAACAAGAGGAGATCATCTCAAGAGTTCTTTGAGATAATTTGTAAAGTGCTAGTTTTTAGAGAAGTTTATGATTTATCACGTCAAATGCTTTTACAAAATCAACAAACAAGACTCCAGTAAATTGCTTTCTATTGATATTTAATAGCTAGCAATTAACCAGTTTTGTTAAAGCTGTATGACAGCAGTGATGTTCTCTAAAACCAGACTGGTTAGGATGTATCAGATCATGCTACTTTAAGGGAGAAAGAAGACACTTATAAATATGTTGCTCCAGAGATAGAAGATATAATATAGAAATTGGCCTGTGATGGATGGATCATTCTTGTATCCAGATTCATGTGAGGGAATTATTTTTGCTTGTTTAAAAGCTTTAGGGAAATAGTGTTTGTCAAGGCAAAGATTATAAACATAGGTCAGAGTTTCTGCTATGACTGGTGCTGGAAGTTTAAGAATTTGTTCAACAATTCCATCAATGCCACGAGTGCTTGTCTGCTTGAGCTGTCTTAAAGCAGTATAAACTTCATGAGCACATAGAGGTTGTATTTCCACAAAAAGGCGACTATTTTTGTCTGTACAATACTTTAGCACCTCATGTAAATGTTTATCTGTAGAGTAATCAGTTTGAATTACTTATTTCCCTACAGTTGAAAAATGGTAGTTTAGTTTGTCAGTTGATACATGGTTTTGTGTACTAGTTAAGCCGTTGACATTTTTATTTGTTAATTGATGCTTGGCTTTCCATATTATTCTACCACTGTTATTTTTGTTGAACACGTTTAAAAAAAATTCTTTGTTTTTCTGCCCGAATGAAAGAAATTACTTTGTTTCTTTTTAAAAAAAACAAACTTTCACGGGAGCTATGCTTCAGCAAGTAATCTCTATGGTATATGGTCTTCTGTATTTCATCTGTAAACCATGGGGGTTTAATCCTACATTGAACTCTTTTCGTTTGCAGTGGAGTATGTTAATTGTATATGCTATGAGAGAGAGATAGGGAGAGAGAGAGAGAGAGGAGAGAGAGAGAGAGAGAGAGAGAGAGAGAGAGAGAGAGAGAGAGAGAGAGAGAGAGGAGGACAGACAGATAAACAGACAAGCAGGCAGACAAGATAAACAGACAAGACAGACAGAGATAAACAGACAGCACAGACAAAAAGACAGATATGACGTGTGGAAGTGTGTGTAAACAAAAACGTGGATGCGCACCTGAGTGCATGAGTATATATGAAAATGGGATGAAAGGCATACAGACATAAAGAAATAACTAATTTCATTTTTTATAAAAGTCCTCATATTAATCAGCTTCTAATCAATAGAAAGGGGGGGGGGGGGTGGTTGGCTGGAGTAAGAACTACTATTGATAGATGAGTACTCATCGAGTCTGTAAAATAGTTATGATTATCAGATTATCAATTGATAGTTGATAACTCATTCAATCTGTGGACAAAAATATATGATTATCAGAATATGCCATTCATATTTTGGAGGTATGATTAATACGCTTGTAATACACTCTATCGTGCAGGTTTGATACTCAGACTGTGTTTGACATAAGACCACATTGCCAGGTAAGTCATTCTGTGTGTGTATGAGTGTTTGTATGTGTGTTTGTGTATGTGTGTGTGTGTGTGTGTGTGTTTGTGTATGTGTGTGTGTGTGTTTGTGTGTGCGTTTGTGTTGTGTGTGTTTGTGTATGTATGTGTGTGTCTTTCTGCCTATCACTTTCTGTGTGTGTGTGTGGGGGGGGAGGGGTCTGTCTTTCTATCTGTGTATGTGTCTGTCTCTATGTGTCTGTCTCTGTCTCTGTGTGTCTGTCTGTCTCTTTCTTCGTCTCTGTCTCTGTCTCTCTCTCTCTCTCTCCTGTTTTTTTGTGTGTGTATGTGTGTGTGTGTGTGTGTGTGTGTGTGTGTGTGTGTGTGTGTGTGTGTGTGTGTGTGTGTGTATGTCTCCCTATGTCTCGCTGCGTCTCTGTCTCCGTTTATCTGTCTATCTGTTTCTCTGTCTGTCTGTCTGTCTCTGTCTGTCTGCCTGTTCCCTACTCTCTCTCTCTCTCATGAAGATTTGAGAAATAAGTTTCTAAGAGATTTCCTTTGCACGTGGAACTCAAAGCTACAGTATCTACTGATAGACATAATTTATCTCGATTTATTTTCCATGCAGCCAACAAAAGAAATAAGACAACTTTCTAGAAATTGATCATTATATTGAATTGATGAATACTACATTTTATATTCAAAACATTGTCGATTTTGATGCACGTGAATTATTTTGTGATGAATTTTCAAGATATTGTGAATGAAATCTCCATGTATTATTATTGCTGCTGCATTGTTTAATATTTATATACGTTGATAGTAATGTGTTTATAAAACTCATGTCATATGATATGCCCATTCCGTACGCCCATCATTCTTTTGTATTGTGGCCTAAGGCCGATGTACAGTAAAAGTCTGAAATCTGAAATCTGAAATCTGAAGTCTCTCTCTCTCTCTCTTCTCTCTCTCTCTCTCTCTCTCTCTCTCTTTTCTCTCTCTCTCTCTCTCTCTCTCTCTCTCTCTCTACCTGTTTACCTTTTTGTGTAACTAAATATCTTGATTGTTTACATCTATGTTCGTTTAGTTTTATCTTTGTCACGGTTTTCTTTATCGATATCTCTCTGTCTGTCTGTCCCCGTGTCTGTCTTTCTCTGTCTCTCTGCCTGTGTCTCTCTCTCTTACACACACACACACACACACACACACACACACACACACACACACACACAACAATATTATATATTTATATATATATAAATATATTATATTTATAATAAGTATATATTTTACAACACACACACACAACACACACACACACACACCACACACACACACACAACACACACACACACAATTGTGCGCTGTGTGAATGTGCGCTTGTGCAAAAAACTAACGCCCCTTCCTTAAAAAAACCACCACAGCATATATAACCCCACCCCCTCCCTCTTTTCAATGCATCATCCCCACCCCCTCACCTCCATCCTCCCTCACCTCCACCCGCTCCCTCCCACACACTACACTGCATTGTTCAAACATTTCAATGTACTACTTATATAAAATCACACCAGTTAGACTTAAACCACACACAAAATACACACACACAAACAAACACAAGCACACACACACACACACTCTATTATCTATCTATCTATCTATCTATCTATCTCTCTCTCTCATCTTCTCTCTCTCTCTCTCTCTCTCTATATATATATATATATAATATATCTTGTTCAAACATTTCAATATACTATCTTATGTAAGCACACCGGTTAAAACATAGAACCCCCCCCCCTCACACACACACACACACACAAACACACACACACACACGCACGCACACACACACACACTGCATGTATTGTACAAACACTTCAATATATTATCTTATATAAAAAACACACAGACTACGGTCTGACACACGCCACAAACAAACACAAGATACACACATACACAACACAAACATAACACACACCACACACACACACACAACAACACAATACGCAATAAACACACACAACACACACCGCAACACACACACACAAACACACACACACACACACACACACACAACACACACACAACCATACACACACTAACACACACAAACACAGACACACACCAACACACACACACACACTAACACACACACACTAACACACACACACACAATACACACACAAACACACACACACAACACACTAACACACACAACACAACGCGCACACACATATGTGTGCTTGTGCAAAAAAACAAACAAAAAATCAGAAAAAACACGGCATATTCCACCCCCCCCCCACCCCCCAAATAAAAAAGAAAAGCCAAAACAAAACAACGACAACAGCAACAACGACGATAACAACCAACAACAACAAGAAACCCTACATCCACCTCCACCTCCACCCCTCCCCCACCTCCATATCCCCCCCCACCCCCCCCCCCCCCCCACCCCCCCACACACCTACATATGCTGCTACATTGTTCAAACATTTGAATACAATGTCTTATATATATATAAAACAACAACAAACAACAACCCACACCGGTTACTTACTGCAATAATTTCGATCGAACACAGCAACGGAACAGTGCCCAATCAATGACGTTTCTCTCCAACCCACACACACACACACACACACACCACCCCTCCCCCTCCCCCCCCCCCCCCCCCCCCCACACACACACCCTGTGATGTAGCCAGCCAGCCCACAACCTGTGACGTTTTATTGTCAGTATCAATGGCTTCAGAAAAGCGCCATTTATGAAGCGATCAAAGACCAGGAATAATGTTATGAATCCTGCAGGTGTCGGCTACGTTGACACCACAGTTGACGAAGGTTGTTGCTTGTGTGCTTAATTAATTAAGATATGCAAATTAATCAGGTAATGACGTAGAGGGACAGGAAAGGAAATTGGGCTGTGAAGGGGGTCAACGACCTATTGAGAACAATAATAAAAATAATCATAATAATGATAATACTAACAATTTTGAGGTGTGGTTGCGTGGGTGTATGTACATATGTATGTATGTATGTATGTATGTATGTATGTATGTACATACACGTGAATATAACGGTCTTTTGATAATAATAATAATAATAATATAAGAGGTGTTGTTACGTGGGTGGATGTGTGTGTATTTCCATACACGTGAGTATAAGTGTGTATATGTGCACGCATGCGTCCGTGCGTGTGTGTGAACACACACACATACACACACACACACACACACACACACACCACACAACACACACACAAAAACAACACACACACACACACACAACACACACAACACAAGCACGCACGCCCACACGTGACATTAAGAGGTGATGCGAGACTAAATGGCCAAAACATGTTTGATGATGATGCAGAATATAACCAGTAAAATTAAAGAAATGCAACCCCCCCCCCCTCCCACCCTACTGTATGCAATTTGACGACCTAGAATTCGAGTCTCAGTTCGAGCCACTACCGAGACTTCCGTTCATAGGGATTTTTCCCCCTGGAGTGAACAGCAGTTCAATGGGTACCTGCCCTCTTTAGGGTCAGGTAAAAGCAACCAGGGAGAGGAGATGGGAACCGCCCTCAATATGCTGGCCCCTGGAGAAGCTGAGGTCTCTGACATATCTCCCCAACGACCAAATAGGTTATGGGACCACCCTTACCTTTTACCACCTTGTGAAGAATCACTAGAACATCCTGAAAATATGTTGACAGCCGGTTCAGTCTTTTGAAAACGTAAGCTGTTCGTGCTGTAAGATCGGATTACAAAATTGTGTATACAAACACACAAATACACATGGGTATTGTGTTAAGGCATCATTCCCGAAGTCGGAATGTGGATAGCTTAATGGTGGGCAAAAACAGTCGCAAACACAAAAATCTCACCATTGATGAACCTCAGACCTGTAGGCGAAAAACATGGGGAAAAATCAAAAAGTTAAAATTAGAGATAGACGCTTACGAATTTTTGGTAAAGGCAAAGGATGCTGTTGTACAATGTAAACGTGTCCTTATTTTACAGCTTAAAAGTACACTTAACAGGTAAAGCAGCCATGCTTTCTTCCTCTTCAACTTAAAGATGGCTTCAGCAGCACCCTAGTTTCAACAGTAAGATGACTACTACTACCTCCTCCCCAGAGAAGACCAAGTCACAATTGTGAGGCTGAGGACTGGACACTGCAGACTCAGACATCACATGTTGACCAAGTTCCACATTGGTGATTCTGAGGCGTGCCCGTTGTGGCACTTCTCCCATGACAGTGGAACGCTTCCTCCAGACCTGTCCAACACACCAAAACCTGAGGGCCGATATCTGGCCTACTGACCTGCCGATGAGGGACAAGCTCTTCGGACCCCTGGAGGGCCTTCAGCGCACCACGGCAGCATTTGTCAGGGCCTCGGGAGTTGTTGTCTGAGCATTCCACGACGAAGAAGAAGTTTACATCTGCAGTTTACCTAACTTTTCTGTTCCTGTTTTTGTCTGCTCGTTTGCTTGGTTTTGTTGTTGTTGTTTATTCTAACGACAGCAACTGCTCAGTGTCTCTCGGCAAATAATCACAAAACGTGTTTGTTGCTTCTCTTGTATTGTAGTGTAGTTCTTACATTGAAAGATAAAACAGATCTCGGTTTTATCCGGCTTCTAGAAAGAAAACAGACATTGCTTTGTCGTAATTTTGTCTGCAAAAGGTAAAATCAATTTCTTTGTGTGTGCGTATAGTGCACGAGTTCTTGTCCTAAATGTTGGAGACAGGTTGCGATGTTAAGAAAGACAAGAAAGAAATGGCGGAAAGGGAGAGAGTGGGGAGAGGTGGAATGGATAAAGGATAGGAAGTGGGTTCTTGGATCTTCTCTGTCTGCATCTACACACAGAAAGGAGCAAACCGCTGAGTTGGGGTTTTTTTTTTCTAAAGCAAGGCACTAGTAAGTCTTTAAAAAAATTCTTCATTTCTTTCGAGGATAATGGACTAGCACACATGTGCTTTTTGTTTACAACCAATCCCCGTGTGTATGCAGTTTTGTCAAATTTGTCATCCGTTCCCACCGGCACACGATGACCTACTCTTCCGAAAAAACGGAACGAGTTTTAACGTGTGCGCAAGATTTCCTGCGAGGATTCGCACACGGGACCTCGGTTTATAGTCTTATCCGAAGGACTTTTGTGTGTGTGTGTGTGTGGAACCAGCAAAGCACGAGCAAATCTGCACATTTCAAGTTGACTAAGACTTACATTCTTAAGACATCAAAAAGGATCATAAACAGATGCAAGATAGACTTGAACCTACAAATTGATAATGCAGTATCAGTCAGTTGTATGTATAACCCACTCGGCGGGCTATCTAGCGCTCCAATGGTGTCTGATTTCCATTCAACACAGCCTCCACTGGCACAGTGGGCTTACAACAACAACAACAACAACAATAATAATAATAATAATAATAATAATAATAATAAAATAATAAGAATAAGAATAAGAATGATAATAATTTATACAGCGCTATATCGTGCAAAAAAAAAACCCAACAGAAAAACAAATCAAAACACTTTCATTCATCCTTCTCTTTCACAATGCAACCAGTTACAATTGATAGTTTGTACACGCACCCCCCCCCCCCCACACACACACACACACACGTTGTACACTCCGGCAGGGTGTTGGGGGGGAGGGGGGTGGCTGTTGGAGGACATTCGATCATGTCTCCCCCAGTTTTTCTCAGAACCATTTTTTTGGTCCATGATTTTTTCCTCATTCATTTGGGGATCACACTATCCCCGCTGTCTGTTGCTCTTTCTCCTAAACCGTTGAAATCCTTTTAAGCAACATTTAAAAAAAAATCCTAGCAGGGACATTTTTTAATTTAAATTTTACGTCAGCCACTGTGAGTAGTCTCCCCACACTTGTGTTCCTTTTAATTGTCAGCCTCTGACGTCAATAAGCGTTTTGTAACTGTTCTTTAGGATTGAAGAAAAACAATCGTCATTTGACTTGTTTAACATAGCCTGCATTGTTGGTTTTTAACAAAAAATGTTTTGTTTATACTACTACTACTACTACTACTACTACTCTTCTTTTTCTTCTTCTTCTGCTTTGTTCTTTCTAGTGGCTTGATCCTGGGTGTCAGATCGCAAGCGCAACGCTTTAACCACTAGGCTATCCATCCCCCAGCCGAAATAAAAGATATATAGACGTATGCAGAAAAGGATAGGCTCTCTTATGGCTGATTTAAGAACGAGAAGAAAGGGGGGAAGAAGAAGAGAAAAGCTGTGTAAAACTCAATACAGATTTTTTTTTGCGGGGGTGGGTGGGGGGCGGTCAAACTAACAGCACAACTGCAGGGAGAAAATGAATCTCATCTCACCTCATCTGCTCCCGTAACCCCTTCGGGGTCGTAGGGGGACTGCATTAATACGTTGCACCAGTTGGCTCCATTTGCTGCGGCGGTTGTGTTCAAGTGCTTAGGTTGTGGAGAAGCTCTTCCCGGTCCGTTCAGTGATGTTGTCTGCCCATTTCTTCTTTGGCCTGCCTCGCCCTCTCTTCCCCTGCACTGTTCCTTGCAGTATGGTCTTGGACAGCCCATCTGATCTAGTCACATGTCCATACCATCTGAACTTCCTTTTCTTGATTGTGTTTAGAAGGCCTTCGTAGTGTTTTACTTGTTGGGTGATGGTTTATCGGACTTCGTTGGTAATGTGGTCCTTGTATGAAATACCAAGGAGTCTTCTGTGGCATCTCATCTCCAAAGCCTGGATCCTCCTTTGTAGATCTGTATTCAATGTCCAGGATTCGCATGCATGTAGTTATGTGGAGATGACCAGTGCATGCAAGAGCTTGACCTTGACCCTGAGAGATGTTTCGGTCTTTCCAGATGGTCGTGAACTTTGCCATTTCTGCTACTGTTTGTGCAGCTCTTGCGAGGATTTCGACTAAACTATTCATTCACTATACGGAAGTAAATGAATAATTTAGACGAAATGTCTCATAAGAAAAGTAACTACGAAAATACCTTAACCCTCAAAAGTACAAACAAGTAAAATCGGGTTTTAACTTCTCAGAAAACCTGGTGATGCCTCTAGTTACAAAGTTTTAAGAGTCCCTTTAAAAAAAAAAAAGCTGTGAAATCTTGTCGCCACTTTTTATTCTTAAAAAAGGTAAATTGCCGTCTATGTCTCTGTTTCCCTCTCTGTCAATGTGTCTCTGTCTCATTATCTGTCTGTCTGTCTCTGTCTGTCTGTCTCTGTCTCTCTCTCCCATGTGACATTAAGTTGAAGCCATATTATCTTCCTTACATTACATAGCTGTCTGTCTGTCTGTTTGTCTGTCTGTTTATTTCTCTCTCTCTCCCTCTCTCTCCCTCCCCCATCCTCTCTCTCTCTCTCTATCTCTCTCTCTCTCTCTCTCTCTCTCTCTCTCTCTCTCTCTCTCTCTCTCTCTCTCTCTCTCCCTCTCTCATACGCAACGTAAATCTCAAGCAAAAACAAAAAACAAACAAACAATCCACCTCCCCACCGCAAAAAAACCCAACAACAACCAAACCCCCAAATCTGCTAAGCTGTTAGAATCCTGGACACTGACTACTTCCAAACTGCCAGTTACAGAACATCCCCAGGCTTTTGGTGAAAAATCCCCACTGCTTTGTAAATAAGCTGCTTAGCTTCCAGGGTAGAAAGCTGGTGCTAATGGAAACAGGGCCTGCCAATAGCTGCTTTGCAGCTGAATCTAATCAACCTGGAAATGTCATCTGACATGGTGGACGCCATGTTGAAACAGAACGAACTTAAGAACACCAGAGAACTACTTTCACAGAAAAGCTGCCAAGCCAGCTTCAAGGTGATAGGAAATTGGGCTGGGAAGAAAGGCAGACAACAAAAACCAAATGAAGACATACAAAGAGTGAAATAGACTCTGTTGTTAATGCATCGTGTATGTTAGTAATGTAGTAAACTTGGTTCAAGGGAGCTCAATGGCAAACAGAGAAATGAGTAATTCATGACAAAAGATAATTACGTAGTCTAAACGTTAAAGAATAATAGATGTGACAGCTTGGAAGTTGCATCAGTGGACAGATACTTGCGAATCGCGCTTATGCGTCGTAATTGATAGTAGCAAGACTGGCAGGTCTGGGTGATGACTTTTTTCATAGAAAGTGTCATGTCAAAAACTACACCTTAAAACTCCACAGAGTTGGACAAAGGAACTGATGTATTGCCGAATTCTATTGAAGTTGTTGTGATGGAGGAAAGTTTATGTTCGGTCCCTATGAGCAAGGCTTCGGTTTTATCGGCATTAAGTTTTAACTTGTTGTGAGTCATCCAGTTTTTAATGTCTTGAAGGCAGTTGGACATATTTGTCAGGAGGGAAGGCAGGTTTTCGACAGTATCACTGCACTGAAGCTGAGTATCATCGGCATAGAAATGATGATCAATATGGTGGCTATTTATTATATGTGAGAGTGAAGCAGTGTAGAGAGTAAAGAGAACAGGGCCCAGGACTGATCCTTGTGGGACTCCACATTCCAGTTTGACAGGTTTCGATTGAATTTTGTTTACAATAACTTTCTGGAACCGGTCTGTGAGGTATGAAGTAAACCAGGTGAGGGCTGTGCCGTTAATACCAAACGTATTTTGGAGGCGAGAAAGAAGAATTGAGTTATCTATAGTGTCAAAGGCTGCAGACAAGTCAAGAGGGGTGAGGAGGGAAATTTGTTCTGCATCAGAAGCAAGCAGAAGTGTATTTTAGTGTGGACTAGACAACCAATCAACAACAACAACAACAGCAAGACAAAGAAACCAACAATAAAAGTTATTATCTAATTTTGAAAGAAGAGGGGGAAGGAAGAAAAAGCTTTTACATTTTTTACGTTTTTTACTATGCTGTCTTATCTCCTCTCAGAAAAGATTAGCTGTCTGCTCATTCAGATTAAATTTGCAGAGGGGGGAGGGGGGGGGGGGGGTAAAAAGAAATTGCTATACTGGAAAGCATAAACTATGATAAACTGATCATTAATTTGATCTGCTTTTCTCAATAAAAAAAATCCAATCTTTTATCATGATTAAAGAAAATAATCATAAAGAACCACTAAAATCCCATTCATGAACACAGACACACACAAATAGACACACACACAAACACATACACAAACACACACACAAACACAAACACACACACAAACACAAACACACACACAAACACACACACACACACACACACACTACAGCGCGCGCGACAAAACATGAGGAATAGGCTGGAGTACGGGATGTGTATGTGTGTGT
>CM054166.1:29747546-29752546 GCA_028751875.1 Rapana venosa
GTGAAACAGTAAAAAAATATAATAAATAAATGAATATATAGACACACACACATTCTGAATGATTCCTAAAGCTGTTAAACTAAAGAATGCCCAACATCGACTAAAAAAACACATAAGAGAGAGAGAGAGAGACAGAGACAGAGAGACAGAGGTACATAGCGAAACGGACAGGCAGATAGAGAGACAGACAGAAAGACAGAGGAACATTTATTTATTTATTTATTTATTTATTTATTCTTTTATATCGAGAATAATGGAATAAGCACTCATGTGCTTTTTTACATCCAGTCCCCGTGTGTATGCGGTTTTGTAATTTTTTTAATGTTTCCACCGGCACCCAATGGCTTACTCTTTCGAAAAGCGGAACAGGATTTAATTTGTACGCAAGATGTTCTGCATGCGTTCGAACACGGGGCCTCAGTTTATAGTCTCATCCGAAGGACAGACAGACAGACAGACAGACAGACAAACAGCACACACCTACTTACAGACGGAGAGAGAGAGAGGCAAAGAAAGAGACGGAAAGACAGAGATTATAATATAATAACAGGCTATCCTGAACAAGGTCTATTATGCCTATTGTTTCGTCGCGTTAGTTTTTCATTAATATCCTGCTTACAATCCGGCAATTTCCCCGAGAAAAAAGAGGAAGTTTCATCAAATCTGTCAACAGGGATATGAGACGATCCAGATGACGAACTCGGGCAAATAAATCCCAAGTGCCAACACCATTGACAAGAATGTCAGCAATGTTGAGATTGGTCGGAAATACAGGCTCGGATTCACGCACACACATACACACGCGCGCGCGCGCGGGTCACACACACACAGATACGTACGCACGCACACACACATATACACACGCACACACACAAACACACACACACAGATACATCCCCCCACCCACACACACACACACACTAGATTAGAGTGATGCCCCTTGCGCTTGTGATCTGCTGACTCTCGGTCAAGAGGATTTTTCCTCTGGAGTTAACTAACATCAGTGCCGACTCCACTCTTCCCCAAAGCCTTTCGATGAGACTATAAACCGAGGTTCCGTGTGCGAACGCATGCAAAACATCTTGTGCACACGTAAAAACCCGTTCCGCTTTTCAGAAGAGTTGGCTATTGTGTGCCGGTGGAAACGGTTGACAAAATTAACAAAACTGCATACACACAGAGACAGGATGCAGAAAAAGGACACATGAGTGCTTATTTCATTATCCTTGATATAAAGGATAGTAAAAAAAAAAAGAGCGCGCGTGCACACATACACATACATATGTTTAAGGAGAGTTGCATGCCTGTAAATGATTGAGTGCAAGCGCTTCGATTTGTTTGTTTATTTACAAAATTCAGCGCTATATAAATTCCATATATTATTATTTTTATTTTTTTTATTATTATTATTATTATTATTGTTATTATTATTATTATCTATTATTATTATTATTATTATTATTATTATCATTATTATACACAGACACATACACGCGCACGACACACACAAAGACACACACACAACAAAGACACACACACACACACACACACACACACACACACACACACACACACACACACACACACACACACACACACAGTGAAATGATAAAATGTACCCATGGAGAGCCTGCAATACCTCTTCGGATTTCACTTTTCTGCGTTCTAAAAAGTTGCATAACATTCTATATACACAATACCTGGTCCACATCAAAATATAAATTTTGTCAATTATTCATATTTTCAAAAACCAACACTAAAAAGCAAAAAAACTTTGTTGCCAACGCCCGCAGAACATCTAACGAACATGTTAAAAACCTGATCTGCCTTTGAGAATAGTAGGCCATTTGTGCCGACGCAAAACAAGTAACAAGAATCTGTGAAGGCACACACAATAGTGTCATAATTTTTTTTTACATCAAGCCTGAAGTCAGAATACAGCTAACCTAATGGTGGATACAAAAAAATGGTTGCATGCACACATTCTCTTTTGTTTAGATTATGAGTTAATCAGCCAACTTGATGATCATCATGAGCGTCAGCTGAAACAAATTAGTGCCTGTAGCCACTGTGTGAGGTTTTCATGCTAGATACATTATGTGCCATGCCCGATATTTTATGTAAGTTATTATTACTATTATTATTGTTATTATTATTATTATTAATATTATTATTATTATTATTATTAGTATTATTATTATTATTATTATATATGAAATTTATATAGCGCTGAATCTTGTAAAGCAACAAATCAAAGCGCTCCGAATGGAGAGTCTTTAAAAGTAAGGCAAAGTTGTCCAATAAACTAAGTGGTCGTAGGGGAGCGAGGCATCAGAGACCTCAGCTTTTCTAGGGGCCAGCATACTGAGGGCGGCGCCCGTCTCCTCTCCCTCGCTGCTTTACCTCCCCTGACCCTAAAGAGGGAAGGTACCCATTTACAGCTGGGTGACCTGGGGGACTGTACTGAAGCCAAGGCAAACGGTCACATCCACGCTGCTTAACCTTGGCTGGGAGAAAGCGAGTGTTCTGACCACTTAGCTCCACCCAAAACTGTCATGAATTACCAAATCCTTTTCCTACTTAGTTTAATTTATTTCTTTTCGTGTTGTCCTTTGCACCAAATACTAGGAAAGCCATTTTTAGGGCTGTCACCTTATATCAATTCCAGCAACTCTAGCAACATTCATCTCAAGTTCAAAATCAACTCTATCTAATCCCTTCAAATGATATCTAACACCGTCAATCTGGAAAAAAGGGAAGAAAAAACCCCTGAATGGCAAATTTCTGAACTAGTTAATTCCTTAAAGTCAATAAAATCAGGGTGAAGTGAGCACATTAGCAATTCTGTTAAATCTAAATTATTATCCCTAGGTTACATAAAAGCGTGAAAGGGGTAATGGAAACTTCAATGTAAAAAGAAACAACTAACCCGAAACTCCCACAAGTAGGAAAAAAATGTGAGGTGGGCAGAAACCACTGCGGAATGGATATGCTATGCCAATTCCAGTTATGGGGAAAGGATAGCTCAGTGATCAGAGCACTCGCTTTCCCCCAGCCAAGGTTAAGCAGCATCGAGCGTGGTTACCACTTGGATGGGTGACTGTTGCGCGTCTTGGCTTCAGTACAGTAACCCAGTTCACCAAGCTGTAAATGGGTACCTGCCTTCTTTAGGGTCAGGGAAGGTAAAGCAGCGAGGGAGAAGAGATGGGCGCCGCCCTCAATTTGCTGGCCCTTAGAGAAGTGAGGTTTCTGATCCTTGCTCCCCTATGACCTTGTGTGTGTGTGTGTGTGTGTGTGTGTGTGTGTGTATTTTGTGTGCTTTGCAGTGTATTATTTTATTGGTTTTCTTTTTTTTTAAATTGGTACACTCTGTTGGGTAAAGGTTGTAATAATGTAGTACTTCAGTATTATCATTAAGATATTTTTGGTCTTAGATAGATGGCTTGTTGAAAAAGAAAGCAAATGCATTGCTTATTCAATGTACCATCTGGAAATGAAAATTTGACTTGACTTGACTTTAAACACACACACACACACACACACACACACACACACAACACACACACACACACACACACACAACATACACACAGAGACACAGACACAGACACAGACACACACACACACACACACACACACACACACAACACACACACAACACACACACACACACACACACACACACACACACACAGAGTAACCTAAAGCTTAAAACTGAGCCTAGAATGTATTGGCTGAAGGATGCAGGTGGTCAGTTTGGGAAAGAACAGGATCTACACAGAACAGTCAGTTTGAACACCAGGCCTTCCAGAAGTGGGTTTACAGTAAAGTAACTGCTTTAGTGGCCCCGTTTGGCGCTGACCATTCGGACGCTACGGTTGGGGAGGCTAGTTCAGCCTGTCAGATCTTTGGGTCTTAAAGTGACTTCCATGTGTGAGGAATGAGAGAGAGAGAGGGGGAGAGAGATAGAGAGAGAGAGAGAGAGAGAGAGAGAAGAGATGAGAGAGAGAGAGAGAGAGATGAGAGAAGAGAGAGAGAGAGGTGTGTGTGTGTGTATAAAACACATCAACAAAAAATCAGGAAGAAATACGAATAAAAAAAAATTGTTGAAATGAAATGACATAAGGTAAAGGAAACTAAATAAAAGGCGATGTAAAAACAAGAACCAAAAAATGATATTAAAAAAAAGCAGAAACAAAAACGCAAGCAAAATGAAACATGCAATAACACAGAAACGCAACAACACATAACAGAGTAAAGAAAACAAAACTAAAAAATGTCATAAAGCAAAATCCAATGAATATGTATGAACATATAGAGAACTGTTACTGACATAACTATTGGCTTTACCCAAGGCCCATTTTCCCTTTATCCAACAAAATCAGTATCGTCTTTGAAGATGGCAGCATGTTGCAGCAAAAATGTTATCTTTCTCTCCTTTGAAGTTGTGTGGATGTAATACTGGGATAATGCATCGTCTGCTTTCTTTTCCCGTGTTGTGAGGAAGAAAAAAAACACCGCTTCTATATTAATCGAAAATTTGGGATCCATACGCACAAAACGGTCAATTGACCTGGACGTCACTTGAAAGGAAATATACTGAGCTGGAGAAATGTGTGATAATTTTATTGTTTTGAATATTATCTGGGGTTTTTCTCTGTAAGCAGGTTATTTTTTCGTGTTATGGGTGGCAATATTTCTTTTGAAGATTCGGTTCTTAATTCGTCAAAAGCTCTATGTAAATATACCTTGACATAGCAGTTGTAATGTAATAGTCGTCAATTTGACGTCAGGTTAACGTTTACTAGAGGTAATATAAGATGAAAGTAAGTGTAAGGTCGGTTGAGAATAGGGGTGGCAGTGAGGGTAGGAAGGGGGGGGGGGTGTTTGATTGGTTTGCAAGAACAAACAATATAATTATGCACACTGTATGTGTGTCCGTTTCGTATGTGAAGCTGTTTTTGTGGGTGTTTTTTTTTTAAACAGAGAATGTTGGGGAC
>CM054166.1:29762546-29765046 GCA_028751875.1 Rapana venosa
TCTCCTCTCTCTCTCTCTCTCTCTCTCTCTCTCTCTCTCTCTCTCTCCCCTCTCTGTGATGTATTGTGGCCTAAGGCCTATGTTCTATAAAACTCTCTCTCTTCATCTGTGTGTGTGTGTGTGTGTGTCTGTTTGCTAACCAACACGCGTGGGCACACACAAGCTGGGGCAGTTAAAGCAACCCTCTCACGCTGACTATGTTGGAGAAAACGAGGTGTATGCATAGATTTTCATTTGCTAAAAGCGAGTTAAATAAAATTTAAAAAAAAACAACCAACTGACACGGCAATCAAACACATTGATTACATATGTAAATTTGGTAATTTGTAATCAGTTTTGATGCTTCTTCGTGTCGGGTATTTTTTGGAGGGGCTTGGTTTTTTGTGTTTTTCTTCTCTGCTCTTTTAGCATTGAGCTTTTTACGTCCAAGTTTTTAATTCAATAAACAAAATACACATAATCATGTGTAAACTTTGTTTCCTGAGGTAAGCCTAGGTGTGTCCAGTTTGATGTTTTGCTAAAGTGTTAAATTCTCAGAGGCGTGCGAGATGGAGAAAAAAACCCACTGGCACACATGATTCGGTATTTGAATGTGTGTGTGTGTGTGTGTGTGTGAGAGAGAGAGAGAGAGAGAGAGAGAGAGAGAGAGTTTGAGTGAGTGTGTGTACTTAAGTGCGCGCGCGCGGCGTGGTGTGTGTGTGTGTGTGTGTGTGTGTGTGTGTGTGTGCGTGTGTGTATTCACATGCATGTAATCCGCACATGTGCATTTGTGCATGAAAGTGTACTTAAGAGTCTATGCATGCTTGTGTGTGTATGTGTATATGATGTTTGTGATTGCGAAAGTAGGCGTGTATACTATTCTACCAATTCTTAAAAAGTCATTGTAGCTTCTTAATAGGCATAATTAATGCATCTACCTATATAATGGTAAAGCTTTTGCATTATTCCATTACATAACTCATATCAAACAAGCTGTAATGAGAAAGTAGCTCAATGAATAACTGAACAACAAAGACCTGATTGTTCAATACCAAACAGACATACAGACACAGAGAGAAAACAGACAGACAGATAGAGACACAAATCTAAAAGAGACAGAGACACAAAGAGATACATATAGACAGATTGATAGATATACATAGACGGAAAGAAAGAATATCACTAAAACAAATGTATTATAGATATTTTTCGAGGATAACGGGATGGGTACTCGTGTGCTTTGTTTTACCTCCAGTTTCCGGATACATGCGGTTTTGTAAATGTTGCCACCCGTTCCCACCTGAACATACTTGCCAACTCTTCGAAAAAGCGGAACAGGTTTTAACATGTGTGCAAGATGATGTGTGTGCGTTTGCACTCTGGATCTCGGCCTACAGTTTCATCTGAAGGAACTAGCTGAAAGATGATAGCTTTTATTTATTGATTGATTTTTATGTATTTATTCTTTTATTTCGAGGATAATGCTATAAACACTCATCATGTGTTGAGTTTAAAAAAAAACCAACAACATCCATTCCCCGTGTGTATGCAGTTTTGTTAACTTTTTCATCCGATAAAGGAGTAATTAGCAGGAATACTCAAGAAAGTCTTGCAGATTATTGTGCTTTTTTTTTATCAGTTCAGAATATTAAGGGAAACCCCCCAGAAAAAGTCAAGAATGAAAAATAATATCGCTAACTGGGACAGGCTGTTACCAGGATCAGCATCAGAAAGAAAATGAGTTTAAGGGGGGAATGAGGTGGGGGGGGGGAGGGAGAGATAGAGAGTGCATATAATCATTATCTCAAGCATCAGCAGAAGCTAGTTTCTGTAATAAAAAAGAGAGAAAATTATCTCTTCATTTCATTTTTTTATTCTTTTTTACGAGGATAATGGAATAAGCACTCATGTGCCTTTTTTCATCCAGTCCCCGTGTGTATGCATCATCATCATCATCATCATTGACCATTACACCCAGCGGTGTGTAGGGCACAACAAAGCACTTCCACTCCTGCCTATCCTGGGCCAACCTAGTCACTGATCTCCAAGAGTGCTGCATGGCCTTCATCTCACTTTCTACAGTCCTCCTCCACGTTGCTTTTGGTCTTCCTTTCTTTCTCCTTCCTTCTGGGGTCCAGTGCAATGCTGTTCTTGTGAGTGACTGTGGGTCTCTTCGGAGAATATGCCCAATCCACTTCCACCGTCGTCTGGTGATGATGGTTCCCATGTCTTCCTGCCTGCATCTCCGTAGTAGCTATTCATTGGAGATCTTCTCTGGCCAAAAGATCCGGAGAAGTCTTCGGAGGCATATGGTGTGGAAGGATCGAAGTTTGGTAAGATCCGCTTCCTTCATCCTCCAGCACTCAGAACCATACAGGAGCGTAGATACAACACAGCTCTGGTATAGCTTCAGCTTGGTGTTGGTGCTGTACTGAGTTGATCTCCAGATATTGTTCATCTCTCTAAACACACTCCTGGCCTTGCCCAGTCTGTTGTGGATGTCTTCTTTTGTGCCGCCCCC
>CM054166.1:29772546-29775046 GCA_028751875.1 Rapana venosa
GTGTGTTTGCTGTTTGTTTTGGGTATTTTTGGTGGGATTAATTTGTTGGTTTTGTTTGTGTGTTTTTGTCTGGTTTGGGCTTGTTTTCTTTTGGGGGTGGGAGGAGGGGGTGGGGCGGGAGTCTTTCTGGGGTATACTCGTGTGTTCGTTTGTTTCTTCTTCTTCTTTTTGGTCTTCTTCTTTACTTTACGTGATTAAGATTGTTCGGGCTGATATTTTGTTTTTGTTTTTAATTTCGTCTTCTTGGTTTTGTATTATTTTGTTTTTTGTTGTCTTCTGCTTTTTTGTTTTTAAAATCTTTTTTTATTTTATGTGTATCATTCTGAGTCATTCACGTCAATTTTTTAAAAATCTTTTAATTAATCAAGTTTCGTTTTTGTCCATATTCTTTCAGCGTTTTCTTTTCCTTCTTTTTATTGTTTGCTATTAATTAAAAAGGTTCTCTTTGTTAATGAGCAAAAAAAAAAGGGGTGGGGGGATGGGGGGAGAAGAGACGTACAATTACCACACATATTACTTAAAAAAAAAAAAGCAGAGCCTGAATATCTCGCATGCCTTAAAAGACAGTCCTGAAAAAATAATGGAAATGCATCTTCCGGTTTTGTCGAGTGTGGTATAGCTTACGCACCCTGGAGTTCCCCCATCCCCCCTCCCCCCCCCCACCCCACCTCTCCCTTCCCCTACCCACGCCCGCACCAACCTTCATACTCTATCTCACTCATCACATGTCAATCGGTGTGAGAATACTCCTGGGAGTTTTTCCATGTCTGGCTGATTGCAAAGGCTTGGCTATATAATCATAGGCACCTACACTTTGGCTTCAGAGGACTGGGTTGTTTTTTTTTTTTGGGGGGGGCTCTCTTATGAAGGATAAAGGTTGTCATACAAGCAGCAGCTTACTACGGATACAGATAATCTTCAGGTAGCGTTTCTTTTCTTGTTGTTGTTGTTGTTGTTGTTGTTGTTGTTTTCTTCTTCTTCTTCTTTCTTCTTCTTCTTCTTCTTCTTCTTCTTCTTCTTCTTCTTCTTCTTCTTCTCCTCCTCCTCCTCCTCCTTCTCCTCCTCCTCCTCCTCCTCCTTCTTCTTCTTCTTCTTCTTCTTCTTCTTCTTCTTCTTCTTCTTCTTCTTCTTCTTCTTCTCTTTGCGTCCCTTACTTAGGTAGAATGCGTAGTGCCTGGTCTTCTCCTGTGCTTGTCACTCTGTATGCAGGAGGTCTGCCCGCTGGCCTCAGCCGACACGTTCCGACTTCAGGGCAGCTCATCAGAAAGTTCATGTGAAAAAAAATTCTGTTCAGACGTGCGTAAGAAAGGCAGAAAAATGGACTGGGTAGACAGAAAAAAATAAAACTATTTGAGAGAGAGGTATAAAAAGACACAAAACTAAGGGAGTGATAGAAAAGAGGAAGTTTCTATCGCAGAATTTCCAAAGGGAAGGGGGTGATATTATTTACTTAAAGGACCCCCAGTATTCCCACTGTGAGAACGGAAGCGTTTAAAAAAGCATGGCAACATTTTAATGTAGGTTTTGGAACCTTTTTTTTTGTACACCTCTAGCTAAACAAATCTTTGGCCTAGGTCCACTCCTAAAGACATGAATAAGTTTTAAGTTTTCCTGTCTTGAAGGAAGCTTTCACAACTACTGCCCAGTGCTGCAGAATGACATTTGAACAGAGAAGAACATTACAGTAACTAGTATGTGGGAGTCCGTCAAGACTGTCTCCTATCGCCGACACTGTTCAATGTCTTTCTTGAGCGTATAATGACTGATGCCTTCGAAGATCACACTGGCACAGTCAGTATTTGAGGGCGGACAATCACCAACCTCAGGTTTGCCGATGACATCGACGGACTGACAGGAAACGAACAGGAACTAGCAACCTAGTGTACCACCTGGACAAAACATCCTCCAGATATGGCATGGAGATCAGTGCCGAGAAGACAAAACTCATGACAAACAGTGCCCAGCCAATCACTACCAAGATAATATTAATAATAATAATAATACATAGTAATAATAAATGGAATTTGTATAGCGCTATATCTTGCAAAGACAAATCAGAGCGCTTGCATTCAACATATTTTTACAGAGTCATGCAGCCAATAACTAATAAAAGCTTAAACAAAATTGAAATGTACCCACCTATACGCACACACACACACACACACACACACACACACACACACACAGGTTGTAGGCTTTGGCAGGGTAATGGGATTTTGGCTGTTGAAAGCAGGGACAGTTTTTAGATGAAAGAGGAGAGGAAAAGCTAGGTTTGAAAAAAATATGTCTTGAGACTAGATTTAAATGTGTCATATAATGATAATAATGATAATGTATGGAATTTATATTGCGCTGAATCTTGTAAAGCAACAAATCAAAGCGCTCAGATTTTTTTTAATGCGTGTGTATGCAGTTTTTTTAATTTTGTCATCTGTTCCCACGGCACACAATGGCCTACTCTTTCGAACAGCGGAACAGGATTTAACGTGTGCGCAAGATG
>CM054166.1:29780046-29782546 GCA_028751875.1 Rapana venosa
GTTTGTTTGGGGATTGGGGGGGGGGTTGTTGTTGGGTTTTTGTTTGTTTGGGTTTTTGTTTTGTTTTTTGTGTGTTTTTGATTGTTGTTGGTGGTGGTTTTGGTGTGTTTTTTTTTTTGTTTGTTTGGTTTTTGTTGTTGTTTTTTTTTTGAGAGCATGGTGTAAAAAAGCCCTGAGCTTATCCATTTACTCTCAATAAAAAGTTCGAGTTCGAGTTCGAGTTCGAGTTCTCTCTCTCTCTCTCTCTCTCACTCTCTCGGCGGACGGGATAGCCTAGTGGTTAGAACATTGCGCTCGCAATCTAACGACCCGGGTTCGATTCCCGTTCAAAGGGAGTTTTTCCCTCTGGAGTTATCCTCAGTGCAGACTCCACTCTCCCAAAAGTCCTTCGGTTGAGACTATAAACCGAGGCCCCTTGTGCGAACGCACGCAGGATATCTTACGCACAAGTTAAATCCTGTTCCGCTTTTCGAAAGAGTAGGTCATTGTGTGCCAGTGGGAGCAGATGACAGAATTTACAAAACGGCATAAACAAGGGGACTAGTGGTAAAAAAAAAAAGCACGTGGGTGCTTAATCCATTATCCTCGATATAAAAGAATATCTCTCTCTTTCTCTCTCTCTGTGTCTGTCTCTCTCTCTGTTTCTGTCTGTTTGTCACTGTCTCTCTCCCTGTCTGTCTGTCTGTCTGTCCGTCTCTGTCTGCTCCCCCCCCCTCTCTCTCTCTTTCTCTCTCTCTCACCCCCTCTTTCTGTCTTCCTCTCTCCCCTCTCTTCTATCCTCCCCTCTCTCGCTCTCTCTCTCTCTCTCGCTCTCTATCTCTCCCTAGGATGAGACTATAAACCGAGGCCCCGTGTGCGAACGCATGCAGAACATCTTACGCACAAGTTAAATTATGTTCCACTTTTCGAAAGAGTAGGCTATTGTGTGCCCGTGGGAACAGATAACAGAATTTACAAAACTGCATAAACAAGGGGACTAGTGGTAAAAAAAGCACATGGGTGCTCAATCCATTATCCTTGATATAAAAGAATATCTCTCTCTGTGTCTGTGTCTGTTTTTTCTGTCTCTCTATCTCTGTCTCTCTCCCTCTCTATTTGTCCGTCTGTCCGTCTGTCCCGTCGCCCCCCCCCCCCCCCCCCCACCGTCTCTCTCTTTATCTCTCTCTCCTCCTCTTTCTGTCCATCCTCCCCTCTCTCTCTCCGTCTCCTCTCTCTCTCTCCCCCTCTCTCTCTCCTTCCTCTCTCGCTCTTTCCTCTCTCTCTCTCTCCCCCCCCCCTCTCTCTCTCCTTCTCCTCTCTCCTCCCTCTCTTCCCTCTCTCTCTCTCGCCCTTTCTCTCTCTCTCTCCCCCCCTCTCTCTCCTCTCTCTCCCCCCCTCTCATCTCTCTTTCCTCCTCTCCTCCCCTCTTTTCTCTCCGTCCTCTCCCTCTCTCTCCCTCCCTCCCTTCCTCTCTCTCTCTTCTCTCCTCTCTCCTCTCTCTCTCTCTCTCCCCTCTCTCTCTCATCTCTCATCTCTCTCTCTCCTCCTCCTCTCTCTTTCTCTCTCTTTCTCCCTCTCCTCTCTCTCTCTCTCTCTTTTCCCTCTTTTCCTCTCTCTCTCTCTCTCTCTCTCTCTCCTCTTTCTTCTCTCTCTCTCGCTCCACCCCCCCCCCCCTCTCTCTCTCTCTGGGGAGAAGCACAATGAGGGAAGAAAGGGAACACATTTACCGATGTTAACCCCACTGCTTCCACTGAAAAACCCTTCCCTCTCTAAAATAGACTGGCCTTTGATACATTCCCGATGCATTTTAAAGTAAAAAATATAACAACAGGAAGAAAGAAAGATCAGAGAGAGAGAGAGAGAGAGAGAGAGAGAGAGAGAGAGAGAGAGAGAGAGAGAGAGAGAGAGAGAGAGAGAGAGATACGAGAGAGAGAGAGAGGAGAGAGAGAGAGATGAGGGGGAGGAGAGAGAAGAGAGAGAGAGATAGAGAAGAGAAGGATTGAGGGAGGGAGGGAGAGAGAAGAGAGATACAGAGAGAGAGAAGGAGATTGAGAGGAGGGAGGAGAGACGAGAAGGGGGGGGGAGGAGAGAGAGAAGAAGAGAGAAGAAAGGAGAGAGAGAGATGAGGAGGGAGGGAGAGAGAGACAGACAGAAAAGAAAGAGAGAAAGGGATTGAGGGAGGGAGAGAGGGAGAGGGAGAGGAGAGAGAGAGAGAGAGAGAGAGAGAGGGTGTGAAGGAGAGAGAGAGGAGAGAAGAGAGAGACAGAGGGAGAGAGAAGGGGGGGGATGAATGGAGGGAGAGAGAGAGAGAGAGAGGGAGAGGGGGGGGGTGGGGAGAGGGAGAGGAGAACGAAAGATGATATAAGACATGCAGAAGTTGATCAATGCAGGCAAGTAAAAGACCTTAGTCCTCATCATGCCATATCACACGCACGCGCGTGACCCACACACAACTACACCACAACCACACCACACACACACACACACCACGCACGCACGCACACAAAACACACACACACAC
>CM054166.1:29787546-29790046 GCA_028751875.1 Rapana venosa
TAGGCTAACCATCTTGGCTTCAAAACAAAAATCGTGTTTGATAACAAATGAAGTTTGCAATACCCTTTTTTTTTTTTGCCCATGATTTTTTTTGTTTGTTGTTGGTTGGGTTTTTGTTGTTGTTTGTTTGTTAAATTTTGTTATTTTATTTTCTCTATTTCTTTTGCTTTCAGAGAGAGAGAGAGAAAAAAAGAAAGAAAGAAAGAAGAAAGAGAGAGCGAGAGAGAGAGAGAGAGAAGAGAAAAGAGAGAGAGAGAGAGAGAGAGAGAGAGAGAGAGAGAGAGAGAGATGGAGAGAGAGATACAGGGAGAGACATATTACCTGTACCTTTTTATATTTACCGTTAATAATCAAAATAGTATCTTGTATGTAGGACAGTGTTCTTGACCTGAAAGAAAAAAAAAGAAAAAACGAATCTTGATACATGCATGCAGTTGTTTTTCTTCTTCTCTTTAATGTGACACCAAACAGCCACAGGCAGTTTTACAAATGTGCATAATCATTAGTAGGGGACATCTTTACTTGTTTTTCCCTCGGTGTAACATTTCGTAATATTCAGTGGGTTCACTTGCTATCCTTTTTTCCAAACAATATTTTTCTATCGGTTTTTTTTTCTTCTTCATAATTATATTATTTGGATTTGTGGGGTTTTTTGCAGGGTAGGTGAAGGTTGTTTACTGACCGCGCGCGTGCGTGCGTGTGTGTGTGTGTGTGTGTGTGTGTGTGTTGTGTGTGTGTTTGTGATGTGTGTGTGTGTTTCGTTTTTTTAAATTTAACGTCGGTTTACTGTATAAGCGTGCTGCGCGCGCGCGCATGTGTGTTGTGTGTGTGTGTGTGTGTGTGTGTGTGTGTGTGTGTGTGTGTGTGTGTGTGTGTGTTATGTGTCGTGTGTGTGTGTATGTGTGTGTGGTGGTGTGATGTTTGTGTGTGTGTGTGTGAGGTGTGTGTGTGTGTGGTTGTGTGTGTGTGTGTGAGTGTGTGTTGTGTATGTGTGTTGTGTGTGTGTGTGTGTGTGTTGTGTATGTGTGTGTGTGTACGTGCGTGCGTGTGTGTGTGTGTGTGTATGTGTGTGTGTGTGTTCTTAGTGTTCCTGGCTCGTGGTCTCAAATAACCTTTCTAATGATGTTAGGGCAGACATCTCCCGCTGACATCAGTCGAAGCATAGCAGCTTCTGTTTCTGTCTGTCTGCCTGCATGTCTGTTTTTTATTTCTGTCTGTCTGTTTCTTTGTCTGTCTGTTTGTCTCTGTGTCTGACTGACTGTCTGTCTGTCTGTCAATCTGGCTGTGTGTCTGTGTGCTGTCTGCCTGTCTGTTGCCTCTCCTCTCTTTTTGTCTCCTTCTCTCTTTTTTTCTCTCTCTCTCTCTCCCTCTCTCTCTCTCTGTCTCTGTCCTTCTCTCCTTCTCCTCTGCTATCTCTCTCTCTCTCTCGCTCTCTCTCTCTCTCTCTCCACCTTCTCTCTCTACTCCTCCCCCCTTCTCTCCTCTCTCTCTCTCTCTCTCTCTCTCTCTCTCTCTCCTCCTCTCCTCTCTCTTCTCTCTCCCTCTCTTCCCCCTTTCTCCATTCCTCCCTCCTCCCTCTCTCCTCTCTCTCTCCCCTCTCTCTCTCTTCCCCCCTCTCTCCACCCCTCCCTCCCCTATCTCCCCCCTCTCTCTCCCTCCTTCTCTCCTCCCCTCTCCTCCCTCTCCCCCCCCCCCCCCCCTCTCTCTCTCACTCAGTCAGTCCTCTCAGCTCTTCCCCGAACAGGGAACAGTACAAGGAGGGAGACGAAGAGGCAGACAGAGAGAAAACGATGGGAAGATGTACAACATCAGAGAGTGGACTGACTGGCCTTGAATGAAACTATATAAATTGCAGACAGCTAAGAACCGTGAGGATTGGAGGAAGCTGGTTGCAATGTCTTCAGTGGTGCCCAACACTGTTATCAAAGATGAAGGGCTAGGCAAATGCGATGCTTGCAAACTTTCAGCCATTGCCCCCGTGTAATAAATGAAAAAGAAGATGCATGCTGGGTAACCCCGAGGGTCATAAGATAGAAAATGATCTGTATTAATAACGGTAACAACAACAACAATAACAGCATGAGCAGCAGCAGCAGCAATAATAATAATAATAATAATAATAATAACAACAGCAGGAACACCAGCAGCAACAACTATAATAATAACAGCAGCAGCAACAACAACCACAAACAGCAGCAGCAGCAGCAGCAGCGGCAACAACAACAACAACAACAGCAATAACAACAGCTGCAGCAGTAGCAGAAGTAACAGCAGCAACAACAACAACAGCAGCATCGACAACAACAACAATAGCAACAACAGCAACAACAACAACAACAACAGCTGCAGCAGTAGCAGTAACAACAACAACAACAACAAAAAAAAGAAATGCAATTTAGATGACACATTTGTTCCCAAAAACAACAACGACAATTCGAACACAGTTTATAACAAAGTTTCATTACAGCATAATGTCTAGGAGCGCAGATCTTCACGTTTA
>CM054166.1:29795046-29803965 GCA_028751875.1 Rapana venosa
AGTCTGTATGTTCACCCGCATTCGCGCGCACGCACACACACACACACACACACACACACATTCACACACCCGTGCGCGCCCGCACAAACACACGCACGCACGCATCGATTTTCCTTTTTTACTAGTTCAATTTATTAGTAACGGTTGCAAAATACAGTAGTATTTCAGTATTATCATTAAGAAATTTGTCCTTAGATAGATGGCTTGATGAATAAAAGCAAATGTATTGCTTATTCAATATACCGTCTGGAAATAAAAATTGGACTTGACTTGACTTGACGCACACGCATGCACGCACGCACTAACACATTCACACCTCTCTCTTCCTCTCTCTCTCTCTCTTCTCTCTCTCTCTCTCTCTCTCTCTCTCTCTCTCTCTGTCTGACTTTCTGTCTGTGTGTCTGTCTGTCTTTGTCTCTGCTTCTGTCTCTCTCTCATGCGTATAAAGAGAAAGAGAATAGAAAATGCAGTCATGCACGTGCACGGTATGTGTGTGTGTGTGTGTGTGTGTGTGTGTGTGTGTTGTGTGTGTGTTTGAGAGAGAGAGACAGAGACAGACAGACAGACAGACAGAGAATGCGTGCATGCACGTGCACGGTATGTGTGTATACGTATGTCTTTATGTATGTATGCAAGTGCGTGTGTTTGTGTGTGTGTGCGTGCTTTTGTGTGTGTATTTGTGTGTGCGTGTGTGCGTGCACGTGTGCGTTTGTATGCTCAGCTTCATCTGATAAAAAGAAATGATAATTATAAGAAGTAACATTACACGAAAACTGGAGCAAAACCCTCGAAATCTAAGGAGACAGTTGAAGAGAAAAGGAAACAAAAAAAAAAGGAAAAGAAAAAAAAACTACAACCCCCCCCCCCCCCTTCCCAAACCCACCCACACTCACCATAAGAAAAAGAAAATAACGATCTGAAGAATGAAGAAAAAAAAATTGTCACGGATAAAATCGTACGAGTTCTTGAAAGGGAAAGAGGATGTGGGGGGGGGGGGGGGGGTGGGGGCGGGGGGAGGGGGGCCTTTTGTGGAGGAAGGTTGTGTGGATCGGTGGTCTAGAAGTAACGCGCCTGTCTAGAAAGCGAAAAGTCCGGGTCGGAAGTGTGCGGTGGTTCGTATCCCGTTTTGGCCCCAAATTTTTCCCCATCCATAAGACCATGAGTGGTGGTCCAGGCGCTAGTCTTTCGGATGAGACGATAAACCGAGGTCCCGTGTGTTACACACAATTATTATTTAGCGCACGTAAAATAACCCACGGCAACAAGAGAGTTGTCGCTGGCAAAATTCTTAGAAAAAAAGCCACTCTGATAGGGAAACAAATACAGTTGCAGACCAAAAAAAATCCCAAAGGGGTGGCGGCGCTGCTCTTGTGGCAACGCGCTCTACCCCAGGGAGAGCAACCCGAATTTCACGCAGAGAAATCTCGTGACTTAAAGTGGTAAAAATTGTTAAATAAAATAAAGTAAAGTAAAGTGGTTATTGTCCTTCAGAAGACAGGCTCAAAGGAGATGCCAATGCTTCCCGGAGTCTGGTCCTGAACCCTTCCTGTCACAGCTCACCTAAGTCACGGGACAGATAGCCTGGTGGTTAGAGTGATGCGCTCGTGATCTGCTGACCCGGGTTCCATTCCCGTCCAAGAGGATTTTTTCCCCTCAGGAGTTAACATCAGTGCCGACTCCACTCTCCCCTTTACTATCCTTCGTATGAGACTATAAACCGAGGTCCCGTGGGCGAACGCACGCAGAAAATCTTGCGCACACGTTACAATCCCGTTCCGCTTTTCCAGGAAGAGTTGTGCGCCGGTGGAAACGGATGACAACATTTACAAAACTGCATACACATGAGGACTGGATGTAAAAAACCAAAAAGAACATAAGTGCTTTTTCCATTATTCTCGAAATAAAAATAAATAAATCAAATAAATAAACATAGGTAGTTTTTTTTTTCGGCAGGTGGGATGCCAGTGCATGCAGAGACGTGCCCATTTTACAAGACAAACCAGCCATTCCACACTCTGACACTTTCTTGCTGTCTTGTGTGTGTGTGTGTGTGTGTGTGTGTGTGTGTGTGTGTGTGTGTGTGTGTGTGTTTGTGTGTGCGCGCACGCGCGCGTGTGAAGCAGGTAAAAATAACACAGACAGATTTTCCAGAAAATGTGAGACAGAGAGTATTATGTTTGTTTTATGTTTTCTATCTGGACTGATTTTTATTTAAATGCAGTTTCATTCTATTGTCATTTATTTTGGGTAGTGTCAAAGTCAAAGTCAAAATTTTATTTCCAGATGATACGTTGAATATGCAATGTATTTGCTTTTTTTCATCAAGCCATCTACTTAGGAACACAAATTTCTTGTGTGTTTATGTGAGTTGGTAGAAAACGATATGCTAAGCAGTTTTTAAAAAAAAGTCTAGTTACGTTTGGACCCGGTTCTTGCAGTTGAAAGACTGAATCCAAATTGGGACAATTAAAAAACAACAATATCATAGTCGAATATGATGCTCTCATGGAGACCTCAGCTGTTTGGCGCCTCATCCATTACTGTGCCTGCGATGATTTTGGACCCAAGCCTTTTGGGGTTGGAGGTTCATGAGAGAATGTTACTGGAGGAATGTCATGCTGGTTATCATTTTAATAATAATAATAATGTGTTGGATGGTTTCGTGCGTATTCTAGCTCAGAATAGGCATTAACGAAAACCGTCACAATGACCCAGCTACGGTGCAGGACCCTTCTGACTGGTGGCCATTTAGCAGCTTGATATGGAAGGACTTTATGTGGACTGCTAACTTTGAGGATGTGATATAACAAGTCTGGGTATGAATGGAGCAACACAAAAAAGAAATAGAAACGAGCGGCGTGCAAAAAGCAGAACAAGAAGGATGTACACAGATAATGCAAAAACAAAGAAACAAAAATGACAAAACAGGACAATAAGGCAAGTATCACGAGTTAGCTGCAAACAACGCTAAGCCAAAGAAATCCAATTGCGTGGTGTCCTATCTCTAACGTTGCGTTAGCTCAGCTGTTGTGCTAATGCTAATATTATTTTTAAAAAAAGGTGGCGCTGCTCTTGTGGCGACGCGCTCTCCCGGGGAGAGCAGCCCGAATTTCATGTGGAGAAATCGCGTGACTTAAAGTGGTATAAAATAAATAAATGAATAAATGAAATAAATATCAATAAAATGAAATATCATTTCAAATAAACAGAATAATATGACCAAACATTGAAAGACATGAAACTATTATAGCGTTGATACAAGCACTCTTTTTCTCAGCTAAGTCACTTCACACTGAAAATGGGGGAACAAAATCCTTTTTGGCGATTCCGAGGTTATTATGTCAGTAGAAACAGCACCCACTCCTCAAACTCTGTGGTAGTAATTCCCTCTTTTCTATCCCTCTGTTTCTGTCTGTCTTGTTCCTTTCTTTCCTGTCACCTCCATCTTTCATTTTTGTTTGTTTTGCCTTCTTGGTCCATTCCCATGGCTTTTTATCCAGAAAGACTTACAAGACAAGAATTCTCTCGCATGCAGAAGTCAGATGCGCTAGGCTTGACTTGTCAGGCGCTTAACGGCAGCGTAGGGCATTTTGGCTAATATGAAAGACAACAATAGATGTTGAGAGAGAGTTCGAAGAAGAAGAAGAATTGAGAAGAATTGAGAAGAATTGTGAAGAATTAAGAATAACAATAATTGAGAATTGCGAAAAAATTAAGTAAGAAGAAGAAGAAGATAGAAGAAGAAGAAGAAGAAGAAAAGAAGAAGAAGAAAGAAGAGGAAGAAGAAGAAGGAAGAAGAGAAGAAAGAAGAAGAGAAGAAGTAGAGAAGCAAGAAGTAAGAAGAAGATGAAGATGAAGACGAAGAAGAAAGAAGAAGAACTGAGAATTTGCGAAGAATTGCGGAAGAAGAAGAAAAAAAAGAAGGAAAAGAATTGCGATAGAAGAAGATTGGAAAAAGGTGTAATTAAGAAGAGAAGAAGAAGAAGAAGAAGAAGATGAGTATTGCGAAGAATTGCGAAGAAGAAGAAGAAAAAAAAGAATGAAAAAGAATTGCGAAGAAGGAAGAATTGAAAAGGAGAATTAAGAGAAGAAGAAGAAGCAGAAGAAGAAGAAGAAGAAAAGAAGAAGAAGAAGAAAATTAAGAAGAAGAAAGAAGATCGACGACGACGAAGAAGACGACCTTTCAAACGAGGAAGATTTCCAGCAGTAGTTAACCCCTTAATTTAATTTGTAGCAATGCCACAGTTTCAAGGGACAGTGCTGGCATTACTTGCCTTGATTAATAAAATTACCTCCCTGGTCCTTCTCTACTACCATGAAATCATGCCTGCATTGAACAAAACAAATCGTTAATAACAAGTGACCACAGACCACAGATCGACCTTTCGTTTCACTACAGTTTAATAATATAAGAAAACAGCCTAGACTACCAAGGACACGGGTTCAATTCCCGTTCAAGGGGATATTTTCCCCCTGGAGTTAACATCAGCGCAGACTCCACTCTCTCCAAAAAGTCCTTCGGATAAGACTATAAAGCGAGGCCCCGTGTACGAACGCACGTAGAACATCTAGCCCACGCGTTCCGCTTTTCATAAGAGTTTGGTTATTGTGTGCCCGTGGGAACAGATAACATTTACAAAACTGCTACACACCAGGACTGGATGTTTAAAAACAACAACACATAAGGGCTTATTCCACTATCCTCGATATATAAAAGAATATGAAATTTGTAAAAAAAAACAACTTTTTAATTGTACCAAGGTTGAATACAGGCTACTGTGACTATCAACTTTAACTTGTAACTTTTCAATTACCTTGCCGCCACAATGGCCTTGAGAGGAGAGCAAGCTTAAACAAGTGTGATCCTTCAATTAGATGACACGATTTGGGGGTTCGTTAAACTGGCCCAAGGGTCAAAGAAACGGCATCCCAGCTAGAGGGACACTCATTACCAGCTTTTAATGAACCAGTGACAAGGCGGCTGTGGCAGGTCAAGACTTGTCTGCTGCGGACATTGTCTAAAGAGAGCAACAACAACAGTACCAGGGAGGTGAGACCAAAGGGCAGGGACGAGAGAGAGATGAGAGGGAGAGAGCGAGAGAGAGAGAGAGAGGGAGAGAGACAATGACAAATTCTTTTATTTCGTGGAATAATGAATAAGCATAACATGTGCTTTTTTACATCCAGTCCCCGCCCGTTTTGGGTACATCTTAATAATAATAACCCAATACTTATCTGTCTCACAGTAAAAACACGGGAAATTAAACCCTTTCAAAAAACAGCCCCCCCCCCCAACAACCTCCCCCCAGCTTAAGCAATAAAATAGAATATCCTTAAAAATAACCCACCCCTTACCCCACCCTCCAAAAAACCCTACCAAAACAAACAAACAAACAAAAGAGAAGGAAAAACCAAAACCAACAAAAGATGATAAAAAGAGATAACCAGGACAAAGCAAGAGCATCAAGAACATGAACACAACAAAGCAAGAAAAAAAACACAACCAAACTGAATAAGTATAAAGATAAACTTCTACCATTGTCACTTGGATACCATACTTGTTAAACATAATGATAAGATAATGAATATAGGGCACTCTTAGAACTTAAGTCAGAGGCAAACTCCAATAAAGTATTGAAATATAAAAATATGAATACTTTCATCCGGAATATATAGGACTATAAGCCGACGATAAAAGGTGAACGAGAGAGTGATAGAGAGAGCGATGAGAGAGGTTGAGAGAGAGAGAGAGAGAGAAGGAGAGACTGAGACAGAGACAGAGAGACAGAGTGTGTGTTTGTTTGTATTTCCGAGATAATATCCAATATATAATTCCCAAAACAGTATGCGATCCCATCAACACTCATTTTTGATTATACTTGTTTCAAATTATATGTCATGATAATAAAAAATAAATTTAATACCCATACATCCACACAATAAAAACAAGAAACAAAACAAGAAGAAATTTAAAACTATACAGTCGTTGAGGGAGCGAATATGGGTGAGTGAGTGTGTGAGTGTGTGGTGTGTGTGTATGGTGTTGTGCTGTGTGTGTGTGTGTGTGTGTGTGTGTGTGTGTGTGTGCGCGTGTGTGGTTTTGTGTGCGGGTGTGTGTGTGTGTATTGTGTGTGTGTGTGTGTGTGTTTGAGCGTGTGTGGTGGTTGGGGGTTGGGGGGGTGTTTCAGGGATAATTCTAAATATGTAATACTCACATAGCACACGATCAATTACAAACACTTTTAATTATTTACTATGCAAAATTTCATGCCTACCATGGTAATAATATAAGTGCAATACCCATGCACTCACATAATAAAGAGGGGGAAAAAGCCAATAAACGTCATATAAAGAAACATCTAAACATTGTAAGTAAATAGAAACAAATTATTTTTTCCATGATTAATGTATAAGTATTCATTGTCGCTGTTTTACATCCAGTTCCTCCGCCCATGGGGTCAAATTAAAAAAAAAAATATTAATAATAAATGGGAATTTATTATAGCGCAGTATCTTGCACAGCAAACCTAAAAGCGCTTGCACTCAAAATACTCATTCTTACACAGTCATGCAAACCAATTGGGGATGTAATAGTTCTAACAAGTCCAATGCACACAAACACACACACACAACGTTATACACTTTGGCAGGGTTGAGATGGAATTTTTGGCTGTTGAAAAGCAGGGATAGCTATGAAATGAAACAGGAGGGAAATTCTTAGGTTGAACAAATATGTCTTGAGGCCGGTTTTAAAAGTTGTCCAACAAGAAGGCCTTGGCGTAGAGAGAAGGGGAGGCCATTCCAAATGGATGGTCCAGAAAACAGAGTAGAGCGACGCCAACAGTGGACTGGTTGAATCTAGGTGTTTGTAAGGCACAAGGAAATCTCAGCGGCGAAGGGAACGAGAAGGGGTGTTACAGGTGGAGACATTTCACAGAGGTAGGAGGTGCTGTTTGTGGAGACATTTGTAACAGAGGAGTAAGTGATCTTATAGTTTATTCTTTGTGGCACAGGCAGGCAGTGGATGAGATCGCAAGATGAGGGGTTAATGTGCTCAGATGTAAATTTTTTTCTTTCTGAGGACTAAGTCGAGCTGACGAGTTTTTGAATACGTTGAAGGGAGTGAATAGATGATGCTGGCAGACCAGCCCAAAGAGGTTGCAATAGTCCAGACGTGAAAGAATGAGAGATGCCTCGAGTTTTGCAGATGCCTCTGTGGACAGGTACTTTCGGAATAGCAATAATACGTCGTAATTGATAGAAGAAGGTCTGGAGGGTCTGGGTGATGAATTTTTGCATAGAGAGTGTGTTGTCAATAATGACCCTAGATACTTTACAGCAGTGGATAGAGGGTCTGATGCATTGCAGAATTATGATTGAAGAAAAAACTGATGTATTGGTGGAGTAGTTTGTTTTTTGTACCTACAAGCATGGCTTCAGTTTTATCAGCGTTTAGTTGTAACTTGTTTTCTATCATCCAGTTTTGGATATCTTGAAAGCAGTAGGTCATATTTATCAAGAGGGAAGGCAGATTTTCAGGAGTGTCACTGCTTAGAATCTGAGAGTCATCTGCATAAAAATGCACTCAGTACTCATACTTTCAAGCAGAAGAAGCAAAGGGAAAAAACTTTTTTTAAAGAAAAAAGATGAGAAGAAGAAAAAAACAAAACATACAAACAATACATAACAAACAACAACACCAGACGAGCAAAAAACAAACATACCCCAGAATTCCCCCCCACCAAAAAAAAGTAAAAAGAAAAAAAAGCAAGAAACAACAAAAAATTAGAAGGAAAAAAAAAATGACAACAACAACAACAACAAAAAAAAGCGACAAAAACACTCCCTCCCAACAAACAAAACGAAAAACAAGAAAAAAAAATACAAACAACATAACAAACAAATGAGGGGAAAAAAACCAAAACAAAACAAAAAACAACAAAAAAAATCCCAAACAAAAAAAACCCTAAAAAAAACACTAAAAACCCCAAAAACAACAATTAAAAAAAAACAGCCACGCTTCCCTTCACACACACTCACACACACACACACACACAACAACCACACACACTCACACACACACACACACCAAAACAAAAACAAAACAAGCGGAAAACCAAAACAAATCTAACAACAAAGGAACAAAGGAGAGAGGAGAGAGAGAGAGAGAGAGAAAAGCCGAGAGAGGAGAGAGAGTGGACAGTGAGAGAGAGAGAGGGAGGAGAGGAGAGAGTAGGCCACACTTATAGATCATAAAATTGAACACCTTTCATATTGTAGAATAATACATAGTTCGTTACACGTGATTAATAAAGATCTTAAAATAAGAGATTCACTGGAGCTCAAGTACAGGCAACAAGTCCGAAATGATTTATTGAAAATCGAAAGTATGAATTTTGCCCTATATTAGGAATAAACAATAACAATAGACGGAGAGAGGGCGAGAGGAAGAAGAGAGAGAGAGGGGAGTGAGCAGGAGAGAGATTTGATAGAGGAATACGAGAGAGAGATTGAGAGAGAGACGAGAGATGAGAGAGGAGAATTGAATTAATTTCATATCGAGTCTTAGGCCACAATACAGATGAGAGAGAGAGAGGGAGGGAGAGACGAGAGAGAGAGAAGAGAGTGTGTGTGAGTGTCTCTCCCTTTATGTGTGTGGTTGTGCGCGCGCGTCGTGGCGCGCGCGCGCGTGTGTGTGTGTGGTGGGTGTGTGGTGGTGTGTGTTTCAGAGATGTTACTAAAGAGAGAGAGAGCAGAGAAAGCTGAGGAGAGGAAGAGAGGAGAGAAAGAGAGGAGCGATGATAAGAGAGAGAAGAGAGCGAGAGAGAGAAAGCACGGGAGGAGACAAAGGCCAATGACATGATAACTTCTTTCTATTTCGAGGATATGAATAAGCACTTCGTGTGCTTTTTTTACATC
>CM054166.1:29804465-29814465 GCA_028751875.1 Rapana venosa
GCAGTCTAGGGCCTGTCGTTTCGGCCCCTCGCCCTTTACATCCTCATTCGTTTGAAAGTAGGAATTTCATTTTTTGGGAAAGGCAGACAGCAGAGGGACGGCAGACAATAGATAAAAATAGATAGATAGAAATAGATAGATAGTAGAAGTAGATAGATAAAGAGATAAAGGTAAAAAGGTAGTTGGTTTAGTAGATAGATAGATAGATGAATGTAATAGATGGGGTGGGTAGGTAGAAGAAAAATTAATGATTGATTATAGGTAATAGAAAAAGATGATTTAGGATGATAGTAGAAGATAAAAAGGAGAAATAAAAATAGATTTAAAGGGTAGATGGATAGATAATGGATAGATGATCGATGATAGTGTCGATAGTAGATAGATTTAAATAGAAATAGATGAAAGATTTTTGATGGTAGGTAAAAAGATAGATAGATGAAAGATAGATAGTTAGGTAGGTAGGTGATAGATAGATTATTGATTGATTATGGGTAGAAAAATAAAAGATAGATATTAGGATAAAGTAGAGAATGAGGATAAAAGATAGGAAAGGGGGTAGTGGTAGATAGGGGGAAGTAGAAATAGATGACAGATAAAAAGAAGATAGACAAAAAAGATGACAATAGATAGAAGATAGTAGATAATAGAAGATAGATAGATAATGATAGAAGATAGATAAAATTTGTAGATAGATAGAAGATAGAAAGAAGACAGACAGATAGGTAGGTAGGTAGTGGTGGGAGTTGTAGAAGACAATAGATCATAGATAGGTAGATTTTCCATCGATAGATAAGTGATTGTGGAATAGTTGTAGATAGAAGATAGATTGATAGATAGATAGATAGATGATAGATAGAAAAGCAGCGAAGATAGGTAGGTAGGTACGTGGGTTTGGGACGTATGTAGATAGACAGATAGATCGAAGAAAAGGTAGATAATTATTTCGATAGATAAGTAGATAGATAGAAATAGATAGATAGATAGTTTAGTAGATGATAGATGATAGAAGATGGGTAGTAGTATATTGATGTAGATAGAGACAAAAGACGATAGATAGATAGAAAAATAGAAGATGGGTAGGTAGATAAAGATAGTAAATGTAGAGGGGTAATAGTGATTAATTTAGTAATGATAGGTAGGTTCATAGATATAGAGATAGATATGTAGATAGATATGTAGATAGATAGGTAGGTAGGTAGCTAGATAGGTAGATACATAATTAGATAGATAGATATATAGGTAGGTAGACGGATAGATAGATAGGTAGATAGATAAATAGGTAGATAAATACAGAGATAGATAGGTAGATAAATAAATAGACAAATAGATGATAGATAGATAGATAGATAGATAGATAGTTTAGATAGATAGATAGATAGATAGATAGATAGATAGATAGATAGATAGATAGATAGATAGATAGATAGATAGATAGATAGATAGATAGGTAGGTAGGTAGGTAAGTAGGTAGGTAGGTTGATAGATAAATTGATAGACAGATACTTTAAAAAACAAGTACACGGTTTCAGTCAGGGTAGATAGATAGTTTAAAAAAACAGGTAAACAGTTTGGGTCAGAATAGATAGGTACGGACAAAACACCTAGGTATATAAATTAGGTTAAAGATAGTTTAGTGGTTAGATTCCTGGAGTTAATATGAGTACCGACTCCACTTCGCTAAAAATCCTTCTAATGAGACTACAATACGAGGATCGGTGTGCGAACGCACGCGCACCCCATCTTGCCCATATGTTAATCAATTAAAAATACACGTTCTTCCTTTGGGAAGAGTAAGCCATTCATGTCGGTAGGAACAGATGACAATTATGCATTGACAATGATAATTGATACTATTAATTATGCTTTATTCATATACAAAAAACACCAAACAAACAAACCCGCATGTACATTGGTGTCGTGTTAAGACTTCATCCCTGAAAATGAAACGCAGCTACCTTTAATGGTTTGGCATAAAAATTTTCCCTACACACACACACACACACAACACACCCACACACACTACACACACACACATACAGTACACACTATGACTTTCACTTTCCACCGGGAAAACCCAGGAAACCCTTTTTCCCCAGCGTTAGCGGGTCGACCCCAAAGGCCTCCCAGTATCAAAAACAGCCCAAAATTATGGTTTTTAAAAGGAATGCCCCAAACCTGTTTAAATTGAAGCATGTGAAAATAAGGGTCTATGGTGTGTGTATGTGTGGTTGTGAGTTGTTATGCTGTTTTGGGGGGGGGGGGGGGGGGGGGGGGGGGAAAATGTGGCACTGTGCAGGGTAAATCATACTTGTTTCCATGCAAAATATAGTGGAAATACGTTTCTTAATTACCTGTAAGTTTTTTTATTTCTTTTTTTTTCTTTGAATTTTTGATGTTCACCTTTACAGTTATTTTCCCCTTCCCCCCCCCCTTTTCCCAAATGTTGTTTATTTCACACCCAGAGCATAAAAATAGTTTAATGTATGGAATTTTATATAGCGCTGAATCTTATAAAGCAACAAACCAAAAGCGTCAGTGATTTTTTTTTTGGGGTGATCGGTTTTTTAAATTTTTGTATTTTTCCCCCACGGCCACAAGGGCTACTTTTCGAAAGCGGAAAGGATTTAACGTGTGCGCGATGTTTGCATGCGTTCGCAAAGGGCTCGGTTTTTATAGTCTCATCGAAGGACTTTGGCATTCATTTCTTTTTTTGTAAATGGGAAAAAAGGGCGGGGCTGGGAATCGAACCAAAACCTCAGGGTTTTATTTTTGGCGGGCAAACGTTTAACCATCCGCACCAGCATAACTATGATGATATTTTAAAAGTTGGCCTTAATTTTCCCCCTCTTACCTCTATTATTTAGTTTTTTCTTTTTTTAAAAGCCTTTTTTGATGTTTTTTCTCCCTGTTCTCTGTAAACCTCTGCCTCTTCCTTCTCTTCGGGAATGTATTGGTGTCATGCTGCAGTATATTTACAAGGTTACCAGTGAAATTTTTTTTTGCTAAATTATCAAGTGATTATTAACATTGTATTTGTTGAGACTTTTGGCAATAACAGTTAAAAGCTCAAAAACGGAATAGGATACTTTTTTCCAAGCCAAAAAAGTTATTTTCCAAACCTTATTTTTTTTTTTGTTATTTTTTTTTTTTTTTCTTGTAAAATTTTTAAAAAAAAAAAACACGAACTAATAATCCTCAATTAGTGTGTTTTTTGAGTTACATTTTTTTTTTAATTAGTTAATTTTGTTACAGAGAATTTTGTAGATCACCCGTATATCTTGTGAGTCTTTTATTTAAATTACGGTTTTTTTTTGGTTTTTTAATTCTGTATTGTTTTTTTTTGTTTGTTTTTTTTTTTTGGCGTTTGTCTCTTAAACCTGAAATTCTAACACAGCGTTTTGCCGCATCCCCCTCTACGTCATGTCTCTTACCTCGAAAAAGTTCCCAATAAACATGGTCTCGAGTGGCTCCCTAACATAAAAATGCAACCAAATATAAAAAAGATGCATTGCTAGCTTACTATTTAGTGGGAATAGTTTTTTTATTTGGCTTTGTGAAACCCGCCTTTCTTAAAATATAACTGATGCAGACTGCCATTCCAGGATCCAAATTTTCGCAAGATCCTAAAAACCAAAAACTAAAGGCTTATTAAATATTTGCATTTTCATTATGCTGTAAAAAAGGTATAAATTTTGATGTGTATGATATCGAATCTTTTTGGGGTTGAAATCAAATTAAAACAGTAGCCATTTTGATAGGATTCATATACAGAACCGTCGAAACCATAATTGGTTTGATAGTTAAATTCTTAAGGGATGAATTGCATTTTAAACGTGAAATATTTTTCTCGGGGGTTTTTTAAATAGACTTACAAAAAACCTAAACCGAAATGGAATCCAAAATAATGATGAGGGGCTGGAAAAAAATAATCCGTAATTTTTAATAGATCATTATACACTAAGCAAAACAGAATAGTGAAGTATGTGCTCGTCTTGGGGGATGCAGCGATCAAAAATCCTGTCTGCTGTACTGGTTTAAAGCGTCGAAAAAAATTTCCCAAAATTTGGGGGAAAAAAAACCATTATTACGACGTTTCAAACATTTGTGGGATAATTTTTTTTCGGCCGATGAAACCCATTCCCACGTGTATACCAATTTTCAGAGCCCCGATAAGTGCTGAATTTTGGGGTTAACATTTTTTATTCAGTGATGAAAAACTTTTCCCCTTTAAAAAAAAAATGAGTTAAAAAAAAAAACCAAACCTCCATGGATAAAAAAGACATGTCTGAGATAAATTTAAAAGAAACCCCCTGAAAACCCATGGTACACATGAACAATTTGGGACACAAAGGAATAAAGTTAATTCCTTAAACCAGATAAAAGGTTAATTATTTTTCAACAGTTGTTATTACCATGTGACTCTCCCAGATTTGGAAAGCCTCAAACTTTGTAATAAATGTTTCAAAAAGTCACAGTTCATTAAAGACAAAATTATCAATGATGAATAAACACCCTTTTTTTAAAATGTAGCAAAAAAGTTAAAACATGTACAGTCAAGCAAAAATGATCTTCATTCCTACAACAATATTTTAACTCAAAAATTTTAACTTTCCATTTAATTCCAGCCAATGACAATTTGACGTATTAGAAAGCATAAAAGCAAACGAATTTAGAACCGGATTAGACAAGTTAGTGCTGGATTAAAAAATCGTATCCGGTTATTTGAAACCTGAATATCTTACAACTTGTGTATTGAGAAAAGATTTTTTCCTTCAATTTAAAAAAGGAAAAAGTTTACCTGTCCAAAAATCAGGTGACTGCTCTTTCCTTTAAAAATTAAAGGGCCCAAATTTCAATTCTCTCTGTATATCAAAACCCCTTTGAAAAAACAAAAACCCTAAATTCTTATTTTTATAAAAAACAATCTTTTGCAGGGATCAACGGGGTTTTCGTAAAAAACTTTCCGTCACCGCTTAACCAGCCCCACTGACAGTCTTAACCAATAAAAGACAAAAAGTTTACTGGCCTCCTTTTTTTTTGACTTTTTAAAAAGATTTGATGTGATCAACCATCTTTGTTATTGCGTAAATTGATTGTACAAACTGCCACCTGAAGCTATCCAAATACTAGAAAATTTTCTGTCAATAGGAGCGCTTGTATCGTAAAAAGCCAAACATCAGAATATACCCATTGACATGGGGTACCACAAAGGTCAGTATTGGACACTCTTGTGTTCAGTTATGTAAATGATTTACCCCGTTTTATTAAATGTAACGTGAAATGTTTTCTGCGATACCAATCTTTTGTAGTGATTCGGGCTCCAGCGTTAACTCGCAAACTTCAATACAGTATTTAAAATTGATTATTGGCTAATTAAAACCCCTTTCCTTAAATGCCAATAACAAAGTGTATGTAGTTCGTAAGACGAAAAGGCAAAAATGGAAAGATGGTTTCACCCGGTTGTTGGTAAAGGAAAAAGGTTTAAGAAGTTTACTCCATAAAATATAAGGTGTTTCCCCTGACAAAAATATGACTTGGGGTGATCACATATGTCATAGGTAAAGCCCAGCTCACATGTACGTCAAATTTTCCCAAAAAAAACACTTTCAAATCATTCTCGAAAATATTTATTTGCGGTCACATTCTCCAACATTGGTATGCGTAACTATTTGGGATACCTGAGTGGAAAGAACTTTTTAAAATTTTTCATGTTTATTAAAAAAAGCAGTAAAACTTTTATTGTTAAAAACAAACCTGACAATTGAGGTTATAGCAAAAAAAATGTCTGACATTTTGAAAAACCCACTTTTTTTCAATAAAGCTGTGTTTAGCAAAAAAGTTGTTAAACAAAAAGGGACCCCCCAAGATTCCAAAACTTTCAAAGGTAACCAATCGACAAAAACATTTGCAAAATTTCCAAGGGCCCCGAAATAACCCTTTTAATGAGCCCCTTTTTTTCAGGCGGACCTTGGAATAAACTCCCCCCAAAATTTGATATGTATTAAAAAACAAAAAATCAGTAAAAATTTCCCCCCTAAAAAGAATTTAGAAAAAAAGTACGAACACGACTTGTAAACTTAAAAGAGTGATTTGAGTGCACGACGTTTTCTTTCATTAAAATCAGAAATGACTCAAATTTTTTTATTCATAGAGGGGTAATTTGGTAAGCATTGACTTATATGGGGATTGATTCAACCCCCGCACGTTTGAATTGGTTGTTGTGTGTGTGTTTGTGTGTGTGTGTGTGTGTTGTGTGTTTTGTTTTTGTGTTTGGGGTGTGTGTGTGCAGTGTGTGCAAGTGGGGAGTGGGTGTGTTTTGGAATTTGGGTTTGGGTTTTTTTTTTTTTACTTTTTGCTGTTTTGGACTTTTTGTTCTTTTGTATTACACAAAAAAGCCGATTTATTTAGTTTTGTTGCTGTTAGTTTTCTGTTTCATTTTATTGATGAGCTAAAATTTTATTTTGTGACGTTTAAGTATTGGGTGGGTTTTTGCCTGTTTATTTTTGATGAAAGGATTGGGTTGTTGTTTAAAAAAAAAGTTTTAATTTTTTTGAAAAGGGGGAAAAAAAAACGTTTCTTTTTTTCAACCCAAAGCACTTTTTTTCAAAAGGTTAAAATTTTAAGGGGAAGGGGAGGGGATGGATGTTTGTAATTTTAAAAGTTAATCAAACTTTTGGTTTTTTCCTTTGGTGTTTTGTTTTTTTGGTTTTTGGGGGGGGGGTGGGGTTTTTTATTTTTTTTTGTTTTTTTAGGGGGGTTTTTTAAAGGGGGGTTTTTTCATTTTTTGTTTTTTTGTTTTTTTATTTTTTTCCTTTGTTTTTGTTTTTGTTTGGTTTGTTTGTGGGTGGTTTGAATTTTTTTTTTTGTTGTTTTTTTTGGTGGTTTTCTTTTGGGGGGTTTTTTTTGGGTTTTTCTTTTTTTTTAATTTTTTTTTTCTTTTTTTTTGGGTTAAAAGGTTTTGTGTGTTTGTTGTGAGGGGGGGGGGGGGAATTGGTTTTTGGTTTTTAAAATTTTTTTTTTTTTTCCTTTTGTTTGTTTGGTTTTTTTTTTTTTCTTTTTTTTGTTTTTTTTATGTTTATTTTTTTTAAGTTTTTGAAATTTTGGGGGAATTGTAGGTTAATTTTTTTTTTTTTGTTTTGTTTTTTTTGCTTTGTTTTGTTTTTTTTTGTTTTTTTTGTTGTTTTGTTAGGGTTTTTTTCAGTTTTAATTTTTTTTTTTTTGCTTTTTTTTTTTTTTGTTGGTTTTTAAAAAACAAAAGCATGTTTTTTGTTTAAATTTAAAATAAAAGTTTTTTTTTTAAAAACATTCCAAAAACCAACTCCTAAAAAAACATAAAAAAAAAACAAAATCATCAATACACGAAAAAAAAATAACCAAAAACACACACAAACACACAATAAAAAACACACAAAACCCCACCACACTAAACAAATACAAAGCATACAAAATTCCAGAATACACACAATAAAAACCCTTTTCACACATAAAACTACAACGCACATAAACAACCCCACAAACAAAAACACACCAAAAAAACCAAAACATACCCCAACATACCATACATAAAACATACCACTTCCCCTAAAATCACACATAAAACAAAATCACATACCAAAACATTACAAACATAATAAATACATCTGCAAAACCCCAACAAAAAACACAAAAACAAAAAAACCATACACACCTACAAATACAAAAAATAAAACCCCACAACAATAACATACACACAACTACACAAAATAAACCACTCATAAAACTACATACACACCACACAACCTTACAAACACACACATAAAAAACAAAAATAAAACCCTAACACATACAACACAATAACACATTAACCCCCAAAAACCCCTAACAACATACCAAAAATAAAAAAACCATTCACACAATCACCACACAACCAATTACACAACCATTTTTCCGCCTCATCCACCCCCAAAAAATGGGAATTCCCCTTTTTCTTTCATCCCACAAGCGAAAGCGAAATCACAACAATTCTGAAAAAAAAGACGATTAAATCATGCGATCTTAAATCCCATACCTGCTCCTGTCTTCTCACAATGCCTTCCACAACTTGTACCCTCTGTCACCGAAATAGTAAACTCATTCTCTTTTCAGGAATTTTTCCATCAGCTCTCAAAACCGCAATAGTCACACTTTACTAAAAAAAGCATGACCTTGATCCCAACTTTTTTAAAGAATTACAGACCTGCTCTAACATACTTTTCATCTCCAAAGTACTTGAAAAAGTTGTTCTAAAACAACTCAACAACCACCTTCATTCCAATAATCCCCTTTTCCCCCTTTTCAATCTGCCTATCGCGCCAACCACAGCACCGAAACCACCCTAGTCCACACTTTAGATACACTCTTACTCGCTGCTGATGCAGGAAAATATCCCTTCTCACTCTTCTCGACCTATCCGCTGCCTTTGACACTAAGGATCACTCAATTCTTCTTTCTCGCCCCCAGAACATGTTTGGTATTAAGGGCACTGCCTCACCTGGTTTAGTTCATACTCACAAACCGATACCAGAAAGTTCTTGTCAGCAAAATTCAATCAAAACCTGTCAAACTGGAATGTGGAGTCCCACAGGGATCAGTTCTGGGTCCTGTTCTCTTCACCTTTACACTGCTCCACTCCTCGCACATAATAAACCACCATCATATTGATCATCATTTCTAATGCCCATGACACTCAGCTTCAATGTAGCAATACCCTTGAAAATCTGCCTTCCCTCCTGACCCAAAAATGGCCCACTGCCTTCTAGACATTCAAAAATGGTGACTCAAAATAAGTTACAGCTAAATGCCGATTAAAAAAGGAAGCCATGCTCATGGGGACCAAACATAAACTTTCCTCCATAACAACAACTTCAGTGGAATTCAGCAATACATCGGTTCCTCTGTCCAGCTCTGTGAAATATCTAGGGGTGGGTTCTTGACAACACACTCTCTATGAAAAAATTCATCAACCCAGACCTGCCAGTCTTGCTACTATCAATTACGGCGCATAAGTGCAATTCGCAAGTATCTGTCTACTGAAGCAACATCCAAACTTGTCACAATCTCTCATTCTTTCTCGACTGGACTACTGTAATTCTCTCCCTTTGGGGTTTGCCGGCATCATTCCATCTACTCCCTTCAATGCATACAAAACTCTGCAGCTCAACTGGTCCTTAGAAAAGAAAAAATCTGAACACATCACTCCTTTTTGCGATCTCTTCACTGGCTGCCCGTCTCACAAAGAATAAAGTATAAGATTTTAAAACCCTTTTTTCAAAAGTTCCACAAATCTGCACCCTTTTTATCTCTGTAACTGTCTTCACCTGTACACTTCGTCCCCTTCCCTTCGTTTCATATGTAGATGGTTTTGCTTTCGAACACCCAGATTTAAAACAAACCACTGTTGGCCGTCGCTCTTTCCTTGTTTCCGGTCCCTCCACATGGAACGACCTCCCTCTTCCACTTCGCCAAAAGCCTTCATTTGATTCTTTCAAATCTAGCCTCAAAACGCACTTATACTCTACTTGAGATCTTCCCCTGTTATCTGTTCCTACTTCTCAATAGCTGCCTTCACCTCCACCACCCCCTCCTAAGTGTGTTGTGTATATAAATTTGGTATTTGTTTATCTTGATATTTATGGCTGGTTGCATGCGTGTGAATGATTTGAATGCAAGCGCTTTGATTTGTTTACCTTACAAGATTCAGCGCTTTATAAATTCCATACATTATTATTATTATTATTATTATTATTATTATTATTATTATACACATAGTAGGCAATTGTGTGCCGGTGGGAACAGATGACAGAATTTACAAAACCGCATACACATGGGGACTTGATGTAAAAAAACATATAAGTGCTTATTCCATTATCCTCGATATAAAAGAATAATATAAAATAAATAAAATAAGATAAATACACACACATACATACACACACACACACAACACACACACACACACTACACACACACACACTAACACCAC
>CM054166.1:29819465-29830129 GCA_028751875.1 Rapana venosa
AAAAAAGCCACTCTGATAAGGAAACAAATACAGTGACAGACAGAAAATAAGAATATAATAATGGATGGCGCTTGTAGCGATGCGTTCTCCCCGGGGAAGAGCAACCCAAATTTCACCGCAGAGAAATCTGCCGTGACTTTAAGTAATTTAAACAGAAATATGTCGTGACTTAAAGTGGTCTAAACAGAAATATGCCGAGAAGCCATATGCTGACAAAAAGCAGATGAACCTCAAGCAGCAAGCCACTTTGATGATTAATATATAATGATGGACTGTGTCTAGACAGTCAGTTAGGGATGCCTTCTGCACTTCTGTCTTAATCAATGGAACCCTTTTTTCTTGTACTGTTAGCAAGTATATTTTTTAACAAACCTTCACAAAACAGGACATACAATATAGACAAGAACTCCTGTGAAACATAGAAACATCGTAAAAGTCGGATGCGCTGGGCCTGACTTGTCAGGCGCTTAACCGCATCAGTGCAATGTAATTTCGTGCGATTCGGGACAGACAGCAATATTTAAACTGTCTGGGCGTTCGACAAAGAAGAAGGCAGCAACGTCAAGCAGTGATTTCCCTTGGGTAAAAGGACAGGTTATTTCCCTTTGAAAACAAGAGAAACATGTGTTCCACTTTTCTGTAAAAAAACCAAACCAAAACAAAACAAATGAGGTGGTCAACCACAGATGTCATTTCTGTTACACCGGGCCTCTTTAGAAGAACTAATGTGTCCTGTGTGTGTAGTGGGTGTGTGTGTGTTGTTGGTGTTTTGGGGGTGTGTGTGGTGTTGTGTGTGTGTGTGTGTGTTGTCTATCTATCTGTCTCTGTCACACACACCACACCACACACACACACAGAGAAATCTGTGTGGGGACAGAGACAGAAACAAACAGATAAACAAACACACATACCACACACACACTTTATATAAATAAATGGATGAATGATTGATTTTGGATAGATGATGGATGGGTGGACGAATAAATTTTGACTGAATGACTGAATGAATGATATAAATGATGGAGGATGGATGGAGGATGATAATGGTTGAATGAATGAATGAAAGAATGAATGAATGAATGGGAATGAATGAATAAATAATAAATGGAATGGATGATGGAATGGATGGAGGATGATGAAAAAATGAATGAAATGATGAAAATGAATGATAAAATTATGTGCTGTTAAGCGTACAGCCAATGTAAAACATTTTTCAGTCTTGTCTTACCCGAAAGATCCAAACATACACTCCATCTTCAGACTCTACAAAACAAACTACTAATATGATTCTCAATAAACGACATAATCCCTTTAACTGAGGAAACATCCATGATTATTAAAACACTAATCAAATAATAATCGAGAGTCATTCTGAAAGTTCTTTGTCACAAAAAAATCCTTAACACTTACTTGCCTCCCGTTCATGCCAACTTCCAAAGTACCCTCCCTGAGCTTTGATGCAACGGACCACGCGCTGAAACCAGCTCTTCCACACTTCAGACCACATGACTTTATCTCTACTGTCAACAGCCCTCGTGAAGGCTCAGATCGCGTCCTGGGGACTATCTGTCATAACGGGTCCTCTGCAGCTGCTTCTTGACATGTGGAAGTAAGACACAGTCACACAGAGCCAGGTCCGGAGAATAGGGGGGATGAGACATCAGCTGGACACCCTTGCTGGCTAGGAACTCCCTGGTGGCTGCAGCAGTGTGGGCAGGTGCACTGTCATGATGACGGTTGATACCGGACTTTGGACTTCGGGTACGTACAGCGTGCAGCACTTGAGGGAGGCATTGATGCACATACCAGTCTGCGGTCACAGTGCACCTTTCCTCCAGTGGAATGGTTGTGATGTGTCTGGTTTTGGCAATGTACGAGGCAACCATCTCTTTACTGGTGCTCCTTCATATTCCGAATTTTAGAGGCGGGGTGTCTCCTGGAAAGAGCTAGACCGAAGACCAGGCCTTCCTTCGTCTCAGGATTAAACTGGTACACCCAGGTTTCATCACTACTTACGATGCACCCAGGTTTCATTACCCCTTACGATGTCCCACGTTGAGTTTGCGTGTCCACTGTCGTAATTCTCAAGCATAGTCAAGCACCATTGCACCTTACCCCCCAGTCACCTGATGTGGCACCCACCTAGCACATCACTTGTGGACACTTAGTTGATGGTGTAAGATCTCATTCAAGGCACACACATCCCAATTCCAAATTTGTCTTGAAAGATCTCTGCTAGTGATTCGTGCGTCTTCTCTGATCAGTTCTTTGACAGGGGTGGCATTCTCTTGGGTGGCAGCAGAAACAGGTCGGCAACAACTGTTCTCATCATTAAAATGACTTCTACCAAATCCAAGCTTCCGGAACCACCTGCTAACAGTCGATTTTCCTGGGGCAATAGACCAAAAAGCTTCATACACGTTTTTGTGAGTTTCGTGAAAAGTTAAGTCCCTTTTCAAGTCGTAATAGATCATGGCTGGAAAATCACAGCTTTCAAGCTTCATGGTGGACGTCAAAAACAGCCTGGGGGTTGCTCTTTTCTTGGTCAGTTATTGCTATTACCCAGATGACGTAGATACTTCAATTTCGTTGTCATATCTTACATGACGTGACACACTAATGACGTAATCAAAATGTTTGCTTAGCACTTGCACCAGTAGCTTGGCTAAGAACTTTCAGACGGATTCTCGTAAATATTCTAGACAGAAAAAAACAGAAGGGAGATAGCAACAGAGAAGAAAGAGAGAGAGAGAGGAGAAAGAGAGTTTGGGGAGAAGGGAAGAAAGGAAAAGAGAGGAGAATTTGGAGAGAGATGAAAAGAAGAGGAGAGGAGAGGAGATGGGGTGGGGGATGGAAGGACAGACAGACAGACAGAACAGGCAGAGAGAGAGATGCACAAAGATAGAGAGTGGCAGATAAAGACAAAAAGAGAGAGAGAGAGAGAGAGGGGAGAGAGAGAGAGGAGAGAGGGGAGATGAAGAAAGAGGGGAAAAGAGAGAGAGACGAGAGAGAGAAGAGAAAGACGTTGGGGGGAGAGAGAGAAAAGAGAGAGAGGAGAGAGTGTGGGGTGGGGGATGAAAGGACAGACAGGACAGACAGACACAGGCAGAGAGAGAGATGCACAAAAGATAGAGAGTGGCAAAAATAAAGACAGAGAGACAGACAGAGAGAGAGAAAAGAGAGGAGAGAGAGAGAGAGGGGAGAGAGAGTGGGGTGGGGGATGGAAGGACAGACAGACAGACAGACACAGGCAGAGAGAGAGAATGCACAGAGATAGAGAGTGGCAGATAAAAGGACAGAGAGACAGACAAAAGAGAGAGAGAGAGAGAGAGAGAGAGAGAGAGGAGAGAAGAGGAGAGAGGAGAGATTGACTCTCCCCTCTCTCTCTCTCTCTCTCTCTTTCTCTCTCTCTCTCTCCCTCTCTCCTCTCTCTCTCCTCTCTCTCTTCTCTCTCTCTCTCTCTCTCTCTCTCTCTCTGTATATATATATATATACATATATGTATGTGTGTGTGAGTGGTGTGGGTGTGTGACTGGGTGTGTGTGTTGGAGAGGGGATAGAAGAGAGAGAAAGAAGAGAGAGAGAGACGAGGATGAATGAAGAGAGAGAGAGAGAGAGAGAGAGAGAGAGAGGGGGGGGGGGAAAGAAACGACACACAACATACACACACACGCACGCACACCACACGCACATACACACACACGCACACACACACACATACGTGCCCGCGCATAGCAGCTTACAAATGTGTCTAACAGGACAGCTTTTTTTGATCCATTCATTTCCTTTTACACAGTGTGGGGTTTTTTTTATATCACAAAGAATCCATCTGCGGCCACATCTGACATCAAAGTACTGTTGTCCATTAATCATTCTGATGGACACTGCTTTGATCTAGGGCGTCATAAATCCAATGGAGAGATCCACAAGAACGGAATCTAACCCAGTGATTTGCTCACAAAACGATTTATAAGCGACTTGGCAAACTCTTATCTGTTACTGTTCAAAAGGGAGCGAAAAATGGTGCCTCCCCTCTCATTCTTGTTAGCTTCCCTAGGTCTGAAAATGTTTGTCATTATCGATAATTATACGTACAAAAGCCTCTTTGTATATGTGTTTATCTGTCTCTGGGCTGTCCGTATCTGTATATTTGTGTGTCTGGATCTATCTATCTGTATCTGTCTGTCTGTATATGTCGTCTGCTATCCATCTGTGTCTGTCTGTATCTATCTATCTGTGTCTGTCGTTCTGTATTTGTATGTATCTGTGTATCTTGTCTCTGTCTGTATCTGTCTAATTTGTATCTGTATCTATCTATCTGTATCTGTCTGTCTGTATATTTTTCTGTCTGTCTATCTCTATCTGTCTGTCTGTATGTCTATATCTGTCTATCTGTATATGTCTGTATCTTTCTGTATCTGTCTATCTATCTGTACCTATCTGCATCTGTCTATCTGTGTCTGTCTGTCTGTATCTGTCTATCTGTTTCTGTCTATCTGTGTCTGTATGCCTGTATCTGTTCTATCTGTAATCTGTCTTTTCTGTCTGTGTGTCTGTCTGTCTGTCTGTCTGTATATGTCTTTAGTGTCTGCGTTTCTCTGTCTATGTCTCGACCTTACCGAAGGTGAAAAAGTAACCGCTGTGATTAAGACGATGAATGACCTGTGGTTTGGGAAATAGTTGATCTGTGGTTTGGACAATAGTTGATCTGTGGTTTGGACAATGACTGATCTGTAGTTTTGACAATTAATGATCTGTGGTTTGGACAATAGTTGATCTGTGGTTTGGACAATAGTTGATCTGTGGTTTGGACAATCAATGATCTGTGGTTTGGACAATGAATGATCTGTGGTTTGGGCAATAGTTGATCTGTGGTTTGAACAATGAATGATCTGTGGTTTTCACAATGAATGATCTGTGGTTTTTGACAATGAATGATCTGTGATTTTGACAATGAATGATCTGTGATTTTGACAAATAATGATCTTTGGTTTTAAACAAAGAATGATCTGGGGTTTTAGATAATGAATGATCTGTTGTTTTGAACAATGAATGATTTGTGTTGTAGAAGAAAGAGTTTGTGTGGATTTTGTGGAAGAAAGAGTTTAACTGGATTTTGTGGAAGAAAGAGTTTAACTGGATTTTGTGGAAGAAAGAGTTTACCCGATTCTTGTGGAGAAAAGACTTAACCTAGTTTGTTGGTAAAAAATCGTTTACCTTTTTGTGGAAGAAAAAAAAGTTGACCTAGTTTTGTGGAAGAACGAGTTTACCTTATTTTTTTGCGCACAGAAGAGTTTACCTGATTTTATAGAAGAAAGAATTCACACGATTTTCTTGTGTGGAAGAAAGACTTGACCTAATTTTCTTGTAAAAGAAAAAGTTTACCAAATTTTGTAGACGAAAGAGTGTACATATTTTTTTGTGAAAGAAAAGGTTTACCTATTTTGTGTGTGTGGAAAAAATAACGTTTACCTGATTTTTTGGGGGTGTGAAATGAAGACTTTACCTAAGTGTATTTTGTTTGGTGAAGAAAAAAAATAAACACATGGCCAAGTTGTTGTGGTTGTGTAGTCAATCAGGAAAAGGTCCCGGGGTTTAAGCCAGTGCCTGTTTTCTCACAGACCCTATCTTCCTGTCTGCTGATCCCTCCTGAAATTGGCAGGAAATCCTCTTATACAGCCAGCAGACTGGCAAAGCAGAACACATTATTTGGGGGGAGGGTGGCTTACTCTGAGAAGGGACACCCTGATGGCATCGCCCTTAAAGATGACTGGCTAGAAGGAACCAGCCCCGGTGTATAAAAAAAACAACACTAAAGAATCACAACGAGTTAGAGAAAAAAAATCCAGACAGATAAAGCAAACAGGATAAGGGGACGTAGACAGATAGCGTACAAACCAAAAGATGAATAAAGGAATTAATCAACAAACGAACACACACAGAATCAACCTAAGATCAAACTAAGCTACAAAGTGCACGATTAAAGCGTGTGCGCTGGGAAAGTGGATTATGTAATGATAAGACATCCTAAGCCTTTTTCTTCACCTTTGCATTCGTGTTGTTGTTGTTGTTGTTGTTCTTCTTCTTCTTCTTCTTTGCATTCTTCTTTGCATTCTTTTCTTCTTGCTTCTTTTGCATTCTTCTTCTTTGCATTCTTTTTCTTCTTCTTCTTCTTCTTGCATTCTTGTTCTTCTTTGCATTCTTCTTCTTCTTGCATTCTTCTTCTTCTTTGCATTTCTTGTTCTTCTTCTCATACTTCTTCTTCTGTGCATTCTTTTTATATGCATTCTTCTGCTTTGCATTCTCTTCTTCTCATACTTCTTTGCATTTTTCTTCTTATTTGCATTCTTCTGCTTTACATTCTTCTGCTTTGCATTCTTCTGCTTTCCATTCTTCTTCTTCTTTGCATTCTTCTTCTTCTTTGCATTCTTCTTCTTCTGCTTCTTTTCAAGGTCAGACAACAACTATTGTAATCTGTCATATGAGCCAAAATATGTCGTGCTGCCTTTAAGCCCCTGACAAGTCAGGTCCAACACATCCGCCTTCGAGCGTGGAAGAGAATTGTTGTCCTTTATACACTTTTAAGATGTGTTATACAGCACAGAACAGGCACACAGTTTTTTTGCCAGTTGTTCAAGGTGTTGTGATTCATTGCTCTTTCTTATTTTTTTGCATATCAAACACAAATAATACCCTGTCTGGATGCCGGGTGCCTATCAGTATAGGAAGAGCATATCCATCTCCAGAACGCCTCTGCGCTAAATCCCCTCGTTGTCCTACCCTCTCTTTGTTTTTCTGCCTCGGTTCTCCCACCCTTTTTTGTCTAATACTCTCCTAGTGTCTCGCGTCGTGTCTGCCTCTGGGGCCAGTCTCCTGCCATTTTTTTTTCCAAACGGCTTAAAAGAAATTCTTTCCACGACGAGGTTCGGTAGCTGGGCCTTGACTTGTCCAGCGCAAGTGGGCAGCACAAGGAGCATTTTCGATCATATGACGAAAGTTAATAGTTGTCTCTGTCTGAGCGTATTGAAGACGAAGAAAAGAAGTAGGAGAGAATTAAACAGAAAAGAAGAATGCGAAAAGAAGAACAAGAAGGAGAACCAGAACAAGAGAGCAGAAAGAACATCAAGAAAGGAGAAGAAGAAGAACAAAACAATAACTAGAAGAAGAGCAAGAAGGAGAACAAAGAGAAGAGACCAAGAAGCAAGGAATAAGAAGAATGCGAAAAGTGAGAAGGAATGTGAAGAAGAATTGCAAAAGAAACTGCGAAGACGGAGAAGGCATAAGAAGAAATAATAGATTTTTTTTAAAAAAGTTGCTGATGATTCTACTGAAGGAACTTTTAGACAACATGTCTTAATTACCCAGTCAGCCCGCTAAATTGCAATTCTATGCACTACCAACTCCTGAATTTTACCGATTCGGTTTTCGTCTGTATATCTGGACCACATCACTGTATTTCATTTTCTCTCCCCTGTAAAGCAATGAACATAAAAATGAAGACATTATGGATTGATGAGCGGCCCTTGCAAAAAAAAAAAGCCTCTCAAGAAAAACCAGAGACATGACAGAACCAAAGAGAACACTCAGAGATCAGCAGAGATTTCTGTTGTTGGCCACAAATGGCTGGTTCTTTTTTCGCTTTCTAACAAAAGCGCCGCATCTCAATGATGAGCATAAATCAATAGAGCCATACAATGTTATGGGACAAGCAGTAGAATATGCCAAAGAACCACACACAGACCCCCCCAAGAAAAAAAAACCAATACGACCAAGATTATAAAAAAAAAACCCCATTATAAATACCCAAACCTTTACTACATCAATTCACAGAAAACAAAATCTCTGGAGGACTGTGTTAGAGTGGACATGTTTTCATGTCCATTTCCAGCACAATAAAGGGGTACAAGAGGACAGTTTCGCAGTTGGACGTGGCTATAAAATAATGCATGTCTCTTCATTCCATCAATAGCACAGTAAAAGCACAGCATCATTAATTTTCAAACCCACCACCCAACGAAACAGAGAACCGCACACTTCGCAGGTGTTTCCCCAAAATAGTAACACACGTCGTCTCTGAGTGTTGGGAGGTAATTCTAATTAGTGCCCCTCCACAATATGATTTCGGCTCTCTCTCTCTCTCTCTCTCTTCGCTCTCTCTCTCTCTCTGCTCTCACACACACACACACACACTACACCCACAACACAAAAACACTGCACACATACACACACACACACACGACAGAGCACACACACACAGGAGTGCACAGCACACACACAACACACACTACATACACTTTGTTACTCAGGCACAACCACGCACTCCAGATAGCATGAGCCTCACACACACTGACACTGACAATCTGAAAAATGGTACTGGATACTTCTAAGTGGGTAACTTTGCCTTCTTCCGCTTTGCATGCTTTCTCTTCTTTTGCATTTTCACAATTCTTCTTCTGTCTTCTTCTTCTTCGCAGTTCTTCTTGACAATTCGTCTTCTTCTTCTTCTGCGCAATGCTTCTTTTTTCGCAATGCTTCTTTCTTCGCTAATTCGTCGCTTCGCAAGTCTTTTTCTTCTTTCAACAAATTCTTCAACAATTCTTTCTGGTCAATCTCGTCTTTTCTTCTACTTCGCAATTCGTCTTCTTCGCTATTGTCTTCTTCTTTGCATTATTCTTCTTCGCATTCTCTTCTTCACAGATGTTCTTGCCTTTGCAATTCGTCTTCGCAGTATCCTTCTCTTTTCTTCATAACTTTCCTCGCATTTCTTAGTCGCAATTCTTTTTCTTCGTCGCTAAATCAGTTCTTACGCAATGCTTCGTGCCAAATCTTGCTTGCAATTCTTCTTCCTCCTGCGCGGTTCTCCTTTGCAATTCTCTTATAATACTTTGCAGTGTTTCTGTCCTTCACAATTCTGCTCTTCTGTGCAGTCTTCTTCGTCTTCTTCTTCTTCTTCTCTTTGCAGATCTTCTTCTTCTTCTTCTTCTTCTTCTTCTTCTTCTTCTTCTTCTCTCTTCTTCGTCTTTCTCTCTTCTTCGTCTTCGTGCCAATCTTCTTGTCTTCTTCTTGCTGTTCTTCTTCTTCTTGCTTTCTTCCTTCTTTCTTTTTTCTTCTTTTCACGCCACTTTCAAGCCAACCCAGATTCTCAGTTCATCCAGCACCCAACAAACAGAGCCCCGCCCCCCCAAAAATAAGTCAAGTTCTTCCAAGATCTTCTCTACCGTCTAGTCTGAGCACCGACGATCAATCAATGTCACTCTAGGGATCACCTGTAACAAAGATCGGGACGTTTTTCATCCCCCCATCAATCCACTAACAACCTCGGATACAAGGTCCAGGGTCAGGCCTAGCGCATCCGACCTTTGGCCTGGGAGAGAATTGGTATCTTATATTATTTTTAAAAAGTCTTTCTGGAAAGTTGTGTCTTTTTTCTGGATAAAAATGCAAAGGCGGGATAATGGATCAAGAAGGTATAAGCTGAGACAAGCAGGAAGTGACGGGAAGAAAAAGGAACGATGCAGAAACAAAGAGAGGGATAGAAAAGAGGGAATATTCCTAGCATGGAATTTCCAAAAGGTGAGAGTGCTTTTCATGCTGACAGGCTAAGTCTCCCGGCATCCCAAACTCGGGTGAGTCAGATGGACATGATTTTTGTTGTTGTTATTGTTTGCTGTTGTTTGTTTGTGTGGGTTGGGTTGTTGTTGTTTTCTTTTCTTTTTCTTTTTTTGGGGGGAAGGGGGTTTAAGATATAAGTGCACTACATTTTTTTAAAACAATAAACCAAGTTTGGATTATCTATCAAGGTAGAATGCACTGGGTTTTTTTCTTTCTGTTACGGTGACACACCAAACCAGTCTAAGACCAGTGTCGATGTTTTACCTCTGCTTGATGACTTTACAGCAGTCCATCATGGATCATAATCATCAGCTTTATAAAAAAACACCACAACAACAACAAACATACGAGCATTAGGACATGCCATAATATGATAACCGAGCATTGATGGGGGTTTAATGATAACATATGAATGAACATGGAACGGATTGGTTTTTTTGTTCGATTGGATTTCTTTTTTTTTGCTTTGTTTTGTTTTGGGTTTTTTGCTGTCTCATGGAGAGGGATGGGCTCCGCCAGGTTTGATTTGCCCAAGATACACCAATGACAAAGACAGCCAGAATCTCCATACCGGATCGGTCGTCGCCCGGGTTACCAAGGACCGCGCCTTCTGTTGCTCATCAGGACAGATGTCGAAAGTATGCTACATGATGTAAAACGCAGCAAAATTCGTGCCAGAAACAGCACCATCATTGGCACGTGGAATGTACGGACACTAAAGCTGCAGGCAAAGTGGAAGAACTGACACATGAGATGTCGAGATATCAATGGCACATCCTTGGGCTCTGCGAAGTCAGGTGGAAAAACATGGGAGAAACAACGACCCAGGAAGACCACAATTTATCTACAGTGGAAAACAGGATAAACATGAACACGGCGTGGGTGTTTCTCGTTCACAAAGACACCGTGAACACCGTCATGAGAGCTGTGCAGCCTGTGTCCAGCAGACTTATTACCATCCGCCTGAGAGCAACCCCCTTTAACATAACTATAGTACAGGCATACGCCCCTACACAGACTACACAGATTGAAGCCGTAGAGAATTTTATACA
>CM054166.1:29830629-29848129 GCA_028751875.1 Rapana venosa
CTAAGGTTCCGGAAAAACCCTTTTTCCCTTTTTTTTTTTTTTTTTTTTTTTTTTTGACCCAAAAGACTATAGGGGAGGAAAAAAAATCTTTGTCTTTTTTGACCCAAAAAGACATTTGGGTTTTGGAAACCCCTTTTCCTATTTTGACCCCCAAAAGGGCTATAGGTTAAAAGGAAAAACCTTTGCCTTTTTTGACCCAAAGAAATATAGGTTAAAGGGAAAAACCCTTTTCCTTTTTTGACCCAAAGGGGTTTTAGGTTTTGGAAAAACCTTTGCCTTTTTTTACCCAAAAAAACATAGGTTAGGAAACACCTTTGCCTATTTTGACCCCAAAAAACAAAAGGTTTAAAGGAAAACCCCCTTTTCCTTTTTTTTACTTTAAAAGGCCCATAGGGAAAAAGGGGGCCCCCTTGCCTTTTTTTTAAACCCAAAAGACTTTTAAAGGGTTTTGAAAACCTTTCCTTTTTCCCCCAAAATTTTTTTAGGGAAACATTTTGTTTATTTTTATACTCAATGACAAATAGGGTTTTATGAACCCTTTGGTTTTTTGTTTTCAAAAAGGATGTATGTTTAGAAATAATACGTGTAGTAGAATTTTGTAGGGAGTTGTAGTATGTAGTAGTTTAAATAGCTTTAGTAGTAGTAGTATAGCAGCCCGCAGCCCGCAGTAGGACAGAGCAGGGTAGTAATAGAGAGTCAGGGCCCGCACCCCCAGAGTATTAGAAGAGCAGAAGTTAGCAGAAGAGCAAAAAGTTTTAAAAAGCATTAAGGGAGTCCCCTAAAAGCAGCCAATGCAGTTTGTTTTAGAAACAGCGTAGCCGCAGGGGAGAGTAATAGCAGCCAAAGGGGAGAAGTAAGTAGCGCAGGTTGCATCCAATCAGCCCGTAGTAAATAGTAGGGAGTAGTAGTAGTTGTAGTAGGGAGTGGGAGAAGCAGCAGGGAGTAGTAGTAATAAAGCAGAGCAAAAAGAGAAGAGGAGCGTAGAAAGTAGCAGTAGCGCAGTAGCAGCAGCAGCAAAGGAGAGTAGTAGCAAACTGGGGAAACAGCAGCAGCAGCGGGAGTAGTAGAAGCAGTAGCCCTAATACAGTAGCAAGGAGGAAGGAAGAGGGTTTTAAAATTGGCGATAGTAGTAGCAGCAGCAGGGAAAAGAGGGCATTAGCAGGGGGAGCAATTGGCAGGGCAAAAGCGAATCTATTTCAAAGCCCTTTATCAACAGAAAAATCCCCCTCTCATTTTTTTTAAAACGAGGAAAGTGGCGAGCGCACGTGTTAATTTTGGGTTTGTGTTTTGTGTGTGTGGGTGGTGGGGGGTGTGGGGGGGTGTGTTGGGGGAAAAAAGTATTTCGAAATTTTCTTTTGTGGGACCTTTTTGGCGCGGCTCAAATTTTTTTAATGTAAAAATTTTATTCATTCATAAAATTATTCCAAATTTAATTTTTTCTAATTTTTCCTTTTTTAAATAAAATAAAATTTCCCCCCAATTTTTGCCCCTTTTACCCCCTTTGTATATTCCCCCTTTTTCTTTTTCTGCATTTATCAATTTCAATTTTCCCTTCCTTTTCCCCAAATTTTTGAAATCAGTTTTTTTTTCCCCTTTCCCCAAATTTGGGGTAAAGAACGTTTTTCGTCGCTTTTCTGGCTTTCGTTTTTACTCTTTTCACGTGGCAGAAAAAGTAAAAGGGGAAGGGGCCCCAAGGGGCCCCTTCCCTCTCTTTTTCTCTGGTTTGCCACCCCCAAAACCGTTGTCTGGCTCCCAAGGAGGCCCCAAGTTGGGTTTTTGAAGTATTTCAGCCTCACAAGTATTGTTTTTTAAGCCCCTTTAATTTTCAATGCTTTTGGTTTTGGGAAAGGGTTGGGTTTTTTTGTTCTCTCTCTTGAAAACGATTGGGCCCTTTTTTATATTGGGTTTTATGATAAGGTAACCCTTTGGGTTTGGGGGGTTTTTTATTCAGGAGTATTGGGTTTGTTGTTTTTGTATTTGTGTTTTTTGTTTTTTGGGTCCCGTTTTGGGTTTTTTTTTGTTTGTTGTTTTTTGATTTTTTAAGGAATTTTTTTAAAAACGTGTTTGCTTTTTTTTTGGGGGGTGTCTTTTTTTTTTCTTTTGAAGGGGTTTTCCTGTTTTTGGGGGGGTGGTGCTGTTGGGTTTTTTTAACTGGTTTATTTTCTTTAAAATTTTTTTTTTTTCCGGGGGGTTCTTTTTCGGCTCCCCCTTTACCCCTTTTCCCTTTTTTTCTTTTTTTGTCCCTTTGGGGGTTTTTTGTAAATTTTGATTCCAAAACTCTCTCTCTCTCTGTTTAAGTTTTCCCCGTCTCTGCCTCAGTCTGTTGTCTGTTCTTTGGGCTCTGGCCCCCTCTCGGGTTTTGTTTTTTGGGGTTTTGGGACTAGCTCTGCCTGGGCCCGGGGCTGTCTGTCTTTGTCTGTCGTCTGTCCGGTCCCCGTCTGGGCCTCTTCTTTCCCCCTTTTTTATTTTTTCTTCTGTCTTTCATTGGGCTTTTCTTTCTTTCCCTTTCCCTTTTTTTTTTCTTTTTTTCTTTTCTTTTTTCCTTTTTCCCCTTTCTTTCCCTTTCGTTCTTTCGCCTTTTTTTTTCTTTTGGTTTTTTTTTTCCCTTTTTTTCCTTTTTTTTTTCTTTTTTCCCCCCCCCCTTTTTCCCGCAGGGGTCGTAGAAGAACCCTACTTTTCCCGACGTTTTTTTTAATGTCCTGCTGTGTTTTTTAGTATTGTATCATTTTGTAATTTTTTTGCCCTTTTTTTAAAAATGTATCTTGCATTGTGTCGCATCATATTGATTGTAAATTTTACTGTTCGTCATATTTTGTTTTTTTTTTTTCCCACGATATTGTACTGATTCCATTGCTTCATTTTGCCCATATTTCGGGGTGCAAGATATTGTTTTGCGTCGTATTGTTTTAATAAAACATCTTGCCCGCCTGTTTTGAAAGTGTGCTTTTTGTTCTGTATCAAAAGGGGTGCCAAACCTTTTTTTTGCATGACATTGTATGGTTTTTTGGGGCCCATACACACCTGTATTCTATTTAAAATTTTAAAAAGATTTTTCTGGGTTTGGGAGTTTCCCATCTAATTTGTTCCTGGGCCGCAGTGTCTTTTTGGGTTTATGTTCCCTTGTGGGTTTGGGGGGGGCGGGGAGGAGAGAGAAAAGAGACTTCTTTTAGATGAAACAAATTTGCCATCCCTCGCCTTTTTTATTTTTTAAATTTTTTTTTTTTTCTACCACTTTTTGTCACGAGTTTCTCTCCCTATAAATTGGGCGGCTCTACCCAGGGGGGGCACGTCGCCACAAGAAAAAACGCTAATATTTTTTTTTCTTTTTTTTTCTGCCAATTTTAATTTTTTTTCCCCACAGAGTGGCTTTTTTCTAAGAGTTTTGCCCGGGGCATTCTCTTGTTGTCGGTTTTTTTTTTTAATACGTTAAATAAATTTTGTGTAACACACGGGACCTCGGTTTTAAGGGATCATCCGAAAGACTAGCGCCCGACCACCCCTCAATGTTTAAAGGAGGGGGGGGGGGGGGAAGTTCCCGGGGCCCAAACCCGGGGTTCGGCCACCGCCACTTTGACCCGGGCCCTTTTTGCTTTTTCCCAGACAGGGGCGTTTTCCCCCAAAACCAAACCCATCCACCAGAAACCTAGATCTAGACCCCTTTCTGCTTTTTCCATCCCGACCATTCCCTTTAAAGATTTCCTGGGCTTTTTTATTTGAGACTTTTTGGAAACCCTTTTTTTTGGGGGTGCATTGAAAAACAACTGAATTTTTTCTTTATTTCCCAAAACCCTTTTTTAAACACCCAAAAGGGAAAACCCTTAAAATTTTGTATAACAACTTTGTAAGGGTAGGCGGATTAAAGGGTCACCCTTTATGTACAAGTTTCCCCGCTTTAAATACTACTACTACTACTACTACTAACCTTTCAAATACTTTCCCCAATTTTCTACTACTACTTAAAAATTTTAATACCTAATCTTTTAAAAAACCAAAACCGCCCCTTTTGAAGACCATTTTTAATCAAAAGGGTTAAAACCACCCCCCTTCTTTTTTTTCTTCAGGGGCCCGTGGTTGGGTTTTTAAAATTTTGTATTTTCCCACCTCATTTGGGCCTCTTTTTTCCCGGAAAGGCCGGAAAAGGTTTTTTAACCCGGGTTTTTGGCAGCCCTTCCCATTGTTTGTTTTTGCCCCAAAAGGGGGCCTCGGGTTTTTTGGGGTTCTGGGAAAACCTTTTGCAAAAAGGCCTTGTTTGTTCTTTTAAGGGGAAAGAAGGAGGTTTAAAAAAACTTTCCCCGGTGGGATTTTTTAAAAATGGGGGGTTTTTTTCCCCGGCTTTTTGGAAAATGGGTTTGACAAAACCCTTTGCGTTTTGTTGTAATTTTCTTAAACTCTCCCAAAAAAAGTTTATTTTTCAAATGGAAAGGGCAACTGATATAATTTGGGGGACCCCTGGCGGAAAAAAAAAGGTCCCCGGTTTTAAAGGGTTTTTCCAAATTAAACCCCACGGCTAACGCCGTTGGGAAAATTAAAACCACAGGGGTTTTCCAAACCGCATAAGGGGGGCCCATCCTCCTTTTTTTAACCGCTTTTTTGACCCCGGGGGTTTCCAAAGTTTTAACGGTGGGTGAACCCGAACTGTACTGAACCCAAGGGCCAAAGGTTTTTCCCCAAATTTTAAAGGGGGGGTAGAGTTCAAGCCCCTAACCTTAAAATGGGAAAAACCAAACCCCCATGAGGCTTAAAAACCTGGGGCCTCCCCTTAAAAATTTTTTTTAAGCTCCCGTCGGGTTTCCCTTGTGCAAAAGGTTTGGTTTTAACCTAGCTTTAAGCCCAAAACCTGCAAAAGCCCCCAAAGGGAAAAGGGAAAAAGGTTTTTCCAAAACCATTTCCCTTTTTATTAAAAGGTTTTTTTCCCCGCGGTCGAAAATAATGCTTGTTCCACCAAACCCCGGGCCACAAAAAACCACCAACCCACACAAACACAAACAGGACCCGGGGGGGGGTTTTGCACGCCCACCACCCCCCAACCCAACAACGCACGCCCCCACGCCACCAACCACGGGGGAAGGCACCCGCTTTCCCCCAGCAACGACGCCCCCCCAACACCAACCCACAAAACCACCCCTCGGTTTTTATCTTTTCAAAGAGTATTTTCCAAGGACATAAAGTAAGATGATTATTATGTTTTGTGTTTAAGTTTTAAAAGCTCATATTGAAGTTGTCAAGGTTCTTGGGCTATCACTCGGTATGATAAAATGTGCATGCAAACACTGAACAATTCAGCAAGACACGGTTTTATGTTTCAATTGGGGTTTATTTTTCCCCGTTTGATTCAATATTCTTTTTGGGACACGAACATTGGTTTGGCTAGAGGTAACTCATTCCGTTTAGAAGATTAAAAAATAACTAGCAGGGTTTTGATATCTTTTGTGCCTGCTCGCAACACACACGCGCGCACGCACACACACGCGCGCGCGCGCGAACACACACACATTCAAACATCAGAAACTTATCCACTTTTTGTGTACAAATAGAACAGTTGGCCAAGACTGTCCTACAAGGAACAGTACAAGGAAGGGAGATGAAGAGGCAGACAGAGAAGACGATGGGGAGACAACATCAAAGAGTGGTAGACTGGCCTTGGGTGGAACGATTTGCTACGGAATGCAGAAGACTGTGGGGAGTGGAGGAAGCTGGTTGCAAAATCTTCAGAGGTGCCTCCGCGGTCCATGGGACTAGGGGACAGGCGAAGGAAGGGGAAGGAGATCAGCTGTAGACAGCGGTAGCCCGGAACACACCATCATATCTGACAAGTACCCTACGACCTAGAGAGGAACATGCTCCATCAGGTATCAACTTGCACTACAGCACACTCTGAACAAAAAATCCAGCACAGCGCGCCAAACCCCTGATATAAAGGAGTGAAGGTGAGAACTTCAAAGTTAGAAAGTTTATCTGTCTCTCTGTATGTCTGTCTGTCTGTCTGTCTGTCTGTCTGTCTGTCTGTCTGTCTATCTATCTATCTATCTATCTATCTATCCATTCATCCATCCATCCATTCATCTATCCATCCATCTCTCTCTCTATCTCTGTATCTCTCTATCTATCTATCTACCTATCTACCTATCTACCTTTCTATCTATCTATCTATCTATCTATCTATCTATCTATCTATCTATCTATCTATCTATCTATCTATCTATCTATCTATTTATCTATCTATCAATCTATCTATCTATCTATCTATCTATCTACTAAGTGAACATTTCTTGACAAATTTGGTTCAGCGCATGCAAACAGGATTATGAAATGTTCTGTACGCAGTTACATGCCCTTGGGAGGGGAACTAAAGTGAGAGAGAAACTTTTGACAAGTTAGACATGATGGTAGCAACTCCTTAGGGATGGAGATTGTGAGATTTCTGGCTGTGATTCATTTTGACTAAAAAGGTTGAGACGATTGCAAAAAAAAAAATTATGTTGAATGACCTGCTCTGTCTGTGTGTCTGTCTGTCTCTGTCTCTGTCTGTCTTGTCCTGAGTGATTGACTTTCTGACTCTCTGTCTGTCTGTCTGACAGTCTGTCTGTCTTTCTCTCCCTCTCTGTATCTCTCTCTGTGCACGCGTGCTCGTGTGTGTGTGTGTGTGTGTGTGTGTGTGTTTGTGTGTGTATGTGTGTGCACGCGCGCGCGTGGGTGTGTGTTTATTAATTTTTTTTTTTCTTTCGAGGATAATGGAATAAGCACTCATGTGCTTTTTTATCCAGTCCCCGCGTGTTTGCAGTTTTGTTAAATTAATCATCCGTTCCTATCGGCACACAATGGCCTACTCTTCCGAAAAGCGGATCGGGTTTTAACGTGTGCGCAAGATGTTCTTCGTGCGTCCGCTTACGGGACCTTGGTTTATAGTCTTATCAGGACTTTTGGGGTGAGTGGAGTCTGCACTGATGTTTACTCCAGGGGAAAATATCCCCTTGAACGAGGTTCAAACCCGGGTCAGCAGTTCATGAATACATCACTGTAAACACCAGGCTATCCCGTCCCCCCCACTATGTGTGTGTGCGCGCGCACGTGCGTGCCCGTGCGCAATAGGGGGACTGAAGGAGATAGCACGTTGTACTTCGCGCTTGTGTATGCAAGCAAATACTTTTATGAGATCTTGCTAATTTAGACCTTGTTTGAACATTCATTCATTCATTCCTTCACACATCATCGATTGGTTAATAAAATTTAATGGGTGGATCTACCGACTAATCCGATAGGCTTATCAGTCACTCATTCATGCATTGTCGATTCGCTGATTCAAGTTCTCTCTTTCGCCGTCTTCCCTTACCTGCTTCCCTCCCTCAATCCTTTCTTCCTTTTAAAAATTTCTTTCCATCCTTCCTTCATTCCTTCCTTCCTTCTTTCCTTCCTTCTTTCCTTCCTTCTTTCCTTCCTTCCTTCCCTCCTTCCTCCCTTCATTTCATTTTTGCTTCCCTCCCTCCCTCCTTCCTTCCTTCCTTCCTTTTTATTTCTATCCTTCCGTCCTTTCTTCTTTCCTCCCTTCCTTCATTCCTTCCTTCGTTCCTTCCTTCCTTTCAGTTCTGCTTTCCTCTCTCATTCATTCAATTTTCCCTTCCTTTCTCTTTAATTCCTTCCTTCAGTCAGTCAGTCAGTCAGTCAGTCAGTCAGTCCCTCAGACAGTCAGTCAGTCAGTCAGTCCCTCAGACAGTCAGTCAGTCAGTCAGTCACTCAGCCACTATCCCCCTCTTAATTTTCGCTTCCTAAAAATGTTCTGTGACACTTTCAGTTTGCTTTAAGGGAACCCCGCTGCTCCTAGATTTGCCCTCAGCCTCTGATGCCCGTTCCTTTACACGCACACACACACACACACACACACACACACACACACACACACACACACACACACACACACACACACACACACACACACACACACACAACACACACACACACACACACACACACACACACACACACACACACACACACACACAGGGCAGGGAGTTCCACAGGGAGCTCTCCTTGCCTCTGCGCTGTTTGTTGGGTACGAAAACATTGTCTGGCTTGGAGGAATACTCTGGGATTCTGAAGTATTGCACCTGTGCAAACATTAGTTTGAGGCCGCTGGGCATCAGAATGCTGTCTCTGGAGTGTTTCTGGAAGCATTGTAACTTTATCTGATAGGAGCTATGTTTGCATTTTTGTTTAGAAAAAGAAAAAATCGGGGGAAAAAACCCACCCACTGTTTGTTTGATTGATTGTTTCTTTGTTTCTTGGTTGTTGTTGGGGTTTTTTTTTGCTGTCTTTTTTTCTTCGTTCTTCGTTTATTCTGTTTTTCTTCTGAGTGTTTGTTTGTCTGTTTGCCGGTCAGTTCTTCTTTCTTTCTGTTTCTGGCTTTTTGTCAGCTTTATCGTTTAGGTGTTTTTCTGTTTTCTTTTCGTTGCATGGCCCTTCATTCTTTTCAGGTTATTCCTTTTTTCAGTTTGTTCTTTTTTTCTTTCTTTCTTCTTTCTTTCTTTGTGTCTGTCTCTCTGTCTGTTTGTCTGTCTGTCTTTCTTTCTGACTGTCTGTCTTTCTTTCTTTCTTAGGGTGCTTTTAAAAACGCAATATATTCTTCGACGTTTCTTTGTGTTTTTCTAGTGAACTTGCTTGTACCATCTTATAAAATATAATATTTCTTCGTATCATAATATGATGCGCTTTTCTGTATTGTGTTATAGTTATTGGATCGTACTGTGTTTCCTTACACCATTTTCGTAGTGAGTTGCCATTGATTTTTATTTGATTTGCAATGTATCCTATTATTTCATGATGCATTATATTTTACAGCGATTGACCCTAAGCATGGTTACATTCTATTTCTAGTCATAACAGATGTCTCGAAAAATAGCTGTTCATCTTTCTAAAGCATGTTGCCACTATGATGATCATCTTCGTGAATATCTGGGCTTTGAGGGAGGAGGGGGAGGGGAGGGGAGGGTTCAGCTTAATACAGAATCGATCCATCGATCTAATCACATCTCTTTCTCATTCTTTCACGTCTGGACTATTGCAATTATCTTTTGGCTGGTCTGCCAGCATCATCAATCCACTCCTTCAACGTATACAAAACTCCGCAGCTCGACTAGTTCTCAGAAAGAAAGAATCTGAGCACATTATCACTCTCTTGCAATCTCTCCACTGTCTGCCTGTGCCACAAAGAATAAACTATAAGATCAGTACTCTCTGTTTTAAATGTCTCCACAAAACAGCACCCTCCTATCTCTGTGAATGTCTTCACCTGTACACCCCTTCACGTTCCCTTCGCTCTGCTGCAGATACCTTGGGTTTACGAATACCTAGATTCAGCCAGTCCACCGTCGGCCGTTGCTCTTTCTCTGTTTCTGGTACATCGATCGGGAATGGCCTCCCTATCTCTCTTCGCCAAAGGCCTTCTTGTGACACTTTTAAATCCGGCCTCAAGACATATTTGTTTCAAACCTAAGATTTTCCTCTCCTGTTTCATTTCATAGCTGTCACTGCATTTCAACAGCCAAAATCCCATCACCCTGCCAACGTGTATAACCTGTGTGTGTGTGTGTGTGTGTGTGTGTGTGTGTGTGTGTGTGTGTGTGTGTGTGTGTGTGAGTGTGTGTGTATGTGTGTGTGTGTGTGTGGTGTGTGTGTGTGTGTGTGTGTGTGTACATTTGGACTTGTTAGAACTATAATTGCTTATGATTTCATGACTGTAAGAATGAGTTGAGTCCAAGCGCTTTGATTTGTCTGTACAAGATACAGCGCTATATAAATTCCATTTATTATTGCTATTATTACTATTGTTATGATTATTATTATTATTACTATTATCATCATCATCATTATTATTACTATTATTGTCTATGTTATGCGTTCTTGGTCTTTCCTCCTATGCTTTAAAAAAAAACCCCAAACCAAAATGACTTACAAAGATAAAAATCCTCTCCTATGTCAAAGTCGCATACGGATTGGCCAGACTCGTCTGTTGGGCGCTTAAAGGCAGCACAAAACATGTTCGCTCATTGGACAGACAGCAGAAGTTGCCGAGTGTTCGGTATAGAAGAAGAAGAAGAACTGCGGAGAAGAAGATGGATGCAAAGAAGAAGAAGAATGCACAAGAAGAAGAAAATGCAAAGAAGAGAATAATGCAAAGAAGAAGAAAGATGCACAAGAAAAGAAGAAGAAGAAGAATGCAAAGAAGGAGAATAACAATGCAAAGACGAGCAATGCAAAAGAATGCAAGGTATGTAAAGAAGAAGACTGCAAAGAAGAAAAAGGCAAAGAATGCAAAAGAGAAGAATGTAAAGTAGAAGGAGAATGTAAAGGAGAATGCAAAGAAGAAAGCAAAGAAGAAGAATGCAAAGAAGAAAAATGTAAAGAAGAATGCAAAGAAGAATGCAAAGAAGAAGAAGAAAGGCGAAGAGGAATAATGCAAAGAAGAAGAATGCAAAGAAGAAGAAGAATGCAAAGAAGAAAAATGCAAATAATGCAAAGAAGAAAAATGCAAAGAAGAAAATGCAAAGAATGCAAAGAAGAAGAATGCAAAGAAGAAGAAAAAGAAGAAGACTGCAAATAAGAAGAATGCAAAGAAGAAGAAGAAGAATGCAAAGAAGAAGAAATAAAGAAGAATGCAAAGAATGCAAAGAAGAAGAATGCAAAGAAGACGAATACAAAGAAGAAGACTGAATATAAGAAGAATGCAAAGAAGAAGAAGGAGAATGCATAGAAGAAGAATGCAAAAAAGAAGAAGAATGCAAACAAGAAGAATGCAAAGAAGACGAATACAAAGAAGAAGACTGAATATAAGAAGAATGCAAAGAAGAAGAAGGAGAATGCATAGAAGAAGAATGCAAAAAAGAAGAAGAATGCAAAGAAGAAGAATGCAAAGAAGAATGCAAAGAAGAAGAATGCAAAGAGGAATGCAAAGAATGCACAGAAAAAGAAGAATGCAAAGAAGAAAAATGCAAAGAAGAATGCAAAGAAGAAGAAGCAAAAGGAGAAGAAAACTGTACTCAGGGCCGAAGTTTGGGTGTTCATCTCCTTCCAGACCTTACTTTCCGCTAATTTAGTGAAGGCCAAACTTTTATCAGATTCTGAGCCAAATGAAAAGTGTCGAAGTTTCTCAGAGGTATTTTCTTTTCTGCGGCTAAAGCAAGTCTAGGCACTTATCTGACTCCCAGCAGCTTTAAATGCCAGTCATGCCTATGGCCTCTGGGTGTGGGTGGAATTCTCTCGAATATTGGCTTCGATTAGATGTGGCAGGGGATCGTTCGCAAGGGATACATACATTCGGGCAAAACGCGCGCGCGCACACACATACACACACGCGCGCACTAACACACACACGCACATATACACGCATGCGCGCGCACATACACACACACTATCATACACACATACATGTGCACGCCGTGCACATACACACCCCTAACACACACACACGCACACACACACAACACCACACAACACAAAACCCCACACACGACACACACACACACACACACAAACACACACACACACACTTGGTTTTTGCCATCTAATACCACTTAGAGTGAACAGAAGTTAAATTGAAGACAACAACAACAACAACACTTGGTTGTTCAAAGTGGCATAGTGAGATAAACAAAACGTGAATATAAACGTTGCCACTGTCTAAGGTTACACGATTGGCGCTGTTTATATTTTGATTTTGACTGGTTGGCTGGTTGGTTGGATGGTTGGTTCGCGGGTTCGCTGGTTGGTTGGTTGGGTTATTTTAAATATTGTTACAATATGCTTTTTAAGGATGCACTGTTCCGCTAAATGTTTCATCTGTTTAGTATGCTTTGTGGACAGTCTCTTTTAAGTAGCTCTACAGAAACATAAACATAAATTTGAATTTGGCATTTGATATTGCAAAAGGTCTCTGGCATAGTCCTATAGGACATTTGTTATAGTTTCATTAACGTTAATCACTTTTTATGTTTTTTGTTTCGATGATGTTTGTTTTTTTTAAATACTTTTTATTGTATCTTTTGCTTTGCGCGGTTTCTTTCATGATTAGACTAGTTTTGCCCCCTCGCATTTTTCAGTTGGGCCTCTACAACCACCTCAATTATCATACACCCCTTGTATACATTTTTTTTCTTTCTCGTCTAATATCACTGAGAGTGAACAGACGTAAAATCGAAGACAACAACAACAACAACAGCAATAAACAGTGGCATATTATGAAGAACTGGCTTGTCTTTTATTAAAAAAAAATCACACACACTTTAAATCCTGTTTGGCTTTTCGAAAAAGTAGGCCATTGTGTGCAGGTGGGAAGAGATGACAACATTGACAATAGGAAAAGAATAATTTGAAGAAGAATTTGAAGGAGATGAATTGGAAGAAGAAGAAGAAGAATTTGAAGAAGAAGAAGAATTTGAAGAAGAAGAAGAGAATTTGAAGAAGAATTGAAGAAATTTGAAAAGAAAAAAGAATTTGAAGAAGAAGAAGAAGAAGAAGAAGAATTTGAAGAAGAATTGAAGAATTGAAGAAGAGAATTAAGAAGAAGAATTTGAAGAAGGAAGAAGAATTTGAAGAAGAATTTGAAGAAGAAGAAGAATTTGAGAAGAAGAAGAAGAAGAATTTGAAGAATGAAGAATTTGAAGAAAAGAAAGAAGAAGAAGAGAGAAGAAAGAAGAGAAGAAGAAGAAAAGAAGAAGAAGAAAAGAAGATAAAGAAGAAAGAAGAAGAAGAAAGAAGAAGAAGAAGAAGAAGAAAGAAGAAGAAAGAAGAAGAAGAAGAGAAAAGAAGAAGAAGAAGAAGAAGAAGAAAAGAAGAAGAGAGAAGAAGAAGAAGAAGAAAGAAGAAGAAGAAGAAGAAAGAAGAAGAAGAAGAAGAAAAGAAGAAGAAGAAGAAGAAGAAGAAGAAGAAAAGAAAAGAGAAGAAGAAGAAGAAAGAAGGAAGAAGAATCGAAGAAAAGAAGAAAGAATGAGAAAGAAGAAGAAGAAGAAGAAAGAAGAAGAAGAAGAACAAAGAAGAAGAAGAAGAAGAAGAAGAAGAAAGAAGAAGAAGAGAAGAAGAAGAAGAAGAAAAGAAGAAGAAAAGAAGAAGAAGAAGAAAGAAGAAGAATGCGAAGAAGAATGCAAGAAGAATGCGAAGAAGAAGAAAGAAGAAAAATGCAAGAAGAATGCAAAGAAGAAGAATGCAAAGAAGAAGAACGCAAGAAAGAAGAATGCAAAGAAAGAATGCGAAGAAGAAGAATGCAGAAAAAGAGAATGCTAAAGAAGAAGAATGCAAAGTAGAAGAAGAGGAATCAAAGGAGAAAAAGAAATGCAAGAAGAAAAGAATGCAAAAAGAATGCAAAGAAGAAGGCAAGAGAAGAAGCAAGAGAATGCAAAGAAGAAGCAGAAGAAGAAGCGAAGAAGAGATGCAGAAGAATGAGAAGAAGAAGAAGGAAGAGAAGAAAAAAAGGAAGGAAGAAGAAGAAATGCGAAGAAGAAGAGGAAAAAGAATGCAGAGAAGAAGAAGAAGAAGCAAGAAGAAAGACTGCAAAGAAGACTGCAAAGAAGAAGAAGTGTCGAACTCTTGGTAGAAGGAGGAGCGCTGGACTAGTACTGACGCCAGAAATCGTGAGGAAGAGAGAGAATACAGGAAAAAAATCTGCAAAATGTCGTATCAACTGTCCAGAGCCACTAAACTGGTATACAATCGAGACCTGTCGCTGCAGGCACTCACAGATACCTGAGCGAGCTGGCGTTTATTAAAGAGAGGAGAGGGAGAGAAGTAGAGAGAGAGAGAGAGAGAGAGAGGAGAGAGGAGAGTAGAGAGAAGAGAGAGAGAGAGAAGAGGAACGAGAAGGAGGAGAGAGAGAGAGAAGAGAAGAGAGAGAGAGAGAGAGAGAGAGAGAGAGAGAGAGAGAGAGAGAAGAGAGAGAGAAGAGAGAGAAGAGAAGGGAAGAGAGAAGAGAGAGAGAAAGAGACGAGAGAGAAGACGAGACAGAGAAGAGAAAGAGAGAGAGGATGAGAGAGAGTAGAGAGAGAGAGTGAGAGAAGAGGTGAGAAGAGAGAGAATCGCCAAGAGACAGTGATAAACAAGACAGACACGACAGACAGAAGTCTGGACGGATAGCTGAGATTAAAGGAACATGTGCAACATCGCAGAATCTGCACCCACGTTTAATGTCGCGTTCGAAGGAGAGCATTGTTCGTGGAGAAGAGATGACAGAGATTACAAACCTCGGATGAGAAAAAAACAAGAGAGTGATGCAACATCGAAGAAAAAGAAGATAAACAGTGACGCACAGTAAGAGAAGGCCAGACGAGGAAGAGAGACAGAAAAAAGACCAGCAGAAGACAGAGAGAAAGAAAAAAGACATAAGATGTAGTTTCATGTATCGATAAAAAAGTACAGACATTGTAACAGTCCAGCAGTTGAGACAGACAGCAGCGGACAAGACATGGACAGACAGAAGACAGCACAGAAGAGACAGACAGAGACAAGAGATACAGAGACAGAAAAACAGATAGAATCGAGAAACTTCCAGAGACAGAGATTGACTGCGCGTAAAGAGGGAGGTGTGAAGAGTTAGAGAAGAGAGAGGGGAAGAGAGAGAGGAGAGAGAGGAGAAAGGAGAGAGAGAGAGAGAAGAGACAGAGAGATGAAACAGAAGAGAGAGAAAAGACTGAACAGAAGAAGACACTCGACAGAGATGCAGTAAAGAGAGTGATGAGGTGAGAGAAGGAGAGAGAAGAGAGAGAGGAGAGAGAGAGAGAGAGAAGGGAGAAATGAGAGAGAGAGAGAAGAAAGAGAGAGGAGAGTGGGAGAGAGAGAGAAGAATGATCGAGACGCAGACAGACAAGCAGCAGAGATAAACGAAAAGAAGACGTGAGACGAAGATGACGACAGAGGACGAGAGCACGAAGACGAGAGAGAGACGATGAGAAATTCATGATATAGTCCTTGAACGAGGATAAGACAAGCGACTCAGATGCACGCACACCTGTTACGCAGGTAGTATTTCTCGTTCCCCAGTGACGAAATGGCCATTAAGAAAAGGAACGATAATGAGCAAGATGATTATGTCGTATGCACAGGGGCTCGAAGTCCATGAAGGACTTTGGACGAGCCCTACTCGCACTGATGAATTACCAAGGAAATACTTAAAGGGATTCAAACCCGACACAGAGCGAACCATGTTCTAACCACTGGCTACCGCCAAAAGACAGCCACAGAGAGAGAGAGACAGATGACACAGAGAAGAGAGAGAGTGAGAGAGAGAAGAGAGAGAATAGAGAGAGAGAGGAGAGAGAGGAGAGTGCAGACGAGAGCAGACAGCGACATAGAACAGACAGACAGCAACAGAGAACAGCAGAAGATAGAAGACAGACGAGATAACTCAGCAGAAAAGAAGGCGAGGAGAAAGGGACAGCCCACAGATGTGCGAAGAGCATGTGAGGAGATAAACAGCAAGAAGAGACAGTAGAGAAGGAGATAAAGAAGGAAATAGAGAGAGGAGAGAGAGGAGGGGGAAGTGGAGGGACGACAATCAGACTACTTAGAGAAGAAGCAGGAACAGTAAGAGATATTACAGACTGACAGGAGATAGCAGACAGAGATTTTCAGAGATCAGAGCAGTCAAGATCAGTACCCTAATCGCGATACCGTGCCAGCAGCCAAGTACCAACAGACAGATGCAGTTCTACAGCGGCTTAAACAGACATACAGTACAGGTACATACACACGACAACTGAGAGGCCGCTATATCATTTGACGAAATGCACAAAAAAATACCTCCTTGCATTGAGCAAGCAATGCATTATTTCCACCATCTGACCTCTCCCCTGTTACCTTCTGTTTCTATCAAGCACTATTTTGCTGTTCAATTACTATCAGCATATGACCTGACATTCTTATGCGTAGTTACACCTACTTCACATGCACCATCCTCTACCTTCTATACTGAGAAATAAAAACTACTGTCTTTAAAAACAACATTCCATCTAGATGTGTATAGGTACGATTTTAGGTCTTAGTAGTGACGTGTTGCTTTTGTGAAAGGAAGCAGAGTCGTGTGCTAGTGTTATGCATTAGAATGGTATGTATGTGTGTGTGTTGGGTATAGTGTTGTTGTGGTAGTGAGTGAGTGAGTATGTTCATGTTGCTGTGATCGCTGGTTGTTTATTATTTCAATTTCCATTTATTCTTTTATATGGGATAATTGAATTAACACTAATGTGCTTTTTCACATCCAGTTCCCGTGTGTATGCGGTTTTGTAAATTCTGTCATCCGTTCCCACCGGAACACAATGTCCAACTCTTTTGAAAAGCGGAACAGGATTTAACGTGTGCGCAAGATGTTCTGCGTGCGTTCGCACATGGGGCGTCGGTTTATAGTCTCATCCGAAGGACTTTTTGGGAGAGTGGAGTCTGCACTGATGTTAACTCCAGGTGAAAATATCCCCTTGAACGGAAATCGATCCTGGGTTGTCAGATTGCGAGCGCAATGTTCTAACCACTAGGCTATCTCGTGGCCCCGTTAGTGTGCGTGTGTGCGCGCGCGTGTGTGTGTGTGTAAATGAAGGTAAAGGTTGTGGTAAAGGTAAAAATACTCCCATAACCTATGCGGTCATTGGGGAGCGAGAGATGCCAGAGACCTCAGCTTCTCTAGGGGCCAGCATATTGAGGACCGCGCCCCATCTCTTCTCCTCTCCCTCGCTGCTTGACCTTCCCTGACCCTAAACAGGGCAGGCATCCAATGTACAACTGGACGAACTGGAGGAACTGTACTGAAGCCAAGGCGCGCAAACGGTCACCCATCCTCTTGGTAACCAACTGCTCAACCTTAGCTTTGGGTGAGGAAAAAAGCGAGTGCTCTGACCACTGAGTTAAGTTATCCTGTCCCAAATGAAGGACGAAATCAGAAGATGAAAAAATAAACAACAACCCACCATCCAAGTCTCTTGCCAGGAACTCAAGCACGTGCCAGACCTCGCCAACAGTCTCAGACATCAACTCTGGGATGGATGGGAAAGATAGGGTTTGCGGACTCAATCAGAGGTAATTCGGGGTTTTCTTCGCCAGAGGTTTTAGGCTTCGTGTCTTAGGACTCGGATCTATAATTATCTATACACGAACGTCTGGCTTGTCTATAATCATTTTGCAATCACAGCTAGAGAGAGAGATAGAGAGAGAGAGAGAGAGAGAGAGAGAGAGAGAGAGAGAGAGAGAGACAGACAGACAGACAGACAGACAGATAGACAAACAGACATGCAGGCAGACAAACAGAGAGAGAGGAGAGAGAGAGAGAGAGAGAGGAGAGAGAGAGAGAGAGAGAGAGAGAGAGAGAGAGAGAGAGAGAGAAGAGAGAAACCCACAGACGGAAAGACATACAGACAGACAACCAGACATTCAGACGGACAGACGAAGACAAAGAGATAGATTCGTGCGTGCGTGTGTGCGTGCGTGTGTGTGCATGTGTGTGTGTGTGTGTGTGTGTGTACGCGCGCTCACGTGC
>CM054166.1:29853129-29870629 GCA_028751875.1 Rapana venosa
ATGACTACCATAGCGTTGTTAAAAAACATTATCATGGTAAAGAGATACAGATTTATTTATGCACAGATGCGTCAACACACACACATGCACGCACACACACACAGACACACAGCCACACAGACACACACAGACACACACACACACACACACACACACACCCACACACACACACACATATATACACACTACACTACACGACACTACACTACACCCCCCAACACACACACACACAAAACACACACACACACACACACACACACACACACACACACACACACACACACACACACACACACACACACACACACACACACTACAACCCCTCACACCCACACCCACACCCACACACCCAACCCACCAAAAAAAACCCAACCCAAACAGTTCCTCCATCACAGCTGCAGCGACAATTAAAGACCCCACGACAAACGAAGCACGCACACGCACAGAACAAGACTGGCAGTAGATCCTCGACATCAATTGATTACAGGGAAGCTGGTGGTCAAGCAGAGGAGCAGCAACCGAGATATTAGAATAACAACACGAGATGTTGTTCTTGCTGTAGTTGCTGGTGGTGATGTCGTTATTATTGTTAGTGTTGTTGTTGTTGCTGATGATGATGGTGTTGTTGCTGCTGGTGCTGCTGCTGCTGTTGTTGTTGTTATTGCTGCTCTGGTTGCTGGTTGATGCTGTTGTAGTTGCTGTTGCCTTTGTTGCTGTTGTTTTCATGTTGTTGCTGTTGTTGTTGATGTTGTTTTTGTTGATATTGTTGTTATTGTTGTTGTTGTTTCTGTTGTTTTTGTCTTTTCGTTGTTGTTGTTGTTGTTTTTGCTGATATGCTATTATTGTTGTTGTTGTTGCAGTTGTTGTAGTTGTTGCTGCTGTTTTTGTTCTTGTCGTTGTTGTTGCTGGTTTTTCCTGTTACCGTTGCCTTTATTGTTGTTGTTGTCGTTGTAGTAGTAGTAGTAGTAGTAGTAGTAGTAGTAGTAGTAGTAGTAGTAGCGGTAGTAGTAGTAATAGTAGTAGTAGTAGTAGCAGTAGTAGTTGTTGTTGTTGCTGTTGCTGTCGTTGTCGTCGTCGATTTTGTTGTTGTTGTTGTTGTTGCTGCTGTTGCACGGAATTGTGTTATGCACTCTGACTCTCTCCTCACTCCATGATAATCACTTGCCAGATTGAAAGCCATGCATTCTTGCTGAGAAATCGCCGTGTGTATGAACTTGTGTTTGCTTGTTTGCTTTTTAAAGTAACTACGCCACACAGGCAGCCATTCTTCGTCTTTGGAGGACTTGTGTATTGTCCCGTAAAAAAAAGGGGTGAATGTAGTGGTGTGTTGCTACGATGTGCTTATGAATGTAAGGTGCAGGGTGGTATGTTATGAGTTTATTACTACGGTAATATCGTAGTTTACAGTATATCATTACTGTTATGATGATGGTGATGATGATGATGATGATGATGATGATGATGATGATGATGATGATGATAAAGAGATATAGATTTATTTATGTACAGGTGTGTCAACACACACACACACACACACATGCACGCACACGCTGTACGCACTCACACACACACACATACACACACATACACACACACACACACACACACACACACACACACACACAGAGGCGGGGACGGAATAGCCTGGTGGTTAGGGTGATGCGCTCGTGATCTGCTGACCCGGGTTCGAATCTCGTTCAAGAGGATTTTTCCTCTGGAGTTAACTAGCGTCAGTGCCGACTCCACTCTCCACAAAAGTCCTTTGGATGAGACTATAAACCGAGGTTCCATGTGGGAACGCACGCAGAGCATCTTGCGCACAGGTTTAAACCTGTTCCGCTTTAGGCAATTGTGTGCCGGTGGGAACAGATGACAACATTTACAAAACTGCATACACACGGGGGCAGGATTTTAAAAAATACAAGCACATGGGTGTTTATTCCGTTATCCTTGAAATAAAAGAATAAATAAATAAAAAAATAAACAAGCAGAAACATACAGCCAGCCAGCCAGCCAGGCAGACAGAAAGACACACAAGCAGACACAGCCAGACAGACAGGCAGACAGACAGACAGACAGACAGGCAGGCAGACAGACAGACAGACAGACAGACATGCAGCCAGCCAGCCAGCCAGCCAGCCATACAGCCAGCCAGCCAGCCAGCCAGACAAACAGACAACAAGCAGACACAGACAAGCAGACGCAGCAAGACAGACAGACAGACAGACAGACACACAAGCAGACACAGACAAGCAGACGCAGCAAGACAGACAAACAGACAGACAGACAGACAGGGGTTGGTAAGAAAAGATTAGAGCTAGAGAAGAAAGAGGCAGGGGAAGGAAGGGACGGGTGGGGTGGGGTGTGGGGTGGGGGCTGGGGGAGGGGGAGATAACATCAAACGTGAAAACCAAACAGGTGTGTACATACTAGATTGACCAGACGGTCACTGGCAGAAATCGTATAAATGGAAAAAAACGATTAAAGAGAAAAAGAGTACATTGCAGCAGCAACAGTAGCAAGAGCAGCAGCAGCAGTAGCAGCAGCACTAGTAGCAGCAGCATTAGTAGTATTATCATCAGCAGCAACAGCACCAGTAGCAGCAGCAGTAGTATCATCATCATCAGCAGCAGCAGTAGTATCAGCAGCAGCAGCAGCAGCAGCAGCAGTATTATCAGCAGCAGCAGCAGCAGTAGTATCAGCAGCAGCAGCAGTAGTATCAGCAGCAGCAGCAGCTGCAGTAGTAGTATCAGCAGCAGCAGCAGCAGCAGTAGTAGTATCAGCAGCAGCAGCAGCAGCAGTAGTATCAGCAGCAGCAGCAGCAATATCAGCAGCAGCAGCAGCAATATCAGCAGTAGCAGCAGCAGTAGTAGTATTGTCATCAGCAGCAACAGCAGTAGTATCATCAGCAGCACCAGTAGTATCATCAGCAGCAGTAGTATCAGCAGCAGCAGCAGCAGCAGTATCAGCATTACTATCAGCAGTAGCAGCAGCAGCTAGAGCAGTATATCATCATCATTATCATCATCATCATCATCATCATCGCCATCACCATCACCGTCATCATCATCATCATCACCACCATCATCATCATCGTCGTCGTCATCATCATCATCATCATCATCATCAGCATCAGCATCATCATCATCATCATCATCATCATCAGCATCAGCATCATCATCATCATCATCACACCTTTCCGTACAACTAAAACCATGTCACAATTTCTTGCTTTCACTGGTGGTGTGTTTGTGTGTTTGCTTGCTTGTCTTTATTCTGTGTTGGTCCTTGCTGCTCTTTGGGGGTTTTGTTTGTTCGTCTGTTAGTTGTTTATTCACGACAACAAACTTGATTCTGTGTGCACTGTGTGTTCAGCACAAGTAAAAGCACCCATGACTACCATAGCGTTGTTAAAAAACATTATCATGGTAAAGAGATACAGATTTATTTATGCACAGATGCGTCAACACACACACATGCACGCACACACACACAGACACACAGCCACACAGACACACACAGACACACACACACACACACACACACACACACACACACACACACACACACACACACACACACACACACACAGAGGCGGGGACGGGATAGCCTGATGGTTAGGGTGATGCGATCGTGATCTGCTGACCCGGGTTCGAATGTCGTTCAAGAGGGTTTTTCCTCTGGAGTTAACACCAGTGCCGACTCCACTCTCCCCAAAAGTCCTTTCAATGAGACTATAAACCAAGGTTCCGTGTGCGGAAGCACGCAGAACATCTTGCGCGCATGTTAAAACCCGTTCCGCTTTTCGGAAGAGTATCCCATTGTGTGCCGGTGGTAGCGGATGACAAAATTGACAAAACCGCATACACACGTAGACTGACTGTTCAAAAAGCGCAGGTGCTTATACCGTTATCCCCGAAAACAAATAAAAATTTAAAAAACACAATCACACGCGCGGCACACGCACGCACACGCAACCCCCCCCCCCCCCCCCCCCCCCCACACACACACACACACACGCGCGCGCGCACGCGGTGTGTGTCCAATTAATATCACAACTTGTGAAAAAACGTTAAATGAAATGAATTTGAACACACAAGGCTGGTAGGAGACAAGACACTGGCTTCATTACAATAGGAGCAGGACGTGAGAGAGAGAGAGAGAGAGAGAGAGAGAGAGAGAGAGAGAGAGAGAGAGAGAGAGAGAGAGAGAGAGAGGATAACAGAGAAAGAGAAAGAGACAGAGACAAAGAGAGACAAGAGACAGATACAGAGAGAGACGTGCAAGAAAAAGAATAGAGACAGAGACAAAGGGAGTCAAGAGTCAGACAGAGAGACGAGAAAGAGACAAACAGAGACAGAGACAGAGACAGAGAGAGAGAGAGAGAGAGAGAGAGAGAGAGAGAGAGAGAGAGAGAGAGAGAGAGCCCTCAAACAATCACGAAATACAGACAGACGGAAAGACATACAAAGTCTGAAAGGAAAGAGGAAGGAAGGAAGGAAGGAAGGAAGGAAGGAAAGAAGGAAGGAGAGGGGAAACAAAAGAAGGAAGGATGTAAAGCTATAGACGGATGGGGAGACAGGACAAGGGGGAGGGGGAGGAAGGGAGGAGGGGGAGGGGGATGGCGGGGGAGGAGAGCGTAATGATCCGGATATTAATTTTATCAAACACCCCTTGGATTGGTTTTGGGAGCTGTGCTTAATTCATTTCTTTATTCTTGCAGCGTGTTTACCGACAAGTTAAACCCCGCCGGAGCCCATTTCTTCTTAGGATCGGAAATTGCATGCTGGGCACGTGCATGTTCCACCACGGCCAATGAAAAAAATGCATTCGTCTTAGAAGTAGGGGCGCGCGAGAGAGAGAGGCATGCGTGCGACTGCACACGGAACGTCAGTTTGTAGGCACTCCTGAAGGACTTCCGGGAAGGAAATGACGTCAACACTTATATCCCAGGGGGGAAAGGCGGAAATGATGTCAACATTGTTATGAGTGTGGTCAATACGTGTGTGTGTCTGTATGTGTGTGTGTGTGTGTGTGTGTGTGTGTGTGTGTGTGTGCGTGTGTGTGTGTGTGTGTGTCTATGTGGTGTATCTATGTGTGTGTGTCTGTGTGTGTGTGCGCGTGTGTGTGTGTGCGTGTATGTCTGTGTTCTTGACAGTTTTTATTTGAAGTTATCCTAGAATGTTTTTAACCAATATGAAACAGCTGTTTTGTGTCTTTCAAGATAGTGATAGTATCAATCTGAATGTCAGATTTGTAATTGCCCTTCTTGGGATGATGAGCGGATGACAAAATTGACACACCGCGTACACACGGGGAGACTGGCCTCCAAATCAACATCAGGAAGACAGAGATCATGAGGGTGAACAACAAAACACATGACCCAGTGCGACTGCAGCAAGAAACCATCAAAGAAGTCACCAAGTTTATTTACCTGGGCAGTGTTGTCAGTAAAGATGGGGGAACAGATGAAGACATCAAGTGCCGAATCAACAAAGCCCGTCACGCCTTCAACACCCTTCGGCTAATTTGGAGGTCAACAGCCCTCTCATTTCAAAACAAGATTCGGATCTACAACACCATTGTCAAATCGGTCCTACTTTATGGCTCAGAAACCAGGTGGGTAACAAAAACCAACACCCACAAACTCCAGTCTTTTACCAACAAATGCCTCAGGTACATCCTCAACATCAGGTGGCCAGAAGTCATATCCAACAAACAACTGTGGGACAGGACCAGACAAACCCCAATCGAGTCCATTATTAAACAAAGGAAGTGGGGATGGATTGGCCATACACTCCGCAAGCCTGCGTCAAATGTCACCAGGCAGGCCCTTGACTGGAATCCACAAGGGAAGCGGAAAGTTGGTCGACCAAAGCAGACCTGGCGCAGAAGTGTTGACGAAGAAACAAAGGCAGCCAGAATGACATGGGCCGAGCTGAAGAGGATCTCCCAAAACCAAGTTCGTTGGAGGGGTGTCGTTGCAGCCCTATGTTCCCCAAGGAACCAAGAGACATAAGTCAAGTACACACGGGGACTGGATGTATAAAGCATGAATGCTTATACCAATATCCTTGAAATAAAAGAATAAATAAGCAAAACACACAATCACACACGCGCGCATGTGACGCACACGCACCCACCCACCCACCCTAGGTGTGTGTCCGTCTAATATCACAACTTGTGACAAGACCTTAAATGAACTTGAACATACAAGGCGGGTAGGAGACAAGACCCTGGCTTAATTACAATTGGAGAAAGACGCGCGTGCGCATGGGCACGAGAGAGAGAGAGAGAGAGAGAGAGAGAGAGAGAGAGAGAGAGAGAGAGAGAGAGAGAGAGAGAGAGAGGAGAAACAGAGAGTGAGAGAGAGACAAAGAGAAATAGAGACAGAGAGACGCGTAAGAGAGAGAGAGAGAGAGACAGAGAGATGCAAGAGAGAGAGAGAGAGAGAGAGAGAGGAGAAAGAGACAGAGACACAGAAAGACAGAGACAGAGACAGAGAGAGATGCAAGATAGAGAGAGACAGAGACACAGAGAGAGATGCGCAAGAAAGAGAGAGAGACAGACACAGAGACAGAGAGACAGAGAGAGACCATGTTAATCACCAAATACAGACAGACAGGAAGACATACAAAGTCTGAAAGGAAAGAGGAAGGAAGGAAGCTAAGAAGGAAGGAGAGGGCAAACAAAGGAGGAAGGAAGGAGGAGGGAGGTAAAGCAATAGACAGATGGGGAGACAGGACAAGGGGGAGGGGGGGGGGGAAGGGAGGAAGGGGAGGGTGGCGGGGGAGGAGAGCGTAATGATCCGGATATTAATTTTATCAAACACCCCTTGAATTCGTTTTGGGAGCTGTGCTTAATTCATTTCTTTATTCTTGCAGCGTGTTTACCGACAAGTTAAACCCCGCTGGAGCCCATTTCTTCTTAGGATCGGAAATTGCATGCTAGGCACGTGCATGTTCCTCCACGGCCAATGAAAAAAATGCATTCGTCTTTGAAGTAGGGGCGCGCGAGAGAGAGGCATGCGTGCGACTGCACAGGGAACGTCAGTTTGTAGGCACTCCTGAAGGACTTCCGGGAAGGAAATGACGTCAACACTTATATCCCAGGGGGGAAAGGGGGAAATGATGTGAACATTGTTATGAGTGTGGTCAATACGTGTGTGTGTGTGTGTGTGTGTGTGTGTGTATGTGTGCTTGTGTGTGTGTGCGAGTGTGTCTGCGAGTGTGTGTGTGTCTGTGTCTGTGTGTGGGTGTGTGCGAGTCTGTGTCTGTATGTGTGTGTGTGAGTGTGTGTCTGTGTCTGTGTGTGTGCGTGCGTGTTTGTGTGTGTGTGTGTGTATGTGTGTTTATGTCTGCGCGCGCGTGCGTGTGTGTGTGTATGTGTGTGTGTCTGTCTGTCTGTGTTCTTGACAGTTTTTATTTGAAGTAATCCTAGAATGTTTTTAACCAATATGAAACGTACCTGTTTTGTGTCTTTCGAGATAGTGATAGTATCAATCTGCCTGCCAGAGTTGTAATTGCCCTTCTTGGGATGATGACCCGATGACAAAATTGACAAAACCGCATACACACGTGGACTGGCTGTAAAAAAGTACGAATGCTTATACCAGTATCCTCGAAATAAAAGAATAAATAAACAAAACACACAATCACACACCACGCGCAGCACTCGCATGCACCCACCACCCATCCACCGCACCCACCCACACACCACAACAACACACATAACGCGCGCATGTGTCCGTCTAATATCACAACTTATGAAAAGACCTTAAATGAACTTGAACACAGGTCTTAATACAATAGGAGAAAGAACTTGTGCGAAGAGAGAGAGAGAAAGAGGGAGGAGAGAGGAGAGAGAGAGAGGAGAGAGGAGAGAGAGAGAGAAGAACAGAGAAAGAGATAGAGAGAGAGAGACAGAGAGAAATAGAGACACAGAGAGAGACGCGCAAGAAGAGAGAGAGAGAGAGAGGGAGAGAGAGAGAGAGAGAGAGAGAGAGAGAGAGAGAGAGAGAGAGAGAGAGAGAGAGAGAGATAGAGAGAGAGAGAGACAAAGAGAAATAAGACACAGAGAGAGACGCACAAGAGAGAGAGAGAGAGGAAGAGAGATAGAAGAGAGTGACGAAAGAGAGAGGAGAAAGAGACAGAGACACAGAGAGAGAAGAGACAGAGAGAAACGCAAGAGAGAGAGACAAGACACAGAGAGAGACTCCGAGAAAGAGAGAGAAACAGAGACAGAGACAGAGACACAGAGAGAGACCCTGTTAAACAATCACCAAATACGACAGACGGGAAGACATACAAGTCTGAAAGGAAAGAGGAAGGAAGGAAGAAGAAGGAAGGAGAGGAAACAAAGGAGGAAGGAAGAGGGAGGTAAAGCATAGACAGATGGGGAGACAGGACAAGGTGGAGGGGGGAAGGGAGTGTTGGAGGAGGAGAGCATAATGATGCGGATATTAATTTTATCAAACACCCCTTAAATTCGTTTTGGGAGCTGTGCTTAATTCATTTCTTTATTCTTGCAGAGTGTTTACCGACAAGTTAAACCCCGCCGGAGCCCATTTCTTCTTAGGATGGGAAATTGCATGCTAGGCACGTGCATGTTCCACCACGGCCAATGAAAAAAATGCGTTCGTCTTAGAAGTAGGGGCGGCAGAGAGAACGGCATGCGTGCGACTGCACACGGAACGTCTGTTTGTAGGCACTCCTGAAGGACTTCGGGAAGGAAATGACGTCAACACTTATATCCCAGGGGGAAAGGGGGAAATGATGTTAACATTGTTATGAGTGTGGTCAATACGTGTGTGTGTCTCTATGTGTGTGTGTGTGTCTGCGTGTGTGTGTGTGTGTGTGTGTGTGTGTGGTGGTGTGGTGTGTGTGTGTTGCGATGTGTGTCTGTGTCTGTGTGTGTGTGTGGGTGTGTGTCTGTGTGTGTGTGTGTGTGCATGTGTGTGAGTGTGAGTGTGTGTGTGTGCGCGTGCGCGTGTGTTTGTGTGCGTGTGTGTCTGTGTTCTTGACAGTTTTTATTTGAAGTTATCCTAGAATGTTTTTAACCAATATGAAACAGCTGTTTTGTGTCTTTCGAGATAGTGATAGTATCAATCTGCCTGTCAGAGTTGTAAATGCCCTTCTTGGGATGATGAGCGGATGACAAAATTGACACACTGCGTACACACGGGGAGACTGGCCTCCAAAATCAACATCAGGAAGACAGAGATCATGAGGGTGAACAACAAAACACATGACCCTGTGTGACTGCAGCAAGAAACCATCAAAGAAGTCACCAAGTTTATTTACCTGGGCAGTGCCGTCAGTAAAGATGGGGGATTAGATGAAGACATCAAGTGCCGAATCAACAAAGCCTGTCACGCCTTCAACACCCTTCGGCCAATTTGGAGGTCAACAGCCCTCTCATTTCAAAACAAGATTCGGATCTACAACACCAATGTCAAATCGGTCCTACTTTATGGCTCAGAAACCAGGCGGGTGACAAAAACCAACACCCACAAACTCCAGTCTTTTACCAACAAATGCCTCAGGAACACCCTCAACATCAGGTGGCCGGAAGTCATATCCAACAAACAACTGTGGGACAGGACCAGACAAATCCCAATCGAGTCCATTATTAAACAAAGGAAGCGGGGATGATATCGGCCATACACTCCGCAAGCCTGCGTCAAATGTCACCAGACAGGCCCTTGACTGAAATCCACAAGTGAAGCGGAAAGTTGGTCGACCAAAGCAGACCTGGCGCAGAAGTGTTGACGAAGAAACAAAGGCAGCCGGAATGACATGGGCTGAGCTGAAGAGGATCTCCCAAAACCGAGTTTGTTGGAGGGGTGTCGTTGCAGCCCTATGTTCCCCAAGGAACCAAGAGACATAAGTCAAGTACACACGGGGACTGGCTGTATAAAAGCATGAATGCTTATACCAATATCCTTGAAATAAAAGAATAAATAAACAAAACACACAATCACACACGCGCGCATGTGACGCACACGCACCCACCCACCCATCCACCCTAGGTGTGTGTCCCTCTAATATCACAACTTGTGACAAGACCTTAAATGAACTTGAACATACAAGGCCGGTAGGAGACAAGACCCTGGCTTAATTACAATTGGAGAAAGACGCGCATGCGCATGGGCACGCGAGAGAGAGAGAGAGAGAGAGAGGAGAGAGAGAGAGAGAAGAAGAGAGAGAGAAAGAGAGAGGAGAGAAACAGAGAGAGAGAGAGAGAGGAGAGAGAGAGAGAGAGAGAGAGAGAGAGAGAGACAAAGAGAAATAGAGACAGAGGGAGAGACGCGTAAGAGAGAGAGAGAGAGAGACAGAGAGACGCAAGAGAGAGAAAGAGAGAGAGAGAGAGAGGAGAGAGAGAGAGGAGAGAGAGAGAGAGAGAGGAGAAAGAGACAGGACACAGAAAGACAGAGACAGAGACAGAGAGAGATGCAAGAGAGACAGAGACACAGAGAGAGATGCGCAAGAAAGAGAGAGAGACAGACACAGAGACAGAGAGACAGAGAGAGACCATGTTAATCACCAAATACGGACAGACAGGAAGACATACAAAGTCTGAAAGGAAAGAGGAAGGAAGGAAGCTAAGAAGGAAGGAGAGGGCAAACAAAGGAGGAAGGAAGGAGGAAGGAGGTAAAGCAATAGACAGATGGGGAGACAGGACAAGGGGGAGGGGGGGGGGAGGAAGGGAGGAAGGGGAGGGTGGCGGGGGAGGAGAGCGTAATGATCCGGATATTAATTTTATCAAACACCCCTTGAATTCGTTTTGGGAGCTGTGCTTAATTCATTTCTTTATTCTTGCAGAGTGTTTACCGACAAGTTAAACCCCACCGGAGCCCATTTCTTCTTAGGATCGGAAATTGCATGCTAGGCACGTGCATGTTCCTCCACGGCCAATGAAAAAAAAGCATTCGTCTTAGAAGTAGGGGCGCGCGAGAGAGAGGCATGCGTGCGACAGCACACGGAACGTCAGTTTGTAGGCACTCCTGAAGGACTTCCGGGAAGGAAATGACGTCAACACTTATATCCCAGAGGGGAAAGGGGGAAATGATGTGAACATTGTTATGAGTGTGGTCAATACGTGTGTGTGTCTGTATGTGTGTGTGTGTGTCTGCGTGTGTCTGTGTGTGTGTGTGTGTGTGTGCGAGTGTGTGTGTGTCTGTGTCTGTGTGTGCGTGTGTGTGTGGGTGTGTGTCTGTGTGTGTGTGTGTGTGCGAGTGTTTTTGTGCGAGTGTGTGTGTGCGAGTGTGTCTGTGTTCTTGACAGTTTTTATTTGAAGTTATCCTAGAATGTTTTTAACCAATATGAAACAGCTGTTTTGTGTCTTTCGAGATAGTGATAGTATCAATCTGCATGTCAGAGTTGTAATTGCCCTTCTTGGGATGATAAGCGGATGACAAAATTGACACACCGCGTACACACGGGGAGACTGGCCTCCAAATCAACATCAGGAAGACAGAGATCATGAGGGTGAACAACAAAACACATGACCCTTTGTGACTGCAGCAAGAAACCATCAAAGAAGTCACCAAGTTTATTTACCTGGGCAGTGTTGTCAGTAAAGATGGGGGAACAGATGAAGACATCAAGTGCCGAATCAACAAAGCCCGTCACGCCTTCAACACCCTTCGGCCAATTTGGAGGTCAACAGCCCTCTCATTTCAAAACAAGATTCGGATCTACAACACCAATGTCAAATCGGTCCTACTTTATGGCTCAGAAACCAGGCGGGTGACAAAAACCAACACCCACAAACTCCAGTCTTTTACCAACAAATGCCTCAGGTACATCCTCAACATCAGGTGGCCGGAAGTCATATCCAACAAACAACTGTGGGACAGGACCAGACAAATCCCAATCGAGTCCATTATTAAACAAAGGAAGCGGGGATGGATCGGCCATACACTCCGCAAGCCTGCGTCAAATGTCACCAGACAGGCCCTTGACTGAAATCCACAAGTGAAGCGGAAAGTTGGTCGACCAAAGCAGACCTGGCGCAGAAGTGTTGACGAAGAAACAAAGGCAGCCGGAATGACATGGGCTGAGCTGAAGAGGATCTCCCAAAACCGAGTTTGTTAGAGGGGTGTCATTGCAGCCCTATGTTCCCCAAGGAACCAAGAGACATAAGTCAAGTACACACGGGGACTGGCTGTATAAAAGCATGAATGCTTATACCAATATCCTTGAAATAAAAGAATAAATAATCAAAACACACAATCACACACGCGCGCATGTGACGCACACGCACCCACCCACCCATCCACCCTAGGTGTGTGTCCCTCTAATATCACAACTTGTGACAAGACCTTAAATGAACTTGAACATACAAGGCCGGTAGGAGACAAGACCCTGGCTTAATTACAATTGGAGAAAGACGCGCGTGCGCATGGGCACGGCGAGAGAGAAGAGAGAGAGAGAGAGAGAGAGAGAGAGAGAGAGAGAGGAGAGAGAGAGAGAGAAGAGAGAGAGAGAAAGAGGGAGGAGAAACAGAGAGAGAGAGAGAGAGAGAGAGAGACAAAGAGAATAGAGACAGAGGAGAGACGCGTAAGAGAGAGAGAGAGAGACAGAGAGACGCAAGAGAGAGAAAGAAAGAGAGATGAGAGAGAGAGAGGGAGAGAGAGAGAGGAGAAAGAGACAGAGACACAGAAAGACAGAGACAGAGACAGAGAGAGATGCAAGAGAGACAGAGACACAGAGAGAGATGCGCAAGAAGAGAGAGAGAGACAGACTCAGAGACAGAGAGACAGAGAGAGACCATGTTAATCACCAAATACAGACAGACAGGAAGACATACAAAGTCTGAAAGGAAAGAGGAAGGAGGAAGCTAAGAATGAAGGAGAGGGGAAACAAAGGAGGAAGGAAGGAGGAAGGAGGTAAAGCAATAGACAGATTGGGGAGACAGGACAAGGGGGAGGGGGGGGAGGAAGGGAGGAAGGGGAGGGTGGCGGGGGAGGAGAGCGTAATGATCCGGATATTAATTTTATCAAACACCCCTTGGATTGGTTTTGGGAGCTGTGCTTAATTCATTTCTTTATTTTTGCAGCGTGTTTACCGACAAGTTAAACCCCGCCGGAGCCCATTTTTTCTTAGAATCTGAAATTACATGCTAGGCACGTGCATGTTCCACCACGGCCAATGAAAAAAATGCATTCGTCTTTGAAGTAGGGGCGCGCGAGAAAGAGGCATGCGTGCGACTGCACACGGAACGTCAGTTTGTAGGCACTCCTGAAGGACTTCCGGGAAGGAAATGACGTCAACACTTATATCCCAGGGGGGAAAGGGGGAAATGATGTGAACATTGTTATGAGTGTGGTCAATACGTGTGTGTGTGTGTGGTGTGTGATGTGTGTGTGTGTGTATGTGTGCTTGTGTGTGTGTGCGAGTGTGTCTGCGAGTGTGTGGTGTGTCTGTGTCTGTGTGTGGGGTGTGTGCGAGTCTGTGTCTTGTATGTGTGTGTGTGAGTGTGTGTCTGTGTCTGTGTGTGTGCGTGCGTGTTTGTGTGTGTGTGTGTGTGTATGTGTGTTTATGTCTGCGCGCGCGTGCGTGTGTGTGTATGTGTGTGTGTCTGTCTGTCTGTGTTCTTGACAGTTTTTATTTGAAGTAATCCTAGAATGTTTTTAACCAATATGAAACGTAGCTGTTTTGTGTCTTTCGAGATAGTGATAGTATCAATCTGCCTGCCAGAGTTGTAATTGCCCTTCTTGGGATGATGACCCGATGACAAAATTGACAAAACCGCGTACACACGTGGACTGGCTGTAAAAAAGTACGAATGCTTATACCAGTATCCTCGAAATAAAAGAATAAATAAACAAAACACACAATCACACACCCGCGCATGCACGCGCATGCACCCACCCACCCATCCACCCACCCACACCACACACACACACACACACACACATACACGCGCGCATGTGTCCGTCTAATATCACAACTTATGAAAAGACCTTAAATGAACTTGAACACAGGGTCTTAATTACAATAGGACAAAGACACTTGTGCGAGAGAGAGAGAGAGAGAGGAGAGAGAGAGAGAGAGAGAGAGAGAGAGAGAGAGAGAGAGAGGGAGAGAGAGAGGAGAAACAGAGAAAGAGATAGAGAGAGAGAGACAAGAGAAATAGAGACACAGAGAGAGACGCGCAAGAAAGAGAGAGAGAGAGAGAGGGGAGAGAGAGAGAGAGAGAGAGGAGAGAGAGAGAGAGAGAGAGAGAGAGAGAGAGAGAGAGAGAGAGACAAAGAGAAATAAGACACAGAGAGAGACGCACAAGAGAGAGAGAGAGAGGAAGAGAGATAGAGAGAGGTGCAAGAAAGAGAGAGGAGAAGAGACAGAGACAGAGAGAGAGAGAGACAGAGAGAAACGCAAGAGAGAGAGACAAAGACACAGAGAGAGACGTCCGAGAAAGAGAGAGAAACAGAGACAGAGACAGAGACACAGAGAGAGACCCTGTTAAACAATCACCAAATACAGACAGACGGGAAGACATACAAGGTCTGAAAGGAAAGAGGAAGGAAGGAAGGAAAGAAGGAACGAGAGAGGAAACGAAGGAGGAAGGAAGAGGGAGGTAAAGCCATAGACAGATGGGGAGACAGGACAAGGTGGAGGGGGAAGGGAGTGTTGGAGGAGGAGAGCATAATGATGCGGATATTAATTTTATCAAACACCCCTTAAATTCGTTTTGGGAGCTGTGCTTAATTCATTTCTTTATTTTGCAGCGTGTTTACCGACAAGTTAAACCCCGCCGGAGCCCATTTCTTCTTAGGATGGGAAATTGCATGCTAGGCACGTGCATGTTCCACCACGGCCAATGAAAAAAATGCATTCGTCTTAGAAGTAGGGGCGTGCAGAGAGGAATGCATGCGTGCGACTGCACACGGAACGTCAGTTTGTAGGCACTCCTGAAGGACTTCCGGGAAGGAAATGACGTCAACACTTATATCCCAGGGGGGAAAGGGGGAAATGATGTTAACATTGTTATGAGTGTGGTCAATACGTGTGTGTGTCTGTATGTGTGTGTGTGTGTCTGCGTGTGTGTGTGTTGTGTGTGTGTCGAGTGTGTGTGTGTTGTGTGTGGTGTGTGTGGGTGTGTGTCTGTGTGTGTGTGTGTGTGTGCGTGTGTGAGTGTGTGTGTGTGGTGTGTGTGGTGTGGCTGTGTGTGTGTGTGTGCGTGTGTGTCTGTGTTCTTGACAGTTTTTATTTGAAGTTATCCTAGAATGTTTTTAACCAATATGAAACGTAGCTGTTTTGTGTCATTCGAGATAGTGATAGTATCAATCTGCCTGTCAGAGTTGTAATTGCCCTTCTTGGGATGATGAGCAGATGACAAAATTGACACACTGCGTACACATGGGGAGACTGGCCTCCAAATCAACATCAGGAAGACAGAGATCATGAGGGTGAACAACAAAACACATGACCCTGTGTGACTGCAGCAAGAAACCATCAAAGAAGTCAGCAAGTTTATTTACCTGGGAAGTGCCGTCAGTAAAGATGGGGGAACAGATGAAGACATCAAGTGCCGAATCAACAAAGCCCGTCACGCCTTCAACACCCTTCGGCCAATTTGGAGGTCAACAGCCCTCTCATTTCAAAACAAGATTCGGATCTACAACACCAATGTCAAATTGGTCCTACTTTATGGCTCAGAAACCAGGCGGGTAACAAAAACCAACACCCACAAACTCCAGTCTTTTACCAACAAATGCCTCAGGTACATCCTCAACATCAGGTGGCCGGAAGTCATATCCAACAAACAACTGTGGGACAGGACCAGACAAATCCCAATCGAGTCCATTATTAAACAAAGGAAGCGGGGATGGATCGGCCATACACTCCGCAAGCCTGCGTCAAATGTCACCAGACAGGCCCTTGACTGAAATCCACAAGGGAAGCGGAAAGTTGGTCAACCAAAGCAGACCTGGCGCAGAAGTGTTGATGAAGAAACGAAGGCAGCCAGAATGACATGGGCCGAGCTGAAGAGGATCTCCCAAAACCGAGTTCGTTGGAGGGGTGTCGTTGCAGCCCTATGTTCCCCAAGGAACCAAGAGACATAAGTCAAGTACACACGGGGACTGGCTGTATAAAAGCATGAATGCTTATACCAATATCCTTGAAATAAAAGAATAAATAAACAAAACACACAATCACACACGCGCGCATGTGACGCACACGCACCCACCCACCCACCCACCCACACACACTAGGTGTGTGTCCCTCTAATATCACAACTTGTGACAAGACCTTAAATGAACTTGAACACATAAGGCGGGTAGGAGACAAGACATGGCTTATTACCATAGGAGCAGGACGCGCAAGAGAGAGAGAGAAGAGAGAGGAGAGAGAGAGAGAGAGAGAGAGAGAGAGAGGAGAGAGAGAGGAGAGAGAAAGAGAGAAAGAGACAGAGACATAGAGAGAGACGTGCAAGAGAGAGAGAGACGTACAAGAGAGAGAGAGACAGAGATACAGAGACAGAGAGAGAGCCCTCAAACAATCACTAAATACAGACAGACAAGAAGACATACAAAGTCTGAAAGGAAAGAGGAAGGAAGGAAGTGATGAAGGAAAGAAGGAAGGAGAGGGGAAACCAAGGAGGAAGGAGGAGGGGGGTGGTAAAGCCATAGACAGATGGGGAGACAGGATAAGGTGGAGGGGGAGGAAGGGAGGAGGGGGAGTGTGGCGGGGGTGGGGGGGGGGGGGGAGGAGGAGAGCGTAATGATGTGGATATTAATTTTATCAAACACCCCTTAAATTCGTTTTGGGAGCTGTGCTTAATTCATTTCTTTCTTTCGCGTGTTTACCGACAGTTAAACCCCGTCGGAGCCCATTTCTTCTTAGAATCTGAAATTGCATGCTAGGCACGTGCATGTTCAACCACGGCCAATGAAAAAAATGCATTCGTCTTAGAAGTAGGGGCGCGCGAGAGAGATGCATGCGTGCGACTGCACACGGAACGTCAGTTTGTAGGCACTCCTGAAGGACTTCGGGAAGGAAATGACGTCAACACTTATATCCCAGGGGGAAAAGGGGGAAATGATGTCAACAGTGTTATGAGTGTGGTCAATACGTGTGTGTGTGTGTGTGTGTGTGTGTGTGTGTGTCTGTGTGTGTGTGTGTGTGTGTGTGTTGTGTGTGTGTGTGTGTGTGTCTGTGTCTGTGTGTGTGTGTGTGTGTGTGTGCGTGTGTGTGTGTGTGTGTGTGTGTGTGTGTGCGAGTGTGTGTGTGCGAGTGTGTCTGTGTTCTTGACAGTTTTTATTTGAAGTTATCCTAAAATGTTTTTAACCAATATGAAAGGTGGCTGTTTTGTAATCTTTCGAGATAGTGATAGTATCAATCTGCTTGTCAGAGTTGTAATTGCCCTTCTTGGGATGATTACAGTGCTTTTGACCTGACTTGACTTGACTTGACTTGACTTGCCACTACTGTGGACTAAAGGGGAAGCAATCACTCTCCAATGGCTACTTTATAGCTACAGCAGTGCGACT
>CM054166.1:29888129-29895629 GCA_028751875.1 Rapana venosa
AACATCTTGCGCACACATTAAATCATGTTCCGCTTTTCGGAAGAGTGGGCCATTGTGTGCCGGTGGAAAAAGATGTCAAAATTTACAAAACCGCATACACACGGGGACAGAATGTAAAAAAAAGCACATGAGTGCTTATTCCATTATCCTCGATATAAAAGAATAAATAAATAAATAAAATAAATAAAGATGAGACAGCTCTATCTATCTATCTATCTGTCCCGTAGTCTGACGACCGTGGGGGCACCCTCAAAGACTCAGCAACCAGTTCCCTCCATTCCTCTCTCTGTTCTGCCTTTCTCAGGGTTTAGTTGAGTTCTAGGCCTGTCCATTCACTGATGTTATCCTCCCAGCTCTTCCTTGGTCTGCCTCTTCTTCTTCCTCCTTGGACAGTGCCTTGCAAAACTGTCTTTGTAATTCCTTGGGATCTTGTGACATGCCCATACCACTTAAGTTTACGCTTTTTCACGATCGTTAGAAGGTTCTCATAGGGTCCAATGGTTTGCTGGATTCTGTTATGCACGCTTTCGTTGCTTATGTGGTCTTTGTAGGAGATGCCAAGGAGTCTCCGAAAGCATCTCATCTCCACTGCCTGTACTCTTCTCTCCAAATCTGCAGTCAGGGTCCATGATTCACAGGCATACAGAAATATGGATATGACAAGGGAGCGCATTAGTCTGATCTTGGAGATAAGTGAGATATTCTTGTCTCTCCAGATGGTGTTTAGTTTTGACAAAGCTGTTATTGTCTGTGCAGTCCTGCATACTACTTCTGGCTTGGATCCCTGGTCGGATACAATGGCTCCCAGGTACTTGAAGCTTTGAACTGTTTCCAGCTTCTGGTCATTAACCCTGATATCAGTGCTAATGCCGTTGGTGTTATTAGTCATCAGTTTGGTCTTCTCTGCACTGATTTCAATGCCGTATGTTTTGGAGGCCTTATCCAAGTGTTCTGTTAGGCTGGCAAGCTCTTTTTCTGATCCTGCTATTCCATCAATGTCATCTGCGAAGCGGAGGTTTGTGATCGTTCTGCCACCAATGCTGACTGATCCTTCATGATGTTCCAGTGCATCAGCCATGATTCTCTCAAGGAAGATGTTGAAAAGAGTGGGTGAGAGTAGACAGCCCTGCCTTACTCCAACTGTTGTTCGAAACCATTCTCCAATGTTGTTGTTGTAGTACACTGCACTGGTGGCCTCGCTGTACAGCTGTTTGATGACTCTGATCAGGTTTGCATTGATGCTGTACAAATTCAGGGTTGCCCACAAAGCTGCATGCCACACCCTGTCAAATGCCTTCTTAAAATCGATAAATACGTGGTAAAGGTCTTGTTGATGTTGAAGGTACCGCTCACATAGTATTCTGAGGTTGAATATCTGTTCTGTTGTGCTGCGCCCTGCTCTGAAACCTGTTTGTTCCTCAGCAATGATGGTCTCTGCTTGTGGCTTCAGTCTATTCAATATTATCTGCAGCATGACCTTGCTTGGGTGACATATGAGGCTGATTGTGCGGAAATTTATGGCATTGTTGTAGATTTCCTTTCTTGGGGAGGTGATGATGAGTGACTGCGTCCATGGTGTTGGCCATTTTCCTGTCTGCCAGATCTTGTTGCAGATTCTTAGTAGGGCGCTGATCATGGCTTCCCCTCCAGCTTGGACCAACTCAGCTGGAATGTTGTCAGCCCCTGCTGACTTCCCCTTTTTCAGCGATCTGACTGCTGTTTCCACTTCTTCTCGGAGGATAGGGTGACTGTCTGTGTCTTTGCTTTCGGGTACATTAAGGACTTCTGGATCTCCTGCGGTTCTATAGTTATACAGGTCGGAGCAGTATTCTGTCCATCTGTTCAGAATATCCTGGTCGTCAGTGAGACACTTCCCATTTTGTCTTGGATTGTTAAACCTTTTCTCTGTTTCGTGCTAGTCAGGTCTTTCACCAGCTGATATGCTTTCTTGCTATTGTTTTTCTTGATGTTCTCTTCAATGTCTTGGCACTGTTCACCGATCCAATTCTCTTTTGCCTCCGTCATGGACTTCCTGATTCTTTTGTTGACTGCCCTATATTGTTCTGCTCTTTCTTTGTTTCATTTTTCTTTTTCTTCAGCTCTCTACGCTTGTCGCATAGTTGTAGGATGTTAGGTGTGACCCATGGTTTTTTTGACTGGTCGGCGTTTGCCAAAGAAGCTCGTTTGCTGTTTCAGTCACCGCTGTATTGAAACTATTCGTCAGTGTATCTATGTCTGAGTCTATCACAGTGAGTGCTGCAAACTTTCCACCTATCCTTGCTTGAAAAATTTCTAATACCTCTGGGTCCTTCAGCTTCTCGAGGTCAAATTTGATCCTGATGTTGTTCCGCTTGTGGATTTTCTTTAGACGTAGTCGGAAAGTCATCATCACAAGATCATGATCACTCCCTATGTCTGCTCCTGGAAAACTTCGTGTCTGTGCGATGTTAACGCTAGACTGAACCGTCTTTTCACCATGATGTAATCTATTTGGTTGTGGTGTTCTCCATTTGGGCTATGCCATGTCCATTTTCTGGATTTCTTGTGTGGGCCAAGTGTATTCACTAGCTGGAGGTGGTTGTTACTGGCAAACTCCAGGAGTCTCAAGCCTCTTTCATTTGATTGGTTATTACAATGTGGCCCACAAACGCCCTCCCAGTCTTTCCATGCATCTTCTCCTACCTTGGCGTTCCAGTCGCCTTGCACAACGAGGATGTCTTTCTTGGGTGTTTGATTCAGAACCTCTTGTAGCTGGTCATAAAATTCTTCTACGGCTTCATCTGTGTAGTCTGATGTAGGGGCGTATGCCTGTACTATAGTTATGTTAAAGGGGGTTGCTCTCAGGCGGATGGTAATAAGTCTGCTGGACACAGGCTGACAGCTCATGACGGTGTTCACGGTGTCTTTGTGAACGAGAAACCCCACGCCGTGTTCATGTTTATCCTGTTTTCCACTGTAGTATAATTTGTGGTCTTCCTGGGTCGTTGTTTTCTCCATGTTTTTCCACCTGACTTCGCAGAGCCCAAGGATGTGCCATTGATATCTCGACATCTCATGTGTCAGTTCTTCCACTTTGCCTGCAGCTCTTAGTGTCCGTACATTCCACGTGCCAATGATGGTGCTGTTTCTGGCACGAATTTTGCTGCGTTTTACATCAGTAGCATACTTTCGACATCTGTCCTGATGAGCAACAGAAGGCGCGGTCCTTGGTAACCCGGGCGACGACCGATCCGGTATGGAGATTCTGGCTGTCTTTGTCATTGGTGTATCTTGGGCAAATCAAACCTGGCGGAGCCCATCCCTCTCCATGAGACAGCAAAAAACCCAAAACAAAACAAAGCAAAAAAAAAGAAATCCAATCGAACAAAAAAACCAATCCGTTCCATGTTCATTCATATGTTATCATTAAACCCCATCAATGCTCGTTATCATATTATGGCATGTCCTAATGCTCGTATGTTTGTTGTTGTTGTGGTGTTTTTTTTATAAAGCTGATGATTATGATCCATGATGGACTGCTGTAAAGTCATCAAGCAGAGGTAAAACATCGACACTGGTCTTAGACTGGTTTGGTGTGTCACCGTAACAGAAAGAAAAAAACCCAGTGCATTCTACCTTGATAGATAATCCAAACTTGGTTTATTGTTTTACAAAAAAACTGTAGTGCACTTATATCTTAAACCCCCTTCCCCCCAAAAAAAAGAAAAGAAAAGAAAACAACAACAACCCAACCCACACAAACAAACAACAGCAAACAATAACAACAACAAAAAATCATGTCCATCTGACTCACCCGAGTTTGGGATGCCGGGAGACTTAGCCTGTCACATGAAAAGCACTCTCACCTTTTGGAAATTCCATGCTACGAATAATTCCTCTTTTCTATCCCTCTCTTTGTTTCTGCATCGTTCCTTTTTCTTCCCGTCACTTCCTGCTTGTCTCAGCTTATACCTTCTTGATCCATTATCCCGCCTATGCATTTTTATCCAGAAAAAAGACACAACTTTCCAGAAAGACTTTTTAAAAATAATATAAGATACCAATTCTCTCCCAGGCCAAAGGTCGGATGCGCTAGGCCTGACCCTGACCTTGTATCCGAGGTTTGTGTGGAGAGATGGGGGGATGAAAAAACGTCCGCTTTGTTACACGCTGATACCTAGAGTGACAGTGATTGATCGTGTGCTCAGACTAGACGGTTAGAAGAAGCTCTTGGAAGAACCTTGCACATTATGCGGGGCTCTGTTTTGTTGGGTGCTGGATGAACTTGGAATCTGGGTTGGCTGACTGGTGAAAAAGAAGAAAAAGAAGAAGAAGAAGAAGAAGAAGAAGAAGAAAGAAGAAGAAGAAGAATTGCGAAGAAGAAGAAGAAGAAGAAGAAGAAGAAGAAGAAGAAGAAGAAGAAGAAGAAGAAGAAGAAGAAGAAGAAGAAGAAGAAGAATGCAAAGAAGAAGAAGAAGAAGAAGAAGAAGAATGCAAAGAAGAAGAAGAATTGTGAAGAAGAAGAACAATGCAAAGTATAAGAAGAATTGCAAAGAAGAAGAGAAGGAGGAAGAAGAATTGCAAAGAAGAATTTGCGAAGAAGAATTGCGAAGAAATGATTTGCGAAGAAGAAAAAGAATTGCGACTAAGAAATGCGAGGACAAGTTATGAAGAAAAAGAAGACATGCGAAGACGAATTGCAAAGAAGAACATTTGTGAAGAAGAAGAATGCGAAGAAGAATAATGCAAAGAAGAAGAAATGCGAAGAAGAAGAATTGCGAAGTAGAAAAAGAAGAAGAATTGTCCAGAAGAATTGTGAAGAATTGTGAAGAAGAAAAAGAATTGCGAAGAAGAAGAATTGCGAAGAAGAAGAATTGCGAAAAAGAAAAATTGCGAAGAAGAAGAAGAAGAATTGTCAAGAAGAACTGCGAAGAAGAAGAAGAAGAAGAAGAATTGTGAAAAATGCAAAGAAGAGAAAGAATGCAAAGACGAAGAAGGCAAAGTTACCCACTTAGAAGTATCCAGTACCATTTTTCAAGATTGTCAGTGTCAGTGTGTGTGAGGCTAATGCTATCTGGAGTGAGTGGTTGTGCCAGAGAACAAAGTGTATGTATGTGTGTGTGTGTGTGTGTGTGTGTGTGTGTGTTGTGTGGGGTGTGTGTGTGTGTATGTGTGCGTGTTTTTGTGTGTGTGTGTGTGTGTGTGTGTGTGTGTGAGAGAGAGAGAGAGAGAGAGAGAGAGAGAAGAGAGAGAGAGAGCCGAAATCACTTGTGAGGGGCAATAATTAGATTACCTCCCATACAATCAGAGCGACGTGTGTTACTATTTTGGGACACACCTGCGAAGTGTGCGGTTCTCTGTTTCGTTGGGTGGTGGGTGAAAAATAATGATGCTGCTTTTACTTTGCCTATATGATGGAATGTAGAAGACATGCATTATTTATAGCCACGTCCCAACTGCGAAACTGTACTCTTGTACCCCATTATTGTGCGGAAATGGGACATGAAAAATGTCCACTCTATACACAGTCTCCAGAGATTTTGTTTTCTGTGAATTGATGAAGTAAAGGTTTGGGTTTTATAATGTTTTTTTTATATATCTTGGTGTGTGGTTTTTTTTGGGGTGTGTGGTTTTTTTGGGGTGTGTGTGGTTCTTCTGGCATATTCTACCGCTCTGCCCATAAACATTGTAATGGCTCTAGTGATTTATGATCATCATTGAGATGCGGCGTTTTTTAGAAAAAAAAAAGAACCAGCCATTTGTGGCCAACACAGAAACCTGCTTGTCTGTGTCTCCTTTGTTTCTGTCATTTTCTCTGTTTTTCTTTAGGTTTTTTTTTTTCTTGCAAGGGCCTGCTATCAATCCCATTATGTCTTCCATCATTTTTTGTTTGTAGCTTTACAGGAGAGAAATAGAGAGAGTGGTCAGATAAACAGACGAACAAATCGGTAAAACGTCAGAGTTGGTAGTGCATAGAAATTGGCAATTTAGCGGGCTGACTGGTGATGGAAACGGTGAGACAGTTTAAAAGTTTCTTCAGCAGATCAGCAACTTAAAAAAAAATACTACTTCTTCCTTGCCTTCTTCTTCGCATTCTACGTCTTTGCATTCGTCTTCACATTCTTCTCACTTTTCGCATTCTTCTTATTCCTTGCATTATTGGTCTCCTTCTTCTTGTTCTCCTTCTTGTTCTTCTTCTTCTTGTTGTTCTTCTTCTTGTTCTCCTTCTTGTTCTTCTTCTTCTTCTTGTTCTCCTTCTTCTTGTTCTCCTTCTTCTTGTTCTTCTTGTTCTTGTTCTTCTTCTTCTTGTTCTCCTTCTTCTTGTTCTTCTTCTTCGCATTCTTCTTCTTCGTGTTCTCCTCCTTCTTCTTCTCGTTCTTCAAACGCTCAGACAGCAACTATTAATGTCTGTCATATGAGCGAAAATACCTTGTTCTGCCACTCAGCGCCTGACAAGTCAGGCCCAGCATACCCGACCTCGTCGTGGGAAAGAATTCTCTGTTAAGAATTTCTGGAAGGAAAAAGGCAGGAGACTGGACCCAGAAGGCAGACACGAGACAATAGGAGAGTATAAGAAAAAAAAGGGGTGAACGAGGCAGAAACAAAGAGAGGGATAGAAAAGAGGGGATTCTTAGCGCAGAACGTTCTGAAGATGGATATGCTCTTTATACTGATAGGCACCCGGCATCCAGACAGGGTATTATTTGTGTTTGATATGCAACAAAATACGAAAGAGGAATGAATCACAACACCTTGCACAACTGGCAAACAATTGTGTGCCTGTTCTGTGCTGTATAACAAATCTTAAAAGAGTATAAATGATAACAATTCTCTTCCACGCTCGAAGTCGCATGCGCTGGACCTGACTTGTCAAAGGCTTAAAGGCAGCACCACATATTTTGGCTCATATGACAGATTACAATAGTTGTTGTCTGACCTTGAAAAGAAGCAGAAGAAGAAGAATGCAAAGAAGAAGAAGAATGCAAAGACGAAGAATGGATAACAGAAGAATGGAAAGCAGAAGAATGCAAAGCAGAAGAATGCAAAGCAGAAGAATGCAAAGCAGAAGAATGCAAATAAGAAGAAGAATGCAAAGAAGTTTGAGAAGAAGAAGAATGCAAAGCAGAAGAATGCACATAAAAAGAATGCACAGAAGAAGAAGTATGAGAAGACGAAGAAGAATGCAAAGAAGAATGCAAAGAAAAAGAAGAAAAAGAAGAATGCAAAGAAGAATGCAAAGAAGAATGCAAAGAAGAATGCAAAGAAGAATGCAAAGAAGAAGAAGAAGAAGAAGAAGAAGAAGAAGAACAACAACAACAACAACAAGAATGCAAAGGTGAAGAAAAAGGCTTAGGATGTCTTATCATTACATAATCCACTTTCCCAGCGCACACGCTTTAATCGTGCACTTTGTAGCTTAGTTTGATCTTAGGTTGATTCTGTGTGTGTTCGTTTGTTGATTAATTCCTTTATTCATCTTTTGGTTTGTACGCTATCTGTCTACGTCCCCTTATCCTGTTT
>CM054166.1:29910629-29913129 GCA_028751875.1 Rapana venosa
TGAAAGAAGAAGAAGAAGAGAAGAAGAAGAAGAAGAAGAAGAAAGAAGAAGAAGAATTGCAAAGAAGAAAGAAGAAATGCAAGAAGAAGAAGAAGAAGAAAGAAAAGAAGGAGAGAAGAAGAAGAAAAGAAAAGAATTGCGAAAGAACGAAGAAGAATGCGAAGAAGAATTGCGAAGAAAAGAAGAAGAAGAAGAATTGCGAAGAAGAATGCGAAGAAGAAGAGAAGAAGAAAGCGAAGAAGAAGGAAGAAGAAGAAGAAGAAGAATCGAAAGAAGAAGAAGAAGAAGAAAAGAAGAAAAAGAATAATAAAAGAAGAAGAAAGATAGACAGAAATATACATACATACATACAGACAGACATACAGACAGACTAGACACATACATACATACAAAATACATACATACATACATATATACATGCATATATACATACATACAACAACATACATCATACATACATGCAAAATACATACTATACATATACCCATACATTCACCATACATCAAACAAACAACATACAACAACATACTACTACATACATACACACAGTAATACATGACAACGTATGGTCTGTGTCTGTCTTTCTGTCTGTCTGTCTGTCCATCTGTCTGTCTTTCTCCCTAATCTATATATCTGTTTCTCCATCTGTCTTTCTATCTGTGCATTAGGACCGACCGACAGACAGACAGACTGACAGACAGACAGACTAACAGAAAGACAGACTGACAGAAATACAGACCGACAGAAAGACAGACCGACAGAAAGACAGACCGACAGAAAGACAGACAGACAGACAGACAGACAGACAGATTCGGATAAAGAGTATGTCCAGAAAAAGTGACAGAGTCAAGTCAAAAGGAAGACAACTAACTGTCTCTGTAAGCATCCATAGCAATATAATAATAATAATAATGTATGGAATTTATATAGCGCTGAATCTTGTAAAGCAACAAATCAAAGCAATATCCCAGGTCACTGCTCGTCTATGTGGTAATGGACGTGTGGCGACACAGAGAGATAACTAAACTACTATGGTACAATAATTATGGTTTCCGTCAGCGACTTGTCAGACTGTAGTTAATGTTCTTTTCTTTTGGGAAGAGGGGATTTTTCTGCCTGATTTGAAGCGTCAGAGAGTGTTCACCATAATCTCTGCATTGTGATCTATGGGCAGGTGTTGTACGCCGTGTGATGTGCTAAATCCTGGAGGAGATGAAGAGATTGAATTCAAGAGGGAGAGAGGGATGGAGAGAGAGAGATAGAGAATGAGAGACAAACAGACAGACAGACAGACAGACGGACGGACAGACAGACAGGCAGACAAAGAGAGAGAGAGAGAGAGGGAGATTGAGGGAGAGAGAGAGAGAGAGAGAGAGAGAGAGAGAGAGAGAGAGAGAGAGAGAGAGAGAGTGAGAGACACACAGACAGATAGACAGACGGACGGACGGACAGACAGACAGACAAAGAGAGAGAGAGAGAGAGAGAGAGAGAGAGAGAGAGAGAGAGAGAGAGAGAGAGAGTATTTACCTTAGTCGTTTGGGGGGTGGGGGTGTGCGTGTGTGTGTTTGAGTGTGTGTTTGAGTGTGAGCGTGCTTAAATATGTGTTCATATGTGTGTGTGCATGTGTGTGTGTGTGCGTATGCGTGTCTATGTACGCATGCTTAAAAGTGTGTGTGTGTGTGTGTGTGTGTGCGAGCGCGCGCGAGCGCGTGTACGCGTGTCTGTATGTGTGTAATGTAAGGTAAAAAAAAAAGGTAAAGGAGTCCCATAACCTATAAGGTCGTAGAGGAGCGCGGCGTCAGAGACCTCACTTTTCTAGGGCCAGCATACTGAGGGCGGCGCCCATCTCCTCTCCCTCGCTGCTTTACCTTCCCTGACCCTAAAGAGGGCAGGTACCCATTTACAGTTGGGTGAACTGGGGGAACTGTACTGAAGCCAAGGCGCGCAAACGGTCACCCATCCAACTGGTATCCACGCTCGGCGCTGCTTAACTTGGCTGGAGGAAAGCGAGTGCTCCGACCACTGAGCTATCCCGTCCCCTGTAATGTAAAGCTACCGGAAAAAAAACTGCCTAGACAGACAATAATCACTCCCTTTAAGTGTAACTACACATCAAACAATCATTACTTACTCCTCTGCACACGAGTATTATGACAGAAGATTAAACATTTACCTATTGGCTCATACGCTGACTCTTTTAGATGATAGTATACCCAACCATTTATTAAACCAGATTCCGCCAGTGTTGCAAAAAAGTCAACCCATAACTTCAGAACCATGAGCTAAGAATTGATTAATTGAATCCCTTTAACTACGAGACTCTTGTATCCAAAACATCAATATTTGTTTTACTCGAAAGAAAAATGTGCACCATTATTCATGTACAGTGAAAATCTACTTCAATCTTGGGCTTGGTTGTTTTGTGGTGTGTGTGTGTGTTGTGTGTGTGTGTGTGTGTGTGTGTGTGTGGTTGTGTGTGTGTGTGTGTGTGTTTTACTGT
>CM054166.1:29918129-29928129 GCA_028751875.1 Rapana venosa
TTCTTTTCTTCCGTCGTTTTTTTTTGGATTGAATAATTGATTGATTGAGTCATTGATTCTTCCTTTTTCTGTATTACTTTTTCTATTTCTGTCTTTTTCTCCCCTTCTTTCTCTCGTCGTATTCATTTTCTTTCGTTTCCCTTTCTTTCTTTCTTTCTTTTTTCCGTTTATTTTCTGTGTTTTTCCTTCCTATCTTTGTTTTTTTTCTTTGCCCTTTCGTTCCCCCTCCTCCTCCCCCCCCCCAACCCCCCCCCCCCCACTCTCTCTCTCTCTCTCACTCTTTCTCTCTTTCTCTCTCTCTCCTCCTTCCTTCCTTCCTTCCTCTTTCTTTCTTTCTTTCTTCTTTCTTTCTTCTTCTTTTCTTTCTTTCTTTCTTTCTTTCTTTCTTTCTTCCTTCTATCTTCCTTTCTTTCTTTTTTTTTTCTTTCTTCCTTTCCTTCTGTCCTTCTTTCTAAACGAATAAGAGAAGGGAGTGTGTGTGTGTGTGTGTGTGTGGGGGGGGGGGGGGGCGGGGGGTTAGACAGGCATTGCATTACCATTCATCGGTCGAACCGCTATAAAGTGTTACCACCAAACATGACAGACATCGCCACCTCTCTCGGCCCATTGTGTACGTCTAGGAAGGGGTGGTGGGGGTGTGGTGGGGTAGGGGGGGGGAGATTGGGGGGGGGGGGGAGGATGGTGGGGTGGGGGTGGGGGGTGGGGAATTCCTGTCTGTAGCTCTTCAGTTTTGGCCTGCAGCACTGTGACTGATGCCACAGTCACGTGAAGGTCGGACTGTGACTAGCGGACCTGACAGTCTTGTAGTGCCAATGGTTTAGAGGACCGTTGAGCTGACAGTACAGAGTGAGAGTGAGAGATAGGGAGGGAGAGAGAGAGTGTGTGTGTGTGTGAGAGAGAGAGAGGGGGATGGGCATGGAGGGAGAGAGAGAGGGGGCGATGGAGGGAGAGAGAGAGGGGGGGGGGGTTAGGGATGGATGGAGGGATGAGGGAGGGACAATGACAATGACAAATTCTTTTATTTCGAGGATAATGAATAAGCACTCATGTGCTTTTTTACATCCAGTCCCCGCCCTTAAGGATATACATGATAATAATTTTTTTTAAAAACCCATAGCAATACACTTACACAGTATACGGAAAAATATCTACACAAAATCCCCACAAAAATCACCGAAGAGAGAGAGAGAGAGAGAGAGAGAGAGAGAGAGAGAGAGAGAGAGAGAGAGAGAGAGAGAGAGAGAGAGAGAGAGACAACAAAGTAGCAACAAGTAAGAAAGAAAGCAAAACAGAAAACACAGAAACAACCGAAAAAATAGCAAGAACCAAGAGCAAAACAAAAGCGGCAACAACAACAAGGGGAGAGGGACAACCCAAACCAAAACAGAACCAAACAAAGCAAAACCCCCATAAAATAAAGGAGAGAGAGTAGTAGTAGAGAGAGAGAGAGAGAGAGAGAGAGAGAGAGAGAGAGAGAGAGAGAGACAGGGAGGGAGGAAGGGAGAGAGAGAGAGAGAGAGAGAGAGAGAGAGAGAGAGAGAGAGAGAGAGAGAGAGAGAGAGAGAGAAAGAGAGGGAGGGAGGAAGGGAGAGAGAGTGAGAGAGGGGGGAAGGGAGGGAGAGAGTGAGAGTGAGAGAGGAAGGAAGGGAGGGATGGATGGAGAGAGAGAGAGTGAGAGAGAGAGATAAAGAGACAGAGGGAGAGAATAAAGGGAGTGAAGGCGAGGGAGAGAGGGAGATATAAAGATAAGGAGGAGGTAGGGAGGGAAAGAGAGCAAAAGAGAGCGAACAAGCAAGAAAGCGAGAGAGAGAGACAGAGAGAGAGAGAGACAGAGAGAGACAGAGAGTCAGAGAGAGAATGAAGGGAGGGAAGGAGAGGGAGAGAGGGAGATAGAGAAAAGGAGGAGGTAGGGAGGGAGGGAGAGAGGGGAGAGAGAGAGAGAGAGAGAGAGAGAGAGAGAGAGAGAGCCCTAAACATGCCAAGTATTTCATTGTGTATAGTTTTCAACTTATTCACAATTGGTGATTGAATTAAAACACAAACTACACCAAGAAAACTGAATATTATACGACAAAGACTCTCTTAGCGAATCGAGACTGAACTGTGGCACTGTACAGTTTATGTGATAACATAAAGCTGTGCAAAGATAAATAGTCGTAATCTCTATTTTATTCCCATCAATCAATCAATCAATCAATCAATCAATCAATCAATCAATCAATCAATCAATCAATCAATCAATCAATCAACTAATCAATCAATCAATCAATCAATCAACCAATCAATCAATCAATCATTTCCCTGACCAGGAGTGATCTTTAAAAAACAATCGTTGAATCAACGATAGTAGTAGAACTTGTCTTTAACAATACTGTTGATAGTGACAGCAATGATCATGATGATGACGATGCTGAGTTATGCAACAATGACGATGTTGGCTATAATGATAATGATTATGATGATGATGATGATGATGATAATGATGATGATGATGATGATGACGACGACGACAACGACGACGACTGACGACGATGATTATGATGATGATGGTGATTTAAATGGTGATGGCTTTTTAGATTTTGATTTTGATTTAGATGACGGCGACGATGATGGTGATGATGGTGATGATGATGATGACGATGAGGAGGAGGAGGAAGAAGAGGAGGAGGATGACGACGACGACGACGATGATGACGATGATGATGATAATGATGCGATGACGACGACGACGACGATGATGATAATGATAATGATGATGAGGATGCTGCTACTGCTTCTGTAGCTGCTGCTGCTGCTGATGATGATTTTTTCGTTTCTGAACAATAGAAATAACCAGGACACTACTTTACAAAAAAACAAAAACAAAAACTTTGCAAAAAAAACCCCCTCAATCAGAAACACCATTTTCATCTTTCATAAACTATAATACACTTATACCTATACACATTATTTGTTGGAACCAAAACAACCAAACACTTCTTTGGAAGAAGGAAGACCATCCCTGTCACTTCGAAACGCTCTTAAGCCGTCTGCCACTTACCAGACCATCACTAAGACTTCTTCTTCTGACTCCCGAGTAGGTCCTGGACTGGCTACATCGATACATACATTCATTCCCAGAGCTGTCCTCAATGCCTCATTCACATTCGTGACCTACAACAAACGTTGGGGTCTTGGAAGCTTTAAGCTAGAAGATAACGCGCAAGGGATCGTTAGACAAAGCATACTGATGTGAGGGGTGAGGGGGAAGGGGGGTTGGGGGGGGGATTTAGTGACTTCCAACATGAACATCAACGACGAATGAATGAATGAATGAAAAGGCAAGAGAGAGAGAGAGAGAGAGAGAGAGAGAGAGAGAGAGAGAGAGAGAGAGAGAGAGAGAGAGAGAGAGAGAGACAGACAGACAGACAGACAGACAGACAGGCAGACGGACAGACAGACAAACAGACAGAGAAATGATAGGGTGCGTGGGGAGAGTTATTTAAAAAAAAGGAGGGGGGTGTAGAAGTCAAAGAGGAAGAAGAAGAAGAATGCAAAGAAAAAGAGGAAGAAGGGGGCGGGGAGGAGAAGTAGGAGGAGGAGGAGAAAGTGCGAAGAAGAATTGCGAAGAAGAAGAATTGCAAAGAAGAAGAAGAATTGCGAAGAAGAAAAATTGCGAAAAAGAATTGCGAAGGAGAAGAAGATATGCGAAGAAGAAGAAGAATTGCGAAGAAGAATTGGGAAGAAGAAGAAGAAGAATTGCAAAGAAGAAGAAGAAGAAGAATTGCGATGGAGAATTGCGAAGGAGAAGAATAAAATGCAAAGAAGACAAAGAAGAAGAATGCCAAGACTGTCAAGAAGAATGCCAAGAAGAATGCCAAGAAGAAGAAAAAGAAGAAGAAGAAGAAGATGATGATGATGATGATGATGATGATAATGATGATGATGATGAAGAAGAAGAAGAATAATAATAATAATAATAATAATAATAATAATAATAATAATGTATGGAATTTATATAGCGCTGAATCTTGTAAAGCAACAAATCAAAGCGCTCAGATTTTATTTCATACCACTTTAAGTTGAAATTCGGGCTGCTCCTCCCCGGGAGAGCGGGAGAACGCGTCGCTACTTAGCGCTGCGCCACCCTTTCACCCCTTTTTTGTTTTTTCCTGCAGCTGTAGAAGAAGAAGAAGAAGAAGAAGAAGAAGAAGAAGAAGAAGAAGAAGAAGAAGAAGAAGAAGAATTACGAAGAAGAAGAATTGCGAAGAAGAAGAATTGCGAAGAAGAAGAAGAAAAAAAACAAAAACAAGAAGAACAAAAAGAAGAAACCGAAACAGTTCCCGTGACATGTTAAAAATCCTGTACCTAGCCTTTATCCTAATCCTGCCCCTTCCTTAATCCCAAGATTTGGAAACGTTTGACATCAAACCGCATGGCATAACCGATTTCAATGGAGAATTGATACTTCAGAGAAAAAGTCTTTATAGTCAAACCAATCGCTGACAAAATTTATGAAGATTTTGTCCCCCTAGACAAGTTTTTCCTTTCGTGTTGTTAAAAAAAAATACTGCGACTAATCTTCAACGTGAAGGACATTCAGTATCCTTCTACTTCCTTCAAAAACTATTTAGGAAGACTCAGACATCGACAAAGATAAACGACATTTTGTCAGGGAAAGTTTAAAGAACGAATCAAGGCTGCGTCTTTAGAGTTTGAGAGGCTGTGGTGTGACCCATCTGTCAACACAAACTGTCTGGGGGAACGTCTCAATAGAATTTTGGAAAAGTAAGTGTGTGTGTGTGTGTATGTGTGTGTGTTGTGTGTGTGTGTGTGTGTGTGTGTGTGTGTGTTGTGTGTGTGTGTGTGTGTGTGTGTGTGTGTGTGTTGGTGTTTGTGTGTGTGTGTGTGTGTGTGTGTTGTGTGTGTTGATGTGTGTGTTTGTTGTGTGTTGGTGTGTGTTTGTGTATGTGTGTGTGAGATTGTGTGTGTTTGTGTGTGTGTGTGTTTGTTTGTGTGTGTGTGTGTGTGTGATTGTGTGTGTTTGTGTGTGTGTTTGTTTGTTTTGTGTTTGGTGTGCTTTTCTGTGTGTGTGTGTGTTTGTTTGTGAGTGTGTTGGTGTGTTGTTCTCTGTGTGTGTGTGTGTTGGTGTGTGTGTTTGTGTGTGTGTGAGATTGTGTGTGTGTGTGTGGTGTGTGTGTGTGTGTGTGTGTGTTGTGCTTGGTGTTGTGTATGTGTGTGTTGGTGTGTGTTGCTCTGTGTGTGTGTGTGTGTGTTTGTGTGTGAATGTGTGTTGGTGCGTTGTTTTTGTGTGTGTGTTTGTGCGTGTGTGTGTGTGTTTTGTGTGTTTGTGTGTGCGTGTTTGTGTGTGTGTGTGTAAATGTGTGTGTGTATTCTTCTGTGTGTGTTGGTGTGTGTGAATGTTTGCTTGTGTTTGTGTGTGTGTGTGTGTGTGTCTTCTGTGTGTGTATGCGAATGTGTGTGTGTGTGCGTGCGTGTATGTGTGTGTGTGGTCTATTTTTTATAATGTTATTGTTTATTTTAAAAAATTTATATCAAGGATAATGGAATAAGCACTTGTGTGTGTTTTTTATACATCCAGTCCATGTGCGTATGCGGTTTTGTAAATTCTGTCATCTGTTCCCACCGGCACACAATGTGTGTGTGCGTGCGTGCGTGTGTGTGTGTGTGTGTGTGTGTGTGTGTGTGTGTGTGTGTGGAATCTTTTCAGATGAACTTAAATGACGGAATACTGAAAAACGTCATAACTTGCGATACTTTCAGGTTAAGACACTTTGTTATTCTTTTTTTTTTCATTATTGATTCTTTTATGTCAAGGATAATGGAATAAAGACTCATGTTCTTTTTTACATTTAGTACCCGTATGTATGAAGTTTCATATATTTTGTCATTCGTTCCCACTGGCACGCAATGGCCTATTCTTCCAAAAAGCGGAATGGGTTTGTGTGCGTTTGCACAAGGGACATCAGTGCATAGTTTCATCCCAAGGACTTTTTTTTCGGGGGCTGGGGGGTGGAGGCTTGGGGCTGGGGTTGGAGGGGGGTTGGGGTTGGGGGTTGAGTCGGCAATGATGTTAACTACGGGGGATTGAACATTAACTTTTATAGATATCTTCAAACCACAGACATACACACCCTTCTTTTTCAACCTCACATTGATATAGACACGCGTCTGACCTTTGGAAACAATCAAGCAGCAATCATTAACATTGGCAACAAAATGATAATATGTAACAGTATGTGTGATTGGATATAAATGAGTTGGTTGGGTCTTCTTCGTTTTGTGTATGTTTTCTGTGTTGTTGTTGATGTTCTCTGTTTGTTCCTGTTTTTTTTTTTTTTTTAGCTTTCAACGATGCTCTTTTTCTCTCTCTTATTCGTAGTTTTACTCTCTCTTTCTCTCTCTCTCTCTCCTCTCTCTCTCTCTCTCCTCTCTCTCTCTCTCTCCTCTCTCTCTCTCTCTCTCTCTCTCTCTCTCTCTCTCTCTCTCTCTCTCTCTTCCTCTCTCCCTCTCTCTCTTTCTGTCTCTCACTTCCCTCTCTCTCTTCTCTCTCTCTCTCTCTCTCTCTCTCTCTCATCTCTCTCTCTCCTCTCTCTCTCTCTCTCTCTCTCTCTCTCTTTCTCTCTTTCTCTGAAGGTTTGTTCACACTATTCGACTGATTTTTTGTTGTTATTTTTTTGGGGGAGTGGGGGTGTGGTGGTGATTAGATGAGTGTACTGGTAGTGCTCTTGTAGCTGAGGCTATTTGTATCGTTATTGTTTTCTTCTTCTTCTTCTTCTTCTTCTTCTTCTTCTTCTTCTTCTTCTTCTTCTTCTTCTTCTTTCTTCTTTTTCAACCTCAAATTCTTCTTCTTGAAATTCTTCTTCTTGAAATTCTTCTTCTTCTTCTTCTTCTTCTTCTTCTTTCTTCTTCTTCTTCTTCTTCTTCTTCTTCTTCTTCTTCTTCTTCTTCTCTTCTTTGCATTCTTCTTCTTTGCATTCTTCTTTCTTCTTCTCTTCTTCTTCTTCTTCTTCTTCTTCTTCTTCTTCTTCTTCTTCTTCTTCTTCTTCTTCTTCAAATTCTTCTTCAAATTCTTCTTCGCAATTCTTCTTCTTCTTCTTCAAATTCTTCAAATTCTTCAAATTTTTCTTCTTCTTTTTCTTCAAATTTTTCTTCTTCAAATTCTTCCTCTTCAAATTCTTCTTCTTCAAATTCTTCTTCTTCCTCTTGTTTGTAGTTTTCTTTGTAGTGCTATGCTTTGCAGCCTTTTTCTTCCCCTTTGTGTTTTATATTTGTTTTTTTTGGAGGTTTTTTATGTTCTTTTTTCTTACGACTGGCTACTTTCGCCTCGTCCCCATTTTATTGCTAAAATGAAGCTAATAAATCTGAGGTATGCTCACCATCAGGTTAGATAACCACCACCTCTCCTCATCCTCACATCCCTCCCCCCCCCCCCCCCCCCCCCCCCAGCAAACTGCCTCTCCCTCCCCTGAAAACACAAATAAGCAAAAAAAAAAAAAGGGAACTTTTTAGATATGGCTAAAGTGACATACGTAACAATCTTCCTTCATTTTTTAAATTGTTTTTTTTTCCAAGTAAGAGTAAGAGAGGGGGAGATATTCTAAAAAAAGCATAATGAAGGACCAAATATGGTATATCATTTCATTTTTAGAGACAGAGAGTGAGAGTGGGAGTAGTTCCTTGCTTTGTAATTAACATTGCCGCTGGTGTCGATAGAATAGATGGATGGGCTCCTGAGAACTACGGCCTTTTTCATGTCTGGGGTGAAAGTCCTTTCTCATTCCGTACTTAGCAACCCATCTGGTCTCCTGAAATTGGTTTCTGTCTGATGCCAGAATAGCGCTGTTGAAGCTCCTGTATTAAGGGAAGGAAATGGAGAAGGTATTGAGGAAATGAACAAAGGGGGACAAGGTGGAGTGATGGGTAATATAGAAAAAAAGGCCTGTGATATAAATTATATATATATATATATATAAATATATATATATACATATAAATATATATATACATATATATACATATATATATATATATATATATATATATATATATATATATATATATAGAGAGAGAGAGAGAGAGAGAGAGAGAGAGAGAGAGAGAGAGAGAGAGAGAGAGAGAGAAAAGAGAGAGATTGAGAGATACAGAGATACATAGATACATAGATACATAGATAAAGATATATATATATATATATATATATATATATATATATATATATATATATATATATATATATATATCTGTGTGTGTGTGTGTGTGTGTGGTGACGGTGTGACAGTGTGGCACAGAGACAGAGAGACATACACACAGACAAACACACAGACACACAGACAGAGCCAGAGACAGATACACAAATGCATAGAAAGACCAGCCGCCATGGCGCAGTGGTTAGCGCCTTGGGTTACGGACTGGAAGGTCGCAGGTTCGATTCCCATAAGAGTCATAGGGATTTTTCGGACTCCGGCCGGCTCCTACCCAGAGTGAGTGTGCTGTGGGCTCAGTGGGAAGACTGGGACCACACAGTCGAGCTTCATCCACTTAACGGATGCGAGTTTGAGAGTGTTGCTCAAATTACCTGACCAACACTGCAGGCGCCTGTATCTCGCAGGCCCAGTTGACGCCGGGATATATTATGATAGTAAGCGTAGAGTACAACCCTGTCAAGTAGTCTCAAAGCATATGCACCTCCACAGCAGCATAATTACATCATCCTCATTGTCACTGATCATCATGCAATTAAAAAAATTGCCTTTGATTCGGTGGTCCCAGTTTCTCTGATCTCGTGGTGACCTCAGATTCGGTTTGCCCATACACTTCTGTGCCTGTGGTGAGTTTGTGTCGGGGCCTTTGGGGTTGGAGGTTCGCGGGGGACGGTCGTTGGAGGGACGTTGTGGTGGTTGCCACCTCGGGTGGGCAACTCACTCAGTCTGGCTCCGCGACTGAGCTAATACTGTCGTTAGTAGGGGGCTTAGTAGGTGGTGTCCTGCGTATGTTAGCTCAGAACAGGCACCACTGAACACCACCAAAGTGACCCAGCAGAAGTGCAGGGCCCCTCTGGCTGGTGACCCCACGACGGCCTGATAGTGATTGGCTCCCTGTGGACCTCCGACTCTGAGGATGAGACATTACAAATCTGGGTATGGCTGTGGCGGGGAGATTGGAATGAGCGGCGTGGGAACAGCAGGACGGGGGGCGTCACAGAAGATGAGGCAGCAAAAAAACCAAAAAAACCAAAAAGGAATGCATAGAAAGACACACAGATAGAGATAGATAGATAGATAGATAGATAGAGAGAGAGAGAGAGAGAGAGAGAGAGAGAGACAGAGAGACAGAGAGACAGAGCGAGAGACAGAAAGAGAGAGATTCAGACAGACAGACAACTGACTGACCAACCAACAGACAGACAGACACAGAGACAGAGTCAGAGAAGAGAGAAATTATAGAAGCTAACACAGAACACAATTATAGAATATTCAACTCGGAGGTCGACTCATCCACATCACGTATATCATCGTTCACTGTATTCTTGTCACAGTCATGCGTATTTCATTATTATCTTTAGCACTATCTTTACCAACATGCTGCTCTTGTAGCTTCAGTTGACGATGTTGACGACAGCGATGATACTGACATTTATTTGTTTTCGTTCTCAATACTAATAATCAATTCATTGCCTATAAAACAAAGCCCCAAAGTACCCCCCCCCCCCAAGAAAAAAAAACCCCACAAAAAACAAGACAAAAAACAAGCGAGGAAACAGGGAAGCAAAACTCAAAGAAGAAGCCCGTTTTTTTTTCTCTTTAATAAGTACAAAGAATAACGATTGATAACGAGTACGACTTTAATGTTTCAAAGACCGCAGCATTTTTGAAGAGAACGATCTTACCATCACAATGATTGTACGAACAGTACATGCAGCACTTAACAGACATCACCCACATTTATAGCCCCCACAAGTAGTTCCAGCGCTAGTACCTCTTAAGAACTTCGACCATGA
>CM054166.1:29938129-29945629 GCA_028751875.1 Rapana venosa
TAAGACTCCGTAATCACTGGTTCCGTGGTCTTGCCTTTCTGGGAAAGTCCGGGCTTCCTAATGATAGGGCTAGTGACCCAGCGGCAAATGCCAGACCCGGTGACCTAGAGAGGCAAGACCCTGTCATTAAGGGCTCAATGGCGATAGCGGTAGTGGTTTTTGCAATCGTGCCCATGGGATTGTACTTTTACGTGGACCATTATCGATCTTAATCCAAGGTGTGAGTGGTAAAGACGTTCTTCTTGTTTGTTTGGTTTTTTGCATTCTTCCTTGCAATTCTTCTTATTCTTTGCATTTTTCTTCTTCTTGTTCTTTTGTATTCTTTATATTCTTCTTCGATTTCTTCTTCGTTTTCTTTCTTTCTTTCTTTCCTCTTCTTTCTTTCTTTTCTTTCTTCTTCTTTCTTCTTTCTTTCTTCTTTCTCTTCTTTCTTTCTTTCTTTCTTTCTTTCTTCTTCTTCTTCTTTTCTTCTTTTTTCTTCTTGCCTTTCCTAAATAGTTGAATTTTTAAAATATCATATATTCCCAAACTTTCAATTTAAAGAAAAACTTATTACATATATAAAAAAACACGAAAACCCTAACGCTATTGTTACTGTAATGTGACAAAAGGATAAAATAAACATAAAAAAACATCAAGAATGCAAACACTAAAAAGCATCCTTGGAATTTTTTTTTTAAAAGAGTGCATTTCAAAAGAGGCATGAGTGCCTACAGGCTACATCGTTACAGGATTACTACCTGAACAGAAATCTAGTCAATAAAACCCAAACCACAAGCAAACCTCGAAAAAAAAACCACAATGACAAATCAAAACAACACCCCCCCCCAAGAAACAAAACAACAACAACAAAAAAACCCTGACAGGAGTATCCCATAATTACACACGCAATCGATGCAGATTGACGTCAATTCCTTGTAGCTAGGAATGGAACCTTTAAGGGGAATATAAAAGAACACAAAACCACCATGATACAATAACACAACAGCAACAACAACAGCAACAACACTAATCGCAAAAAAACCAAGCCCCGAACCACCCACATAACAAACACAGACGGATGTTTCATGTTAAATGCACTGGTATACAATGATGTAAAAGAGAATCACAAGAACAACAACAAAAACCCCAAATAAAATGAAAAGAAGTAAGAAAGAAAGAAAGAAAGGAGCAGGCGGTAAATAATATTTTTTAAAAATCAAAGACAGATGATAACAAAGAGGAAGTAGACTAGGAAGAAAGTAGAAATCAGACAATTAAACACGCGAACAAAAATATTTTTAAAAAAGCAAAGAAAGACAAAAAGATTTTAAAAAACACATCAAATCAAACCATCAAGCAAAAACAAACCCCAATCAAACAAGAGATAAAACACATGAAAACAAAAATCAAACAAAGAAGCGAACAAAAAAATCAATCAAGCTAGCCTACGAAAGATAAACCAAACAGTCAAACAAAAAATCAAACAAACGAACAAAATTCAAACAAACAAGGAAGCAAACAATGAAACAAACAACTAAGCAAACAGACCCCCAAAATCGAACAAAAATAAACAACATCAAAAAAAGGCAAAAAGAGAAAAAAATAACACTTGGGGTTTGAAGACAAGGACAGAAAAGAACAAAGACATTATGAAACATAGCTAGGTTTACATCAAAATCAATGACAGCAACATGGAGTAATAATGTACTAGTAATAACGGTAACAGAAACAAAAGCAGCGATAACATAATGAGAGAAAGAAAATACCCAAAAAAAAGAGAAAGAAAGAAAGACAGACAGATAAACAGACAGACAGACAATCAGAAAGACAGACAGACAGACAGAAAGACAGACAAACAGACTGACAAAAAGATAGGCAGAAAGGAAATAGGGGCAGACAGACAGACAGACAGACAGACAGAGAAACAGACAATCAAGACAGCCAGACAGCCAGACAGAGTTAGAGAAAAAAAGGAGACAAAAGAACAAGAAGAAGGAGAAGACGAATTAAACAGCTACTGACAACGACGACGACGACGACAATGATGATGATGATGATGATGATATTGACGACGACGATGATGATAATGATGATGATGATGATAACGACAACGACGATGGTGATGATAATGCTGCTGCTGTTGAAGATCATGATCATGAAGCCGAAAAAAAACCCCATAGAACGCAGAAAAGAAAGGGAAAAAAAACCAACATCTTTAACAATATTCGGTTAATTTGCTTATACCAGCAACTTTTACTTTTCTTTAACAAAGGCTGGACAAGTCGCGCTTTGTTAATTGACAGGACTGTTGACCATTGTGGTCAAGAGTTCAAGAGCGGTGTCCGAGGACGCAGATGATAATTGGTAACTGGAGGCGGTAGGATCGTGGCTTTCGTGTTCAGAAAAAAACAAAACAACAACAAACAACAACTACAACAACAAAACATGTGGGAGCCTCCATACCAAAAGGAGTGGTATTGCACAGAAGGTCGTTTTTTTGGTTTGGTTTTTTTTTAGTTGTTAACATTTAGCATGACTATGTGAACGAAAAAGAGAGTAGAATAGTTGATTGGAAGAGAGAGAGGGGGTGGGTGGGAGAGGGAGAGATAGGAGAGAGAAGAAGGAGAGAGAGAGAGAGAGAGAGAGAGGGGAGAGAGAGAGAGAGTAAGAGTGAGAAGGAGAGAGTGAGGGTGAGAGTGAGAGATAAAGAAAGAGGAGAAGGAGAGTAGAGGAGAGGAGAGAGAGAGAGAGAGAGGAGAGGAGTGAGAGAGTGAGAGATAAAGAAAGAAAGAAAGAAAGAGAAAGAAAGAAAGAAAGAGAAAGAAAGAGAGAGAGAGGGAGAGAGAGGGAGAGCAGAGTGAGAGAGAAAGAGAAGAGAGGAGAGAGAGAGAGAGAGAGAGAGAGAGAGAGAGAGAGAGAGAGAGAGAGAAGAAAGAAGAAGAAAGAAGAGAGAGAGAGAGAGAGTAGAGTGAGAGTGAGATATGAAAACGAAAGAGAGAGAGAGAGAGAGAAGAGAGAGAATAGAGAGAGAGGGGGGGGGAGTAGAGAGAGAGAGAGAGAGAGAGAGAGAGAGGGGCGAGAGAGAGAGAGAGAGTGAGAGAAAAGAAAGAAAGAAAGAAAGAAGGAAAGAGAGGGAAAGAAGAGAAAGATAGAGAGAAGAGAAGAAGAGAGAGAGAGAGAGAGAGAGAGAGAGAGAGAGAGAGAGAGAGAGAGAGAAGAAGCGAGAGAAGAGTGAGAGAAAAGAAAAGAGAAGAAAGAAAGAAGAGAGGGGAGAGAAGAAGAGGGAGAGAGAGGGAGAGAGAAGAGGAGAGATGAAAGAAGAGAAAGAGAGAGGAAGAGAAGTAGAGAGAAGAAGAGAGAAGAGGAGGAGAGACAGTGAGAGTAAGAGAGAGAGAGAGAGGAAGGAGAGAGAGAGAAGAGAGAGAGAGGAGAGAGAAGGGAGAGAGAGGGGAGAGGAGAGAGGAGAGAGAGAGAGAGAGGACAGTGAGAGTAAGAGAGAGGAGAGAGGAGGGAGGGAAGAGAGAGAGAGAGAGGAGAGAGGAGAGAGAGAGAGAGAGAGAGAGACAGTGAGAGTAAGAGATAAGAGAGAGAGAGAGGAGAGAGAGGAGGGAGGAGAGAGAGAGAGAGAGAGAGAAGAGAGTGAGGAGGAGAGAGAGAGAGAGAGCAGCAAACAAACAGCAAAACAAAACAAGAACCAAAACAACTACAACCAAGAGCAAAAAAAAACCCCACCCCAAAACAATAGTAACTTCAAACAACAACAACAATATAACCAACATCATCAAGAATTAGATGGAAGAACAAATAGAACAACAGCAACATTTGGAGAAAATAAATATCCGTGTCTTGCTGGTTTCTCAAAATTGAAAAGAGTGAAGTTCAAATACCTGAACAGCGTATCCAAATTGAGACATTGAAGAAGAAAAAGATTGTGAAGGAACAGAGTACAAAGAAAAATGCGAAGAATGCGAAGAAGACGAAGAAGAATGCGAAGTAGCATGCAAAGAAGAAGAATGCGAAAAAGAATGCAAAGAAGATTGCGAATAATAATAATGCGAAGATGAAGAATGCGAAAAATAAAGGAAAAATTGGAAAAAAAGAAATATAAATACCCAGAAGAAAGAAAACCAAAAAGAAAGAAACACAAATAAACCCCAAACAAAAACCAGAAAGAAAGAAAAAAAAATGGGTAACAACAGCAATCACATATCAGCAACCAAAACAACATAAACAACAGCAACAGCAACAAAATCAAAAACAATAAAAACAGCAAAACCAAAAATGTTCACCAATGTCATCAAAACCTTTCTCTATCTATCTATCTGTTCCGTAGTCTGACGACCGTGGGGGCACCCTCAAAGACTCAACAACCAGTTCCCTCCATTCCTCTCTGTTCTGCCTTTCTCAGGGTTTTGTTGAGTTCTAGGCCTGTCCATTCGCTGATATTATCTTCCCAGCTCTTCCTTGGTCTGCCTCTTCTTCTTCCTCCTTGGACAGTGCCTTGTAAAACTGTCTTTGCAAGTCCTTTGGATCTTGTGACATGCCCATACCATTTAAGTTTACGTTTTTTCACGATTGTTAGAAGGTTTTCAAAGGGTCCAATGGTTTGCTGGATTCTGTTATGCACGCTTTCGTTGATTATGTGGTCTTTGTAGGAGATGCCAAGGAGTCTCCGAAAGCATCGCATCTCCACCGCCTGTACTCTTCTCTCCAAATCTGCAGTCAGGGTCCATGATTCACAGGCATACAGAAATATGGATATGACAAGGGAGCGCATTAGTCTGATCTTGGAGATAAGTGAGATATTTTTATCTCTCCAGATGGTGTTTAGTTTTGACAAAGCTGTTATTGTCAGTGCAGTCCTGCATACTATTTCTGGCTTGGATCCCTGGTCTGATACAATGGCTCCCAGGTACTTGAAGCTTTGAACTGTTTCCAGCTTCTGGTCATTAACCCTGATATCAGTGCTAATGCCGTTGGTGTTATTAGTCATCAGTTTGGTCTTCTCTGCACTGATTTCCATGCCGTATGTTTTGGAGGCCTTATTCAAGTGTTCTGTTAGGCTGGCAAGCTCTTTTTCTGATCCTGCTATTCCATCAATGTCATCTGCGAAGCGGAGGTTTGTGATCGTTCTGCCACCAATGCTGACTGATCCTTCATGATGTTCCAGTGCATCAGCCATGATTCTCTCAAAAAAGATGTTGAAAAGAGTGGGTGAGAGTAGACAGCCCTGCCTTACTCCAACTGTTGTTCGAAACCATTCTCCAATGTTGTTGTTGTAGTACACTGCACTGGTGGCCTCGCTGTACAGCTGTTTGATGACTGATCAGGTTTGCATTGATGCTGTACAAATTCATGGTTGCCCACAAAACCTTTGGCAAAAAAAACACAACACAAAATACCAACCCAACCAACCAGCCAAACAAAAAAACTCCAAAAAAGCTACAACAACAACACAGAATAATACCTCAAAAATGATTTCTCTTCATGCCTTGTTGGTTTTCTAACTTTAAATGGAGTTCAAACAACAGAAAGGCAATTGAGTCAAATTGAATCCAAATTAAGCGATGTCGTTCTAATGATCAAGGCAGTTCTCAATTTTAATTTAAAAATAAATCATGATTTCATTTAAATATATTCACTGATCTCTCTCTCTCCTCTCTCTCTCTCTCTCTCTCTCTCTCTCTCTCTCTCTCTCTCTCTCTCTCTCTCTCTCTCTCTCTCTCTCTCTCTCTCTCTCTCTCTCTCCCTCTCTCTCTCTCTCTCTCTTTCTCTGTGTCTCTCTCTCTCTTTCTCTCTGTCTCTGTCTGTCTGTCTGTCTGTCTGTCTGTCTGTCTGTCTGTCTGTCTGTCTCTCTCTCTCTCTCTCTCTCTCTCTCTCTCTCTCTCTCTCTCTCTCTCTCTCTCTTTCTCTCTCTCTCTTTCTCTTATACACGAGATATTCTGAAAGAACCTTGGGCATGCTTGTAGAAATTGAGGAGGCAAAGATCAAAACATAAATTAAGAGATTGGTGGGGGGAAAAAGTAAGAAAGCAATACACCTGGGAAGTTGCAGTCTTGTAGGTCTGATTGTTTAAACTCGCTATCTTTCAAGACTCAAGACTCAAGAAAACTTTAATGTCTCAACTAGAGAATTTATGCCTGTTTGTCTGTATTTTTTCCTTTTTTCCTTTTATTCTTTTATTTCAACGAAAATAGATAAAGAACTTGTGTGCTTTTTTTTTACCATCCAGTCCCCGTGTTGGGATAGCCTAGTAGTCAGAACATTGCGTTCGCAATCTGACGACCCGGGTTCGATTCCTGTTCAAGGGGATATTTTCCCCTGGAGTTAACATCAATGCAGCATCCACTCTCCCCAAAATTCCTTCAGATGAGACTATAAACCGAGGCCCCATGTGCGAACGCACGCAGAACATCTTGCGCACACGTTAAATCCAGTTCGTAAGAGTAGGACATTGTGTGTCGGTGGGAACAGATGACAAATGTACAAAACGGAATACAGACGGGGACTGGATGTAAAAATGCACATAAGTGCTTATTCCATTATCCTCGATATAAAAGAATTAAATAAAATAAATAAAAATAAATATGCAGTTTTGAAAAGTTTGTCATCTGTTCCCATTGGCACACAATGGCCTAGTCTTCCGAAAAGAAAGAAAGTGAGAGAGAGAGAGGCAGAAAGAGAGAACAGAGAGAGAGAGACAGAGAGAGATGAAGAGATAGATGGAGAGAGGGAGAGGGAGAAAGAGAGGACAGACAGACAGAGAGAGAGAGAGAGAGAGAGAGAGAGAGAGAGAGAGAGACGAAGACAGAGAGAGAGACAGAGATAGAGTGTATGCGAGCGTACGTGCGTGCGTGCGTGCGTACGTGTGTGTGAGTGTGTGTGTGTGTGTGTGTGTGTGTGTGTGTGTGTGTGTGTGTGTGTGTGTGTGTGTGTGTCTGTCAAAGAGTGTCTTTGTATGTGTTTGTCCGTCTGTCTGTCTGTATGTATATTTATCTGTCTGTGTGCCTGTGACTGTGTGTCTGTCAGTCTCTCTGACTATCTGTCTATCTGCATGTTTATCTGTCTCTCTGTCTTTGTGTTTGTGTGTCTCTGTGTCTGTCTGCCTGTCAGTCTGTCTGGCTATCGGTCTGCCTGTCTCTACCTCTGTCTCTGTCTCTCTCGGGCTGGATGTAAAAAGTCTTGTACTTATTCTATTACCCTCAGAAAATAAAATTTCGTTATCGTTATCTCCCCTCATCGTCGATACAAAAGAATAAAATACAATTTAAAAAAGAATGTATTGTAGGATGCCTCTCTTTCTCTGTCTCACCGTCTCGCACAGATACACAGAGAGTTGTATGTGTGTGTGTGTTTGTGTGGGGGTGGGGGGTGGGGGTGGGGGAAGGTGTGTGTGTGTGTGTGTCTGTGTGTATGTGTGGATTTGTGTGTGCTCGCACGTCTCTCTCTTTCATTCATTCATTCATTCATTCATTCATTCATTCATCGACTTGTTTATTTATAAGAAGCTTCTTCTTC
>CM054166.1:29948129-29953129 GCA_028751875.1 Rapana venosa
AGACACATACAGACAGACAGGTAGATAGGAAGACAGACAGAGGGGGAGAGACAGAGTCACAGACAGAGAGAGATCATTTTAAGTAGGATAGAACGGCGCAGATTTTGAAAACAAAGAAAACAAAAGAAAATGAAGAGATGAAAACAAGAGCTGAAAAGAATGCCCTGAAAAGTATTAAGAGAAGACCCTTCAGAAGTACCTGATGTATAGGGAGCTGGTCTGTCTGCCTGTCTGCCTGTCTGCCTGTCTGTCTGTCTGTCTGTCTGATTGTCTGCCTATCTGTCTGTATGTCTATCTGTCTGTCTGCTTGTTTGTTTACCTTTTAGTCTTGAGAGAGAGAGAGAGAGATAGAGAGAGAGAGAGAGAGAGAGAGAGAGAGTCAGACACACAGACACACAGACAGATCTAAAGACAGACAAAGACAGAGAGAGACAGAAAGAGACAGAGTGATCGGCGTAGACTTCAATATGTTGGCCCCTAGAGAAGTTGAGGTCTCTGATGCCTCGCTTCCGTACGACCTTATAGGTTATGGACACCTTTACCTGTGTGTGGCGTCTTTTCTTGTAGAAGCAAAAAAAAAAAAAAAACCTCAACGAAAATCGGTAAAATAATCAAATTTTATTTTAAAGCTTTTTAAGCAGCGTAGAGCAAAGTAATATAAAATAAAATAGAGAGTTTTGAAGGAGTACAATAAAATAAAAATAAAACAAAATGATGAACATTAAAAAGGACCAAAATAAAATAAAATAACACAATGGTAAAGGTGTCCCATAACCTATAAGGTTGTAGGGGAGCGAGGCGTCAGAGACCTCACTTCTGTAGGGCCAGCATATTGAGGGCGGCGCACATCTCCTCTCCCTCGCTGCTTTACCTTCCCTGACCCTAAAGAGGGCATGTACCCATTTACAGCTGGGTGAACTGGGGGACTGTACAGAAGCCAAGGCGCGCAAACGGTCACCCATCCAACTGCTAACCACGCTCGATGCTGCTTGACTTTGGCTGGGGGGAAGCGTGTGCTAAAAATAACATAAGATAAAACAATATGACACATTTACAACTATTACGTTGTACAGTATCTCAGTTAATGCAAACCCCTGTGTAAAAGTCGGGATGCTATTCTCCCAGGTAATTAACACAAGAGCGGCCCCACATATGTTGTCCCGTCTGTGTGTGTGTGTGTGTGTGTGTGTGTGTGTGTGTGTGTTTTGGTGTGTGTGTGTGTGGTGTGTGTGTGTACCTGTGTGTGTGTCTTGGTGTGTGTGTGTTTATTTCCCTATTGTCATCTCATCTCATCTACTCCCATAACCCCATCCAGGGTCGTAGGAGCACTGCAGTGACGAACGTTGCACCAGTAGGCTCCATTTGCGGCGGTTGTGTGCAAGTGCCTGGATTGTTAAGAAGCTCTTCCCGGTCCATGCAGTGATGTTGTCTGCCCCTTTCTTCTTCTTCAGCCTGCTTACAAATAGCATAAAAGAGCCTTTAACAAACACAAAGGAAAACAATCTAAAACAAAGCTTAAAAGGGAAACATCGCAAACAAAAATGAATTAGGGGATGGCATGGAGCAAAATGATATAAAGAACAACAAGAAGAAAATGATCGTGTAAAATAATGTTAATACAAACTCACCCTTGATTTACAGTGTCATTAATGAAAGAAACCAAAAACAAGGAAGTGTCAGACATTGGGCTGAACACACATACAGATAAGAGTTCTTTTCTTACATTGTATGGCAGTCTGGCAGTCTGTCTGGTAGTCTGTCTCTAGCTCTGTCTCTCAGTGTGTCTCTCTCTGTCCCTTTGTGTTTCTCTGTTTCTGTCTGTCTGTCTGTCTGCCTCTCTTCTCTCTCTCTTCTCTCTGTCTCTCTTCCTCTCTCTCTCTCTCCCCTCTCCTTCTCTCTCTCCTCTCTCTCTCAGATGAAACAAAAAACCGAGGCCCCATGTGCCAAAGCACGCAGGACTTTTTTGCGCACACGTTAAAACCTGTTCCACTTTTCGGAAGCGTAGACCTTTGTGTTCCGATAGGAGTGGGAGACAATATTTACAAAACACATTTAAACTGGGACCGAATGTAAAATAAAATCCCATGAGTGCTTGTTCCATTATTCTCGAAATAAAAACAAAGAAATAATAATGCTCCCTCTCTCTGTTTGTCCGTCTGTCTGTCTCTATCTCTGTCTGTCTGTATGACTTTCTGTCTGTCTGTCTGTCTTTCTGTCTCTCTCTCTCTGTCTCTTTGTCCGACTGTCGGTCTGTCTGTCTGTCTCTCTCTCTCTGGCTGTCTGTCTGACTGTCTGTCTGTCTGTTTGACTGCCTGACTATCTGTCTGTCTGGTTGACTGTCTCTCTCTCACACACTCTCTCTTTCTCTCTCTTCTATTATTACGGATGCCCATGCAATGCTCTCTAACGGGCTACTTGCTAGTTCTCTCTGCAAATGTCAGACACTTTCTTTTTTTCTTTTTTTTTGATCTTGCAATACCTAATTTATCAGGCTTCCCGTTCATTTCGTCTATCTATGCTTTTTCCTGCCACCATGACCTTGTAAAGGCTCGTGTCTTGGCGGGATGGTCAGTCTTCACTAAGTTGCCTCTTCTCTCTCTCTCTCTTTGTTTGTCCGTCTGTCCGTCTGCCTCTCTGTCCGTCTATTACTACTACTACTACTACTACTACTACTACTACTACTACTACCACTACCACTACCACTACTACTACTACTACTACTGCTGCTGCTGCTGCTGCTGTTACTGCTACTGCTGCTACTACTACTACTTCTAGCAGTAGTAGTAGTAGTAGTAGTAGTAGTAGTAGTTGTAGTAGTAGTAGTAGTAGTAGTAGTAGTAGTAGTAGTAGTAGTAGTAGTAGTAGCTTATTTGGTAGCTTATCATTGATATAATGAACTCAGACAGCATGTAGAATACTGATTCATTACTTGTAAAAGAACCCATAGCAACAATTGAGTTGCGCTTTGGATGAATTATGATGTGCGAAAATACGCGTTTCTATAAGAGACGATGATCATGCCGGCAAAGATATTGTTTTAAAGAAATGGACAAACCTGTGCTAGTGGCAAGCGTTTTTCAACTCCAGGAAAGCAGAGCTGAATTTTATATTGCGGAATCTGTTGTACTTTGCTTTGGTTATTTTGCAGCTGGATATTCTTAAGGTCACCTAAATCGTGCACCCTCACTGCCTCACTCGCCCAAACTTCAGCTCATTGTAAGACCCAGAAGTATACATACAATGGGCAAGACGTTTGCGTGCATGGATGGGTGTTTTTTTTTTAAAAGTACTTTTCCATTATAGACACTCATTCTCTGACTTCAGCGGACTGTGATTTTCCTTTAAAGTATTATAAAATGTGCCGCGCTAAGAGTTTGTTTAGAAATAAAGATTTCATCAAATCATTCACCAGAAATAAGGTGGCAAGATGGTTGGTTATTCATTAACCTATTTTCCTTACCGGGTGACCCGTTTTAGGGTAGCCGGCCGATCAACCATCTAAGAACCCTTCCCTCCGTAGCTCCCACCACTGGGTAACGCAACATGTGCACACAACACAGTATAATGTAGCACCCACATATGGGCAATGTGCTTAACACAAATCTCCCGGCTTTCCTGCCTAGCAGAGAAACAAAACTTTCCCTACCACCAGTAAGCCAGATACATGCTGTTTACATGATTAAAAAACAAAACCCAAACCAGGCTACAAATGCAAACAGATCTTGCCATTAGAACCTTGGAGATTTTTTATATTTATTATTTATTTTATTCTTTTATATCGAGGATAATGGAATAAGCACTTATGTGCTTTTTTTTTCAAAACATCCAGTACTCGTGTGTATGCGGTTTTGTAAATTTTGTCATCTATTCCCACCGGCACACAATGGCCTACTCTTACGAAAAGCGGAACAGGATTCAACGCGTACGCAAGATGTTCTGCGTGCGTTTGCACACGGGCCCTTGGTTTATAGTCTCATCCGAAAGCGAGGATCGTGACAACATAGAACAAAAAGAGTCATAAACATGTTAATGTAGGCCTGGAATATTGCTTATTTCCATAACTGACAAATCTCTAAGCCTGGAACCAGTTTGCTGTGACTGTAAGAGACACTGTCTTAGAATGAAGGGTGCCAGCGCAGACATACTGGAACGGACGATCTTGAACTGATTCAACAACAATGAAGGGGGGAAGGGGGGGCAGAGTCAGTGCCTTTCTGTTTTACTTACATAATGACAAGAGGGATGCGACTAGCTTCAATGTCCTGCCACCGCACTTAAGAAAGGATGATTGGAGACAGTAAAACTGAAAGACCTTTTTTCTTCCTTTTTGTTTTCAGTTGTTTGTTTTTAACTTGAGTAATAAAGAGAAGGATGGAACTAAGCTTACTATCCCGCCAGTTAGTGAATGATGGTTAAAAACACTTTACAACGGAAAGACATGATTCGGCTGGGTTTTTTGTTAGTCCTAAATGGTATTTCAGATTGACTTTGTAAAAAAAAACAACCAACCCAAGCTTTCTGATTCTACTTAACACATTGGTGAATCTTACATAATCTTTAACTGTCACATTTGGGCCATTTAAGAAGACGTGGTTTTATATCCTTAACCTGTCACATTCTGGGCCATATAATAAGAAAGGGTTATATACCTTAAGCATGTCACATTTTAGTCACATAATAGGAACGGATTGTATACCCTAAGCATTGCTAACAGAGAAAGGAGAGAGAAGAGAGAGAAAGAGAGAGAGAGAGGAGGGGGGGGGGAGAGAGAGAGAGAGGGAGAGAGAGAGAGAAAGAGAGAGGGGAGGGGAGAAGAGAGAGAGAGAGAGAAGAGAAGAGAGAGAAAGAGAGAGAAAGAAAGAGAGAGAGGAGAGAGAGAGAGAGAGAGAAGGAGAGAGAGAGAGGAGAGAGAGAGAGAGGAGAGAGGAGAGAGAGAGAGAGAGAGAGAGAGGAGAGAAGAGAAGAAAGAGAGGGAGGAGAGAGAGAGAAGAGAGAGAGAG
>CM054166.1:29960629-29975629 GCA_028751875.1 Rapana venosa
TTCTTTCTGTGTTTTGCTGGGTTTTTTCAAATTGTTTGAAATAACTATAAGTTTTCAAGATTAAAGAGAAGTTGTACGTCGTATATAATCATTTAATAGGTACAAAAATCTACATCAAAAGATCTCCAACTTTCTAACAGTTTTTGTTGTTGAAAAAAGTGTTTGACTGCGTGTGCCATAGCTCACGATCTCAGTGGTGATCTGATAATTAAAAACAGAAACGAAAACGATCTTTTATTCTTTTTTTTTGGTTATTCTTCTTATAATCAAGCATAATGTAATAAGAACTTGTGTGTTTTTTTAACATCCAGTCACCGTTTGTATGCAGTTTTTTCAGTTCTATCATCTGTTCCCGCCGGCACACAATGGCCTACTCTTACGAAAAGCGGGACAGGATTTAACGTGTGCGCAAGATGTTGTGCGTGCGTGCGTTCACACGGTTTATAGTCTCAACCGAAGGACTTTTGGGAGAGTTGAGTCTGCACTGATGTTAACTCCAGGGGAAAATATTCCCTTGAACGGGAATCGAACCCGGGTCGTCAGATTGCAAGCGCAATAATCTAACCACTAGGCTATCCCGTCCCCCTCATCAATGCATCAAGCAGATGTTTACTTGGAGAAGTTGTCTTGGTCTTGTTAAAGCACGCCCACATGGGCATACAAAAGGGCCTGTCAGTCAAAACTAGCATCCCCACCTTCTGGAGAATTCTGTGCCAGGAATTCCCTCTTTTCTATCCCTCTCTTTGGTTCTGCCTTGCTCCTTTTTCTTCCAGTCACCACCTCCTTCTTGTCTGTTTTCTACCTTCTTGGTCCATTCTCCTAGTCTTTTCTTTTTTTCTTTAGCTGAAAGACTTAAACAGGTAGCTGTTCTCTCCTATGCTGAAATCACCCGCGCTGGGTCAAACTTGTCAGGCACTTAAAGGCAGCGCACTGCATGTTAGCTCTTCTTGCTGTCTGACGAAAAAAAGACAAAACATCTGTAAGAAAGTGTAAAAAAAAACCCCACCCAACAATAGTCAACTGAGTATTTCTTTCTTAAAAAAAACCCAAATAAATAAATCACAAGTATCATGCTGGGAAAAAAACAAGTTCAAAGAGGTTGTTCTTGCTTCTGTGCCTTTTCCAAATGCCTTTAAGGTCAAATTGGAAATATGTGTTACACGTAAACTAGAAAAAAAAAAGTAAGGAGTCATCAAAGTTAACTTGAATGCAAGAAAGTCGTTTTTTTTTTCCAATCTTCTTGCATCCTGATGATGCCAGGAAAGGGAGGTTCTATTGCTGCTCTTCCTGATACAAGAGAATGCAGATGCTTTTGTAGAGAGCGTTGCCCCGGAGGTTTTGCACAATAATGATCGTGCTGTGTTTTCATCTTTTCTCAATCTATATCAGTTCCGTTATTTCCAAGTTACTCTATCATTTCCAAGTTGTTCTATCTTCAGAAATTTGTTCCACAGACACAGACACAAACACGCACACACACACACACACACACACACACACAACACACAACACACACACACACACATAAACACACACACACACACACACACACACACACACGCACGCACTCGCAGCGCGCCACACACACCATATGGGGACGGATAGCCTGGGGTTTGAGATGTATTCGCGATCTGCATGATCCGGGTTCGCATTTTCGTCAACAGGATTTATCTCAGGAGTTAATCAGTGATGATTCCACTTCCTACAAAGGTTCTTTCGATGAACGAGGTCGTGATCGAACGCACGCAGAACATCTTTACTCACACGTTAAAATCCGTTACGCCTTTTGGAAGAGTAGACCATTGTGTGCCGGAGGGAACGGATGATAAAATTTACAAAGCTGCATACACACAGGGGCTGAATGGAAAAAAAAACCCACACGAGTGCTTATTCCATTACCCTCAAAAAAAAAAAAAAGAAAAAAACATCACTCACGCTTACACACACAACACAACACATACACTACACAACACACACACACACACACACCACACACCATAACACACACACACATACACAACACCACACACCAACACTAACACCACCACCATCTTACATTGCCAACATATCACTGAGATCAGTAGTCTGAGAGGGCTACAACAGAAGATCGTAGAACTCAGCAGAGACAGACAGACAGTCAGACAGACAGACAGACAGACAGGCAGACAGACATACAGACAGACAGACAGACAGACAGACAGACAGGCAGACAGACAGACAGACAGACAGACAGACAGACAGAGGGAAAGATGGTGAACCCTGGTGGCATTACGTGGAGCTCCTACCGACGACAGCGATGATGAAGACACCTGGTAGATAAGTATGAGGTCTAGAGGTAACGCGCCTGCCTAGAGGGACGGGGTAGCCTAGTGGTTAGAACATAGCGCTCGCAATCTGACGACCCGGGTTCGATTCCCGTTCAAGGGGGATATGTTCCTCTAGAGTTAACATCAGTGCAGACTCCACTCTCCCCAAAAGTCCTTCGGATGAGACTATAAACCGAGGTCCCGTGTGCAAACGCACGCAGAACATCTTGCGCACGCGTTTAATCCTGTTCCGCTTTTCGTAAGATTAGGCCATTGTGTGCCGGTGGGAACAGATGACAGAATTCACAAATCAGCATACACATGAGGACTGGATGTAAAAAGGCTCATGAGTGCTTAGTCCATTATCCTCGATATAAAAGAATCTTTTTTTAAAAAGAAAGCGAAAAGTCTGGGTCGGAAGTGTGTGGAGGTTCGATCCCCGTTTGGGCCAGAAATTTTAACCCCATCCATTAGACCATGAGTGGTGGTATGGGCGCTAAGTCTTTCGGATGAGACGATAAACCGAGGTCTCGTGTGTTACACAATTATTTAGCGCACGTAAAAGAATACACAGCAATAAGAGAGTTGTCCCTAGCAAAACCTGTAGGGAAAAAAGCCACTCTGATAGGGAAACAAATACAGTTGCAGACAATGGGTGGCGCTGTTCTTGTGGCCACATGCTCTTCCCCGGGAAGAGCAGTCCAAATTTCACGCAGAGAAATCGGCCGTGGCTTAAAGGGGTATACAAATTACCCCCCTGTCCTATTTATCATGTTCTCATTGTTGTCTTGCGTTTTATGTACTTCGCTTACTTATCTATTTATTTATTTTATTCTTTTATTTCGAGGATAGTTGGATATGCATTCGTATGCTTTCTTACATCCAGTCCCCGTATGTTTGCAGTTTTGTAACTTTTGTCATCCGTTCCCACCGGCACACAATGGCCTACTTTTGCGAAAAGCGGAACGGGTTTTAACGTATGCGCAAGATGTTTACGTGCGTTCGCACACAGGACCTTGGTTTATAGTCTCATCCGAAAGACTTCTAGGGGGAAAAAAAGCATAATGAGTTAAAAAGTAAAAAGCTTTATAGACATAATACGATCTTTAAGATGTTTACAAAAAACGAAACAGCCCTGTCACCAAGATTGCAATTTAACCTAATTCGGGCAACCTTGATAGGAGAAAGAAAATAGTACCATTTTTTGTTAAAAATTGATGAACAATTATTCAGATGACGATCTTTAAAAAGTAGTTTTAGAGGAATTAGAAAGATTTTTTTTAAAAAACACACACAGAAAAACATGATCACAGAGCAGCTGCATGAATAATTCATAGTTTTATGTAAAAAAATACCAAAACAGGAAACAAATATTTTAAAGGGGATGCATGTCTATCCTAGAAGGCATCATTTGCGTCTTAATTTGAATCGGCGTAAGCTTTTCTCTTCTAGAAAATGCTGAACGTTTGCAAAACAAGCCTTTACCCAGCACTGTTTTGTCGAAGACTCCAACAATGTAATACTACCTTTAATGTTGAACGATTTTTAGTTTACGAAATAACAACAGTTCTCTCTGTCTTTGTCTCCTCTGTCTCTGTCTCTTCTGTCTCCTCCCTCTCTCTAATTACTCTCTCGTCTCTCTTGTCTCTCTCTCTGTCTCTCTCTTCTATTGTCTGTCTGTTTGTTTCTGTCTGTCTGTCTGTCACTTTGCTCTTGTCTTTCTGTTGCCTGTTTTGTTTCTGTTGCTGTCTTTATCTGTCTGGTTTGTCTCCTGATTTCTGGGCTGTCTGCCTAGAATACTGTTCTTGTCATTGCTTCTCTCTCTGTCTCTCTCTTCTCTCTTGCCTCTCTCTCTCTCTCTATGTCTCTTCTTCTGTTCTGTCTGTTCTGTTCTCTCTCTCTCTCTCTTTCATGTTTCTGTCTTTTCTCTCTCTCTCTCTTTTGTTTTCCTTTCTCTCTCTCTCTCTCTCTCTCTCTCTTCTCTCTCTCTCTTCTCTCTCTCTCTCTCTCTCTCTCTCCTCTCTCCTCTTCTCTCTCTCTCTCTCTCTCTCTCTCTCTCTCTCTCCTCTCTCTCTCTCTCTCTCTCTCTTCTCTCTCTCTCTCTCTCTCTCTCTCTCTCTCTCTCTCTCCTCTCTCTCTCTCTCTTCTCTTTCTCTCACTGTTTCTCTCTCCATATTTTTGTGTATGCCTCTGTCTCCATCTGCTCATAAATGTTTTATAATAATTCTGAAACCGACGTGTTTTATTCATGACATGTTTTTGTGTGTTTCTGTTGTTGCTGTTGCTCGGGCTTTGAAACTTTTTTTTTTTTGGTTTTTGCTTTAAGTTGTTGGTTAATGTTTTTTGCTGTTGTTTTTTTCCTCTTTTTCTTCTTATTTGCTTTCAATAGCATGGATTGTTTTGCACCTGCCAATTTATCAGGATACTGGTCTTTGTTTTTTTATGAAGAACGATCTTCCTTAACATGTTTTTTTTTCTATATCACGCTTCGTTTAAATGTTAAAAAGTCTTTATAATTATCACCTTAGGGAGGCCGGGAACGTGCCAGTATAAATAGCATCTCCACCCTCTGCAAATTATGCGCTACGAATTCCCTCTGTTTTATCCCTGTCTCTTTATTTCTCCCTTATTCCTTTTTGCCTTGTTACTTCCGTGTCTTTCTTTCTGCCTTCTTGTTCCATTCAGCTGCATTTTTTTATTATTATCTAGAAACACTTATAAAATAAGAATTCTCTCCCATGCTGAAGTCGGATGTGCTGGGCCTGATTTGCCAGGCGCTTAACGGCAGTCTCTAACGCATTTTCGCTTACGTGACAGGCAACGGTAGTCGCTGTCTGAGCGTTCGACGATGACGACGAAGAAGAAAAGACTTTATGAGATGATAATAATAATAATAATAATAATAATAATAATAATAATAATAATAATAATAATATAAAGAAGAAGAAGAGAAGAAGAAGAAGAAGAAGAAGAAGAAAGAAATGGAATGTATATAGCGCTATATCTTTCAAAAAGAAACCAAAGCGCTTGCATTCAACACACCCATACATACAGCCATAACATTTAACAGAGTTAACAAATTCAAATGTACATATACGCGCGCGCGCACACACAAACACACACACACACACACACACACACACACACACACACACACACACACACACACACACCACACACACACAATATGTACACTTAGGCAGGGTGGTGGGATTTTGGCTGCATCTTAATAAAAAAAAAAATCAAACCAAATGTCCGAGTGAATCATGTCTAAACACACATTTTCTTACTCAAAACAGGCCCAGCCAGACAAATAGACAAAACAGACAAAAAGACACAAAGACACAAAGACCCATACATATAACATACACATGCGCGCAAGCAGGCAGCACCCACATGCAGGCACACACACAAGCAGGCACACAACACACACACACACACACACACACACACACACACACACACACACACACACACACACACACACACACACACACACACACACACCACACCAGATACATATACACATACACTTACTCTCTCTCTTATCTCTCTCTCTCTCTCTCTCTCTCTCTCTCTCTCTCTCTCTTTCTCTCCTACTCATCCACACCAAAACAAAACACACACCACCACCACCATCAACATTAACAACAACAAACAACAACAACAACCAAACACTTTCAAAACTGGGGGTTAAAAAAACAACAACAACCAAACACACAAACAGTCTAGTTCCATCTGCCGTGCTTGTATTCCTCTGTCAACACTTCCATCCAGTAATATTCACGATGTCATAACAAACAAAACCAAACAACAACAACAACAACACATAAATATCACGTCAAACGCAGCTGACTCAGATCCAATAACTTGACTTTCCGCTACTTGATGCCTGCGTATATTCTCCTGGCAGTGACGGCCTATTCATTTGCATATTCATGAGTGTTACTCAGAAGCAAAACCTACAGCAGTTATTTTCTTACTTAGGGGAACAAACAAACACACAAGCAAAAATATATTTTTTTTTTTAAACCCCAAGCCAGCTTACTTCTCTTGAGTGTGCCATGCCACAGCCATACTTTAGCTAGCAATATTTCTCTAGCTAAGGTTTTAAGCAACATCGAGCGTTTTTGCTCGCCTTGGCTTCAGTACAGTTCCCTCCAAGTTAACTCAGCTGTAAATGGGTGCCTGCCCTTTTTGTTAGGGTCAGGGAAGGTAAAGCAGCGAGGGAGAGTTGATGGGCGCCGCCCTCAATATGCTGGTCCCCTAGAGAAGTTGAGGTTTCTTACACACACGTAGATACATACATGCTTGCAAACATACACAAACGCACACACACATATACATACATACATATATACACAAACACACACACACACACACACACACACACATATTTATACATAGATAACACATACACACACTTACATATATAATTATATATATATATATATATATATATATATATATATATATATATATATATATATATATATATAATACATACATACAAACATACAACACCACACACATAACACGTATCTAGCTATTTTATCCTCGAAATAAAGTAAATAAATAAATAAAAACATAAATAACCATAATTATCTAGCTATCGCGCGAATTCTCATCCTCAGCTCACCATCCCTGTCTCATAAATGTGATACTGTTTATTGCTTGAGACCCCCAAAAAACCAAACAAACAAAATAACGAAATGTAGATCTGAAGATTCAGCGCTATATAAATTCCATATATTATTATTATTATTATTAAATCAGATCTGATAACATATATCAGAAATGTAATGCTGTCTCATAAATTAATGTGCTACTTTTCATTGCTTCAGACCAAAAAGCAAAACCCCACCAAAAAACGTAACGTAGATCTGAAATCAGATCTGATAATATATTTCAGAAATGTAATGCTTTACCAGTCCATCTTCTACTCCCGTCTGATTTCTTCCTTTCCTTCCTTCCTTTCTGCTTTCCTCCTTCTTTCCTTCTTCCTTTCATCCCTTCCTTTCTTCCTGCCTGCTTTCCTTCCCTCCTTTCTTCTTTCCTTCCTTCCTTATTTCTCTCCTCCTCCCTTCCTCCCTCCCTTCCTTCCTTCCTTCCTGCCTTTCTTCCTTCTTTCATTTCTTCCTTCTTCCTTCCTTCCTTCTTTCCCTCCTCCTTCCCTCCCTTCCTCTCTTCCTTCCTTCCTTCCTGCCTTCCTTCCTTTCTCCATTTCTTCATTCCTTCTCTCTGTCCTTCCTTCTTTCCTTATTTCTTCCTTTCTTCCCTTCCTTCCTTCCTTCCCTCTTTCTTCCTTCCTTATCATTTCCTTCCTCCCTTCCTTCCTTCCTTCTGTCCTTCCTTCCTTCCCTCCATCCCTATCTCCCTCTCCTTTCTTTTATTTTAACAAACTTCACTCCACATAAAAGGAACCAGCACCACCGTTATTGTTGTAATGCAACCTTGATGCTGTCCTTTGAAACTGCAACAACACCCCCCTCCCCCCACTCTCCCCTTGCCCCCGCTGCCTCCCCCTCCGGCCCCCCATTCCTTCTTTCGAGCAACTAAAGCATTGAGACATCTTGGAAGAGACATAAACGGATAGAGTGACATATGAAGAGACATAAAACAGGTAGAATCAAAGGGTACCAGACCACGTAGTCTTCAGATGGTACCAGACGAGACATGTAGAAGGATAGATGGACAGACAGAACTCGAACTCGAACTCTCGAATATTTCCGAACTCGGATATTTTAATATATAGATAAAGAGAGAGAGAGAGAGAGAGAGAGAGAGAGAGAGAGAGAGAGAGAGAGAGAGAGATATATATATATATATATATATATATAGAGAGAGAGAGAGAGATAAGAGAGAGAATAGAAAGAGAATATATATATATATATATATATAAGAGAGATGAAGAAGAGAGAGAGAGAGAGAGAGAGATGAGAGATAAACAGAAGTCAGACAGACAGATACACAGATACACAGATACATAGATAGATAGATAGATAGATAGATAGATAGATAAATAAATCGATCGATCATAGATAGATAAAGTGATAGATAGATAGATAGATAGATAGATAGATAGATAGATAGATAGTAAGCAAAAAAAGAAATAGACAATATGTTCAAGAAGAGACAAACTGTGTCTAAACGTTTTACGTAAGACAACAACAACCACAATAACAACATCATCCTCATCATGATCATCAACAACAACAACAACAGCAGCAACAACAACGAAAAAAGCAGCAGTAGCAGCAGCAACCACAACAGCAAAAAACCCAACATATTGTGGTGGCATTGTATAGTTCCTGTTTGTCAGGGGTGGGGGGTGGAGGGAAAGGTCATGTTTGACCCAAATCAGTGAGGATATGATCTATGCCTGATGGGTGTTAAGAAGGGATGTACCATGGTAAGTCTTCCAATCAGTCTGTCTAAACATCCCTTTAACCCCCGCTGTCTACCCCTGACTCACTGTCTCTCTGTCTGTCTCTGTGTTTCTCTGTCTCTCACTCTGTCTCTCTGTCTCTATGTGTCTCTGTGCTTCTGTGTCTGTTTCTTTCTGTCTTTCTGTCTGTCTTTCTGTCTGTCTTTTTCTGTCTGTCTTTTCTGCCTCTCTTTCTCTGCCTGCCTGTCTGTATCTGTCCCTGCCTGTCTGTCTGTCTGCATGTCTCTGTCTGTCTGTCTCTCTATGCCTCTGACATATAGAGACAGAAAGACACATACACAAGAGCACAGAGAAGAGAAGAGAGAGAGAGGAGAGAGAGAGAGAGAGAGAGAGAGGAACACACACACACACACACAGTGAAAACAAATGACATAAAAACACCATATACTGAATAAACATGACAATTATTTTCTCAATGATGAAGCTTTTGTTTCTCATAAAGAGATGCGTTTCAACACTCAATAAAATTTTTTTTAAAAAAAACATTCGCAGTTTTTCTTTCTGATTTTTAGTTTCATCATTGATTCCTACAAGCATGAAACGGTCTACTATTCTGAAAGGCGGAACAGGGTTTTAACGCTTGTACATCAGCGCTCGCTTTCCCCCCAGCTAAGATTAAGCAGCGTCGAGCGTGGTTACCACTTGGATGGGTGACCGTTTACGCGCCTTGGCTTCAGTACAGTCCCTCCAGTTCACCCAGCTGTCAATGGGTACCTGCCCCATTTATGGTCAGGAAAGGTAAAGCAGCGAGGGAGAGGAGATGGGCCACCGCCCTCAATATGCTGGCTCATAGAGAAAGCCGAGGTCTCTGATGCCTCGCTCCCCTACGACCACGTAGGTTAGGGGACACCTTTACCGTTTACATGATGATCTGCATTCGTTTGCACACAAGACTTTAGTTTCTAATCTCATCAAAGCTTTGTGAGGGAGTGGAGTTGGTACTCATGTCAACTTCAGGGTAAAAAACAAAACAAACTTCATTAAACGGGTGTCTCAGGGGTAGCTTTTACCCAAGTCATTCAATCATGAGCGCAACGCTCTAACCACTAGGCTATCCTGCCCTCCCCACCCCTGTAGTACCAAAGTCTAAATCTTGAAATAAATAACATGTGTCAGATGCCTTAGAGTTCACTGCCTACTTGCAGTTATGGAATATAGCATTTCTTCGTGTTAAATAATGTGGGGTGTTACTTGCACAGAGAGAGAGGAGAGAGAGAGAGAGAGAGAGAGAGAGAGAGAGAGGAGAGAGAGAGAGGAGGGGGGGGGAGAGGGAGAGAGAGAGAGAGGGGGGAGAGAGAGAGTGTGTGTCACACAAAAAGCAAAATCTCTTCCGTCTTTGTCTGTGTCTCTTTACCTTCTTTGTCTCTCTCTGTCTTTCTGTCTGTCTCTCTCTGTCTCTGTCTCTCTCTATCTCTCTTTGTCTCTCTGTCTCTCTCTGTCTCTCTTTGTCTCTGTTCTCTTTCTGTCTCTCTCTTTCTCTTTCTGTCTCTCTTTGTCTCTCTATGTCTGTATGTCTCTCTCTGTCTCTCACTGTATCTATCTGTCTCTATGTCTCTGTCTGTCTCTCTTTACTCTCTCTGTCTCTGTCTCTCTGTGTCTCTGTCTGTATCTCTCTGTCCTCTGTCTCTGTCTGTCTCTGTCTTTCTGTCTTTTGGCTGTCTTCTGTTTTCTCTCTCTGTCTGTCTCTGTCTCTGTTTGTCTCTGTCTCTCTCTGACTCTCTCTGTTTGTCTCTGTCTCTCTCTCTCTCTTTCTCTATTTCTCTCTTTCTCTGTCTTTTATTTTCTCTATTATTTTTTTTTTAAATTTAATTAATTATTTTCTTTCATACTATTCAATTCTGTATTCGAGTGACTTTTCAAAGCAGATATTATTCTGCTTGTGAGCGCGTTTAGTGTTGGTATGCGTGTAGAAGTGGTTTATCTATTCGTTGTTTTAGGTGCTTGTTGTGTTTTTACCAATGCATTCGATATACGTTGAAAGATAAGCAAAACTACATACACGGTATTTGAAGTAAGCCCAGACATGTAACTGCAAAACTCAATCCAGTTTTTAAAAAAAGTTTGGGTGCGTTGAATGAAATTCTAAGACGTCTATTGTACACCTGAAGGAGACAGACAGACAGACAGACAGACAGAGAGAGAGGAGAGAGAGAGAGAGAGAGAGAGAGAGAGAGAGAAGAGAGAGAGAGAGCGAGAGAGAGAGAGAGAGGAGAGATATAGAGAAAGAGAGAGACAGAGAGGGAGAGAGAAGAGAGAGAGAGAGAGAGAGAGAGAGAGAGAGAGAGAGAGGAGAGAGAGAGAGAGAGGAGAGAGAGGAGAGAGAGAGAGAGAGAGAGAGAGAGAGAGAGAGAGAGAGGGAGAGAGAGAAAGAATGAGAACGAGAATGAGAATGAGAAAGAGAGAGAGAGAAGGGGGGGGGGGGGAATCAGACAGACAGACAAGCAGACTTAAGAAGCTGAATTAGAAAGAACACATGCTAAAAAAACTTTTACAACACTACTTTAAAAAAAAACACTACCTACCTACCCAAACCTATCCATGCTAATTGTTGAAAATATATACACACACGGAGAGAGTAAAATCTTCCTCAAGACGGTACCAGGCCTAACTGTGTGCTGTGCGTGCACAGAATATCTTCCAAGAATCCTGTCAGACAAGTGTACACAAAAACCAAACCTCGTCCGCAGAAAGTTTTGAGGGCTTACTATGCAGACAGAGACCAGCAGGATAAGTAGATTACCTCCCTTTTCACCCCCCTCCCCTAAACTCCCTCTCCCCCTAATAAAAATAAAACTCCAAATTGCTACCTACCCTTGAAGGTCTACGGGCGTATTTCAGTAGTAGTAGTAGTAGTAGTAGTAGTAGTAGTAGTAGTAGTAGTAGTAGTAGTAGTAGGAGTAGTAGGAGTAGTAGTAATAGTAGTAGTAGTAGTAGTAGTAGTAGTAGTAGTAGCAGCAGCAGCAGCAGCAGCTGCGGCAGCAGCAGTAGTAGTAGTAGTAGTAGTAGTAGTAGTAGTACAAATAGTAGTAGTAGTAGTAGTAGTAGTAGTAGTAGTACAAATAGTAGTAGTAGTAGAAGTAGTAGTAGCAGTAGTAGTAGCAGCAGCAGCAGCAGCAGCAGCAGCAGCAGTAGTAGTAGCAGCAGCAGCAGTAGTGCCAGCGGCAACAGCAGCAGCAGCAGTAGCAGCAGCAGTAGTGCCAGCAGCAACAGCAGCAGCAGCAGTAGCAGCAGCATCAGCAGCAGAGACAGCAGTAGTAGTGCCAGCAGCAGCAGAAGTACAGTTGGAGCAGTGACCTTTAAGTAAAGAAGAAAAAAAATAGGCGGTGTATCTTAGATACTGTAAAGCAAAGCCCCTCAAGGCTGTGTACCCTTGGCCAGACAGGCTTCCTACCCTGTCCCAGACGGGTGGGTTCTGTAGGTTAGGATAGTGGAAGTTTTGCAGGGTGGGAGGGTTAAGTGAGTGCATTAGGGGTTGTGGCTTCTGGCTTCTGGCTGTAAGACTAGCTAGACACGGTCATGTTTGCAGTGTCGTGGACATTGTAGGCATTTGGAGTTTGGGGATTGTTGGTGTGTGTGTTGGGGGGGGGAGGAGGGGGGGTTAACACTGAGGTGGTGTCGTTTCTCGTGATGGTATAGCACAGTTTTATTTCAAAGGTGCTATTCGTGTTGTTGTTGGTATTGTTGTTGTTGTTGTTGTTGTTGCTTTTCCTCTTGTCCTTGTCCTTGTTCTTCTTCTTGTTCTTCTTCTTGTTCTTCTTGTTCTTTTTGTTCTTGTTCTTCTTCTTGTTCTTCTTGTTCTTCTTGATCTTGTTCTTGTTCTTCTTGTTCTTCTTCTTGTTCTTCTTCTTGTTCTTCTTGTTCTTGTTGTTCTTGTTGTTGTTGTTGTTGTTGTTGTTCTTCTTCTTCTTCTTCTTCTTCTTCTTCTTCTTTTTTTCTTCTCTTCGCATTCTTTGCATTCTTCGCATTTTTCGCATTCTTCTTCTTCTTCTGCGCATTCTTCTTCTTCGCATTCTTCTTTTTCGCATTCTTCGCATTCTTCTTCGCATTCTTCGCATTTTTTCTTCTTCTTCTTTGCATCCTTCGCATTCTTCTTCGCATTCTTCTTCTTCGCATTCTTCTTCTTCGCATTCTTCTTCGCATTCTTCGCATTCTTTTTCTTTTTCGGCAATCGCTCAGGCAATAACTATTGATATCTGTTATTTTTGCGAACATATTTGTGCTGCTGTTAACCACCTGACCAGTCGGGCCCAGCGCATCTGACTTCGGCGAGGTAGAGTATTGTTATCTTTTAAGTCTTCCTGGTAAGCAAAAAAAGGAAAAACAAGGTGGGCAAGAGTATGAACCAAGAAGGCAGATAATAGACACGAAGGAGGTGACAACAAGAAAAAAAAGGAACAAGGCAGAAACACAGAGAGGGATAGAAAAGAGGAAATTCCTAGCACATAATTTCTAGAAGGCTGGGATGCTGCTTATACTGAGAGACTCCGGGCATCACCACATAGGGAGGAAGATACATCTTGAGATCAAACATAAGGAAACAATATTTTCTCAACACTTCGATAAATGGACCAACTGTGTTTTAACCAGAGACGGGATAACAGCTCAGTGGTCAGAGCACTCGCTTTCCCCCCAGCTAAGGTTAAGCAGCGTCGAGCGTGGTTACCAGTTGCATGGGTGACGGTTTGCGCGCCTTGGATTTAGTACATTCCCCTAGTACACCCCGCTGTAAATGGGTACCTGCCCTTTTTAGGGTCAGGAAAGGTAAAGCAGCGAGGGAGAGGAGATGGGCACCGCCCTCAATATGCTGGCCTGTGAGAAAGTTGAGGCCTCTGATGCCTTACTCCCATACGACCTCATTAGGTTATGGGACACCTTAATCCAAAGACCAAACATACACACCTTTCCTGATGTAAGACAATAACTTCTTGCCTATACAAATCAGACACATGCAGCTATATGCAGTCTTGCGTAGTGTAGCCCTCCTTTTAATTTAAAAATAAAGATGCTTTGCAGGAAAGTTTCTGAACCGCCGCTATAGAATGAAAGTCACTTAAGTTTGTTGTTTACCCACTTGGAAAAAAACCAACAAACATTTAAACGTACTGAACACACAGGGAAAGGTACCTTTATGGGAAGGTAGTGATCTTTTTATTAAACAAAATTTTTATTCGCTTAAAACACAAGCATGGAAGCAGATCTGTAAACTGTACACTGAGAGCAGCAAGGACAACATCGGTCATCAAAAGAAGAAGACCAACAATGACTGGATCCAACAAGAGACCCTCAATGCCATCAAAGAAAGAAGAGAGTCCAAGAAGAGACTTCTGCAAGTAAAGTCTCCACGGCTACGAGAGAGGCAGGAAGAGTTGTACAGAGAGGCGCACAGGAAAGTGAAGAGACTCGCACGCCGTGACAAGAGAGAAGCCATGGACCAGCTGGCAGCTGAGGCAGAAGAGGCGGCGGCCCAAGGAGAGCAAGGGAGAGTCTACAAGATCACCAAGAAAGTATGCAACAAATTTAAGAGGAGTGCTGGGGGACCAATCAGGGACAAACAAGGTAAACTTTTGACAACAGAGAAAGAGCAAGAAGAAAGATGGGCTGAACACTTCCAGGAAGTTCTCAACCGACCACCACCTGACGAGACAGCCGACATCCCAAAAGCTACAAAAGACTTAGACATTGACGTCAACCCCCCAACAAATGAAGAGATAGTGGCTGCCATCAAGACCCTCAAGAACGGCAAGTCACCAGGCCAGGACAACCTTGGTGCCGAACTGTTCAAGGCAGATTCTGAACTAGCAGCTGACATACTGCAACCACTCTTCACAGCTGCACGGAAGAACGAAAAAGTACCTGATGAATGGACCAAAGGAGTGATAGTCAAAATCCCAAAGAAAGGAACCCTGAGCGACTGCAACAACTGGAGGAGAATCACTCTTTTGTCTGTGCCAAGCAAGATAATGGCCAAGGTCATCATTAGAAGAATATCAGACGCTGTGGACGATGCTTTGAGGAAGGAACAAGCAGGGTTCAGGAAGCAACGAGGATGTATAGACCAGATATTCACGCTCAGAAACATCATCGAACAGTGCACAGAGTGGCAAAGACAACTGTATGTGAATTTTGTGGACTTCGAAAAGGCATTTGACAGCATACACAGAGACAGCCTTTGGAGTATCCTTTGACACTATGGCATCCCATCGAAACTGGTACACCTTATCAAAAGCTTCTATGACAACTTCAGAT
>CM054166.1:29980629-29985629 GCA_028751875.1 Rapana venosa
AAGTGTGAAACCTCTCAATCATGTATGAAACCTCTCAATCAAGTGTGAAACCTCTCAATCATGTATGAAACCTCTCAATCAAGTGTGAAACCTCTCAATCATGTATGAAACCTCTCAATCAAGTGTAGCACAGCGGGTCGCAGAGTTTGTATACAGTCTTACTTGAAGTTTTGTGGACAAGCTCATGTTAGACACTGTACCATATATTGAAAGAGCAAGGCTAAAAATCCATAAATTGCTCATTTTATACACCGTTGCTACGGAAACAATCAAAAAATGCATGCCAATACTAAACGTTTCAAACTTCTAAGCTTTTTTATAAATTCTATAACAAGTACAAGAAACCTGTTTCTTCAGACATGTTTTACAACAAACTGAAGTCTTTAAATTCACGCAAGGAAATATCCATATTTGCATCTAGCAATTTTTTAAATGCTAAAACAACACAACAACACGATATTAGTCCCTTTCCGACTCGATCAATGATATATTTTCTTCTAAAAATCCTTTTTTTCTAAATCATCTAGTAGTGAACAGACATGAAACCAGGAAAGAAGGAAACAATTATCCTGTGAGACAAATTTTACCTAAAAAAAGTGGTTCACAAAAGTGTAAGGTCTTACCATGAAGACTACAGCAGCAGAGAAAGTGGATTACTTCACTTCTTTCACACACAAAAAGTTACACGTCTACACACTTGTTCAACAGCTAGTGCACTCCCGTGGCTCTTTATTTTTCTAGTACAAAGAATGCTGTTGTTGTGTCGTGGTAAGGAAAAGAAGAACTCTTCTTCAAACTGCAGTAGTGTCAATGACCGAGAAAAGTTTCCCTGGACAGTTTATTTTCTGTTCTTTACACAACGGAAAGTAAGGTAGTGCCAGACTAGTGTCGGGTGCCCCAACTGTCTACTGGACTACAGGGGGTACGGGATAGCCTAGTGGTTAGAACATTTCGCTCGCAATCTGACGAACCGAATTCGAATCCCGTTCAAGGGGTGGGTTGGGTTTTTTACCCTGGAGTTAACATTAGTGCAGACTCCATTCTCCCCAAAAGTCCTTCGGATGACACTATAAACCAAGGCCCCATGCGCGAACGAACGCAAAACATCTTGCGCACACTTTAAAACACGTTCCACTTTTTGACAAAGTAGGCCATAAATGTGTGCTGGTGGGAACAGATGACAACATTTACAAAAACGCATACACACGGAGACTGGATGTAAAAAAGGACATGAGTGCTTATTTCAGTATCAACGATATAAAAGGGTACGGAACAGCTCAGTGGTCAGAGCACTCGCTTTCCCCCCAGCTAAGGTTAAGCAGCGTCGAGCGTGGTTACCATTTGGATGGGTGACCATTTGCGCGCCTTGGATTCAGTACAGTTCCCCCAGTTCACCCAGCTGTAAATGGGTACCTGCCCTCTTTAGGGTCAGGGATAGGTAAAGCAGCGAGGGAGAGGAGATGGGTGCCACTGCTCTCAATATGCTGGCCCCTAGAGAAGCTGAGATCTCTGACGCCTTCTCGCTCCCCTACGACCTTATTGGTTATGGGACGCCTTTATCAATAGAATCAATCAATCAATCAATCGATCGATCAATCAATCAATAAATCAATCAGCCAATTGGGGGAAGGTCAAGGTGAAGGTAAGTACAGTAGGGTGGTTTGATGACCTACAAGGCATAGTGACGCTGAATCTATCGTCATAGAGGTTGAACTAGTCTGTCATGTGGCATTGTCTTCTTCCTGGTGATGGTACAGACTGCTTCTGAGAAAGATAAATTTGTCAATAGCAGCATCGCTGAAGTTTTCGCGCAATGTTGTTGCTGCTGCTGTTGTTGTTGTTGTTGCTTTTGTTGGTGTTGTTGTTGTTTGCTGCTCTTGCTGTTGGTGTTGTTGTTGTTGTTGGTGTGGTGGTGGTGGTGGTTGTGGTGGTGTTTTTGTTGTTGCTGCTGGTGTTGCTTTTGTTGGTGTTGTTGTTGATGCTGCTGCTGTTACTGTTGTTGTTGTTGGTGGTGGTGGTGGTGTTGTTTTTGTTATTGTTTATGTTGTTGCTGCTGTTGCTGTTGTTGTAGTTGGTGTGTTGGTGGTGTTTTTGTTGTTGTTGCTGCTGTTGTTGTTGTTGTTGTTGTTGCTGTTGCTGCTGCTGTTGCTGGTTTTGCTGCTGTTGTTGATGTTGTTAGTGTTGCTGTTGTTGTTGCCGTTGCTGTTGTTGTCGTTGTTGTCGTCGTAGCTGTTGTTGTTGTTGTTGTTTTTGTTGTTATTGATTAGACCTCTTTAAAGAAAAAAAAGGAATACTGTAAATCAGATGACAGTGTGGAAACACATGTCTGACATCTCATAAATCCTACTCATCTTGGGTTCCCCCCCCCCCCCCCCCCCTTCACCGTTCCTCAGTTATCGCTCTGAGATTTATGTATTTATTTATTCATTTGGTTTTTTGTTTATTTATTTATTTATGTATACTACTTTAAGCCATGGTAGATTTCTCTGCGTGAAATTCGCGCTGCTCTCCCCGGAGAGAGCGCGTCGCCACAAGAGCAGCGCCATCCATTTTTTGTTCGTTTCTTTATCCTGTCTGCATCTGTATTTGTTTCCCTATCAGAGTGGCTTTTTTCTTCAGAATTTTGCCAGGATCAACTCTCTTGTTGCTGCGAATTCTTTTACGTGCGCTTAATAATTATGCGTAACATACGGGACCTCGGTTTATCGTCTCATCCGAAAGACTAGCACCCAGACCGCCACTCATGGTCTAAGGGATGGAGGTAAAAAGTTTCGGGTCCAAACGGGATTCGAACCACTGCACACTTCCGACCCGGACTTTTCGCTTTCTAGACAGACGCGTTACCTCTAGACCACCGACCCACCAATTGTGAGATTTTGCACATTACACGACCGTCTTTACCAACCATTTTATTTATTGTTTATTTTATATTTTATTGTATTTGTTTTATATCGAGGATAATAGAATAAGCACTTGTGTGCTATTTTGCATCCAGTCCCCGTGTGTATGCAATTTTGTAAATTTTGTCATCCGTTCCCACCTGCACACAATGGCCTACTCTTCCGAAAACCGGAACCGGGTTTTAACGTGTGCGCAAGATGTTCTGGGTGCGTTCGCACACGGGACCTCGGTTTATATACCATGAAGGTAGCTGCAATACAGCTTCGAAAATGTATTTTGTATATGTTCGTGTTTCAGTAACCCACCGAATGAATTACGGGATCTTTAACGCGCATATTTGATTGTCTTTCTATGTATATACATCACGGAGATTTAGATACTGGTAGGTCTGCACATAAAGTTGCACTCTTTTCTTTTCCTTCTCTTCGTTTCTGTCTTTTTCTTTTTTTCTTCCTGTCACCTCATTCTTTGTCATTTTTCTGCATGTTCCCTCCAAAAAATATTTAAAGATAACAATTTTCTCCCGCTCCAAAGTTGGATGCGCTAAGCATGACTTGTTAGATGCTGAACTGCAGCGCAACACATTTTTGCTCATATGACAGACAACAGTAGTTGCTGTCCAAAGGTTTGAAGAAGAATGCAAAGAAGAATGCGAAGAAGAATGCGAAGAAGAGGAAGAAGAAGAAGAAGAAGAAGAAGAAGAAGAAGAAGAAGAAGAAGAAGAAGAAGAAGAAGAAGAAGAAGAAGAAGAATTGTAAGAAGAATGCAAAGAAGAATGCGAAGAAAAAGAAGAATGCGAAGAAGACGAAGAATGCGAAGAATGCGAAGAATGCAAAGAAGAAGAATGCGAAGAAGAAGAATGCGAAGAAGAAGAATGCGAAGAAGAAGAATGCGAAGAAGAAGAAGACGAATGCAAAGAAGAATGCACAAAGAAGAAGAAGAATGCAAAGAAGAAGAAGAAGAATGCAAAGAAGAAGAAGAATGCAAAGAAGAATGCAAAGAAAAAGAAGTGCAAAGAAAAAAAAAGAAGAAGAAGAAGAACAAGAACAAGAACAAGAAGAACGAGAAGAACAAGTAGAACGAGAAGAAGAACAACAACAAGAAGAAGAACAAGAACAAGAAGAAGAACAAGAAGAAGAAAAATGCAAATAACAAGGAGAAGAAGAAGAAGAAGAAGAACAAGAAGAAGAAGAACAAGAAGAAGAAAAAGAAGAAGAAGAAGAAGAAGAAGAAGAAGAGAAAAGAAGAAGAAGAAGAATGAAAGAACAAGGAGAAGAAGAAGAAGAAGAAGAAGAAGAAGAAGAAGAAGAAGAAGAAGAAGAAGAAGAAGAAGAAGAAAAGAAGAAGAAGAAGAAGAACAACAACAACAACAACAATAATAACAACAACAACAACAACAACAAGAACAAGATAACAAGAAGCAGAAGAAACAACAACAGCACAATCAGATTCCATAGAAAGTGAAAGGAAACAACCGAAGAAAACATATGGCCATCCTGTACTTTTACTAAGCGTACATCCATCAATTATAAATGCTAACCAGAAATGACTCATGTTTTCTGTTTTTCTTTCAAAGTTTCCTCAAAAAAGCAAGACATAGTTTTTCTTATATTTGACGCCGTACTTAAGTGAAAAACATTACTTTGTTTAACCTTCTCTTGACCAAGATAGCTTGAAAAGTTTTTCATTTTGAAAGCTACATTTTAAGGTCAGAGAAGAAAAATTAACATTTCTTCTTAAAAAAAACTTTCATAAAGAGAGCTGTCCTGTTTTAGATTACGTGGGCAGACCTCTAACCAAAGATCAATCATACAAAGCGCTTGTAACATCAAACGACAAACGATGTATTTTTTCTGCAAATTGACTTTTTTGCAGAAGCATGCTGTTAGATGAGATCTTGCGTAATGTAGCTCTAGGTTTCTTTGGTTTAGGGTTTTTTGTATATTTTTTTAAAACTTACACATGGGGTTTTTTCTGAACAGGCCCTTATGAAATATATAGAAAAACTATTTTTTTGTCTTTTGTTGACCCACTTAGAGCATATAAAAACCACACTGAAGGAAAAGAACAGAATAACAACAAACAAAAAAACAATAACA
>CM054166.1:29990629-29993129 GCA_028751875.1 Rapana venosa
TGGAACTAGACGGACAATGCAGAATGTCTAGGAACTGATTGTTGTAAAGGAAAAAAAGAGGGGTGGGGGGAAGATCTTCAACAATATTTGGTTTGTTGGTGTTTTTTCTCCAGAGTCTGCTTCAGACGGCTGAATGTACCTTCGTGCTTTGAATTTTCTGAATTCTGGCAGACAAAACCCCCATCCCAAAAAAACGCTTGCAGAGATGTGACAGCACATACAAAGAGAAGGTATCCATTGTTGCGTTAGGAGGTGTAGAATGAAGTAGCATTGCATGTCTTGCCTCCCCTTTTCCACGAAATCTACGATTCAGATTTACAATCGTCTTCCAGTATCATAGGAGCAAGAAGTAGAAGAATGCGAAGAAGAATTGCGAAGAAGAATTGCGAAGAAGAATTGCGAAGAAGAAGAAGAATTACAAAGAAGAAGAATTGCGAAGAAGAATTGCGAAGAAGAAGAATTGCGAAGAAGATGATGAATTGCAAAGAAGAAGAAGAAGATACAGAATGCGAAGAATACGAAGAAGAATGCGAGGAATGCGAAGAAGAAGAATGCGAAGAATGCAAAGAGAAAGAAGAAGAATGGGAAGAAGAAGAAGAAGAAGAAGAAGAAGAAGAATGCGAAGAATGCGAAGAAGAATGCGAAGAATGCGAAGAAGAATGCGAAGAATGGGAAGAAGAAGAAGAAGAGGAAGAAGAAGAAGAAGAAGAAGAAGAAGATGAAGAAGATGAAGAAGAAAAGGAGAAAGAAGAAGAAGAAGAAATGCGAAGAAGAAGAATACGAAGAAGAAGAATGCGAAGAAGAATGCGAAGAAGAAGAATACGAAGAAGAAGAAGAAGAGGAAGAAGAAGAAGAAGAAGAAGAAGAAGAAGAAGAAGAAGAAGAAGAAGAAGAAGAAGAAGAAGAAGAAGAAGAAGAAGGACTGCGAAACAGATATGCGCAGATAAAATTGCGATAAGGAAATGGGAAGAAGAAGGAGAAGAAGAAGAAGAAGAAATGCGAAGGAGGATTGCGAAGAAAAATTGCGAAGATAAAATTGCAAAGAGGAATTGCGAAGAAGAAGATAAAGAATTGCGAAGCAGAAGAATTTCGAAGAAGAACAATTGCGAAAAAGAAGAATTGATAAGAAGAAGGAAAAGATGAAGAAGAAGAAGAATTGCGAAGAAGAAGAAGAATTGCGAAGAAGAAGAATTGCGAAGAAGAAGAAGAATTGCGAAGAAGAAGAAGAATTGCGAAGAAGAAGAAGAATTGCGAAGAATTGCGAAGAATTGCGAAGAAGAAGAAGAAGAAGAAAAAGAAGAAGAAGAAGAAGAAGAAAAGAAGAAGAAGAAGAAGAAGAAGAAGAAGAAAAAGAAGAAGAAGAAGAAGAAGAAGAAGAAGAAGAAGAAGAAGAAGAAGAAGAAGAAGAGAAGAACAATTGCGAAGAAGAAGAATTGCGAAGAAGAAGAATTGCGAAGAAGAAGAAGAGAAGAAGAAGAAGAAGAAGAAGAAGAAGAAGAAGAAGAAGAAGAAGAAGAAGAAGAAGAAGAAGAAGAAGAAGAATTGCGAAGAAGAAGAATTGTGGAGGAGAAGAAAGAAGAAGAAGAAGAAGAAGAAGAAGAAGAAGAAGAAGAAGAAGAAGAAGAAGAAGAAGAAGAAGAAAAAGAAAAAGAAGAATTGTGAAGGAGAAGAAGAAGCAGAAGAAGAAGAAGAAGAAGAAGAAGAAGAAGAAGAGAAGAAAGAAGAAGAAGAAGAAGAAGAAGAAGAAGAAGAAGAAGAAGAAGAAGAAGAAGAGCAACAACAACAACAACAAAAACAAGAACACAAACAACAAGAACAGGAACAAGAAGAACACGAACAAGAAGAACAAGAACAACAAGAACAAGAATAGCAACAACAAGAGCAACAAGAACAAGAATTAATTATCGTGGAGAAAGCAGAATACAGTTTACATCTTTGGAGAGAGTGAATGTCCACGAGTCTGGTTTCTCATAACAAGCTGCATGGAAGCTTAGCGTGAAGAATCTCCAAAGATTCAGAGAGAAAAATCAAGCAAAAGAACAGAAGAGGGAAAAGACAATGTTGTCAGTTTAATTATTTCTTCTAGTCAAAACTCATATTGAAATTGAATAGAATTCCATTTTTGCTCAACTATTGGATCGTTGTCTTCTTTTTTTGAAAACCATCATATTTAAAGTAAGAAAAAGACTGCCTTAAATCCATTTAAGCAAAAATCAAAAGAGACAATAAGATCTAACCTCATTAAATTAAATGTAAAGAAACAAGACTCTTATTTAAAGAAAGAAAATAAGTAAGAAAGAAAATAAGTAACAAAGAAAAAAGAAAGAAGAAGAATTTGAAGAAGACTTTGAAGAAGAAGAATTTGAAGAAGAAGAATTTGAAGAATTGAAGAAGAAGAAGAAGAAGAACAACAAGAAGAAGAAGAACAAGAACAAGAACAAGAACAAAAACAAGAACAAGAAAGAAAAAGAACAAGAAGAACAAGAAGAACAAGAAGAGG
>CM054166.1:29998129-30000629 GCA_028751875.1 Rapana venosa
TTTCAACTAGCTTCACGACTAAAGTTAAGTGTTTTGTTTATCAGTATACAAACAAGCAAACACTTGCTTCTCCATGTCTTTTGCTTTTAGTCATTAAAACGACCATTAGCCGCCGTACGAGGATGTTGACGTTGTACTTGAACAAAATACAAGCCATTGACTGGCTGTTCTTTAAGTGATTATTTTCTTCCTGTTAAACAAACTTGTTGCGATTATTTTTTGAATGAAGAAACCCTTATTAAACCGAACAAACGAATCAAAAATCGATTTACAGTTCTAGTCTACATCTCTCAACTCCCCCAGCCCCTCCCCCCCGTCCTGCCTCTATCCCCCCCCCCCCCCCCCCCCCCAGTCCACATTTTGGATTGTCTGGAATCCACACGCTGATGACGTCAGTGTGAGCTACTCAGTCTATTTTTTTCTCAAACAACTTTTTTTTTCTCCAAAAGTTGTGAAGTTTGGAAAACACTATTGCATGTTGCCGACAATCATGTGCCACGACAAATCAGCAGGCAAAAACAGCGACACAGACAGATGGACACACAGAAATAGACAGGTACAACCCTCCCCCTCCTCCCACACACACACACACACACTCTCACAGGCACACACACATACACACACCACACACACACACACACACACACACACACACACACACACACACACACACACACACACCCCACCCCCATGTGGAGAGGCCATGGACCTGTAAATACAAGTAGCACCACACACACACACACACACACACAGACAGATCGACACACACACGCACAAATAGACAGGAACACTCCCACCCCAACCCCCAACACCCCCACCCCCCAATACCCCCTCTCAAAACATCCACCACCTCCCGCTTACCCCCTGTGAAGATGCTCTGGACCTGTCAGTATAAACAGCATCCCCAATTCCTGTGCCAGGAATTTCCTTTTCGTCTTTATTTGTGTGCTTTTCTTTCTTTCTAGTCTTGTTCCTTTTCTTCCTGTCCCTACCCCCTTTGTCTATTTTCTGCCCCTTTTTTTACAGTCCATTCTCCTGTTTCTCCCCCATAAATTCTTAAAAGAGAGTTAGTTTGTCCCACGTCAAAGTCGGAGGGGCTGGACCTCATTTCTTAGGCGCTTCATGGCAGCTCAACGCATTTTTGCTAATATGAAAGACAGCGATAGTTACTGTCTGAGCGTTCGACAACGAAGAAGAAGACAAAGACGAAGATGAAGACGAAGAAGAAGAAAAAGAAAAAGAAGAAGAAGAAGAATTGCAAAGAAGAAGAAAAAGAATTGCGAAGAAGAAGACTTGCGAAGAAGAAGACTTGCGAAGAAGAAGAAGAAGAATTAAGAAGAAGAAGAAGAGTTGTGAAGAAGAAGAAGAAATGCGAAGAAAAAGAATCGCGAAGAATTGCGAAGAAGAAGAATTGCAAAGAAGAAGAAGAAGAAAAATTGCAAAGAATTGCGAAGAAGAAGAATTGCAAAGAAGAAGAAGAATTGCAAAGAAGAAGAAGAATTGCAATTAAGAAGAAGAAGAAGAAGAAGAAGAAAAGAAGAAAGAAGAAGAAGAAGAAAGAAGAAGAAGAAAAGAAATTGAAGAATTTGAATAATTTGAAAAAGAAGAATTTGAAAAAGTAGAAGAAGAAGAAGAAGAAGAAGAAGAAAAGAAGAAGAAGAAGAAGAAGAAGAAGAAGAAGAAGAAGAAGAAGAAGAAGAAGAAGAAGAAAAAGGAGGAGGAGGAGAAGAAGAAGAAGAAGAAGAAGAAGAAGAAGAATTGCAAAGAAGAAATTGCATAGAAGAATTGCGAAGAAGAATTGCGAAGAAGATTTACGAAGAAGAAGAAGAAGAATTTGCGAAGAAGAAGAATTGCGAAGAAGAAGTGCGAAGAAGAAGAAGAATTGCGAAGAAGAAGAAGAATTGCGAAGAAGAAAAAGAATGTTTCCACAAAACTGTACCCTCTTAACACTGTGAATGTCTTCACCTGTGCACTCCTTCACGATCCCTCCGCTCTGCTGCAGATACTTTGTGCCTACGAATACCTAGATTCAACCAATCCATCGCTGGCCGCCGCTCCTTCTATATTTCGGGTTCATTGACCTGGAATGAGCTCCCTCTCTCTATTTGCCAGAAACCTATTTATGACACTTTTAAATCCAGCCTCAGGGCATATTTATTTCAAACCTAAGATTTCCCCCCTCCTGTTTCATATCAGAACTATCCAACCTTCACTAACCCATGTCCTATCATCCTGATAGAGTATATGACCTGAGTGAGTGTGTGTGTGCTTTTGAAAAACATTTGACTATTGAAATTGTATTTCATAGTTTTGTGTGCAGCGCACCATGATTGTAATATATGTTGATATCTATTGATTATTTTTCGTTGATTGCATGACTGTGTAAGATTAGATTGAGTGCATGCGCTTTGACTGGTCTTTGCAAAATATAGCGCTATATAACTTCCATTTATTATTATTATCATTATTATTATTTTTATTATTATTATTATTATTATTA
>CM054166.1:30005629-30010629 GCA_028751875.1 Rapana venosa
GACCTCGGTTTATCGTCTCATCCGAAAAACTAGCGCCCAGACCACCACTCATGGTCTAAAATGGATGGGGGGAAAAGTTTCGAGCCCAAACGGGATTCGAACCACGGCACACTTCCGACCCGGACTTTTCGCTTTCTAGACAGGCGCGTTACCTCTAGACTACTGATTCACTTGAGCACCGATTGACTTGTCAGGCGCTTAAGGGTAGTGCCATGTACAATGGCTCCTGTGACAAACAATACTACTATTTGTTGTGAGAGTGTTCGTCTGGGCCCCAAACTTTTCTCCCATCCATTAGACCATGAGTGGTGGTCTGGGGGCTAGTCTTTCGGATAAAACGATAAACCGAGGTCCTGTGTGTTACACAAAGTTATGCAGCGCACGTAAAAGAACCCACGGCAACAAGAGAGTTGTCCCTCGCATAATTCTTAGAAAAAAAGTCACTCTGATAGGGAAACAAATACAGTTGCAGATCAAAACAAAATAAGGAGAAGGGTGGCGCTGCTCTTGTGGCGACGTGCTCTCCCCATGGGAGATCAGCCCGAATTTTACGCAGAGAAATCTGCCGTGACTTAAAGTGGTATAAATGAAATGAAGAAGAATACAGAATGGTTACACACTGGTAAACAATGATAATAAACAAAGGCTTACGTCTACACTGACCAAAGATAGTACTTACCGTTATGTATCTTTCATTTCGGTGTGAGACTATACAGAGGTCATGGGTGTTGACTCACTCACAACATCTTAAACCACACGTTAAAACCTGTTTTGCCTTTCGGAGGAGTAGGCCATTGTATGCCTGTCGGGAAAGATGACAATATTTACTGAGGCGCATGCACTTGGAGACTGGGTGCAACAAACAAAAAGTATATGCGTGGTTATTTGATTTCGATATCCTCGAAATCCAAAAGAAAATATCATCTTCTGCTTCTTCGTGGAAAGCTAAGGAAGGGACTATTGTTGTCTGTAATAATTATATCAGCGAAAATGCGTTGCGCTGCAGATTAAGCCCCTGACAAATCAGGCCCTGCGCATCCGACTTCGGCGTGGGGTGAATTCTTATGAGTAAAGTCTTTTTGGGGTAAAAAACACAAAAAGACAGGAGAATGGACCAGGACGGCAGAAAATAGACAAGAAGGAGGTGACAGGAAGAACAGGAACAAGGCAGAAACAAAGGGCGGGATAGGAAAAAAGGAATTCCTAGAACAGAATTTCAAGAAGGTGGGGATGCTATTAAAGGATCCATGCTGACGATTTCTTGGCATCCGAACGCGGGAGAATGAATGAATGAATGAATGAATGAATGAATAATGAATGAATGAATCAATCAATCAACATAAATAAAAAATTACACTTGCTCTCACTCACAACCTTTTTCATGACAAAGGTGACAAAGAGTCGGAGGACCAAAGTGATTATATTTCCATGAAGGTTGACGCTGCTGGAAACACTGGTAATTTCATTCTGCAACACATAGTTAAAAAAACAACTGAGCCTTTACTGCAGATCCTGATGAAAAAAGATAAAACTAAGACAGCCTGCCTATACGGTGGTAAGGGAGCGAGATATCAGAGACAACTTTTCTAAGGGCCAGGACATTGAGGGCGGCGCTCATCTCCTCTCCCTCGTTGGTTTACCGTCCCAGACCCTGGAGAATCCAGGTAGACTTGTTTACAGCTGGGTGAACTAGGGGACTGTACTGAATAAAGCCAAGACGTACAAACTGTCACCCATCCAAGAGGTAGCTACAATCAGCCGCTGCTTAACCTTAGCTCGGGGAGAGCGGGTGCTCTGACCACTGAGCTATCCTGTCACCTCGAGATGAGTACCCAAGTTTTAAGAATGCTATATCTCCAGAAAGCCTTCCTACATTTTCTGACAGTACAGGGCAAGAGATTTTAAAAGGATTAGTTTAAAAGCTTGCCCATACATGAGTCCGACCTCCTCACCTCACCTATTTCCTACTCTAATTTACAGTTGGGGCAGCACTGACGATTTTGCAAACCAGCTTCCTCCATACACTTCTCGCGGGGGTTTTCAGCTTTCTGTATTAAATCGTTTCACTCAAGGCCAGTCCAATCTTCGATATTGTCTTCCCATTGGGTTTTTTTCTTCTCTGTCTGCCTCTTTGTCTCCCTCCTTGTACTGTTCCCTGTTGGACAGTCTTGGCCAGTCCAGATGTTCGTGTGACGTGCCTGTACCACTTTTAGTTTTCGCGTTTATTTTACTGAAGTCCTTCAGTGATTTATTTCGAGGTATTTGTTTAAAAAAAACAACAGAAGAAAAAAATAATGTTGGTATGGTCTGGTTATATCACACATCAGAGCTCCTTTTCCCGAAACTACTCTACATGGAAGGCTTGGTAGGATGGACAGGAGGGGAGTAGCGGTGAGGGTGGGGTGGGGGTAGGGGTAGGAGTGGGGATGGGGGTCAGCACTCAGGAACAGGCAGAAAAGGTGTTGCACAGAAACCTGACACGTCTGTGCCTTTTGTGTTGAAATCTGAGCCTCCAGAGAGCTTTCAATCACCTTAATTATCCGTTGTTTCTCCTAATGGCCATAGCAATTTTATCGAGAGTGAAGATGATGATGATGCTGCTGATGATATCATGATGATGATAATGATGACGACAGTTATGATAAAGAAGAAGAAGAAGAAGAAGAAGAAGAAGAAGAAGAAGATGAAGAAGAGTTGCGAAGAAGAAGAAGAAGAAGAAGACGAAGAAAGAAGAAGAAGAAGAAGAAGAAGAAGAAGAAGAAGAAGAAGAAGAGTTGCAAAGAAGAATTGCGAAGAAGAAGAAGAAGAAGAAGAAGAAGAAGAAGAAGAAGAAGAAGAAGAAGAAGAAGAAGAAGAAGAAGAAGAAGAAGAAGAAGAAGAAGAAAAAGAACCACTTCACTATGTAATACAGGTTTGGTTCCCCTCCCCTGCCCAATGTGTAAGGAAACTTCAGGGTAAATTAACAAAAGAAGAGACATGGATGGAGAAAAAAAAAAGGTTTGGGAAACATGAGTGGAAGGACCAGGGGAAAAAGAGAGAAGGGGTGAGGGTGAGTATTAAAAAATGGGTCAGAGATATTTTAAGAAAGAAAAACAAGAACTCCAGAGAGTTCAACATGTTCTCTGATAGTTCAGCATTGTTCATATTTTGCCTCTGTGGGTACAGGGAGTGGGTTTTTGTGCTGTCCTTTTTACAATGGCTTGATCCTTTCCCCTGTTGATGGGAAATTGTTGGATCAAATGTGTTGATGTTGAGATAAGTGACAGTCCTGTTAGAATGTAAGAAACTTTGGGCACGTGTGTGTGTGTGTGTGTGTGTGTGTGTGTGAGTGTGTGTGTGTGTTTTGTGTGTGTGTAGTGTGTCTGTGTCTGTGTGTAAGTGTGTGTGTACATGTGTGTATGTGTGTGTTGTGTGTGTGCTGAATGCGTGCGCGTGTGTGTGACATGATTGTGGTCCTGTGTAGGTGTGGGCACTTAGAGGAGGGGGCTATCAAAAAAGGGTCAGAGACCTTTTTAGAAAAGAAAGAAAAACACGAACTCCAGGAGAGTTCAACATGTTCTCTGATAGTTCAGCATTGTTCATAGCTTGCCTCTGTGGGTACAGAGAGTGTGGGTTTTTTGTGCTGTCCTTTTTACAATGGCTTTGATCCTTTCCCCTGTTGATGGGAAATCGTTGGATCAAAAGTGTGGATGTTGAGATAAGTGACAGTCCTGTTAGAATGTAGGATACTTCATATGTGTGTTGTGTGTTGTGTGTGTGTGTGCATGTGTGTGTGTGTGTTTGTGTGTGTGTGTGTGTGTAAGAGTCTGTGTGTGTAGTGTGTAAGTGTGTGCATGTGAATGTGTGTGTGTAGTGTGTGTGTGTGTGGGTGTGTTTGTGTGTGTATGTATGTGTTTGTGTGTCTATGCGTGCGCATGTGTGTATGTGAGTGTGTGATGCATTTGTCCTTTGTAGGTACAGGCACTTAGAGGAGGGAAGGGGAGGGTGAGTGTTTAAAAACAAAGGGGGTCAGAGACCTTTAAAGACAGAACAACAAGAACTCCAGGAGGGTTCCACATGTTCAGGCATTATCCATAGTTTGTCTCTGTGGGTACAGGGAGTGTTGTTTTGGTGCTGGTTTTTCTTTTTACAATGGCTTTGATCTTGTCCCCTGTTGATGACAAATCTTGGATTAAAAGTGTGATGTTGAGATAAGTGGGAGTCATGTTGGAATCTAAGAAACTTTGTGTATATGTGTGTGTGTTTGTGTGTGTTTGTGCATAGCTGGGTAGGCGTATGTGTGTATAATGATATTAATAATAATGATAATATAATAAATGGAATTGATAGAGCGCTATATCTTGCAGAGACAAATCAAAGCGCTTGCACTCAACTCATTCTTACACAGTCATACAACCAGCAACAATTAATAGTTCCACCAAGTCAAAATGTGCACACACGCACGCACACACACGAAAACACACACACACATACACACACACACAGGTCACACAGGTCACACACCCTAGCAGGGTGGGTGGGGGGGATAGAATCTTGGCTGTTGATGGCAGGGAAATGTGTATGTGAGTGTGTGTGTGTGTGTATGTGTGTGTGTGTGTGTGTGTGTGTGTGTGTGCATCCGTGGGTGCGTGTGTGTCTATGTGTGTGTGTGAGATGCATGTGTGCTGTCCTGTGTAGGTGCAGCAGTTAGAGGAGTGGGGTGGGGGGTGGGAGGGTGAGTATTTTTTTAAGAAAATGGGTCAGAGATATTTTTAAGACAGAAAAAACAAGAACTCCAGGAGAGTTCAACATTGTTCTCTGATAGTTCAGCATTGTTCATAGCTTGCCTCTGTGGGTACAGGGAGTGGGGTTTTTGTGATGTCCTTTTGACAATGGCTTTGATCCTTTCCCTGTTGATGGGAAATTGTTGGATCATAGATGTGGATGTTGAGATAAGTGACAGTGGTGTTAGAATGTAGGATACTTCATATGTGTGTTGTGTGTTGTGTGTGTGTGTGTGT
>CM054166.1:30020629-30025629 GCA_028751875.1 Rapana venosa
AGTTTTGACTGTAGTTTTGGTCTGTAGTATTGAATGTAGTATTGACTGTTGTTTTGGTCTGTAGTATTGACTGTAGTATTGACTTTAGTTTTGGTCTGTAGTATTGACTGTAGTTTTGGTCTGTGGTATTGACTGTAATATTGACTGTAGTATTGACTGTAGTATTGACTGTAGTATTGACTGTCGTTTTGGTCTGTAGTATTGACTGTCGTTTTGGTCTGTAGTATTGACTGTAGTTTTGACTGTATTTTTGACTGTCGTTTTGGTCTGTAGTATTGACTGTAGTTTGACTGTAGTTTTGACTGTCGTTTTGGTCTGTAGAACTTACTGTAGTATTGACTGTAGTTTTGGTCTGTAGTATTGACTGTAGTATTGACTGTAGCATTGACTGTAGTATCGACTTATTTCTTATTTATTTATTTGTTCTTTTATATCGAGGATAATGGAATAAGCACTCATATGCTTTCTTACAACAGTCCCCCTGTGTATGAGGTTTTGTAAATTTTGTCATCTGTTTCCACCGGCTCACATTGGCCTACTCTTCTGAAAAGTGGAACAGGATTTAACGTGTGCGCAAGACGTTCTGCATGCGTTCGAACACGGGCCTCGTTTTATAGTCTCATCCGAAAGACTTTGACATTCTGTTCGACTGTAGTATTTACTGTAGTTTTGACTGTAGTATTGACTGTAGTTTTGACTGTAGTTTTTGGTCTGTAGTATTGACTGTAGTTTTGACTGTAGTATTGACTGTAGTTTTGACTGTAGTTTTGGTCTGTAGTATTGACTGTAGTTTTGGTCTGTAGTATTGACTGTAGTATTGACTGTAGTATTAACTGTAGTATTGACTGTAGTTTTGGTCTGTAGTATTGACTGTAGTATTGACTGTAGTTTTAACTGTAGTAATGACTGTAGTTTTGACTGTAGTTTTGGTCTGTAGTATTGACTGTAGTTTTGGTCTGTAGTATTGACTGTAGTTTTGGTCTGTAGTATTGACTGTAGTTTTGACTGTAGTTTTGGTCTGTAGTATTGACTGTAGTTTTGGTCTGTAGTATTGACTGTAGTTTTGGTCTGTAGTATTGACTGTAGTTTTGACTGTAGTTTTGGTCTGTAGTTTTGACTGTAGTATTGAATGTAGTATTGACTGTAGTTTTGACTGTAGTTTTGGTCTGTAGTATTGAATGTAGTTTTGGTCTGTAGTATTGACTTTTTTTGACTGTACTATTGACTAGTTTTTGGTTTGTAGAATTGACTATCGTTTCGGTCTGTAGAATTGACTGTAGTATTGACTGTAGTATTGACTGCCGTTTTGGTCTGTAGTATTGACTGTAGTTTTGGTCTGTAGTATTGACTGCCGTTTTGGTCTCTAGTATTGGCTGTAGTATTAACTGTAGTATTGACTGTTGTTTTGACTGTAGTATTGAATGTAGTATTGAATGTTGTTTTGGTCTGTAGTTTTAAGTGTAGTATTGACTGTAGTATGGACTGTCGTTTTGGTCTGTAGTATTGACTGCTGTTTTGGTCTGTAGTATTGACTGTAGTATTGACTGTAGTATTGATTGTAGTTTTTGTCTGTAGTATTGACTGTAGTTTTGGTCTGTAGTATTGACTATAGTATTGACTATAGTATTGACTGTAGTATTCACTGTAGTTTTGACTGTCGTTTTGGTTTGTAGTTTTGACTGTAATTTTGACAGTAGTATTTGGTCTGTAGTATTGACTGTAGTATTGACTGTAGTATTGACTGTAGTTTTGGTCTGTAGTATTGACTGTAGTTTTGATCTGTAGTATTGACTGTAGTATTGACTGTAGTTTTAACTGTAGTATTGACTGTAGTTTTGACTGTAGTTTTGGTCTGTAGTATTGACTGTAGTTTGGTCTGTAGTATTGACTGTAGTTTTGACTGTAGTTTTGGTCTGTAGTTTTGACTGTAGTATTGACTGTAGTATTGACTGTAGTTTTGACTGTAGTTTTGGTCTGTAGTATTGACTGTAGTTTTTGTCTGTAGTATTGACTGTAGTATTGACTGTAGTATTGACTGTAGTTTTGGTCTGTAGTATTGACTGTAGTATTGACTGTAGTTTTGGTCTGTAGTATTGACTGTAGTTTTGACTGTAGTTTTGGTCTGTAGTATTGACTGTAGTTTTGGTCTGTAGTATTGACTGTAGTTTTGGTCTGTAGTATTGACTGTAGTATTGACTTTAGTTTTGGTCTGTGGTATTGACGGTTGCTTTGACTGTAGTTTTGGTCTGTAGTATTGACTGTAGTTTTGGTCTGTAGTATTGACTGTAGTATTGACTTTAGTTTTGGTCTGTAGTATTGACTGTAGTTTTGGTCTGTGGTATTGATGGTTGCTTTGACTGTAGTTTTTGTCTGTAGTGTTGACAGTAATATTGACTGTAGTATTGACTGTAGTATTGACTGTAGTTTTTGTCTGTAGTATTGACTATAGTTTTGGTCTGTAGTATTGACTGTAGTATTGACTTTAGTTGTGGTCTGTAGTATTGACTGTAGTTTTGGTCTGTAGTATTGACTGTAGTTTTGGTCTGTAGTATTAACTGTAGTATTGACTGTAGTTTTGGTCTGTAGTATTGACTGTAGTTTTTGTCTGTAGTATTGACTGTAGTTTTGGTCTGTAGTATTAACTGTAGTATTGACTGTAGTTTTGGTCTGTAGTATTGACTGTAGTTTTGGTCTGTAGTATTGACTGTAGTTTTGGTCTGTAGTATTGACTGTAGTTTTGGTCTGTAGTATTGACTGTAGTATTGACTTTAGTTTTGGTCTGTAGCATTGACTGTAGTTTTGGTCTGTAGTATTGACGGTTGCTTTGACTGTCGTTTTGGTCTGTAGTATTGACTGTAATATTGACTGTAAGATTGACTGTAGTATTGACTGTAGTATTGACTGTAGTTTTGACTGTCGTTTTGGTCTGTAGTATTGACTATAGTTTTGGTCTGTAGTATTGACTGTAGTATTGACTGTAGTATTTACTGTAGTATTGACTGTAGCATTGACTGTAGTATCGACTTATTTCTTATTTATTTATTTGTTCTTTTATATCGAGGATAATGGAATAAGCACTCATGCTTTTTTACAACAGTCCCCCTGTGTATGAGGTTTTGTAAATTTTGTCATCTGTTTCCACCGGCTCACATTGGCCTACTTTTCTGAAAAGCGGAACAGGATTTAACGTGTGCGCAAGATGTTCTGCATGCGTTCGAACACGGGCCTCGGCTTATAGTCTCATCCAAAAGACTTTGATATTCTGTTCGACTGTAGTATTGACTGTAGTATTAACTGTAGTATTGACTGTAGTATTGACTGTAGTATTGACTGTAGTGTTGACTGTAGTATTGACTGTAGTATTGACTGTAGTATTGACTGTAGTTTTGGTCTGTAGTATTGACTGTAGTATTGACTGTAGTTCTGACTGTAGTATTGACTGTAGTGTTAACTGTAGTTTTGGTTTGTTGTGTTGACTGTAGCTTTGACTGTAGTTTTGACTGTAGTTTTGGTCTTTAGCACGGACTGTAGTATTGACTGTAGTATTGACTGTAGTATTAACTGTAGTATTGACTATAGTATTGACTGTAGTATTGACTGTAGTATTGACTGTAGTTTTTGTCGGTAGTTTTGGTCTGTAGTATTGACTGTAGTTTTGACTGTAGTTTTTGTCGGTAGTTTTGGTCTGTAGTATTGATGCTAAGAATTCCCAATTTTCTATCACGCTCTTTGTTTCTGCTTCTCTCTCTCTCTCTCTCTCTCTCTCTCTCTCTCTCTCTCTCTCTCTCTCTCTCTCTCTCTCCCCTCTCTCTCTCTCTCTCTCTCTCTCTCTCTCTCTCTCTCTCTCTTCTCTCTCCTCTCTTCCTGCACCCCCCTCCTTCTTGTCTATGTTCTGAGTTGTTGGTCCATTCACCTGCCTTTTTTTTTTCTCCTTTTTTTAAACCACAGAAAGGCTTAAAATGACGGACAATTCTCCTCCACGCTGAGCCTGATTTGCCAGGCACTTAACGGCACCGCAAAGCATTGTTGATTTGTTGTTGTTGTTGCTGCTGTTGTTGTTGTTGTTGTTTGGTTTCTGGGAGTTTGAGGAATTAAGAGACTTTGTATTTAAAGAAAAACAATCTTTAACAATAAGCTAAGTGGATTGCCTTTGCTTGAACTAAAACTGGCCACGGTCTTTTTTGTATTTCTCCTTTGAATTTTGCTCTGGTTCGTGAGTGGTGGATTTTCATACGGTTCAGTGTGCAGCTATAAGGGATTCTAGATTTGTTTGTTTTTCTTTCTCGGCTTAAGTTCCGATGGTTATCAATGGTGGATCGGTGGTCTAGAGGTAACGTGCCTGTCTAGAATGCAAAAAGTCCGGGTCGGGTGTGTGCGTGGTTCGTATCCCGTTTGGGCCCGAAATTTTTCCCCCATCCATTAGACCATGAGTGGTGGTCTGGGCGCTAGTCTTTCGGATGAGACGATAAACCGAGGTCCCGTGTGTTACACAACATTTTCAACGCACGTAAAAGAACCCACGGCAACAAGAGAGTTGTCCCTGGCAAAATTCTGTAGAAAAAAGCCACTCTGATAGGGAAACAAAAACAGTTGCAGACCAAAAGAAAAAAAAACAAAAAAAGGGTGGCGCTGCTCTTGTGGCGACGCGCTCTCCCCGGGGAGAGCAGCCCGAATTTCACGCAGAGAAATCTCGTGACTTAAAAGTGGTATAAAAAAAGGTAGGATTTTGCGTATGAGACCGTTTTTTGTTGTAGATTCAGCGCTATATAAATTCCATATATTATTATTATTATTATTATTATTATTGTTGGGGGTTTGTTGACCAGCTATGAAGAAACCAACATTCAGACTTCGGAAATGTATGCTGGGCATGTTGTTGTTTCCGTAAGCAAACTGAACGCTGTAATATAGTACGGGATCTTTAACGCGCATAATTATTCGACCTTCAGCTTGCGTATGTATTATATTACATTATATTTATACAAATACTTGATACAAAG
>CM054166.1:30030629-30038129 GCA_028751875.1 Rapana venosa
TCTATCTATCTATCTGTCTGTCAGTCAGTCTATCTATCTATCTATCTGTTTGTCTGTCTGCCTGTCTATCTGTCCATCTATCTATCTATCTATATGTCCGTCTGTCTATCTATCTATCTATCTATCTATCTATCTATCCTTCTATCTATCTATCTAGGGAAAAAGTTAGGTTTGAAACAAATATGTCTTGAGGCTGGATTTCAATGTGTCATATGTAGGCCTCTGTCGAAGAGAAAGAGGAAGGTTGTTCCCGATGGATGGACCAGAAATAGAGAAAGAGCGACGACCAACAGTAGACTGGTTGAATCTAGGTATTCGTAAGCACAAGGTATCTGCAGCAGAGCGGAGGGAACGAAAAGGAGTGTACAGGTGAAGACATTCACAGAGGTAGGAGGGAACTGTATGGTGGAGACATTTGTGACAGAGGGTATTGATCTTATAGTTTACTCTCTGTGGCACAGGTAACCAGTGGAGAGATCGCAAGAGAGGAGCAATTTGTTCAGAATTTTTCTTTCTGAGGACTAGGCGAGCTGCAGAGTTTTGTATACGTTGAAGGGAGTGGATAGATGTTGCTGGCAGACCAGCTAAAAGAGAATTGCAATAGTCCAGACGTGAGAGAATGAAAGACGCAACAAGTTTAGATGTTGCATCAGTGGACGGTACTTTCGAATTGCACTGATACGCCGCAATTGATAGTAGCACGACTGACAGGTATGGGTGATGAATTTTTGCATAGACAGTGTGTTGTCGATAACAACTCCTAGATACTTCACAGCAGTGGACAGAGGGACCGATGTATTACCGAGTTCTATTGAAGTTGTTGTAATGGAAGAGAGTTAGTGTTTGGTCCCTACAAGCATGGCTTCGGTTTTATCTGCGTTTAACTGTAACTTGTTTTGTATCATCCAGTTTTGGATATCTTGAAAGCAGTAGGCCATATTTGTCAAGATAGAAAGCAGATTTTCAGGTGTAACATTACTTTGAATCTGAGAGTCATCTGCGTAAAAGGGATAGTTGATATGATGACGGTTTAATATATGTGATAGTGGAGCAGTATAGAGAGTGAAAAGAACAGGGCCGAGAACTGATCCCTGCGGGACACCACATTCCAGTTCGGCAAGTATTGACTGTATCTTGTTTACTGCAACTGTCTGGAATCGGTCAGTGAGGTATGAACTGAACCAGGAGAGGGCTGTGCAAGTAACACCGAATGTTTTTTGAAGACGGGAGAGAAGAATTGAATGGTCAATAGTGTCAAAGGCTGCAGATAAGTCGAGTAGAGTAAGAAGGGAGATTTTCCCCGAGTCAGAAGCACGTGGAAGTGTATTTAGGGTATGGACAAGGGTAGTGTCAATGCTATGGTTGACGCGATAGGCAGACTGAAACTCAGGAAGAAGACTGTTGGAAAGAAGGTGGTTATTAAGCTGTTTAAAAACTACTTGTTCAATGACTTTAGAGAGGAAAGGTAGGCTGGAAACAGGTCTATAATTCTTCAGAATGTTAGGGTCAAGGTCATGCTTTTTGAGTAAAGGTGTAACTATTGCAGTTTTGAGAGATGATGGAACATTTCCTGAAACAAGAGATGAGTTCACTATTTTCGTGATAGTGGGTATAAGTTGTGGTAGGCACTGTACAAAAAGAGAAATAGGTATGGGATCGAGGTCACATGATTTTATTCTTTCAAAATTGTAATTTCTTTCTCACTTGTTGGATGAAAGAAAAGGAGAGGAGTACCAGAGAATTGGGGATCAGGAACTGCAGGCTGGAAAGGAGTCTGATCCAATCTGGAACGGATGTTACGGATTTTGTCAGGAAAGAATGCAGAAAATATAGAAGGAAGTTCAGAGTGGTTGTGGATGGAAGGCAGAGGGCTTGCCTTCACAGATCCAAGGAGAGTGGACGTGAGGGAAAAGAGATATTTCATTGACGTGGCATCAAGAACTTGAGAAGAGTAGTATTTTGTTTTTTCTGAAAGAATTAAAGACTTGACTTTGTTTATTTGTTTTCGGAAGAACTGCTTGTTGCTTTCCGTTTTTATTTTTCGCCACTGCCGCTCTAGCTGCCTGCGTTTGCGCTTTGCAATCAGGATGTCGTGGATGTACCATGATGCACAGGGCCTGTCAGGCAGGAGACGGTCAGTGGGAGGTGCATGCTTATCAAGCAGTTGGCTGAGAACAGTATTGTAGTGTTTCGAGGGGTCAGTGTTGTCAGAGGTTAGGGATAGGCTTTCAGCAGCTTGTGTAGAGAAAGTTTCAATGTCTATGGCCTTGAGATTGCGACGGGTGACACATTTCTTCTTTCTGATAGGTTTTGCAATGTTGAGGGAGAAAAGAACAGCATAATGATCAGAAAGTAGTTCATCAGTGATAGATACAGATGAGACCAAATCTTGTGATACATCAATAATGAGCCAGTCTGTGTTGCTTCAGTTACCAGCTGTAAAAGAGAGTGGTTGGACAAAGAAAGAGGAAGACGTTTGACATCAGGAGAAGACGGGTTGTCAAAGTGGAAGTTAAAGTCGCCGAGAATAATAAGCTTTCTGGGAGAGAGGCTGTAGTGATCTAGGAGTGAATGATACTCTTGATGGAAGATGGACGTTGACGATGTGAACACCTCAGACAGAATCAAAAGTCTTCATTTAAGTAGTAAGTCGTGTGTGTGTGTGTGTGTGTGTGTGTGTGTGTGTGTGTGTGTGTGTGTTGTGTGTGTGTGTGTGTGTGTGTGTGTGTGTGTGTGTGTGTGTGTGTGTGAATGTATGTGTGTGTGTATAGTGAGGCTAACACACAGTTTTACGCACACAGGAATAAGAAAAGTCTCCAAGGTCTAAGTTGGATACACCACACCACTATCTACAATAACAGCCAACACTCCTACCAACCCTTGTCTTCTAACTCCTTCCACCCACTTTGTTTGAAAAAAAACGAGATTTATGTCTTCTTCTTCTTCTTCTTCTTCTTCTTCTTCTTCTTCTTCTTCTTCTTCTTCTTCTTCTTCTTTTGCAATTTTTTCTTCTTCTTCTTCTCTGCAATTCTTCGTCTTCCTCTTTGCAATTCTTCTTGTTCTTCTTGTTCTTCTTGTTCTTCTTGTTCTTGTTCTTCTTGTTCTTCTTGTTCTTGTTCTTCTTGTTCTTCTTGTTCTTCTTCTTCTTCTTCTTCTTCTTCTTCCTCCTTTTCTTCTTCTTCTTCTTCTTCTTCTTCTTCTTCTTCTTCTTCTTTTCTTCTTCTTCTTCTTCTTCTCCTTCTTCTTCTTCTTCTTCTTCTTCTTCTTCTTCTTCTTCTTCTTCTTCTTCTTCTTCTTCTTCTTCTTCTTCTTCTTCTTCTTCTTCTTCTTCAAATTCTTCTTCTTCTTCAAATTCTTCTTCTTCTTCAAATTCTTCTTCTTCTTCTTTGCATCCTTCTTTGCATTCTTCTTCTTCACTGCATTCTTCTTCGCATTCTTTTTTTTTGCATTCTTCCTCTTCGCATTCTTCTTCTTCGTCGTCGTCCTCGTCTTCCTAGCCGCACATTTATACAGCAACTCTTATTTGTCGTTTGAACAAAAATGCTTTGTGTTGCTGTTAAGCTCCTGGCAAGTGTGGCCTAGCACATGAGACTTCGGCGAATGTATTCAAAACATAGAACATCTTCAGTATATCTCTAGATAGCAGCGCCGTCTCGACCACCTACGCACCCTCATTCTTCTCTTCTGAACTTGTCTGTCTAGCATGCCTAGATGCCGCACTTCTGTGTAACAACTGCCGTAGAAAATGTCTATAGAATCCATCAGGAAGTTAGGACTTGGCTCTTGTGGGTACCCAGACTTAGACCTCGTTCTCCTGACATCAAGCAATGTCAGGGTGCTAGTCTTATGGATGACACAATAGAACCAAACTGTCTGAGCAGTGAAAATGAATGGGGACAGTACTGGCAAGGTTACGAGCTCTCTTGTGTTGATGGATAAACTAGTTGGAGAAGATCGCCGTCGCCTCTCGGTTCGTGGAAGGTTTTTCAAGAAAAAAAACCCCAACTTGTTGGAATCACTTTTGAGTGGGTGAAATGGTGTTCCCTTAATTATTCTTTGCGGGAGTCATTGGGTAGCGAAATGTCAGAAGACACCTCTCTTCTCTAGGGGCTAGCATGTTGAGGACGGCGCCCATCTCCTCTCCATGGCTGCTTTTACCTTCCCTGTCCCTGAAGAGGGCAGATACCCGTTAGCAGCTGGGTGAACCTTGGGGGTGGAGGGGACTGTACTGAAGCCAAGGCGCGCAAACGGTCACCCATTCACATGGCAACCACGATCGATGCTGCTTAACCTTAGCTTGGGAAAAGCGAATGCTCTGATTACTGAGGTATCCCGCCCCACACAGTAAGTGGGTAAAGAATGTTTAAACCCCTGCTGTAGCTGTGTGATGTATTTCCCAGCTGAACATGCCTCGCTTTCCCCAAGCTAAGGTTAAGCAGCATTGAGCGTGGTTACCAGGTGGTTGGATCACCGTGTTTTGCGCCTTGGTTTCATTACAGTCCTTCAATTTACCCAGCTGTAAATGGGGGACCTACCCTCTTTAGGGTCAGGGAAGGTAAAGCAGAGAGGGAGAGGAGATGGACGCCGCCCTCAATATGCTGGCTCTCAGAGAAGCTGAGGCCTCTGACATTTTGCTTCCATACGACCTTATAGGTTACGGGAACATCATTACCCCCCACCCCCTCCCCCAGCTCAACATCCTGGGGGAATGGGGGGTCACTGTGAATGGCTCCTGAATCTGGGAACCACTGTGAGATAGTGATGACATTTTAGATGAGACGTTCGTGTGTACACCTGTTTTCAGGTATTACGTGAAGGATTTTTGTGCTTCTCCTCAGGGAGAATGCAAGTTGTAATGCTAAAAGTTGTGTCCCTGTGATGAGAATTCCAGTCAAAAACAAAACCATATTGCAGCTTAACGGTATTTCAATATAAGCTTTCTTACTTACTTCACACACCACCTCCCCCCAACACCTTGTGTGGGGGATGTCGGGGGAAGGGAGTAGTGCTGTTTTAGAATTAAATAGCAGCCCCCCTTGTATGAAAATTCTGTGCTAGAAATTTTCCCATTCCGATCACTCCCTTGTTTCTTCTTCTTCTTCTTCTTCTTCTTCTTCTTCTTCTTCTTCTTCTTCTTCTTCTTCTTTCTTCTTCTTCTTCTTCTTCTTCTTTTCTTCTTCTTCTTCTTCTCTCTCTCTCTCACTCTCTCTCTTCCCCCCTCTCTCTCTGTCTCCCCCTCCCCCTCTCTCTCTGTCTCTGTCTCCCTCCCTCTACCCCCCTCTCTCTCTCTCCCTCTCTCTCTCTCTTTCACTGGCTTATGTTGTTTTTTTCTGCACACGTCATGTTCTCCAGCCTTTTATTCAAACACCTCTGACACCATTTTCCATACAAACCTTTAAACATGCTACCTTTAAGTCAGAACGTGTCGGCTGATGCCTGCAGCAGACCTCCTGCAGAGTCACAGACACAGGAGAAGGCCAGGCACCTCACGTTCCAAAAGTTAAAGGCAAAGGTGTCCCATAACAAGCGGGCTTAGAGGAGCGATGAGGCGTCAGAGACCTCAGCTTCTCCAGCGGCCAGCATATTGAGGGCGGCGCCCATCTCCTCACCCTCGCTGCTTTACCTTCCCTGACCCTAAACAGACAGGTGGTACCCATTTACCAGCTGGGTGAACTGGGGGACTGTACTGGACCCAAGACTCGCAAACGGTCACCCATTCTATTATTACTATTTATTATTATTATTATTTATTATTATTATTTATTATTATCATTAGTATCCCTTATATTCAATATAAACGTAAAATAAAAGGTAATAGTGTTCCCCTAACCTATGATGGAAAGCGAGATATCAGAGATACACTTGGCTACCTCAAAATGGCCATGGCTAAATATTGTTGAATCAACAAACGGGTCAAGCTCTTTTTGTCTAAAAACTATCAGAGATCCTTTTCGCGCGTGAAACACACTCAATCATCCAATAAAAGCTTCCTAAGCAAAAGTAACTTTCTTGAAGATGTGGTGGTGGTGGTGGCGAAAAGCATAGAGTGATAATTATGTGCACGGTCCTTTTCTGCAGGCTTGATAGCTGCTTCTCTCCCCTTTCCCAGAAACCTGATACCTGCAAGAAGCCTGCAAACTTTCCAACTTGCTACATCTCCCATGACGGCCCTTTCTGCGTCACATGACAAGGGCTGTCACGAAGGCGACAGTCACCACAGGCTGCTCATTGCAAGTTGTCGATATGCCTCCACACCAAATGTCGATTTGAGACACTCTCAGTTGCTTGTACATGTCTGTGTATCTGACTGTATGTCTGTCTGTGTGTCTGTGTGTCTGGTTTTTTATCTCTCTCTTCTTTCTCTCACTCTCTTCTCTCTCTCTCTCTCTCTCTCTCTCTCTCTCTCTCTCTCTCTCTCTCTCTCTCTCTCTCTCTCTCTCTCTCTCTCTCTCTCTCTCTTCTTCTTTCTTTCTCTTCTCTATATCTGCATCTGTATATGTATATATATCAATCTCTCTCTCTCTCTCTTCTTATATATATATAATATATATATATATATATATTATATATATGTGTGGTGTTGTGTGTGTGTGTGTGTGTGTGTGTGTGTGTGTGTACAAGAGAGAGAAGAAGAAGAAGAAGAAGAAGAAGAAGAAGACGACGAAGAAGAAGAGAGAGAGTGAGAGTGTGAGAGTGAGAGAGATGGAGACAGAGACAGAGGGACAGATATACATCCACAAAAAGTGACAAGAAACTGTATGTGCCCACACTAACAGTAATGTACTCCGGGATGCCATTAGAATTGTGTCCCTCTATACCCTAGAGACAGACAGACAGACAGAGAGACACAAAGACAAGAGACTGTGTGTATACGCACGTGCACATACGCTTGTACACACAAACAAACATTAATGCACTCCGAGCTGCCATTCACGTTTTCTTTCTCCATACTCTTTTTAAAAAAAGATACACACACACGAACGCGCACTCATGCGCGCACACGCACGCACACACACACACACACACACACACACACACACACACACACACACTACACACGGTGTCTCTTTTGAGAGAACCGTGGTTATGCTTTAAACGCAGATTTTTTTTAAAAGACAGAAAAGAATAAACACACACACACACACACACACACACACATATGGTGTTTCGTTTGTGAGAACCGTGCTAATTCTTTAAACGCAGATTTTTTTGGTTTTTTAAAGAAAGAAAAGAACACACACACACACAACACACATACACAACACAACACACAGTGTCTCTTCTGAGAAAACTATGCGTATGCTTTAACCGCAGACATTTTTGTGTGTGTGTGTTTTGTTTTGTCTTTCTCCCACTGCCGAGCAAAATGGGACGACAAAGCAGACGGAGGAAGAAGACTGACACGTACTGCTGCGGCTGCTGTCTGGGACTGGGTCTGGGTTTCTGTGTGTGTGTGTGCGTGTGTGTGCGTGTGTCTGTGTCTATGTGAGTGTGATCTGT
>CM054166.1:30045629-30063129 GCA_028751875.1 Rapana venosa
CCTCTCCCTCGCTGCTTTACCTTCCCTGACCCTAAAGAGGGCAGGTACCCATTTACAGTTGGATGAACTGAGGACTGTACTGAAGCCAAGGCGCGCAAACGGTCACCCATCCAAGTGGTAACCACGCTCGATGCTGCTTAACCTTGGCTGGGGGAAAGTGAGTGCTCCGACCACTGAGATTCCCCTGGTATGCAATGAGTCAGTTAACAAAAAGTGTAGACATGCTTTCGAAAACATATTTGTTTTCAGAGACTTACAGACAATCTCCTCCTGTTGGACAGACAACCAATTATTGCTGTCTGATTAAAACAATTTGTCTCTAAGAAAAATCACTTTGCCCTTAAAAAAACAGATAAATTCAGACTATCAAGTACATACATGCAGCGGCCTTTTAACATAACCACCAGACTATAGCATCACGTCTATCAGTCTTCTTCTGTCTATTCTTCTAATCCATTTTCTATCAGAAAAAGACAGGTGGTATATAAATCATGGTTTGTATTCTATCTTGTTACTGTTTTCCCCAAGGCAGGATAGGAAATGCTGCAGCCTCGTTTAGTTCAAATTAAGTCTATCAGTTTTGGCTGGAACAGTTTGCCATTGACGTTATGTAGTCAATATTCCCTTTTGTAAGTTCTTTTCCTTTAAAGTTTGCCTTTCAAGAACACTAACAAAATGAAACAAACGTGTCTGGTTTCTTGTGTCTGCTGTATCAGTTAACTGCTTCACATGTGTCACTATCAAAAGTGTGCTGGAGTACATTGTTATTGTTTTAAATATGTGAAGTGGTTTTTTTTTCGAATTTATTTTTCATTGTTTTTCTCCAAAGGCTAAGTAGTATCTTTTCTGCAGAGTCATTTGGGATGCAAAAATGAATACAAAAAAGAATGAAATAAGCTTAAATTGGTTCGGAGAAAGCAAGTTATATATATATATATATATATATAATATATAATATATAGAGGAGAGAGAGAGAGAGTTATATATAGAGAGATATAGGTAATATTAAAATATATATATCAATCTATCTGTCTATCTATCTATCTATCTATCTATCTACTATCTGTCTGTCTGTCCGTCCGTCCGTCCGTCTGTCTGTCTGTCTGTCTATCTTCTATCTTTTATATTATATATTTATAAATTATATATATATATATAAAATATATATATATATTATATATATATATATATATATATATATATATAATAATAATGTATGGAATTTATATAGCGCTGAATCTTGTAAAGCAACAAATCAAAGCGCTCAGATTTTATTTCATACCACTTTAAGTCACGGCAGATTTCTCCCCGTGAAACTCGGGCTGCTCTTCCCGGGGAGAGCGGGAGAACGCGTCGCCACTTAGCGCTGCGCCACCCATTTTTTTTTTTTTCATGTCTGCAACTTTATTTGTTTCCCTATCAGAGTGGCTTTTTTCTAAGAATTTTGCCAGGGACAACTCTCTTGTTGCCGTGGGTTCTTTTCCCGTGCGCTAAATAATTACGTGTACACACGGGACCTGGGTTTATCGTCTCATCCGAAAGACTGGCGCCCAGCCCACCACTCATGGTCTAATGGATGGGGGAAAAATTTCCGGCCCAACGGGTACGAACCGCCGCACACTTCAACCCCGGGACTTTTCGCTTTTTGACAGGCGCGTTACTCTAGACCACCGATCAAACCGATATATATATATATATATATATATAATATATATATTATATATATAGATATATAATATATAAATATATATATAATATATAATATATATAATATATATATATATATATATATATGGAATTGGAAAAAAGTATCACGTTCTGTGATAGTAGCATACGGCATGCGTGGTGCGTGTGTGTGTGTGTGTGTGTGGGGTGTGTGTGTTGTTGTGTTGTGTGTGTGTGTGTGTGTGCGCGCGCTCGCGTGCATGCGTGCACGTGCACATTTTTATATATATTATGAAAATAAAATTAACAATCGGAATCAATGCAAGAGCTTTTATATGTGTTATTCTTTTGTGTTTATTATCTCGTTTGTTTGATCGCTCGTTTGTTTTTGTGTTGCTTCTCTGTCACCCTCTTCTTTGTATGTCTTCCTCCTTGTCTTTGGATGCTTTTTTTCCTTCTGTCTTTCTTTCTTTGGTTTTGCTTATTTCATTCTTTCTATTATTCACGTTTGCATCCTTCAATTTTTCGTCTTCAATTTCTCTTCTCATTGTCCTTATTTCTGTTCGCTTTGGACTCCCTTCACCCCTTTTATTCCTTCACCCTTATATTCATTCATCCAGTCATCCTTTCATAGATTTCTTTCTTTATTTCTTCTTTCTGGAAGTTCTGTGCTGCTCGAAATTCCCTCTTTTCTATCCCTCTCTTTAGTTCTGCTTTGTTTGGTTTTTTCCCTTCATGTCACCTTCCTTCTCGTCTGTTTTCTACCTTTTTGATTCATTTTCTTTCTGGTTTGCTGGCACGCTGTACTTTGCCCACACCAATGAATTCTAAACGGAAAATGAAAAAGTTGTGAGAAAAAGGGGTTTTTTTTCAGAAAGACTTAAAAGATTACAACTTCCTCCCACGCTGAAATCCGATGCGCTGGGCCTGACTTGTCAGGCGCTTAACGGCAGCGCAACCCTTTTTTCGCTAATGCGACAGACAACAACAATAGTCGCTGTCTGATCGTTCGGTGAAGAAGAAGTATATTATTCCATTGTTTCTTTCATTCGTTTCATTTTTCATCGATTTTAAAAAAAAATAAAGTCCTTGTCAATAATTTAGCTCGTCTTTCTTTTAAAATCCAGGTGTATATACGTCGGTACTTTGAATCCTTTTCTACATTATTTTTCAATGTCCTATATATGTTTCATATATGTCTTACATTATGCATGATAATCATCATTCTTGTTGTTGTTGTTTTAGTTGTTGTGGTCAACTATACAAACACCTTTTTTTCTTCTTTCTATTACTATTAAGGCATTGACACGACATGAATAAATGATGATAAAGAAGACAGAAGCCTTCTGTTTCTCTTTCTTCCCTTATTTCTAACAGGTTGGTGTTGTCGTCGTTGCTTTTATTGCTGTCGTTGTTGTTATCGTCGTTGTTGTCGTCGTTGTTGTTGTCGTTGTTGTAATCTTCTTCTTCGCATTTAAAATAAGAACAACTTCTGTTTCATTATTATTCTTCGCATTCTTCTTCTGCTTGTTCTTCTTCGCATTTTATTTTTGCATTATTATTCTACCTCATAGCATTCTTCTTCTTCAACCCTAACATACAAACATCCATTCATCCATCCATCCATCCATCCGTACAACACACACACACACACACACACACACACGCACACACACACACACACACTTATCCATCCATCCATCTATTCATCTATCCATCCATCCATCCATGCATGCATTCGATTTCCAATCCGCACAACTTCCATATAAAATTGACTATAAGGAAACCATCCTGATTTTACGCTATGGTGCCTTTATATTTTTGGAAACTACATGTTGTTAAAAGCGTTCTGAAAAGTTGTATCCAAAATGTAAAAAAAAACAAATTTAGAAGAAAAAAAGCAACAGTTCATTGTTCAGAGCCCTCTTGTTTTTGATTAAGCTTTTGAACAATGGCTTCACGACTTAAGGATTCCTTTCCTTTATTGAAAGAATGAAACATCAACAATGGGGTGCTTTGTATTGTGTAGCCATATTGATTGCACAGTAAAAGGTAAAGGCAAATGTGATGCCATAAGTATGCTGTCGTTGGGGAGAAAAATATCAGAGACCTCAACTTCTCTAGGGGCCAGGATATTGATGGCGGCACCCATCTCCTCTCCCTCGTTGCTTTACCTTCCCTGACCCTAAAGAGGACAGGTACCCATTTACAGTTGGGTGAACTGGGGGAACTGTACTGAAGCCAAGGCGCGCAAACGGTCACCCATCCAAGAGGTAACCACACTCAACGCTGTAAGCAGTGTTAGCTTGGGGAAAGCGAATGCTCTGACCACTAAACTACCCTGTACCCTTTTAAAAGTACCTTGCGCTTATTTTTCGTCCTTATTCTGTAACCAGATAATATACGTTTCCCATGGGAAACAACTCCTGGTTCACAACCAGGTTAAGTAATGAAACATATCACTGTGCCTGTCAGTATTGTAATTGCCCTTCATGGGATGATTAAAGTGTTTTTGACTTGACTTGACTTGACATAATCCGTAAACCAAAAAAGGTGCAACAGCCATAAAAGAAACACCTACACAATTAAAAATAAACCAAACTAGAATGAAGAAATCGGAAGCCTTGAATTACTGAACCCAATACAAATAATAACCTGCTTTTCCTATCCCCCATCCCAACCCCACCCCAACCCCCTTGGCTTGATTTCTGAGGTCTACCCATAGAGGACGGGATAGCTCAGTGGTCGGAGCACTCGCTTTCCCCCAGCCAAGTTAAGCAGCGTCGAGCGTGGTTACCAGTTGGATGGGTGACCGTTTGCGCGCCTTGGCTTCAGTACAGTTCCCCCAGTTCACCCAGCTGTAAATGGGTACCTGCCCTCTTTAGGGTCAGGGAAGGTGGATCGGTGGTCTAGAGGTAACGCGCCTGTCTAGAAAGCGAAAAGTTCGGGTCTGAAGTGTGCGGCGGTTCGTACCCCGTTTGGACCGGAAACTTTTCCCCCATCCAATAGACCATGAGTGGTGGTCTGGGCGCTAGTCTTTCGGATGAGACGATAAACCGAGGTCCCGTGTGTTACACGTAATTATTTAGCGCACGTAAAAAAAAACCACGGCAACAAGAGAGTTGTCCCTGGCAAAATTCTTAGAAAAAAGTCACTCTGATAGGGAAACAAATACAGTTGCAGACATGAAAAAAAAAAAAAAGGGTGGCGCAGCGCTTGTGGCGACGCGCTCTCCCGCTCTCCCCGGGTAGAGCAGCCCGATTTTCACGGAGAAATCTGCCGTGACTTAAAGTGGTATGAAATGAAATCTGAGAGCTTTGATTTGTTGCTTTACAAGATTTAGCGCTATATAAATTCCATACATTATTATTATTATTATTATTATTATTATTATTATTATTATTAAGGTAAAGCAGCGAGAGAGAGGAGATGGGCGCCGCCCTCTCAATATGCTGGCCCTAGAGAAGTGAGGTCTCTGACGCCTCACTCCCCTACAACCTTATAGGTTATGGGACTCCTTTACCTTTACCTTTTCCCTTACCCATGCTGAATTGTTGTATCAGTATGTGACTTGTTTTTACCAGCCACTGACGTAGCCACAATCCGACTTCAGGAATGATTTTTAAACACACCACCAATGTTCTTTTTTTTTTAAAATCCTTAATAATGTGTCGTGGGTTCCTACTCCTACACAATGGCCTACCCTTCTCAACTTGGGGGCTGCCCTGAAGCAAAGACGTAAGACCAGTTAACCCAGCCACGCTCAGCGCTGTTAAACCCTCCTGGTTTGAGAAGTCATTTCATAGGACGCTGTGGAGAGACTTTCCGTTAGGCCCTAGTGTATCTATTATAAGTTCCCTCCCCTCCCCCCACACAGTTTCTCTCTCTATTTATATATCTCTCTTGTGTCTTTCTCTCTCTCTCCTCTCTCTGTGTCTTTGTCTCTGTCTCTGTCTCTCTCCTCTCTCTCTCTCACACAAACATCCCCCCCCCCCCACACACACACAAGCACACCACAAACACACACACATACACACGCTCACGCACACACACACACACACACACAGCACCCTCATCCCCCACCCAACCCACCACCCACCCACCCCTATCCCACACATACACATACACACACCCCTTCCCACACACGCACACACACATACAAGGACTGGGATGAACATAACCTTGTGGTCAGAGCTTTCAGCTGGCTGAACTGACATCAGGTCCAGGTTTGGGTCACCAACCAAGACACCCCACTCAAGGGTGTCTTTCCAATTGTGCTGGCTCCATTCACACCAACCTCCGTCCAATGACACAGTAAACTGAGGTCCCGTGTGTGAACGCCCGCGCAGACTATTCATACCTTGAATATTGGTTTTTCATTTCGAAAAAAAAAAATGTCGGCAATTGTATTCTGGTGGAACTGAATGGCAACAATTAATCTATAAAACCGCACCTACACTGGAATTGGATGTAAAATAAGACATCGGTGCATTTTTTTTTAATTTTCAAGAAATAAAGAAATTAAGCATAAACCCCCCCCCCCCCCCCCCCCCCCACACACACACACACAACACCAATACAACACACATGCACATGCACACGTGCACACACGCACACACACAAACAAGCACGGCACACACACAGCACACACACAACACACAGACCTCGTCCCCTTCCACACACACAGACACACACACACACACAGACCACCCCCAACCCCTTCCACACACAACACACACACACACACACACACACACACACACATGCACACAACACCTCCCCTCCACACACAAACACACACATCACATACATCCACCCACCCTCCACACACAAACACACACATCACATCTCCTCACCTCCACACACACACACACACACACACACACACAACCCCCTTCCTCTCCCTCACACACACACACCACACACACCACAACCCCCCCCCACACACCACACACCCCCTCCCCTCACACACACACACACACACACACACACACACACACACCGTCATCCCCCTCCCTCCCCCGATTCACACACACACACGCAGTGAGGTCCATCAGAGAGTTTCAAGTTCGATTAAGGTCAGCATTTAAGTCCTGCAACCCCAACCCACCTACCACCCACGACCACCTCACCCACCCACCCACCCAGTAGACATGTGGGTCATGACAGGATGGCTGAAGTTCACAACTGTCCATTCTGATCCTGCTTACGCAGAACGTAGAACGAATCCACGTCACACCCCGCTGCAAGCTGTCAGCAATCAATCTGGCCTTGTAATCCGATGAAAGGAAACAGTCTTTCAGGATTATAACCATCCCCAGTAAAACCTTTCGTTTTCGTTTTCTCATGGACATTATAATGAGGTTGTGACCTCCGGAACCCACCCCGAAACACACACACACACACACACAGAGGCAGCGCAGGGAGTGAGAGAGAGAGAGAGAGAGAGAGAGAGAGAGAGAGAGAGGAGAGAGAGAGAGAGAGAGAGAGAGGGAGGGAGAGAGAGAGAGGGAGGAGAGAGAGGAGAGGAGAGAGAGGAGTGTTAGAACACAGAAAATCGGAGTTTTAATTTTGTGTTTGGGGGTGGGTGTGGGGTGGGGTGTTTGTTTTTGAGGTTGGTTTTTTTGTTGTGTTGTTGTTGTTGTTGTTGTTTTTATGCCTCAATTTGACTTTGTTTTTGGAAAGAGACTTTTATAAATCATTTAACATAGAACTGTTGCGAGAGAGAGACAGAGGGATATATATATATATTATATATATATATATATATATATATTATATATATATATAGAGAGAGAGAGAGAGAGAGAGAGAGAGAGAGAGAGAGAGAGAGAGAGAAGATAGATGGATAGATAGATAGTAGATAGACAGACAGACAGACAGAATGACAGACAGGCAGAGACAGAGAGACAGAGATATAGAGAGGCGGGTTTATTAGTTACTATTGATACAACGATTGTTAACCTCCATTTTCAAAGGGAAGGAAGTTAGGTGAGCAAATGCATACCTTTTCTTCATCTGGCCCTTATCCTGAATACTCATAAAACTCATCATGACAAAGAGCATTTTTTATATAAACTTACAGAAAGAGAGAGACTCGAAATTCTTCTGCTCTAAAAAAAAAAGAAGAAAAGAAGCCTACAAACTCTAACAAGAGCGACTACAGATACTAAAAAATAAGAAAGAAATTTCAGTGATATATATATATATATATATATATATATATATATATATATATATATATATTAAAATATATATATTTATATATATATATTTATATATATTTATATATATATATATATATATTTATGTGTGTGTGTGTGTGTGTGTGTGTGTGTGTGTGTGTGTGTGTGTGTGTGTCGGGGATATATATATATATATTTTATATATATATATATTATATATATATATGTATATATATATATATTTATATTATTCTGTGTGTGTGTGTGTATGTGTGTGTGTGTGAGGGGGGGGAGGGGCGTTGTAACTGGTAACCCGCACTTGTTTTTTGGTCCACTATCTTTTCTCACTCACGTAATTGGTCAAGCGAGAAATAGCATTTCTTCTGAGATCCATAAAGTCTACTGCCTGTGTCATCAGCACTTGAGATGTCTGGCAATGTTTGAGCTATTATCCTTGTCCAGCTAACACTGACCTTTTGGTTGTTGGGTACAGGCTTTATGATCACCCTTGCAATCTTCTTGTCTTTCTTTCTTTCTTTCTTCTTCTCCAAAGAATCGCCAAACTTAAGGTATTGAGTTTGACAAGCTTCTTTTGCTGGTTCTATATCTTTTTTTTTTTTGGGGGGGGGGATACAAATGAGCATGTCTCCTTTCTCTTTTATTATTTTCATCTTTTGATGGAAGGAGTGATAAACCACAAGGATGTTTATTTATTGTTTAGGGATGCCATAGACACTTACGAATTATGAAAAAAAAGTCTTGCTATGCAGAGTAAGGTTTCAAGCACCACGAAGATCTCTGAAAAGTGCTCTACCAGGAGCCCAGACTTGAGGCAGGTCAAGCCAAAGGATGGTTCTCACTCAATAAATCTTCACATGTTTTCTTGTCTTTTAAGGATGCTATCTAACTAGTGATATCTTTGTCGGTATTTTTCTTCTACAAAAACTGTTTCTATGATGGAAATGAAGATGTAACTGGTTATCTGCAGTTGTTTTTATTCCATAACTTTTGGAAATTGTAATATAATATACAAAGATAGAAAAAAGCACGGGAATATAGAATAACATGACAGAAATAGAGAAAATAATATACAATAATAATCGGTGGAGGAAAGAAAAAGCACACATATCATGAATAGACATAAAAATAAACAACAACATTTATACAATATACAATTCAGAGCTGGTGTAATCAAAATAAACTAAATCTGATTTCGACAACAACATTGCTAGTTTTTTTCGCTTAAATTTGCTATACTTGGTACCCAAAGCTTTATATAAATCTAAAGCAATGATCACATTATGAGAGAGAGAGAGAGGGGAGAGAGAGAGAGAGAGTTTGTGTGTGTGTGTGTGTGTGTGTGTGTGTGTGTTTCAAAATGAAAAGAAAATATTTTCCTATATATCTACGGTTTCAGCAAAACTACTGAAAAATGCAACAAGATTCGAAGCAAACATTAAAAGCAAACAAACAATATAAACGTTTCACTCAATCTAATCCATCATTTGATATCTTCTCTTTTAAAACATGAATAAGTGTCTTCTTTAAAAAAAAACAACACCCAACTCTGACAAATAATGTGTTAAATGTGATTGAATCTGATGGATATCGCGAAAGTGTATTTTTGAGTATATATTTTTTTCTTTATGCTTTTCTCACAGCAGTGCAATGATTTCATCTCTCTCTCTCTCTCTCTCTCTCTCTCTCTTTTCTCTCTCTCTCTCTCTCTCTCTCTCTCTCTCTCTCTCTCCCCTCTCTCTCTCTCTCTCTCTCTTTCTCTCTCTGTTATTCCTTGATGCTCTCTCTCTCTCTTCTCTCTCTCTCTCTCTCTCTCTTTTCTCTCTCTCTTCTCTCTGTTATTCCTTGGTGCTCTCTCTCTCTCTCTCTTCCCTCTCTCTCTCTCTCTCTCTCTCTCTCTCTCTCTCTCTCTCTCTGCATATTCTTCCTTATCTCTCTCTAATCACTCTGTTACTATTCTGGGTTTTTTCTGTCTGTCTTCCTTCTTCTCCCTTTTCTCTCAATTCTTCTTCCTTTCCTCCTTCTTCCGTTTTCCTTTGTTTTTCTTCCTTTTGGACCTTTTAAATTCGGTTGGTTTTTTTTTGTTATATGAAGAGAACATTGACGATTTAGCTTTCCTCGGGCTATTCTATTGACGTGAGCATTGTCGATAATATTTTAAAGTCAACGACCAGAGGGGCGTGGAACAAGAAAGCAAAAAAATCAAAATAATGTTCCGATTCTTTTCCTTGCAACTTCGTATCCAGGGGCTGACGTCTCTGAGCCACACATAATAATAGTAATAAATATAATAATAATACAATAAATAATGAACGGTCAAGAACCTCCAAAGATAATAAAAACAACAACATATCTTTAAGAATAAATGGTTTGTTTGTTGTTGTTTTGTTTGTTTGTTTGTTTTTTTGTTTTCCATTTCTCGGATAGAGCTCAAAGAAATTCATCAATGGTGAGATTTGTTTGTGTGTGTGCCACCGGATTTTGGTTGCGTTTTTTTTTTGGGGGGGGTGCTTACAATGATGGTAGCCATATTAGGAATTCGGGGAAGAAAGGTCATAATTATGAGCACGAACTCGCTGTTGGGTTTTAACAATGTAGATGTTTGTGATAGCTTTTAGCGGTTTTTTTTTCAGCTAAGAGGTGTGTTATAGCTGTAACATTATTTTTCAGCTAAGAGGTGTGTGATGGTGTTAGCATTATTCTTTTTAGCTAAGATGTGTGTGATAGTTTTTAGCATTATTTTTCAGCTAAAATGTGTGTGAAAGTTTTAGCATTTTTTTCAGCTAAGATGTGTGTGCTAGTTTTAGCATTGTTTTTCTGCTAAGGTGTGTGTGTGATAGTTTTAGCATTATTTTTCAGCTAAGATGTGTGTTATAGCTGTAACATTATTTTTCAGCTAAGAGGTGTGTGATGGTGTTAGCATTATTCTTTTTAGCTAAGATGTGTGTGCTAGTTTTAGCATTATTTTCAGCTTAAAGATGTGTGAGACAGTTTTAGCATTATTTCCACCTAAGCAGCTTTTAGGTCACTCTGGTCTGTTTACAACATTACGATTACTGTATGATTTCTATGGTACCATGCTTTCATATGCGGACGGGATAGCTCAGTGGCGGAGCACACGCTTTCAGGGAAAGTAAAGCAGCGAGAGAGAGGAGATGGGCGACGCTCTCAATGTGCTGGCCCCTAGAAAAGCTGAGGTCTCTGATGCCTCACTCCCCTACGACCACATAGGTTATGGAACACCTTTACCTTTTTTTAATCATGCTTTCTAAGTCCCTGTATGTCTGTCTGTCTTTCGGTCTGTCTGTCTGTCTTTATTTCTGCCGGCCTGCCTGCCTGCCTGCCTGTCTGTCTGTCTGCCTATCTGTCTGTATGCCTGCATGCTTGTCTGTCTGTCTGTCTGTTTGTCTGTCTGTCTCTCATTGAACTTGAAGTTATTAATTGCGATTCTTAACTAATGATAGTCCCCACACAGAGCAAGGATTAGATGAAGACAAAAAACCCACAACAAACAAACAAAAAAGCGTCAACACGAGTCTGTAATCCAATAAAAACAAATTCTCACTCACTCACTCACTCACCCACTTAATCAATCAATAAACCGATCAATCATTCAATCAATGAATCGATAGATCGATCAATCAATCAATCAATTAGTCAATCGATCGATCCATCGATCCATCAACCAATCAATCAGTCAGTCGATCGATTGATCAAGCCATCTATCCACCTATTCATTCATCCATTCAATTATCAATTAATCAATCGATCAATCAATCACATCGCGTTTTCTCTCACTCTGATACATTTCTGAGTGTCATGGATCGGAGAGAGTACGTACAAGCACCACTTCTTCTTCTTCTTTCTTCTTTCTTCTTCTTCTTCGTCTTATTCTTCTTCTTCTTCTTCTTCTTCCTTTTCTTCTTTCTTCTTCTTCTTCTTCTTCTTCTTCTTCTTCTTCTTCTTCTTCTTCTTCTTCTTCTTCTTCTTCTGTTCTTCTTTTCTTCTTCTTCTTCTTCTTCTTCTTCTTCTTCTTTCTTCTTTTTCTTCTTCTTTCTTCTTCTTCTTCTTCTTCTTCTTCTTCTTCTTCTTCTTCTTCTTCTTCTTCTTCTTCTTCTTTCTTCTTCTTCTTCTTCTTTTTCTTCTTCTTCTTCTTCTTCTTTTTCTTCTTCTTCTTCTTCCTTTTCTTTTTCTTTCCTCTTCTTCCTCTTCTTCTTTTCCTTCTTCTTCTTCACTGAACGCTCAGACAGAAACTATTGTTTGCCATATGAGCAAAAAAATATGCTTTGCGCTGCCTTTAAGCGCTTGACAAGCCAGGCCCAGCGCATCCGACTTTGGCGTGGGAGAAAGTTGTCATCTTTTGAAGCACCACTTAAAACGACCTGCACATGGCTTCTCGCGGTCTCTGACTCGGTAGATATTATTGTGGGTTTTTTCTCCGTTTTCTTTTCCATTGTCTACTTTGAAATATAACAGTTTTTCTTCGTCAGCGAATTTATTGACGTCAGCAGGGCTGACATTTCAAATCGAACGATTACAGCTGCCTTTGGCAGAAAGAAACCAGGTTTTCTAATATCCTCTCCTCGCTGCTACTTCGTATCTCAACATATTTCTTCGATTTAAAAAAATAATTATCGACCGGTCATGTACCCTGGGAAATAATAAAACATTGAATGTTATAAATAAGGGAAGCTTAAAGTTAGGTTTTGTTTTGTTGTTTGTTTGGTGTTTTTTAAATCCCAAATTGCTAGGCTAGAGATTCAAAAATGGTGATCTTTTTACGTATGCGACGATTTCAACCCATCAGTAAGGTAAGTTGACTTTGGGGATGGTGTCTAAACATGACACCAGCGTGCATACACTTTTTATCTGAATATAATTTATCTAGGGGACAGCCCAATAGCTCAGTGGTGAGATCACTCGCTTTTCCCAGGCCAAGTTAAAGCAGTGTCGATCGAGCGTGGTTACCACTCGGATGGGGTGACCGTTTGCCGGCCTTGGATTCAAGACAGTTCCTCCATTTCACCCCGTCACAGCATGTATCTCTGCATGCAATTCGGGCTGCTCTCCCCGAGGAGAGCACGTCGCCACAAGAGCAGCGCAACTCGTTATTTTTGTGTGTTATTTTTTCTGTCTGCAACTGTATTTTTTCGATACAATTTGTTCAATATCATTACCACAACGCTTTGCTTTCTTTTGTTTGCATGGTTTTAGTTTCAAGAAATGAAGAAAGGGATATAGAAGCTTTCGACTGGAAAATTCTCTTGACATCGTGGATTCTTTTACTCGTGCCAACATATTATTACAAACAGTTAACAAAATGATGGTTTGGTGTCTGAGTCCTCGAAGTTCAACATCTTTAGCTAATATATCTTTCATGAAAGTTGCTGTATATGTCTTTGCAAATCCAAAAGCTATAAAAGACAATTGTTGCTGTGGGGGCGTTCGACGACGACGATAACAACGACAACGACGACGAGGAAGATGAAGAAGTAAGAAAAAGGAGGGAGGGAAAGAGAAGGGGGAGAGGAGAATGGAAGAAGAAGAAGAAGAAGAAGAAGAAGAAGAAGAAGAAAAGAACGAAGAAGCGAAGAAGAAGAAGAAAGAAGAGAAGAAAAAAAGAAGAAGAAGATGGAAGAAGAAGAGGAGGATGCGAAGGAGATGGAAGAGAGAGTAGAGAGAAGAACTGAAGAAGAAGAAGAATGAAAGAAGAAAAGAAGAAGAAGAAGAAAAGAAAAGAAGAAGGAAAGAAAAGAAGGTAGGATGAGGAGAGGAAGATAGAGAGGAGAGAGAGATAGAACTGGAAGAAAAACAAGAAAAGAAGAAGAAGAAGAAGAAGAAGAAAAAGAAGAAAGAATTGCAAACAAGAAGAAGAAGAAGAAGAACTGCAAAGAAGAAGAGGAATTGCAAAGAAAGAAGAAGAAGAAGAAGAAGAAGAAGAAGAAGAAGAAGAAGAAGAAGAAGAAGAAGAAGAAAAAGAAGAATTGCAAAGAAGAAGAATTGCAAAGAAAAAGAAGACGAAAATTGCGAAGAAGAAGAAGACGCAGAAGAAGAAGAGAAGAAGAAGAAGAAGAAAAAAAGAAAGAAGAAAAAGAAGAAGAAGAAGAAGAAGAAGAAGAAGAAGAAGAAGAAGGAGAAGAATTGCGAAAAAGAAGAAGAAGAAGAAGAAGAAGAAGAGAAGAAGAAGAAGAACAACAACAACAACAACAACAACGAAAACATCAACAACCAAACAACAACAACGACGAACCACCCACCACCAAGAACCATAAAAAACAATCAACAACAACAATCACCACCACCGACATCACCTCCCCCCGCCACCATCCCCAAACCACTACCACCACCACCACCACCACCACCAACAACAACAACAACAACAACCACCACCACCACCACCACCAACAACAACAACAATGAAACCAGCGCAAAATGAATCGGGGGTAAAAAAAATCGATAAGGATGCTGCTATTAGCCAACCGATGAAACAAAATACCTTGTCAAGCATAAAAAGAATCGAGAGCCGACAGTGATTACTTCCAGCAGCCTACCATTTTGATTCTTTTTTTTTCTTCCTGGAAATTCTGGCATCATTCCCGTGATATCCTTATGTGATAACCACCCATCCATCTCTCTTAGAGTAGTACGCCTTTGATCTATGATAGGAGATGGAGTTCTAAAGTTCTGTGATGCTGTTAGGGAACGTAACTAAGCGTAGCGTAGTGGTCATGCGTTTGGGGACTTGTGGTGGGTGGTGTGTGTGTGTGTGTGTGTGTGGGGTGTGTGGTGTGTGTGTGTGTGTGTGTGGTTTTGTTTTGGTGTGTTTTTGTGGTGGTGGTAGTGTGTATGTGTGTGTATGTGTGTGTGTATGTGTGTGTTGTGTGTGAGTGTGTGGTTGTGTGTTGGGGGTGGTGGTGGTGGTGGTTTGTGTGTGTAGTGTGTGTGTGTTGGGGGGGAGGGGGGTGGGTGGTGGTGGTGGTGGTGGTGTGTTGTGTGTGTGTGTGTGTGTGTGGGGTTTTGGGTGTGGTGGTGTGGTAAGGGGTGGTGGGTGCGTGTGTGTGCGTGTGTGTGTGTGGATGTGTGTGTGTGGCGTGTGTGTGCGTGCGTACCTGTGTGTGTGTGTGTGTTTGTGTGCTTGCGTGCGTGCGTGTGTGTCTGTGTGTCGTGATGATGGCGGTGGTGATATGTGTATGTGTGTGTATGTGTAATTTGCTAGCAATCTCCTAAAAACACTTTTTGTTTACTTTAAAACATTTTGCAAATTCCCCCTCCAAACTCAAATCGTTTAATTTTACAGTTGCAAAACTGCATTTTAAACATTTCAGATCATCGCTTTACTTATTTAATTAATGGATCATTTCTTCTAGAAAAAAAGCCCAAATCAAACTGCATTCAAAATATTCAGATATTTGTTTTTAATTCGTTCACCATATTATGTGTATAATCATAAATTCAAAAAGGGTCTGGTGTACACATCAAAATGGAAAGTTAGAGAACAGACAATAACGTCAGCACAACCCGTATCACTACAGCGCGAAAGAAATTACTTTGTGTAGGAAGAAGAAGAAGAAGAATTTGAAGAAAAATTTTAAGAATTTGAAGAAGAAGAAGAAGAAGAAGAAGAATTTGAAGAATTTGAAGAAGAAGAAATTGAAGGAGAAGAAGAAGAAGAAGAAGAAGAAGAAAGAAGAAGAAGAAGAAGAAGAAGAAGAAGAGAAGAAGAAGAAGAATTTGAAGAAGAAGAATTTGAAGAAGAAGAAGAATTTGAAGAAGAAGAATTTGAAGAAGAAGAAGAAGAATTTGAAGAAGAAGAAGAAGAATTTGAAGAAGAAGAAGATGAAGAAGAAGAAGAAGAAGAAGAAGAAGAAGAAGAAGAAGAAGAAGAAGAAGAAGAAGAAGAAGAAGAAGAAGAAGAGAGAAGAAGAAGAAGAATGCGCAGAAGAAGAAGAAGAAGAAGAAGAATTGCGCAGAAGAAGAATTGCGAAGAATTGCGAAGAATTGCGAAGAAGAATTGCGAAGAAGAATTTGCGAAGAAGAAGAAGAAGAAGAATTGCGCAGAAGAAGAAGAAGAACAAGAAGAAGAACAAGAACAAGAACAAGAACAAGAACAAGAAAATAAAGCTCCACGTCAATGACCTAGGGCAAGAAGGGTTTTCGCTGTTGTTCTTTCCGTTGCCCATCATGCCAGACAGCACACGCTATCAGGTAGAGAACCAAACCCCATCTTTGGCCACCATGTCGGCGCTTTCATGTTGCCTTGTGGGAGAATCGAAATCCTCTCTCTGGTGTCTTTGTCTGAGAAACTGTGTCCCATAGTCTTGCTTTGTGGGAGCTGAACCTTTTCTGTTTGTTGTTGTTGTTGTTGTTGTTTTTTGTGTAAAAGACGGCAGAAGATCTTTAGACAAGAAGCTTTTCTCCTAAGATGTAATACTGCCCTTATCTTCCTCACCCCCCCCCTCCTCCCCATTGCTGGAGGGGGGAGGGGGGGGGGGGGTAAGGGGGTTGGGTGAGGACATGGGCTATATCATTACAATCTCAAAGTTATGTTTCAACTCTTATCTCCACTCACAGCTTTGATCATCTCCTGTTTCGCAATGTTCCACCGTATCACGTAATGTTGTTTTTTTCCCCACTTTTTCCTGAGGGAATCAGATCTGTTCTCTGTTCGTCTGGAAGGAGTTAGCGTGTCACCATTCTGCTTTTCTCTTGAATGCGGTTATTTTTAGAGACACGAGTACTGGTTTTTATCCAAGGAACATTTTTAATGTAGTTCTACTAGCTGCCTTGTCGCAGTGGTTAGCGCCTTGGGTTACAGACTGGAAGGTCGCAGGTTCGAATCCTATAAGATTGATAGTCACTTTTTCGGACACTTACCGGCTCTTCTTCAGAATGGATTTACTATGAGCTGGTTGATTGGAAAGACTGGGACCACACAATCAAGCTTTATCCACTTTGCAAACACAGTTCTGAGAGGTGACTTTTATTATTTACTTGACCAATTCTGCAGGTTTCTGTATCTCTTAGGCTAGCCGAATGCCACCGAGGTATATCATGATAGGAAGTGTAGAACCCTGTAGTCTAAGTCATCATGATAGGAAGTGTAGAACCCTGTAGTCTAAGTCATCATGATAGGAAGTGTAGAACCCTGTAGTCTAAGTCATCATGATAGGAAGTGTAGAACCCTGTAGTCTAAGTCATGGTGATAGGAAGTGTAGAGCCCTGTAGTATAAGTCATTGTGATAGGAAGTGTAGAACCCTGTAGTCTAAGTCATCGTGATAGGAAGTGTAGAACCCTGTAGTCTAAGTCATCGTGATAGGAAGTGTAGAGCCCTGTAGTCTAAGTCATCGTGATAGGAAGTGTAGAGCCCTGTAGTCTAAGTCATCGTGATAGGAAGTGTAGAACCCTGTAGTCTAAGTCATCATGATAGAAAGTGTAGAACCCTGTAGTCTAAGTCATGATGATAGAAAGTGTAGAACCCTGTAGTCTAAGTCATGATGATAGGAAGTGTAGAACCCTGTAGTCTAAGTCATCATGATAATAAGTGTAGAACCATGTAGTCCAAGTCATCATGATAGAAAGTGTAGAACCATGTAGTCTGTCATGAACTTCCGTAGCCGAAGCATCATATCAT
>CM054166.1:30083129-30088129 GCA_028751875.1 Rapana venosa
TGGAATGCATGCATGGATTTTGATAAAATAAAAGTAAACATTCAGAAACAATTATATACGAAGTGTTTACAACCTACTGTTGGGTTTTTAGTTTTTTTATGACTGATGCACGAAAACATGAAACATTCCGACGGTCGCCATTTTGTTTGCCAACGATAGCCGACGATCGCGATGCATGTTAACTTTACAGTTCGAGCCGCTACCGTGACAAAAGTCCCAAATAGCAATCAATTCACAAAATATATCAAGTTGTGAACCATTGCCAAACTCGAAATCCGCGATAATTTCCTCAATTATATGAGCAGAATTCAAAACGCGCATCAGACGAGTTAGATTTGATGATCGATTTACCTCTCGAACTTCGTTGTCCTCAAAGCGGTCTTTCTCACTTCAATCGACAAAGTCAGAAGTGCACACACTACTAGGTTTGCTTAAATCGATATTTGAGCCTGAATACACATCTCAAAGCGTCATATTTTTGGCATGAAAGCCATAAACACGATCGTACATGTCGGATTCGAAGATAGCGTCCATCTTGGGAAAAATTGCGATTTTGTTTCTTCCAAAACTTGCCACAAACACACTCCAACCACCGCCATTTGCAATATACATGCGGAAGTCACGTGGGCAGTCTGCTTCTAATTTCACGATATTTGAAGCGAGATTGGCGGGAATTTCGAATGTATAAACGTGGTGAAGTGACGGTCATGTCGCCGGCCGTTTTTGGCCGTTGTGCCCAAGGATAGGTTTGGCCGTTTTTGGACGCTATGCCCAGCAAAGGGGTATATACAAATATATATATATATATATATATATATATATATATTTATATATATATATATATATATATATATATATTATATATATATATATATATATATATATAGCTATACAGCCAAACACAAAAGAAGACACAGACAAGAAGACACAGCACAGGCAAGGTCAGCAACCTGCTAGAGTGTTGTTTTTCTGATCATCACCAGGGGCCTGTCCGGATAATGGGAATCCTTCCTTAACTGCATGTGGAGGCCACATGGAGCTAGATGAGAGAAAAGGACACACCTTGTGCTTCTGTGACACAGAGAGAGAGAGAGAGAGGGGGGGGGGGGGGCGAGGGGGGGAGAGGGAGTAAAGGAGAGAGAGAGCTGGATCGAGGGAGATAGAGAGAGATTGTGAGAGAGAGGGAGAGGGAGTGGGAGAGAGAGTGGGAGAGAGAGTGGGGAGAGTGGGAGAGAGAATGACAGAGGGAGGGAGGTGGATAGATACATAGATATATAGATAGATAATTAGATAGATAGATAGATAGACAGACAGATAGATAGATGGATAGTAAGATAGATTAATAGATAGATAGATAGATAGATAGATACCCCAATAACATTTTCATGTCAAAGGGGTCAGTGAATTGTCAACATACTAAAGCAAAACAAAACAAAACAAAAACACAATTCTTTCATGGCACCAGAAAACAAAGACGAAATTATCCTGCTTCATAATTCACTTTTGATTTGTCTTTCTGTCTATACTATAACGTTCTTTTTGGGCTATCAAAAAGGCTAACAGACAGACAGACAGACAGACAGACAGACAAATAGACAGACAGATAGACAGGAAGACATAGACACACACTTCTTGTGTGTGTGTGTGTGTGTGTGTGTGTGTGTGTGTGTGTGTGTGTGATGTGTGTGTGTGTGTGTGTGTGTGTGTGTGTGTGTTTTCTTTCTTTTGTTGAGATGCTGATTGTCACTTCAATCATGTGCCTGGCCGTGTTGTGATTGTCCTCTATCATGGGCTGTTTCAAGTACTGTCTCACTTGACTTGAACTGACTTGACAGAAGGGCTGACATCGCCAAAAGTCCTCCGGATGAGACTATAAACCGAGGACCCGTGTGCGAACGCACGCAGCAGAACATCTTGCGCACACGTTAAATCCTGTTCCGCTTTTCGTAAGAGTAGGCCATTATGTGCCGGTGGGAACAGATGACAAAATCTACAAAATAGCATACACACGAGGACTGGATGTAAAAAAAGCATACAAGTGCTTATTCCATTATCCTCGATATAAAAGAATAAAATAAATAAATAAATAAACCAACATGGAGGCAGAGAGAGCGAGAGAGAGAGAGAGAGAGAGAGAGAGAGAGAGAGACAGACAGACAGACAGACAGACAGACAGACAGACAGACAGACAGAGAGGCACACTGACGCGCCCTACATGTACAGAGACAAAGACAGAGACAGACAGACAGACAGACCGACAGAGATAGACAGATACAGAGTGAAAGAGAGAGAGACAGAGAAAGAAACAGAGAGAGCGAGATAGAGAGAGAGAGAGACATTCATTCATTGTATTTCTTTATATCGAGGATAATGGAATAAGCACTCATGTGCTGTTTTACATCCAGTCCCCACGTGAATGCAGTTTTGTAAATGTTGTCATTTTTTCCAACCGGAACACGATGGCCTACTCTTTCGAAAAGCGGAACAGGATTTAACGTGTGCGCAACATGTTCTGCGTGCGTTCGCACACAGAGAGAGACAGAGAGAGAGAGAGAGAGAGAGAGAGAGAGAGAGAGAGAGAGAGAGAGAGAGAGAGAGAGACAGACAGACAGACAGACAGACATATAGACAGACAGACAGATAAACAGACAGACACAGACAGAGACAGACAGACAGACAGAAGGGCAGGGAAGGAACAGATAATGTGATCTGTAAGGCTCAAGGCGCGCCTTGGCTTCAGTACAGTCCCCCAGTTCACCCAGCTGTAAATGGGTACCTGCTCTCTTTAGGGTCAGGGAAGGTAAAGCAGCGAGGGAGAGGAGATGGGCGCCGCCCTCAATATGCTGGCCCTAGAGAAGTGAGGTCTCTGACACCTCGCTCCCCTACGACCTTATAGGTTATGGGACTCCTTTACCTTTTTTTTTAAGGCTCAAATCTGGCTCAATGTCCGCTTGTACAGAATGAATGGGTGAATGGTGATGGTGATCTGCGCTGTTACAGGGAGAATGACTTTGTGCCTTTATTTATTATTATTATTATTTTTTTTTTTATTCTTTTATTTATTTATTCATTTATTTTCTTCTTTTATATCGAGGATAATGGAAAAAAGCACTTATGTGGGGTTTTTTTACATCCAGTCCCCGTGTGTATGCGGATTTGTGAATTCTGTCATCTGTTCCCACCGACACACAATGGCCTACTCTTACAAAAAAGCGGAACAGGATTTAACGTGTGCGCAAGATAGTCTGCGTGCGTTCTCACACGGGGCCTTGGTTTATTGTCTCATCCGAAGGGGGAGTGGAGTCTGCACTGATGTTAACTCCAGAGGAAAATATCCCCTTGAAAGGGAATCGAACCCGGATCGTCAGATTGCGAGCGCAATGTTCTAACCACTAGGCTATCCCGTCCCGCTTCCTTATGTGTTTCTGTTTTGTTTTGTTTTGTTTTGTGCCTGTCTGTCTGTTTGTCTGTCTGTCTCTTTGTCTGCCTGCCTGCTGTCTGTCTCTCTGTGTGTCTGTGTCTCTCTTTCTTTGTCTCTCTGTTGTTGTTGGTCGCTCTGTCTTTCTTCTCTTGTCTCTCTCTCTCTTGTCTCTCTCTCTGTCTCTCTGTCTCTTACTCTCTCTCTCTGTGTCTCTGTCCTTGTTGCTTCTGTTTCTGTCTCTCTGCCTGTGTCTTGTCTGTGTGCGCGCGCTCGCGTGTGTGTTCTGTGTGTTGTTGTGTGTGTGTGTTTATGTGCCTCGTGTGTGTGTTGTGTCTGTCGTGTTTTGTTTGTGTTGTGTGTGTGTGTTGTGTGTGTGTGTGTGTTAGTGTGTGTGTATGTGTGTGTGTGTGTGTCTGTCTGTCTGTCTGTCGGTGTGTGTGTGTGTGTGTGTGTGTGTGTGTGTGTGTGTGTGTGTGTGTGTGTGTGTTTTGTGTGTGTGTGTGTGTGTCTGTCTGTCGTGTGTGTGTGTGTGTGTGTGTGTGTGTGTGTGTGTGTGTGTGTGTGTGTGTGTGTGTGTGTGTGTGTATGTGTGTGTGTGTGTGTGTGTGTGTGTGTTGTTGTCTGTCATGTCGGTGTGTGTGTTGTGTGTGTGTGTGTGTGTGTGTGTGTGTGTGTGTGTGTGTGTGTGTGTGTGTGTGTGTGTGTATGACAGACAGAGAGTAACAAGGACAAAGATAAATTATGCTATTCTGCTCCCCCCTATAATTTGATTTCACGAAGTTAAGTTTTTCACAGAGAGAGAGAGAGACAGAGACAGACAAAGAGACAGACACAGACAGAGAGACAAACAGACACAGACAGAGAGACAGACAGAGAGAGACACACAGAGAGAGAGAGCAGATGGCAAATGACAACTATCATTAAATCTTAAGTTTACTGATTTTTCCCAAAAAAATCTATCAAAAATCAAAAAGCACGGTTATGCTGATGATAATGACAGTAATAATGATAAGCAGTAATCACATTATTTATTTTAGATTCAAACACATTTTTCCTAAGAATGATCACCATCATTATCAGGGGATCTTTTCTCTTCATTCGGCTATCTGTCGATTCCTTCCTTTCTTCCTTCCTTCCTTCCTTCCTTCATTCATTCATTCCTTTCTGTCTGTCTGTTTGTCTGTTTGTCGTCCCTTCGTTCTTCCTTCCTTCCTTCCTGTCTGTCTTTCTGTCTGTCTGTCTGTCGTTTTTTCTTTCTTTCTTTCTTTCTTTCTTTCTTTCGTTCTTTCTCTTTTGTTTTTCTTTCTTTCTTTCTGTCTTTCTTCCTTCCTTCCTTTTCTGTCTGTCTTTCTTTCTTTCTTGCTTTCTTTCTTTCTTTCTTTCTTGCTTTCTTTCTTTTTTTCTTTCGATCTGTCGATCTTTCTTTTCTTCCTTCCTTCCTTTCTCCCTTCCTTCCGTCCTTTCTACCTGTCTATATGTTTGTCTGTTGTTCTTTCTTTATTTTTTGTTTGTTTGTTTCTTTCTTTCTCTCTTCCTTCCATCTGTCTGTCTGTCTTTTTTTCTTTCTTCTTTCTTTCCT
>CM054166.1:30093129-30103129 GCA_028751875.1 Rapana venosa
GAAGAAGAAGAAGATGAAGAAGGAGAAGAAGAAGAAGAAGAAGAAGAAGATGAAGAAGAAGAATGCATAGAAGGGGAGAGGGAGGAAAGGATTGGTTTAAGTTAACGACTGAGTTACGTGCCTTGAGTCAGTGATTGATGCGTTTATTTTTTTTCAGTTTTTTGTTTGCTTGTTTGTTTGTTTATTTATTTATTTGTTTGTTTGTTTGTTTGTTTGTTTTAGTTGCTTGCTGCTGGTTTTTCTGTCAACTTGAACACTTATATTAGTGTCACCCAAAATATGCACTCTTTGATTTTCTTACACTTGTTGTTGTTGTTTTTGTTGCTGCTGTTTTTTGCTGTTGTTATTGTTATTGTTGTTGATCATCTTCTTGCAGCATTCTGTAAAAAAACCCACACAAAATCAACAACAAACCCTACCACTCTGATAAATAAACAGATACACATGCAGACAGGTTAAACAAAACAACACACACACACAAAGAGATGGCGCTGCTCTTGTGGCGACGTGCTCTCCCCTCGAGAAGACAGCCCGAATTCCATGCTTGAAGAATCTGCTGTGTTTTTAAGTGGTCTACAAATACAAATATGCAAACACTAAATCAGGGGACATAGCCGGGAAGAAACCTACACAGAAACGTCTATGATAGTTTTCATAGCAAAAGATGTATTCCTTGTTAAATGTCTGTCATCACTGGAAGCAGCAAAAACGGGCAAAATTTCTCTTTAGTACACTTTCGGTTTTTTGTTGGATTTTTTTTAAATAGATAAACTACAAGTAAAATTTCCTGTCTGGGTATAGATTTTTGACAGTCGAAGTTTCCGAAGAGGTTGTTTGTTTGCAATCTTGTCTTAGTCTGCTGCTGAAATAATGGTCTTTTATCTGTCTAGCTTTTCAGATATAACGAGCTCTACTTAGTCAACTAAAAAAGCAAACCAAATAAACCCCCCAAAATCCAGACATTTTTAGGTTGTTGATTGCATCTTAAACTGTTAATGAGAGAGAGAGAGAGACAGAGAGACAGACAAAGAGAGATACAGAGAAAAACACACAGAAAGAGACATAGACAGAGTGAGAGATAGATACAGGGAGAGACAGAGACAGGCAGGAACAGAGAGAGAAAGAGAGACAGACAGACAGACAGACAGACAGTCAGAGAGAGAGAGAGAGAGAGAGAGAGAGAGAGAGAGAGAGGAGAGAGAGAGAGAGAGAGAGAGAGAGAGAGAGAGAGAGAGAGAGAGAGAGAGAGAGATTTTCGAGCTGATGGCATTAATTCACCACTGTGGAGATTGTTGGAAATAAAACACCCTCCACCCCACGCATTTAAAGCCTTGTTTAGTGGTGTTGTGCATGCCCACTGTATAGGACAGGAAGTCTTAAACAGGAAAATCGTTATTGATCACCTCTCTTCACATCATTTCTCCACACTCTTGTTGCCCCCTGAGCGGCTAAATGGAATTACGATCAACTCTGCATTTTGAGAGTGAAGGGGTTTGATTCTCTTACCACACCCCCAGGTTGGAAGAACCTTTCTTCTAAGAGCCAACCCCTTGGGGGTACTCCAGTTCCTTTTAGTCCTTTGGAAATACACACACACACACACACACACACACACACACACACACACACACACACCACACACACACACACACACACACACACACATACACATGTACCATTTAGGCTAAGACCCCCTGCATGATCACTTGTATGGACAAACCTGAATGCACCTTAAATCCCATTTCATTTCACAAAGAAAAGCAGGCCATTGCATACCCTGCAGGGATAGAAGCAAAAAAAGCACATTCCATAAGTATAACATTAAATTTTATATGATGTGATTCTTAAAAATGGAACGTGGCCACTTTTGGGGCTGTCTTTTCATTAGGATTCACTAGCTTGCAGATTGCTAAATAGCTATGTTTACTTTTTCTTTTGTTTGTGGCAACATTTAATGTGAAAGACTACACTAAGCACATAAAAAAGGTAAAGGTGTCCCAATACCTATGTGGTCGTAGGGGAGTTAGGCGTCAGAGACCTCAACTTCTCAAGGGGCCAGCATACTGAGAGTGGTGCCCATCTCCTCTCCCTCACTGCTTTACCTCCCCTGATCCTAAAGAGGCATGAGCCCATTTACAGTTGGGTGAGCTTGGGGACTGTACTGAAGCCAAGGTGCACAAAGGGTTGCCCATCCAAGTGGTAACCATGCTTGAGGCTGCTTAACTTGGCTAGGGTGAAGCAAGTGCTCCGACCACTGAGCTATTCCGTCCCCTAAATATGCACGTACATTTACCATTATCATTTTAAGACTCCTTGGCCCTGGGGGTAAACTTTTATCAGCTACTCATGCAAGCTAACTGCCAAGATGTACATTAGCATGATTCGTGCTTAAGAAATTTTGTTTCGATAATCCACATTTGTGATAAGCTCTTGAAACAATCTGCATTCTTTATTCCTCCTCCTCCTCCTCCTCTCCTCCTCCTCCACCTTCTTCTTCTTCTTTCTTCTTCTTCTTCTTCTTCTTGTTCTTGTTCTTGTTCTTCTTCTTCTTCTTTTCTTCTTTCTTCTTCTTCTTCTTCTTCTTCTTCTTGATAATGAACAAGAGTAAAGAAGGTATTGGTAACACTTTACTCTTGGCAGACCAGAAAGAAAATTGTATAGTGTGTTCAAAGTTTTCAGCTCTAAATCTCTCTTCCATTCGTTGTCTTCTGCCTATTAGAAACGAAAGTAAATTCTACACTTTCGGGGGGAAAAAGCTTTTGATGGTTTTTCAGACTGTCATTTAAGAACCATTCCTTCTTTTGCGGGAGGGAACCAATTATCATGTCCAGAAGAAACACACAAGACTTTGTTGGGAAAGAGAAAACAAGTTTTGGAACATCATTATATTCACTCCTTCTCGTCTACAAGTCTGGATCATTTCTCTGGTTATCTGTTGTTTAGGTTGTTGGTTGTTTTGTATAGGGAGTGTCTATGGCCCTTTGTCTTTCTTCCTTCCTGTGTGTATCTTTCCTTTCTTTCTTGTTTCCGCTGTCTGTGAGCTGAGTTGATTTATCTCTAGCTCCAGCTCTGTGGGTCCTTTTCCTGTCTGTTTTTGCAGTCGCAGTGTCTTGTCTCTGTCTTCTTGTCGGTCCGTCTGTCTGTTTGCTCTGTCTGTGTGTCTCTCTTTCATGTTTGTCTCGTGCTTGTAAAAAAATACTTATACTTATTTTTAATAATTATCATTCATTCGTTCTGTCGAACTCCTATCTGTAAAGCTAGATCTTGTTGAAATGATGTAACAAGTCGTTTGTAACTCCCATTAGTGACACTGCTCGCTACACTGTTCATTGTGGTTATCTGTTGATAGAGGAAGAGGTTATTGTAGTAGTGGAGTTGTTTGGTTTTTTTCTCGAGTGTATTCTCACATTGTAATATTTATAATAATGTTGGATGTTATATTAGCCTTCTTGTAAACAACAATTCATCCTCAATTTATTTCTCCAGCTTCTGTCTCTGCTGATTTCTCTCTCTGTGAATATGTCTTGTTGGCTGTCTCCCGTGGGAGAGCTGGATTGATGACGCGTCTTTGAAATTAGAACCATGCGCCACCCTTCACCTTCTCAGTTATTGTATTCACTATCAATGGCTTTCTTCTACATACATTAGCTGAAAGCTTATGTTGCCTGAGGTTTATGCCTAAATAATACTAACCACGCCTCGGTTTATCGTCATCGAAGAAGACTAGAGCAGACGCACCAGCTATGAGTCAGATGAGATGAGAGAGAGGAGAAGAGAGAGAGAGAGAGAGAGTACGAGAGAGAGAGAAGAGAGATTATTTTTTTTGATTCAAAGCAGTGGTAATACCTCACAGTTGTAATTAAAGATTTAGAGCACAATGTCTACATTAAACACTAGTTATCCCGTTTATAAAGTTCTGCCCCATCATATGGAACATGGACATTCCAAAGCAAACCTTCCTCCATCACCTCTCCTCTTTTTTTTCTTCCAAATAATGACCCAACTCTTGAAGAAGCCTGCTTAGTCAATGGGATAGACATTTAACAGTTTACCTAACAGTTAAGGGTTCGATTCTCCTGCCACACTAGCAGATTACAAGATGCTGTCTCTCGCCTGTTTGGTTGAAGGGATAGACTGGTAACTGTGTGTGGGGTTTTTCTAAAGAGTTCCCCTCCTCCCCGAGGCCAGCCTGAATTTCAGGCAGAAAAATCTGCCGTGACTTAAAGTGGTATACAAATACAAATATTCAAATACCACATCAAGGGACATAGCAATGGTAAAACCTTAGTAGAAACGTATATATATATATATATATATGATTATATATATATATATATTATATATATATATATATATATATATATATATATATATATATATATATATATATAAACAGAAGATGTTTTCCTTGTCAAATTGTCTGTTATCAGTGGAAGCAGCAAAATAAGCAAAATTCCTCTTTAGTGCACCATCTTCTGTTAGGTAAACTAAAGCAAACTTTCCTGTCTAGGTATACATTCTTGACAGTTGTAGATTCTGAAGAGGTTAATCTGTTTGCAATCATGTCTAGTCTGTTGCTAAAATAGTATGTGTGTGTGGGGGGGGGAGTGGTTGTTAGCTTTTAAGAAATAATGAATTCTTTTTATTCAGCTAGAAAGCAAACGAAACAAAAATTCAATCAGACATGTTAAGCTCTTGACTGCCTCTCAAGCTGTTTGAGAGATAGAAAGAGCTAGAGAGAGAGAGAGAGAGAGAGAGTAAAGGAGAGAGACAAACAGAGAGACAGAGACAGAGAAAGACAGCGACACAGAGAGAGACACACACTCATAAGAGAGATTTTCGAGCTGATGGCAATAATTCACCACTGTGGAGATTGTTGGGAATAAAACGGCCACCCCACGCATTTAAAGCCTTGTTTAGTGGCGTTGTGCATGCCCACTGTATAGGACAGGAAGTGTTAAACAGGAACATCGTTATTGATCACCTCTCTTCACATCATTTCTCCACACTCTTGTTGGATCCTTAGCGGCTAAATGGAATTACACTCAACTATGCATCTAAGAGTGATGGGTTTTGATTCTCTTATCACACCCCCAGGTTAGAAGAACCTTTCTTCTGGGATCCAACCATTTGGGGGTACTCCAGTTCCTTTCAGTCCTTTGGAAATAAGACCCCTTGCATGAGCACTTGCACGGACAAACCTGAATGCACATTAACTCCCCTTTTCATTTCACTAAGAAAATCAGACCAGTGCACACCCTGCAGGGATTGAAACAAAAAAGTCATATTTCATGTGTCACATTAAATTGTATATTATGTTAATCTAAACAATGGACTGCGGCTATCTTTTTGGGGGTGTCGTTTCATTATGATTCACTAACTTTCAGATCGCTAAATAACTATTTTTTTCTGTTGATGTGGCAACATTTAATGTGGAAAGACTGTAATATGCACATAAGAATGTAAAGGTGTCCCATAACCTATATTGTTTTAGGGGAGTGAAGCATCAGAGACCTCAACTTCTCTAGGGGCCAGCATATTAAGGGTCGCACCCATCTCCTCTCCCTCGCTGCTTTACCTTCCCTGACCCTAAAGAGGGCAGGTATTCATTTACAGCTGGGTGAACTGTGGACTGTCCTGAAGCCAAGGCATGAAAACGGTCACTCATCCAAATGGTAACCGCGCTCGACTCTGCTTAACTTCGCTGAGTGGAAGTGAGTGTTCTGACCACTAAGCTGTTCTGTCCCCTAATTGTGCATAACATTCGCAAATAACTTTTTCAGACTTCTTGGCAATGGCCAAAAGCCTTATCAACTAGCTACTCATGCAAGCTAAGTGTCAACATCTACAATAGCATGATCCCATGCTTTTAGGCGTTTTGTTTCCATAGTTCACACACTTGACAAGCTCCTGAAATAGCGACCTTAATTCTTCTTTTTTTTTCTTCTTCTTCTTCTTGTTCTTCTTGTTCTTCTTGTTCTTCTTGTTCTTCTTCTTGTTCTTCTTCTTCTTCTTCTTCTTGTTCTTGTTCTTGTTCTTCTTCTTCTTCTTCTTCTTCTTCTTCTTCTTTTTCTTCTTCTTCTTCTTTTTCTTCTTCTTCTCTTCTTTTCTTCTTCTTCTTCAAATTCTTCTTCAAATTCTTCTTCTTCAAATTCTTCTTCTTCTTCCTCCTCCTCCTCTTCCTCTCCTCTTCTTCTTCTTCTTCTTCTTCTTCTTCTTCTTCTTCTTCTTCTTCTTCTTTTCTTCTTCTTCTTCTTCTTCTTCTTCTTCTTCTTCTTCTTCAAATTCTTCAAATTCTTCTTCAAATTCTTCTTGTTCTTGTTCTTGTTCTTGTTCTTATTCTTGTTCTTGTTCTTGTTCTTCTTCTTCTTCTTTGAACTGTCAGAGAGCAACTACTGTTTTCTGTGATATGAAGGAAAGTGCGTTAATTTCATGTCAAGTCAGTCCTAGAATCATCCTACTTCGTAATGAGAATTGTGTCTTTCTGGAATAAAGGCTGGATAATTTTACCATGACAGAAGAAAACAGACAAGAAGGAAGCGACAGGGGGGAAAAGGAACAAGACAGAAACGACGAGAGGGATAGAAAAGAGGGAATTCTAAGAACAGAATTTCCAGAAGGTAGGGAAGCTATTTATACTAACAGGGTTCTGGCATCCCCACAGAGATAATAATTAAATATTCTTCAGTTTTATGTACGACTGCTGGTAAAGTGAACAGTGATAGCAAACAATAATAAATGCCTATTTTTTTCATTCAGGGTGTACTCCTCCTTGCAGACTGCAGAATGGATATATCCAGATGAGACTGTATTCGGGTGAGACTATAAACCAAGACCCATCGTTTCATTAGGTTTTGCTAGCTTGTAAATTGTTCAATAGCTATGTTTTTTCTTGTGTTGTGGCAACATTGAATGTGGAAAGACTCTAATAATTATGAACATAAGACAGGTAAACGTGTGTCCCACAACCTATGTAGTTGTGGGGGGGAGTGAACTGTGATAGCAAACAGTAATACATGCATATTTTCTCATTCAGCGTCTACTCATCTTTGCAGAGTGTAAAATGAATATTTCCGTATGAGACTATACTTATTCGGATGAGACTATAAAACCGAGGTCCCATGTGCGAACGCACGCAGAACATCTTGCGCACATGTTAAAACCCGTTCCCGCTTTTTGGGAATAGTAGGCCATTGACTACTGAAGAGAATGATGACAAAGTTTACAAAACTGCATATACACAATGGTTTGATATACAACACAAAAGCACATGAGTGCTTATTCCATCATCCTGGAAATGAAAAAGAATAAATAAAAGAATGCTAAAAAATAAATATCCCACACTAACCAGTGACCTTGTGTCACAAGGTCTACACGACCCCACCCCATATCCCCTGCCCTCCCCCCTGTCCCTGCCACCCCCCCACCCAACCCCCCCCCCCCCCCCCACACACACACACACACACAGACCCATGCCCTGATGTCAAGTAGTTCCTCCCTACCATTGGTAAGCCCCTGGAACTCTAGCTGAGAACTCAAGAAAAAAAATAAAGGACACTTTCAACACAGACTACACACAAAGGAGAGTTGGCTCAGACAATTGAGAGAGAAATCCATTTTCTTCCTTTGATAACGGAAAAAAGAGTAAGGAAAGTTAAGGTCACACTTTTACTCTGGCCAAAAGACTAGACAGAAGATTGTAGAGCTGTTCAAAGTGTTCGGCTCTAAGTCTCTCTTTGGTTCTGTGGTCTCCTCCTGCCTATCAAAAACTATCAAGTCAGTACTACAACTCTAGGGGGGACAAAGTTTTTTGAGTAGAGGTGTATTTTGATGGAGGTTTTTTTTTTCCAAGTTGTCGATGGAAAAATTATTCCTTCTCTTGCAGGGAACCAATTATTATGTCTAGAAGAAACACGCAAGATTTTTGTCGGGGAAAGAGAAGCGAGTTTTCGAACATCATTATCTTCCCTCGCTCCTCCTTCTCGTCTACAAGTCTGGTTCGTTTCCCTGGTTATCTGTTGTTTAGGTTGTTGGGTTTTTTGTATCAGGGGGAGTGTCTATGGCCCTTTGTCTTTCTTCCTTCCTGTATGTATCTTTCCTTTCTTTCTGGTTTCGCTGTCTGTGAGCTGAGTTGATTTTTCTCTAGCTCCGCCTCTGTGGGTTTCCTGTGTCTGGCTGTGTATCCCTGTCTATGATTTTGTCTGTCTGTCTGTCTGTCCACCGCTCTATCTCTGTTTCTACGTCTCTCTTTGTCAGTCTGTCTGTCTGTCTCTGTCTGTCTGTCCGTGTCTGTCCATGTCTGTCTCTCTGTCTGGCTGTCTGTCTGTCTCTGTTTTCCATAGACAATCATGGTGTAGTTTTTGTGTGTGTTTGTGTGTGTGTGTGTGTGTGTTTCCGCGTGTGTGTGTGTGTGTGTGTGTGTGTGTGTGTGTGTGTGTGTGTGTGTGTGTGTGTGTGTGTGTGTGTGCTCAGAGGGCTAGTGTAAAACAAGTTTGCTTATACCATTAATCTGTTTACATAAAATATATACAATTCCATTCAATTTGTTTCTCTGTCTCTGTCTGTCTGTCTGTCTCTGTCTCTATGTCTGTCTGTCTGTCTCTCTCTCCAATACTTTTAGACTGGTTTTGTGTGAACATGATTATGATTTTATGTATACCAAAAATCCCAGTTCTTCAAAACTTACATATATCCCACCCATCAAGCTTAAAGCACAGAATCAATCAAAGCACAGAATCAGTCAAGCAGACATATCAAGCTGTGCATAAAAGTGAGAGAGAGAGAGAGATAAAAAGTAAGTATATATATATATATATATATATATATATATATCGAGGGAGGGAGGGAGAGAGAGAGAGAGAGAGAGAGAGAGAGAGAGAGAGAGAAAGAGAGAGGAGAGAGAGAGAGAGAGAGAGGAGAGAGAGAGAGAGAGAGAGAGAGAGAGAGAGAGAGAGAGAGAGAGAGAGAGAGAGAGAGAGAAAGTTTCGAAAATTCAAAGCTGATGGCATTAGTTCACAGTTGTATATAAAGAGTTAAAGCACAGTGCCCACATTAATTAAAGCACTCACTGTCCCCTTTTATAAAAGTTCTGCCCTATCATAGGGAATACGAACATTTAAAAAAAACCAACATTTATCGATCACCTCTTTCAAATGAATGGCTCAACTCTTGAAGAAACCTGCTTAGTTAAATGGACAGACATTACATTCTTTGTTATCTTCTCCTTCATTGAGCTTCCAGAGAGTAACTATTGTTGTATGTTATAATAATTATGGACAACAATGCGTTGCCCTGCCGTTAATTAAGCGCCTGACAAGTCTGCCTGACAGCATTCGACTTCGGCACGAGCAAGAATTCTTATCTTTTAAATCTTTTTTTTGTGTTTTTTTTTTAGAAATAGAAGGAACAATAAACCAGAGAGGAGAATGGGTAAAGAAGGTAGAAAAAAGACAAGAAGAAAGGAGACAGGAAGAAAAGAAAGAAGGCAGAAAGACCAAGAGGGGATAGAAAAGGGGGAATTGCCAGCACAGAATTTCCAGAAGGTGGGGATGCTAATTATACTGACAGGCCCCATGGCGCTTTGATTTGTTGCTTTACAAGATTCAGCGCTATATAAATTCCATACATTATTATTATTATTATTATTATTATCGTTGTTATTATTATTATTATTATTGTTGTTGTTGTTGTTATTGTTATTCTTCTTCTTCTTCTTTCTTCTTCTTGTTCTTCTTCTTCTTCTTCTTATTATTATTATTATTACCTTGAGGTGGGGGGGGGGGGCACTTTGTCCACAGGTTATGGGTTTGATTCTCCTGCCAATTCACCAGATTACACGATACTTTCTCTTCTGATCCAGCGTGTGTACAGACCCCAGCTCTTGGTTGCTCTGTGGATGAGACTGGAGGCGGGATAGCATAGTGGTTAGAACATTGCGCTCGCAATCTGACGACCCTGGGTTCCATTCCCGTTCAAGGGGGATATTTTCCCCTAGAATTAA
>CM054166.1:30110629-30113129 GCA_028751875.1 Rapana venosa
AAAATAAAAAATAAAAAAAAATAAATAAATGGAATTTATATAGCGCTGTATCTTGCACAGACAAATCAAAGCGCTTGCACTCAACTCATTCTTACATAGTCATGCAACCAGTAGCAAGTAATAGTTCTAACAAGTCCAAATGCACACACACACACACACACACACACACATGAAGAATGGCAGACAAAAGATAGATTTGTGAATGCAATTGACACATCTCAATTCTGAAGGAAAAAAAATGTCTTGCTGTAAGGTACCATGCACAGCAGTTGAAGATTCCATCTGCAACGCTGGAACGAAACTCGAGTCAGGTCAGGCATGGTTCTCACATCAACATGCCAATAAATGATGTCATTGAAAGATTCTCTTTTCTAGCAATTTTTTACAATGAATCTTTAGAGAACCATTTTCAAAATGATTGAGAAGTTGTAAGTGGTTACCTGCACTTGTTTGCCTTCACTAGTGTTTCTGCATTAAAAGATAATAATAATTAATAATAATAATAATAATATATGGATTTTATACAGCGCTGAATCTAGTAAAACAAACAAAACGAAGCGCTTGTCGAAGATCGAAGATCTAAATGTTAAGATCTAGATAAGATTAATTATTTATTTATTTATTTATTTATTTATTCTTTCATATCGAGGATAATGGAATAAGCACTCATGTGCTTTTTTACATCCAGTCCCCGTGTGTATGCGCTTTTGTAAATTTTGTCATCTGTTTCGACCGGCACAAAATGGCCTACTCTTCCGAAAAGCGGAACAGGATTTAACGTGTGCGCAAGATGTTCTGCATGCGTTCGAACACGGGGCTTCGGTTTATAGTCTCATCCGAAGGACTAGATAGATCTAGATGATGTAGGTGTTAAGCAGGAAGAGGTTTATGTGCTCCTGGCTACGGGGAAGTCATCACGGGTCGTCATCGTCACTTAGACATGGGGATGGGGGGTAGGTTTCTGATCATTGTAGCCAGGATGGTGTGGATAGAAGGTTCAAATCTGTAGAGGTGTGTCTGACTGCGGTTGATGTGTGGTGTATGAAAGCTGATCTGGCTATTTGCAAAAAAGTATGTACATAGATCTAGGTAGGGGGTGTGTGTGTGTGTGTGTGTGTGTGTGTGTGTGTGTGTGTGTGTGTGTGTGTGTAGGGGGGTGTGTGTGTACATGTGTGTGTGTGTGTGTATGTATGTAGATGTGTGTGTGTAGGTGTGTGTGTGTGTGTGCGTGTGTATGTGTGCTTTTAAAAAATGTATCGTCTGTTCCTGCTGGCCCAGCACACGTCCGAAGTCAGTGTGGAAGAGAAATCAATTGCTATCTTGGAAAGTCTGTCTAGAAAACCCAAATAGGCTAACCACCAAACAAATAATAATAATAATATAATAATAATAATAATAATAATGATGATGATGTTGATGATGGTTATAATAATAATAATAATAATAATGGAATTTATTATAGCGCTATATCTTGCAAAAAGAAATCAAAGCGCTTGCATTCAACATACTCATACATACAACCAATAACAATTAACAGAGTTAAATTCAAATGTTACATATCCCCGCGCGCGTGCACACACACACACACACACACACACACACACACACACACACACACACACACACACACACACACACACGCGCGCGCGCGCCACGCGCACACACACACACATATATACACACACACACACGCGCGCGCACACACGCGCACACACACACACATAACACACACACACGCGCGCACACACAACACACACACACACACACACACACACAACACACACACACACACACACACACACACACAACACACAAACAAAGATTATACACTTTGGCAGTGTCGTGGGTTTTGGCTGTTTTAGGCAGGGATAGATTTGAGATGAAACAAGGGGGGGGAAATCAGATTTGGAATAAATATGTCTTGAGGCTGGAATTCAAAGTGTCATAAGTAGGCTTTTGGCGAAGGGAGGGAGGGAAGTCATTCCAGATTGATGGACCAGAAACAGCGAAAGAGCAATGGCCAACAGTGGATTGGTTGAATCTCGGCATTCGCAAGCACACGGTATCTGCAGCAGAGCGGAGGGAACGAGAATGAATGTATAGGTGAAGACAGTCGCAGAGGTAGGAGGGAGCTATTTTGTGGAGACATTTGTAACAAAGGGTACTGATCTTGTATTTTACTCTATGTGGCACAGGCAGCCAGTGGAGAGATTGCAAGACAGGAGTTATGTGCTCAGATTTTCTCTTTCTGAGGATTAGTCGAGCTGCAGAGTTTTGTATACGTTGAAGGGAGTGGATTAATGATGGTGGCAGACCAGCCAGAAGAGAATTGCAATAGTCCAGACGTGAAAGAATGAGAGAGGTGACAAGTTTGGATGTTGCATTGGTTGACAGGTACTTTTGAATTGCACTAATACACCGTAATTTATAGTAGCACGACTGACAGGTCTGGGTGATGAATTTTTGCATAGAGAGTGTGTTGTCGATAACAACACCTAGA
>CM054166.1:30128129-30130629 GCA_028751875.1 Rapana venosa
TACCGACATACAATGGCCATTTCTTCCACTCCACACTAGCTTGTATTGTAGTGTACATTGAACTGTGCTGGCTGCTTGGGGTTGCATCAAGTTGTGCCCCTTAGAAGTCCAAAGCCTTTGAACTGTTAAACAACGTTTCGGTTTCAACAATGCCTATTCAGAAAGGGGATGGGATAGCTCAGTGGTCGGAGCACTCGCTTCCCACCCAGCCCAAGTTAAGCAGCATCGAGCGTGGTTACCACTTGGATGGGTGACCGTTTGCGCGCCTTGGCTTCAGTACAGTCCCCCTAGTTCACCCAGCTGTAAATGGGTACCTGCCCTCTTTAGGGTCGGGGAAGGTAAAACAGCGAGGGAGATGAGATGGGCGCCGCCCTACTGGCCCTAATACTGGCCCTAGAGAAGTGAGGTCTCTGACGCCTCGCTCCCCTACGACCTTATAGGTTATCGGACTCCTTTCTCCATCCCACTTCCTCCCCTTGCAGTTGTTGTTATTGTTTTCCACTTCTTTAGCTCACCGGATCCATGCCATACAGGTTTTAATTCTCCATTTCCCTCAACGTGAATGGCTCTCTCTCTCTCTCTCTCTCTCTCTCTCTCTCTCTCTCTCTCTCTCTCTCTCTCTCTCTCTCTCTCTCTCTCTCTCTCTCTCTCTCTCTCTCTCTCTCTGTCCCCTTGATTCTGGTGAAGCGTTCATAATTATTGAAAGGGAGGCGACTAGAAGGGGAATGGACGCAGCGAAATGGGAGACAATTTTGCAGCTTGCTATTATATATATATATATATATATATATATATATATATATATATATATATATATATATATATATATATATATATATATATATATATATATAATATATATTTTATACTTTTATATCGAAGATAATGAAATTTGCACTAATGTGCTTTTATACATCCAGTCCTAGTGTGTGTGTGTGTGTTCGTTCGATTTAATTTTACGCCCCTTCACAAAATGTGATATTAGACACATAAAAGGGAAAAAAAAGTGTAGGGGAGGGAGGGGGGAGGAATTTAGGGAGTGGGGTAGGGGATTAGAGTATTAATTTAATCTACACAAAACTGTAAGAAAATGTAATTACGAATAATTCTTGAGTTCAGAATAATACGAATCCCAATTTCTAACAGAATCTAGGGAATGAACAATAAAACTATTTGTAACCGTAACCAGTGAGAGAAAATCTAAACCGCAGACTGTGTGTGTGTGTCAGTGTGTGTGTGTGTGGGGGGGGGGGGGGTAGGTGTGTATGTGTAGGTGTGTATGTAGCATGTGTGTGTGTGTGTGTGTATGGGTGTGCGCACGTGTTTCTATGGGTGAGGGGGTGTGAGACACGCCATGTACATGTGTGTATGTGTGGAGGTGGTGGTGGTGATGGTAGTGATGAGTGCATGAGTGTATTTTGGTGTGTGTGTGTGTGCCTCTGTTGTGTGTGTGTGTGTGTGTGTGTGTGTGTGTGTGTGTGCGTGTGTGCATGTCCGTGTACGTGTGTGTGTGTGTGTGTGTGTGTGTGTGTGTTCGCGAGTGTGTGTGTATGTGTGTGCGCGCGCACTCCAAACCTCCCATCCCCCCCCCCAACCCCCAACCCCCCCTACCCCATACTCACCTCCCCATCCCACTTCCTCCCCTTGCAGTTGTTGTTATTGTTTTCCACCTCTTTAGCTCACTGGATCCGTGCCATACAGGTTTTAATTCTCCATTTCCCTGAACGTGAATGGCTTTCTCTCTCTGTCTCCTTGATTTCTGGTGAAGCGTTCATAATTATTGTAAGGGAGGCGAATAGAAGAGGAATGGAAGCAGCGAAATGGGAGACAATTTTGCAGCTTGCTATTATATATATATATATATATATATATATATATATATATATATATATATATATATATATATATATATATATATATATATATATGTATGTATATATATATATGCATTTTTTAACTTCTTTTATATCAAAGATAATGGAATAAGCACTAATGTTCTTTTTTACATCCAATCCCCGCATGTGTGTGTGTTCATTCGATTTCATTTTAGGGCTCTTCACAAAATGTGATATTAAGGGGAAAAATGTAGGGGAGGGGGGAGGAATTCTGGGAGTGGGGGTAGGGGATTAATGTATTAATTAAATCTACACAGAACTGTAAGAAAATGTAAATACAAATAATTCTTGAACGCAGAATAATAAAGATCCCAATTTCTGACAGAATCTAACGAATGAACAATTAAACTATTTGTAACCATAACCAATGAGAGAAAATCTAAACCACAGAATATGTGTGTGTGTGTGTGTGTGTGTGTGTGTGTGTGTGTGTGTGTGTGTGTGTGTGTGTAGGTGTGTGTGTTTCTATGGGTGAGGGGTGTGTGAGACTCGCCATGCATATGTGTGTATGATTGTGTGGAGGTGGTGGTGGTAGTGGTAATGAGTGCATGAGTGTATTTCTCTCTGTGTGTGCCTGTGTATGTGTGTGTATGTGTGTGTGTATT
>CM054166.1:30138129-30158129 GCA_028751875.1 Rapana venosa
TACATGCATACATACATACATACACACATACATACATACATACATGCATACATACATACATACATACATACATACATACATACACATACATACATACATGCATACATATATACACATACATACATACATACAAACATACATACATACATACATACATGCAATACATACATACATACATACATACATACATACATACACACACGCATGCATACATACATACATAATACATACACACACACACACACATACATACATACATACATACCTACACATACATACATACATACATACATACATACATACATACATACATACATACATACATACATGCAATACATAACTACTGTTTCCTTAAGCTGAATTAATCACAACCTCCGTTGACAAGATCGTATAAATCAGTCAAGGCGGATTGTCTGTTGTATGTTTCTGTGATCGATTATGATGTCCAAACGCCATGCTCAGCGTTCTCTAATTAATCATTAGATATCCCAGCAGGTAATTAACACCATCCGTTAGAATTAATTCCTCGTGAATGAATTCTACATCATGTAAATCATCGTAACTTTGCATATACATAACTCTGGGTTCTTGATCAATACTTGGCTACATTTATTTCGGAGGTTGTGTGATACTTTAAGCTAGTACTGTACATTTCGAGTTGGTGATATGGTGACGATGGTGGTGGTTTTTATTACCAAAATATATGGTTTGGGGGAGGGTGGTGGTGGTGGTGGTGGTGGTGGAGGTAGTGGAGGTGAAGAGGGTGTGTTTGTAGTGTGTGTGTGTGTGTGTGTGTGTGTGTGTGTGTGTGTGTGTGTGTGTGTGTGTGTGTGTTTGTGTGCGCGCTTGTGCGCCTGAGTGTGGGTGTGTTTGGTGGTGGGTGGGAGTGGATTGAGGTTGTATAGGTGAGGAGGTTGGGGGTTTGGGGGTAATTTATGTCCTTTGCATGCGAGTTATTTTGAACATACTTGTTCATGTTTGTTGTTGGTAGTGGTGTTTTTTTCAGGTGGATTTTTTCCCTGTTATTATTGTTACTGGTTAATGCGTCTATGCGGGTGTGTGTTGTGTGTGTGTGTGTGTGTGTGTGTGTGTGTGTGTGTGTGTGTGTGTGTGTGTGTGTGTGTGTGTGTGTGTGTGAGGAGGTGTGCGCGCGTGCGTGCGCGCGCGCGTGTCTGTGAGTGAGTGATTAAGTGAGTGTGTGTGAGTGCGTGTGCGTATGTGTGTGCGCGTGTGTGCGTGTGTGCGTGCGTGTGTTTGTTTGAGCGTGCGTGCGTGCGTGTGTGTGCGTATAAATGTATGTATGTATGTATGTCTGTCTGTCTGTCTGACTGTCTGTCTGTCTGTATGTATGTATGTGTGTGCGTGTATGTGTGAGTGCGTGCGTGCTTGCGCGTATGTGAGTATATTCCCCCCTGGAGTTAACATCGCACGCATAGAACATCTTGCGCACACGTTGAAACCTCTTCCACTTTTCGCGAGAGTAGGCCATTGCATGCTCGGTGAGAACGAATGACAACATTGAAAGAGAAACTTGCAAACACACGGGGACTGAATGTAAAAATAAGAAGAAAAAAAGAATGCTTATTCCATTATCCTCGAAATAAAAGAATAACTACCAACAAAAAAATGTTCAATAAAAAAGCACATGAGGGTTTATTCTATTATCCTCGAAATGAAAGAGAGAGAGAGAAAAAAGAATAGGTAAAGGAAGGGTAAAAAAAAAAGGTAAAGGAGTACCATAACCTATAAGGTCGTAAGGGAGCGAGGCGTCAGAGACCTCACTTCTCTAGGGGCCAGCATATTGAGGACGGCGCCCATCTCCTTTCCCTCTCTGCTTTACCTTCCCTGACGCTAAAGTGGGCAGGTACCCATTTACAGCTGAGAATAAAAAGATTTCAAGTAAAAACAAAGAATCTGTGTATATGTGTGTATATGCGTATGTGCGTGTGTAGTGTATGTGTGCGTGTGTGTTCGTGTGTGTGTGTGTGTGTGTGTGTGTGTGTGTGTGTGTGTGTGTGTGTGTGTTCTTCTAACGGTCTGTAAACATATGAATTGGCCTTGTTTGTCGATTTATCTAGGCAAGTTTACTTGAGTGAAGTGTAGTGCAGTCTAGTTTCGCCTTCGTGTTTACTTGAGTGAAGTGAAGTTTACAGTCTAATGTCGCCTTGCTTTACCTAACCTAGCCTTACCTAGCAAAGCAGAGATCAGACGGTGTAGTGTATAGCCCAGTAGAGTATAACACAGTGCAGTAAAAACAAGAATAAACCAAAATAAATCGAAATAAATGAATCTGCTGTGTGTGTGTTGCAGTGTGAAACGGGATCTTACAGCCAGGGGGGATTTTACACTCCCATGATCCGAACAAACCAGCCGTGACATCCAAGTGGGCTTCATTTAAACAACCGGGTTTTTGCTTGGGGTTTTGTGTGGATTTTTGTGTGTGTCTTTTTTTGCTGTTGTCCATCTGAGGGAAGGCAGTACAATACTGACAATGTCTGTCACGGTTTTTTTCTTATTGTTGTTGTTGTTGTTTGTTGTTTTTGTTGGTGTGGGATTTTGTTGTTGGTTGGTTTGGGAAGGTGGGGGGGGGGGGGGGTGAGGGTAGTGTTCTTTTCTGTTACCTTTTTGTGGGTTTTCTTTTTCTTGTTGTTGTGATTTCTTGTGTGTATAATGAAATAGCACTGGGGTGCTGATAGTATAGTTGGTTGTAAGGCTATTATGTGAAAAAATGTGTGTGTTTGCGTGCGTGCGTGTGTGTGTGTGTGTGCGTGGTGTGTGTGTGTGTGTGTGTGTGTGTGTGTGTGTGTGCGTGAGAGAGAGATAGATAGCGAGAGTGCGCGCGCGCGCGAGAGAGAGAGTGTGTGTGTGTGTGTATGTGTGTGTTTGTGTGTTTGTTTTTTATGTGTGTGTGTGTTTGTGAGAGAGTGAATGTGTGTTTTGTGTGTGTAAGAGAGAGAGAGAAGCGAGAGAGAGAGAGAGAGAGAGAGAGAGAGAGTAGTGTGCTTGTGAGTGAGTGTGTGTGTGTCTGTGTGTTTCTGTAATGAAATATGCACTTTAACTTTGATTCAGAGTGTTGTAAAGATTTCAAGTAAAAACAAAGAAACTGTTTATGTGTGTGATGTGCGTGCGTGCGTGCGTGCGTGCGTGCGTGCGTGCGTAGTGTATTTGTGTGTGTGTGTGTTCGTGTGTGTGTCTGTCTGTGTGTATGTGTGTTCTTCTAACGTTTTGTAAACATATGAATTGGCCTTGTTTGTCGATTTATCTAGGCAAGTTTACTTGAGTGAAGTGTAGTGCAGTCTAATTTCGCCTTCGTGTTTACTTGAGTGAAGTGAACTGTACAGTCTAATGTCGCCTTGCTTTACTTAATAAGCTTACCTAACCTAACCTAGCAAAGCAGAGATCAGACCGTAGTAGTGTATAGCGTAGTAGAGTATAGCACAGTGTAGTAAAGTATAGCATAACGTAGCATAGTATAGCATAGCATAGCATAGCACCACACGGCATAGGATAGCATAGCAGGGCATAGCATAACATAGTGTACCATAGTACAGCATAGCACGGTATAGCATACCATAGCATAACATATTATAGCACAGTACAGATAGCATAGCGTAGCAGGGTATAGCAAAGAAGAGCGTAGCTTAGCACAGCATAGCATAGCTTAGCATAACATGGTATAGCCAAGCAAAACACAGTATAGCATAGCATAACATAGTATAGCATAGTACAGCATAGCACAACATAGCATAGCTTAGCATAACACAGCATAACATAGCATAGCACAGCACAGCATAGTATAGCATAGCATAGCATAGTACAGCATAGAATAACACAGCATACCATACCATACCATAACATAACATAGCATAGCATAGCACAGCATAGCATAGCATAGCATAGCATAGCATAGTATGACAAAAATAGCTTAATTTCAGCTTAGTTTAGTTCAGTTCAGTTCAGTTCAGTTGAGTCGAGTTAAGTCTAGTTCGTATTCGCACAGTTTAGTCTAGTTTCGTTGCATTCAGTTTTATGGTGCTGTATATATAATTGACTGACTATCCACAACAAAATGAGTTGTGATGCATCAGATTTATTTTTTTTCTGCAATGAATGATTTTAGGCACGTGGGAAGAGTTGGTGAAGGAGGGGGGGGGGGGCAGGTTGCAGATGGTAATGTTTGCGATTGTGATTAATAATGATAATAGGAAGAAGAAGAAGAAGAAGAAGAAGAAGAAGAAGAAGAAGAAGAAGAAGTAGAAAAGAAGAATATACAAAACTATAGGGTTTCTTATGCCTTACTCTTAAATAGTGAGGCCGAATTTTGTTTCATTCATTTTCTAAAAGGCGTTTAAAAACACTCCCCTCCCCTCCCTCATCCTGATCAGGTATTATAATGCAAAATTTAGTTGATAATCATTTTTTGTTACTTCCAGGAGTCTAACATTTCATTTTGTAATATATATTTTTATATACATTTGTCTGATTTTTAATCTGCCTTTTTTTTCCTCGACTGAATAGGTTTCTATTGCAGATTGGTGACGTACTATTAGCAGTAAAAGAAATAATTATCCTTAGTGCACTGCCATTCACTTTGTGATGGCTTGTCACATCATTATTCTCTAATTTTATCTTTATTGTTTTTCACATTTGAAAAGAAGACCATTCATTTAAAATGGCGTATGCCTCACCCCAGAATTGTCTATCTGAAGCCGTTGTTTATATGATTCTTGCTTCGTTTTACTCCATATTATTGATTGTGCTGAACATGTGTGCTTTTATGCTGTTGGGAAAACATATTATATGTATTGACAGTTGTGTAATATGACTAATCATATTGGTTATTCCTTTTCCGTTCTTCTTGTTACCGATGAGAATTTAGAAGCTTAAAAAAGGGACAGGGGTCCCATAACCTATAAGGTCGAAAGGGAGCGAGGTGTCAGAGACCTCACTTCTCTAGGGGCCAGCATATTGAGGGCGGCGCCCATCTCCTCTCCCTCGCTGCCTTACCTTGCCTGACCCTACAGAGGGCAGGTACCCATTTACAGCTGGGTGAACTGGGGGAACTGTACTGAAGCCAAGGCGCGCAAACGGTCACCCATCCAATGGTAACCACAGTTAGAAGCTTACATCAGTGTTAAAGAACACACCAAATCAACATAACTGTAACCTGCATGAAAGATGACCAGAAAAGGAAGACATTCACTGTTACTTTCTTTTCTGGGGCGTGTGTTTATATATGGTTTATTCAATATTCACATAGCATAAGCAGACAACAACAACAACAACAATAATAATAATAATAATAATAATAAATGGAATTTGTATAGTGCTATACCTTGCAAAGACAAATCAGAGTGCTTGCATTCAACATATTCTTACAGAGTCACGCAGCCAATAACTATCAAAAGCTTAAACAAAATTCAAATGTACGCACCTACACACACACACACACACACACACACACACACACACACACACACAGGTTGTAGGCTTTGGCAGGGTCATGGGATTTAGGCTGTTGAAGGCAGGGGCAGTTTTGAGATGAAAGAGGGGAAAAGTTAGGTTTGAAACAAATATGTCTTGAGGCTGGATTTAAATGTGTCATATGTAGGCCTCTGTCGAAGAGAGAGAAGAAGATCGTTCCAGATTGATGGACCAGAAATAGAGAAAGAGCGATGACCAGCAGTGGATTGGTTGAATCTAGGTATTCGTAGGCACAAGGCATCTGCAGCAGAGTGGAAGGAACGATTAGTGTACAGGTGAAGACATTCACAGAGGTAGGAGGGTGCTGTTTGGTGGAGACATTTGTAACAATACAGCAGGGAGAAGGCATCCAACTACAGCTTATTTTCTTTCTTTCTTTGTTTCACTTCCATTTGTAAACGAATGGATGGACTCATAATAATTATATGCTGTGGGTTTAAGCCATGTTTGTTGTATATATTATAGAGAAATAACCATTATCTTACCATTCTAGAAGCATTTAATAGCAGCTGTTGGTTTTATTGCACACCATGCGATTCATTATTATCATCTTTGTTGAGTGTTTTTTCTCATTATCTGCACTTCAGTGTATGTGCACCAAAAAGATGCATGGCTTGTACATAGATCATTGAGATTCTGCGTTTAAATTGATGATATTGTACTATGTATCTTCTTATATTGTACATTTTTCTTGCGATATGTTTCTAGAACATGTAAAAAGAGATTTGGATTTAAAGTGTGAGTGAGTGAAAGAGTGAGTGAGTGTGCGCACGTACGTGCGTGTGTGTTTGCGCGCGCGCGCGTGTGTGTGTGTGTGTGTGTGTGTGTGTGTTTAATTTCATTTACTTCAATAAATGTTTATTAAAATATGAACTGGTTTTGAATGTGTCTGTATGACTGCTAAGTATGCACAAAAGCAAATCACAGGGTGTTTTTTTTTCAAAAACAAAGAACAGAGCACACCATTAATTGAAAACGAACAATTAATGTAATTTGATCAGTAGATTTAAAAAATACATAAATGATCCCTAACACATGCACTATTTCCATCGTGAGTTTATTTTTCAAAGTAGTGTTACTACCATGTATGGGATATTTTTTACTTTAGTTTATTTTATTTCAGGAAAAAACGTTACAGTTAAAGGTAAAGGTGTCCCATAACCTATATAACTTAGGGTAGTGAGGCATCAGAGACCTCAACTTCTCAAGGGGCCAGCATATTGAGGGCGGCGCCCATCTCCTCTCCCTCGCTGCTTTACCTTCACTGACCCTAAAGAGGGTAGATACCCATTTACAGCTGGGGGAACTGTACTGAAGCCAAGGCGCGCAAACGGTCAACCATCCAAACGGTAACCATGCTCGACGCTGCTTAACTTGGCTGGTGGAAAGCGAGTGCTCCGACTACTGAACTATCCCGCCCCTGCGAGAAAAACAGTTTAGTCTATCAAAATCAATATAAAAAAAATTAGTGTTTCCACGGATTTGTTAAAAAGTTTAATTTCAAAACACGGACAGCCACATACCTTTTTTATGACCAACTGTTTGTGTTTAATATCTTCTTCGTTGAGCACCCAGGCAGCATCCATTGTCTGTCATATGAGCGAAAATGCGTGGTGCTGCCGTTAAGCACCTGACAAGTCAGGCTCGGCGCATCCAGATTCAGCATGGGAGTGAATTATTATCTTTTAAATCTTCTGGGGGGAAAAAGCAGGAGAAAAGATCAAGAAAGCAGAAATGGACGAGAAGGAGGTGACAGGAAGAAAACGGAAAGGGCAGGAACAAAGAAAGAGAAGATAGAAAAGAGGGAATCGTAGCACAGAATTTCCAGAAGATGGGGATGCTATTTATACTGACAGGTCCACAGGCATACCCCTACGGGAAGTGTGTGGTATGAACGTATCGTAGTGCCGAAGTTGAATGCTCTGGGCCCAACTTGTCAGTCGCTTAATGGCAGCACAACACATTTTCACTCATATGACAGAACACTTTTCATAATCTGATATTGTATATGAGTGTTTGACGAAGAAGAATAAGAGGAAGGGAACAACATCAGGGGGTAGAATAGCTAAGAGGTTACAACTTTGGACTCATGATCTGATGACCTGGGTTCGAGCCACCATCGAGGCACCTATTTGAAGGGATTTTCCTCTAGAAACTAATATCAGTACCGCCCCCTCTCATCCCGAAAGTCCTTTAGATAACACTATAAACTGAGGTCCCATGTGAGAATCCCCATAGAACATCTTGAGTACATATTAAAACTTGTTCTGGCTTTTGGAGGAGTAGGGTATCACGTGCAATGCTGGAAGGAACAGATGGCAGATTTGTTTCAACTATATATAAAAAAAATCAGCATTCACACTGATGATGTTTTCAAACATCACCCCAGTAGTCGGAATGCAGTTACCTTATTGGGGGATAGACAACCATATCTGGAAAATATCACCATCGGTAAAAGCACAGAGATTTAGCTGAAGAACTATTAATCCCCCACTCCTACCCCTCAGCAAAAAGGAAAAAAAAGAAGGTAAAGGTGTCCCATAACCTATGTTGTCGTAGGGGAGTGAGGTATCAGAGACCTCAACTTCTCTAGGGGCCAGCATATTAAGGGTGGCATCCATTTCTTTTTCCTCACTACTTTACCTTCCCTGACTCTAAAGCGGCAAATGCCCATTTACAGCTGGGTGAACTGGGGAATTGTACTGAAGCCAAGGCGCGTATATGGTCACCCATCCAAGTGGTAACCACGCTCGATGCTGCTTAACCTTAGCTTGGGGAAAGCGAGTGCTCTAACAACTTAGCTATCCCATCCCTTCAACAAAAAGAAACAAAAAACCCCAATAACATAAAAAAAGCATTTCAGTCATACCAGGCAAGGAGAATATTAAATCAAAGCAATGTATCTGAGCTGACAAAAAACCCACTGCGAAATCAAAAGATTATATAAGTGAAAACAGCTAAATGGGACAAAAATGTACCAATATCAATGTGAAAGATTGCATTGATTATCTAGCCTTTCAATTCACTAAAAACCAACACCAGAACATAAGCCTGGCTCGTAAGATTCTGCCCATTGTCTGCCTTGTCATCAGCTTCTTCCTTTTCCTGGTCTATGGAAGCAGAGATCGCCCAGACAACAGTTTTAAAACATCATTCATTAAGTGCCCAGACAACACCGGTCACGTGTTTCATGCGTCTTTTCTCGTGATTGGACGCTATTTTTCTTCGTGCGCTTTTCATTGGTTCGTTTGAAAAAAAAAGAAATTGCAATCAGTCACGTGCTTCACACTTCTGATTGGGCGTGGTTTTTCTGTCTGTGCCCTTTTCATTGGTTCGTTTGGAAAATCGCAGCGGCCACTTAGACTTGATTGGAAGTCATTCAGATTGAGCTGTCATGTGTCTATCAGTTCTAACAGACTGAGCATGAAGATGAGGTGGAGAGAGAGAGAGAGTGTGTGTGTGTGTGTCAAAAGTGCATTCACTGGTTTGACATGAGAGGCCCCTGGTGCAATAATGGAACTGGTCAAAGGAACCCTGTTGAGTGGCACCTCTTTTGAGTGAGTCATCTCAAGTGCATCCAACCACCATTTTTGTTCAACACCCCTACTGTAACACCCTTCCTCTGTCTCTGTCTGTTTGTCTGTCTCTCTCTGTCTCTCTGTCTGACTGTCTGTCTGTCTGTCTCTCTTTATGACTGTCTCTCTTTATGACTGTCTCTCTCTCTCTCTCTCTTTCTTTCTTTCTTTCTTTCTGTGTCTGTCTCTCTCTGTCTGTCTCAATCTCTTTGTCTCTGTCTCTCCCTGTCACTCTATCTCTGTATCTGTCTCTCTGTGTCTCTGTCTCTGTCCGTCTCTCTCTGTGTCTGCATCTCTGTGTTTGTCTCTGTCTCTGCCCGTCTCTCTATCTTTCTCTGTCTATCTGTCTGTCTGTCTCTGTCTGTCTCACCACCAAACGGAAGGCTGTGGAAGTGTGCTGTGTGTTGTTGTTTTTTCTTCTTCTTGTCGTTGTTGCTAACATTGCACAGAATGAATGAAACGGGAAGAGCATAGGTCTGCAGTAATTAAGTTGTTGATGTTGCATTTTAGTCCGATACTAGCTGAGCATGGTAGAAGGACAATAGCTCTGGAGTTTTCAAACATTGTTAGTTACCTGGGCTTAGAGCGCCAAGGCTCGCCAACTGTAATGTTTTACGTATGCAACTGGTTTTACCCACCATTTGACTTAATGTAGGTAAGTTCCTACTTTAGCAACGATCTCTAAAGATGACCTCAGTGTGTATGCAGACTATAAACCGAGGTCCCGTGTGCGAACGCATGCAAAACATCTTAAAAACCTGTTAAAACCTGTTCCGCTTTTCGGAAGTGTAGGCCATTGTGTGCCGGTGGGAACGGATGAAATTTTACAAAACTGCATACTCACGGGGGCTGGATAGAAAAAACAACACATGGCTGCTTATTCCATTACCCTCGGAATTTTTTTTTTAAGTGCAGGGATTTTTGCGTAAATTTTGACATTCATTATACCTTTACGCTATGGCTACTTTTTCTTAAGTTGAACAGCTTTTAACGTGTGCGCAAGATGTTTCGAGTGTGTATGTATATAGAAACTTGGTTTATAGTCTTATCCGCAGAAATTCAAAGGAGTGGAGCCGGTACTGATGTTAACTCCAAGGTAAAAAAACCAAAAAAATTTAATCTCGGAAGTTTTGTCTCAGTGGTGTCTCAAAGCGTTTGTGGAAACTATACCTTCCCTTTTCATCAAAGCGATCACAACAGTTCGTAACTATTTTCATATATCCCATAGCTTTCCGACATGTTAAACAAGAATAAATAAAACCTAAGGTAAAAGGCAAAGGTGTCCCCATAACCTATGTGGTCGTAAGGGAGAGAGACATCAAGAGACCTCAACTTCTCAAGGAGCCAGCATATTCAGGGCGGCGCCTGTCTCTTCTCCCTCGCTGCTTTACCTCCCCTGACCCTAATGAGGCAGGTTTCCATTTACAGCTGGGTGAAATGGGGGACTGCACCGAAGGTAGGGCACGCAAACGGTCACCCATCCAAGTGTAACCACGCTCGATGCTGCTTAATCTTAGCTGGGGGGAAAGCGAGTGCTGAGACCATTGAGCTATCCCGTCTCGGAGCAAATCTACAGTAAGATAAAACACTATCGCAGACACATTCGTTCAGATAAACATTAATAAGCAACAAGCAAGGCGTGTATAATGTAGACAAACTAATTTTACTTGAAAAGGCATAGAGAATCACAGGCAAAACTATATACATGATCAACAAAAATTGAAAAAAAAAGCGTATTAAAAAAAAGAGAAACCTCAACCGATGAAAATGTTAGTTACGGTTGAGATATAGAGTGATTAAGATCCCGTTTTAAACATCAAAATTACAAAGTAAACAAGTCCATATATATATATATATATATATATATATATATATATATATATATATATATATATATATATATATTTATTTATTATTTATTTATATATATACATATATGGAGAGAGAGAGGTAGAGAGAGAGAGAGAATTCAAGTATAATCTATATACATAACTAGTTAAAAACACATATTGAAAGAACAAGCAGAAATGTACGCACTCGTGGTCGGTATATATATATATATATTTTTAACCAAGGAATCTTGAAAATAAACCAAACCAATAATAGGCCATTATTTTCTCATCACATGCTGATGACAAAGTTGATACAACAACCTGCTCGAATTCACCAGTATCAAGTCTGAAAACAAATATGAATCAACAAAAGAATAGAACATGCAGTAACAACAGCAGCAGCAGCAGCAGCAGCAACAACGACAACAAGAACAACAGCAACAGCAGCAGCGACAACAAGAACAACAGCAGCAGCATCGACAAGAACAACACCATCAGCAGCAGCAACAACATAAACGAGAACAACAACAACAACAACTACTACAACAGCAGCAGCAGCAGCAACAACAACAACAACAGCAACAGCATCAACAACAAAAACAACAAGAACAACAGCAGCAGCAACAACGATAGCAACTGCTACAACTACAACAAAAACAGCGGCAGCAGCAACAACAACAACAATAACAACGACGACCACAACAACAACAGCCACAACAACAACAGCCCATATCAATAAAATAATAATCATGTGTCTGTAGCAAATATGTAAAGAGCCTGTCTAGAAAGTAAGAGGTCGCGGGTTTAATGCTCGTTTAAACCCAAGTAATCCCTCACATTCGTTAGAGCCTGAGCAGTGATGTGATTGATAATCTTTTAGATGAGACAATCATTATACGGAGGATCTTAACGCTGGACCAATTTGTCCCGTGTTAAAGAACCCACAAGATTTCAAATAGTTGTAAAACGAAAGTCATTTTTTAAAACTTTTTCCACAGGGAAACAAATACACATGCAAAGAAGGGACACAGCAACAGCAACAACAATAACATTCACACCACGATCAACAACAGCAGCAGCAACAGCAGCAAACAACAGCAGCACACCCAACAACAAACAACGACAATAACAAACAAAAACTGGAATGGGTGGGGGCAGCTCTCGTGGCAACACGCTATATCTTGGGAGAGCAGCACAAATCACACACACACACACACACACACGCGCGCGCGCGCACACGCACGCACGCACGCGCGCGTACACACACACACACACACACACACACACACACACACACACACACACACACACACACAAGATCTGCCGTAACAAGAAGGAGTATACATAACACAAAACAACGACAACAAACAATCATACAAACAAAAATCAAAACCAAGCAGCCAATCACAAATTTCAAGTCCGTTTTATGAACTGTGATGTCAAAAAAGTATCTAGGTTTATATATATATATATATATATATATATATATATATATATATATATATATATATATATATATATATATTATATATATATGTGTGTGTGTGTGTGTGTGTGTGTGTGTGTGGTGGGACGGTGGGGGGAGGGGGGGGGGCTTCGGAACAAGTACAAGCCAAGTCAAATACTTGATTAAAACAACCATCAAAACGACCCAAATTCAAATTAAAAAAAGACAGAGAAAAAAAAAAACAACCTCAGAAAACCATATGAGGGCACGGCAATCACGAAAACATCATTTAAAAAAAAATGCAACAATGTAAGTGGTTTTATCAAGAAGATTGAATTTGGACACATGATCTATATACAGCATGTTTCATTTCTGCATAATTATACATACCTTTCCAACATGTATGCATTTCACCAGTTTGATATCGAAACAATAACAAAACCATGCCTAAAGCAACATATCAAAAACGATAGTATAGTTAATATATATACACACACAACAGTCAGTAAACTGTCATGGATGGAACCGTACATAATAATATTCACCAGTTATCAATAAATCAACCGGATGCAATTTTGTTATAGTTATAACACAAGATTCAAGGTTTCAAGATTATATTTAACGGTTTTTTGTTTGTTTGTTAGGTTTTTCTTTATAAAAAATACGTCACAGACCATGGTTATCATCAAAACGTGCACACAAAAGGAAATAAGAGAAGACATAGTAAAAAGGTAAAGGTAAAGGTGTACATAACCTATATGGTCGTAAGGGAGTGAGGCATCAGAGACCTCAACTTCTCAAGGGGGTAGCATAACTATTGAAGGTGGCGCCCATCTCATCTCCCTCGCTGCTTTACCTTCCCTAACCCTAAAGAGGGCAGGTACCCATTTACAGCTGGGTGAGCTGGGGGAACTGTACTGAAGCCAAGGCGCGCAAACGGTCACCCATCCAAGTGGTAACCACGCTCGATGCTGCTTAATCTTCGCTGGGGGGAAGCGAGTGCTCCGACCACTGAGTTATTCGTACACCTAGACATAGGTAACTACTTAACTGACTGACTATCCAAGAAGAACACACCCCGATGAGATAGTAATGGCTAGTTCGATAAAACAAGGAAACACCAAAGAACCAGGAGTAGATCACTGACAGCGGAACATCTTATCTACACAGCAGCTAATTTAATCCACTAACAAACAAACAAATGAACTCATTAACACCATTCTGCCGGCTAACTTGACCACGCAATCAAAACCTTGCTGCTTCAGATAATAGTAGCGGGGTAAAACAAGCGCAGGTGTACACTGACAACTTCTCTATCATTTTAACCGAAAAAAAGATCTATCAAGAATTCAATTCTTAAATAAAAAATGTTCAATGACAGCACAATAATTATGCGTTTTGGAGTAGAGATTATACCTTTATCCTTGACCTGACTCGAGTTTCCGGTTCTGGATGAACCTTTGACAGAGGTCCCGACGATGATTGAAGCTTTATCCTCGGTGGTACCTTACAGCGAGACACGTTATATATATATATATGTATATATATATATATATATATATATATATATATATATATATATATATATATAGATAGATAGATAGATAGATATATATATATATAGATAAACGCGAATCACTCGCCTTCATAAGAAAATGGATATTTTTGTTGCCTGATTAAGATGCTATGGAAAGATGACAATTGAACTAGAAAGAAAATATGCTAAAAGTGTAAATATGTTGCAAAGAGATAATAATACAGATAGGAGAAGATAAACACCTAGCGAGTCTGTGTGTCATAAATGTTTGGGATTCTACTGAAGTGACGCTAGCTGCTTGTGTAAACTAATGGTTAATAAGCCGTTGTCAAACTACCACGCAAGCTAGGAAAGTAACCAGCTAGCTAAAATAGATACAAGAACTATATATGAATAATTCACTACTAGTAGAAAGACCCCAAAAAATGATACAACCTGTGTGTGTGTGTGTGTGTGTGTGTGTGTGTGTGTGTGTGTGACGAAATAGTATTACATTCTAAGATTTCCTCGAGCATTTTTTTTTCTGCATTCTATCAGCCATCATTCTGATAAACTGTTTACAAATTTTGCTGTGTGTTTTTTTTACAGAAAAATAAATACAATATAATTATATATATACATGGACAAACAAATACACAAACAAATAAATGAAAAATAAACAAACAAGTAAGTAAATAAATACATACATAATGAACTTATAAAGAGAAAAAAATGACAAAGGTGCTTAGCAGCATTTGAATTTTCATTTTTCAATATGTCATGAAATAATTTTATGACGTAAATCACGTTTTTCCAAGTATGACATGAACTATATAATTATATGATGTAAGTCACTTTTAGACACAATTAATTCAGATTTCCAATCTCCCTCTGCCCAAATGCTTTTTATGAACCTATATTTATCCCCAAACGATGAATATACAACAACAGCACAACCACCACCACCACCAACAACAACGCAATACAATCAAAATAACATAAATCTTCACAGAGAATCTGCACATAATGTGATCACTTTTCACAGACTTGTAATATTGATCATAATCATCTAATGTCATAACAGCAGCATCACCTAAAAAAACCAACAACAAAACAGGCAATATTACAGAAATAGCTGAATATCCGAGAAAAAAGAACCACCATGAAATTGTTTAAGCAAACTGTGATAAAAAAAGAATAAAGTTAACAGTATACCACACATTATGGTTTAACAATGTTCCCTTGAAACATTTTTATTTAATAAATCACGCTGGCACGCGCCGGCAAACACCACACACACACACCAAACAAACCCCACACACACACACACACAAACATCTTCACTCTCACACTCTCATCTCACACACACACACACACACACACAAACACACACTGTCTGTCTGTCTGTCTTTTCTGTCTCTGTCTTGTCTGTCTGTCTCTGTCTTCTGTCTGTCTGTTATCTCTCTCTCTCTCTCTCTCTCTCTCTCTCTCTCTCTCTCTCTCTCTCTCTCTCTCTCTCTCTCTCTCTCTCTCTCTCTGGGGTGGGATAGCCTAGTGGTTAGAACATTGCGCTCGCAATCTGACGATCCGGGTTCGAATCTCGTTCAAGGGGATATTTTCCCCTGGAGTTAACATCAGTGCAGACTCCACTCTCCCCAAAAGCCCTTCGAATGAGACTTTAAACCGAGGCCCCGTGTGTGAACGCACGCAGAACATCTTGCGCACACGTTAAATCCTGTTCCGCCTTTCGTAAGGGTAGGCCATTGTGTGTTGGTGGGAACAGATGACAGAATGTACAAAACTGCTTACACACGGGGACTGGATCACGGGGACTGGTGTTAAAAAAGCACATAAGTGCTTATTTCATTATCCTCGATATAAAAGAACAAATCTCTCTCTCTCTCTTTCTCTCTCTCTCTCTCTCTCTCTCTCTCTCTCTCTCTCTCTCTCTCTCTCTCTCTCTCTCTCTCTCTCTCTCTCTCTGTGTCTATCTGTGTGTGCATCTGCCTATTTCTCTCTCTCTGTCTTTCTGTCTGTCTCTCCGTCTATGTCTCTCTATCTGTCTGTTAATCTTTCTGTCTGTCTGTCTGTCTATCTGTCCGTCTGTGTCTGTCTGTCTATCTCTCCCTCTGTCTATGTCAGTCTATCTGTCTGTTTGTCTGTGCATCTCTCTCTCTCTCTCTCTCTCTTCTCTCTCTCTCTCTCTCTCTCTCTCTCTCTTCTCCCGTCTATGTCTGCCTATCTGTGTGTCTGTTTGTCTGTTGCTCTGTCGGTGCATCTCTATATCTCTCTCTTTCCCTCCCTCCTCCCTCTCATTCCCTCCCTCCCTCTCTCTCTATCCCTCCCTCCTCTCTCTCCCTCCCTCCCCCTCTCTCCTCTCTCCCTCCCTCACTCCCTCTCCCTCCCCCCTCCCTCCCTCTCTCTCTCCCTCCTTCCCTCCTCTCGTTCTCCCTCTCCTTCCCTCCCCTCCCTCTCTCTCTCCCTCCTTCCCTCTCTCCCCCTCCCTCCCCCTCCCTCCTCCCTCTCTCCCTCCCTCCCTCTCTCCCTCCCTCCCTCCTTCCTCCCTCTCGCTCTCTCTCTCCCTCTCTCTCTCCCACCCTCCTCCCCCTCCCTCCTCCCTCCCTCCCTCCCCCTCTCTCCCTCCCTCCCTTCCCCCTCTCCCTCCCTCTCTCTCCCTTTCCCCCCTCTCTCTCTCTACCTGGTCCACACACAACTAACACTAGCTGTCTCCAACAACAACAACAACAACAACAACAACAACAGTACCACCACCGGTCTCAAAGCCGCCACAGTAGTCACGATTGGCATGATTACCCAGGTACACACACAGTCATGTACTTAGTATCCTTTGCCACAGTTACCTCTCCCATCGCTTTAGCTGACGTGACGTGACGTCACTATCATCAGTTGGATCACGTCATCCATATGTATTACATAGTTATTAATAAAAGCACGTACAGACACACGCAGGTTAGACGTGCACATGTACGCTCAAATGTACACACGAATACATTCATATGTGCATGCGCGCGCGCGCACGCACGCACACACACACGGGTGCACGCGCTCGCACACATACACATGAACACCCCCTATACACACACTCGCGCGCACCCGCGCATACATACGTGCATGCTCGCGGACACACGAACACGGGTTCACGCGCATGCACTCATGTACGCAGACAACCCCATCTATACACACACACACGCAAACACACATGTGCGCACACATACGTGCGCGCGCGCGCGTGTGTGGGCGCACACGCAAAGACGGGTGCACGCGCACGCACATATGAACACAAACAACTGCCCCTACACACACAAACACACGCACACACACAAACACTCACACAAACACACACAACACACACACACACACACACAAACACACACACTCGCGCGTGCTTGCGTACGCGCACACGCGAATACGCGCGCACATTTACTCACGGATTGTTGGCACACACCCCACACACACACACACACACACACACATACACACACACTCACTCGCGCGTGCTTGCGTACGCGCACACGCGAATACGCGCGCACATTTTACTCACGGATTGCTGGCACACACACACACACACACACACACACACACACACACACACACACACACACACACACACACACACACACACATTTACAGGACAAGAATGTATGTGAAATAACGATCACTGAAGTGATCAGAATATTCATGTCGATTTCGACACAAACATCGTATATAGTACAAAGGGAAACAACTGGCATACGTTGTCACGGTAGCCTCCCTTCCATTGATCACAGAGACAGAACGGTATCTGTTGCCTTTTAAAAGGAATTGTGACGATGGGATTTTGCGTTCAAATCTATCTGTCAGCTCGTGGATTAAGTTTAACCATCATTAAAATATGTATTGGCACAGGCCAGTAACGTTGTCAATGTGTGTGTGTGGGTGTGTGTGTGTGTGTGTGTGTGTGTGTGTGTGTTAGTGTGTTTGTGTGTGTGTGTTTTAGTGTGATTGTGTGTGTGTGTGTATGTTTGTATGTGTGTGAGGGTGTTTGTGTGTGTGTGTGTTGTGTTGTGTGTGTGTGTGTGTGTGTGTTGTGTGTGTGTGTGTGTGTGTGTGTGTGTGTGTGTGTACGTTGTTCGTAAACTGCTAAGGCTTTTTTACGTAAGAAAGTGGATCTCGGAGATCGTAAGTTGGCTGTACAGAGGGTGGATAAAATGGTTGCATAATATTATGCAAAAACAATTTCGTTTAATCAACGTTGTTCAACAGGTTAAATCCATGCGCGAAACATACTTAGTAGATTTTTGTTTGTTTTACTTTCATCTTCAGCAAAAGTGGTCTTCATCACACTTTTCCAAAATTGTACGCAGATTAGTGTGTGTCTGTGTGTGTGTGTGTGTGTGTGTGTGTGTGTGTGGTGTGTGTGTGTGTGTGTGTGTGTGTGTGTGTGTATTAACTTTTTGTTAATATATTTTTTAAAATGTTATACCACTTTAAGTCACGGCAGATTTCTCTGTGTGAAATTCGAGCTGCTCTCCCCGGGGAGAGCGCGTCGCCACAATAGCAGCGCCACCCTTTTTCTTTATTTTCCCCCTGTCTGCAGCTTTTTTTTTCTTCTCTATCAGAGTTGCTTTTTCTACAGAATTGTGACAGGGACAACTCTCTTGTTGCCGTGGGTTCTTTTACGTGCGCTAAATATTTTTTTGGTAACACATGGGACCTCGGTTTTTGGTCTTATCCGAAATACTAGCACCTAGACCACCACTCATGGTAAAACGGAAGAGGGAAAAGTTCCTGGCCTAAACGGAGATCAAACCACCGCACACTTCCGACCTGGACTTTTTGCTTTATAGGCGGGCGCGTTACCTCTAGACCACCGATCCTTTCAATAATATATATTACCACATACAACAAGCTAAAATATATCAATTTATATGAAGGTGATCATGGCAGAAGCACACACAAAATAGCAAACACTCAGTTCACCCCTGGCATAAACATTGTAACAACAAGGAGTCAAAAATATGTGAAAATGTTCGCTATACATGTACACATCAACATCCAAACACGAATGGTGCCACATACAGTGTCATTGACACGCAAACACACAAGTCGTGGACTTCTCCGTAAAAAGAAGAAAAAAGGCAGATTGTGGGAGCAGAATTAAACAACAATAAACAACCATATTGTGTTTCACAACACTGTGTCCCAAACTGTAGATGACCACACTCTGAATAAACAACACGATCGTTTTGGTGGGGTTTTTTAAACGGTTGCCCAACGTATACACTGGCCGTAAAACAGAATGGAATATTCACATGAAAAAACAACAACAGCGAAATATTGTAAAAAATTTTTTTCCACAAACAGTGTGTAAAACCTGACATCAGCGTTACTGAACAAAGTTTGATGGTGTCCATAAACACAGCAGCCATCTTTCCATCTGATGAAATGGTAAGCTTCGAAGTTTCCTCACTTTTCAGTAGAAACACATCTAATCCTCACTCTTCTCCTCTGTTTTTTTTTCCTTCGTGTTAGTAAGCACTGTTTTCCAATGTTTACCATTCCAACAAACATGAAGTCCAGCGAATGTTTTGTTTTTGTTTCGTTTTTTCACCAAAATTGATACCCAGACAACGTTTTTCATTAAAAAAACCACCACAAAAAACAACCCCTCAACCTCCTCCCCCAAAGAATCTGTAGCCACTGGTTTTCATTCCAACAAAGAATGATGTCCAGCCAATGTTTTGGGTTTTTATTTCTTCATTCCAACAGAGAGGGTTATCCATACACAGTTGCCATCTTCGCTCTTCGTGACGTTGTTCCTCTACATACATACGGCCAGTCTCTTCGCTTGAGAAAAAAAAAACACACCAAAAAACCCAACCAAACTTGTCGCTTGACAGCACAGAATCCTACTGCACATTTCGCTACCTAACACAAGCCCTATGTGTATGTATGTATGCGTGTGTGTGTGTGTGTGTGTGTGTGTGTGTGTGTGTGTGTGTGTGTGTGCGCGCGCGCATGCATGCGCACGCACGTTTTTTTCGTATGTCTGTTTATGTATATTTATCTCTCAAAAAGCGACGCAGGCTGCTAAAAGAAGCAGAAGAAGTAGTAGAAGTAGTAATAGCAGCAGTAGTAGTAATAGA
>CM054166.1:30165629-30175629 GCA_028751875.1 Rapana venosa
CAGCAACATCTGCTCTAGCCAGACTCGAGAGGATCATCAGAAGCAATAACATCAGCTTCTGCACCAATATCACCTCTACAAATCCCTCGTGATATCTATCCTCCTATATGGCTGTGAATCATGGACTCTGTCAGCAGAGCTAGAGAGGAGAATCCAAGCATTCGAGAACAAGTACCACAGAAGACTCTTCAAAATATCATACAAAGAACACAAGACCAAAAGACCAAAAAGCTATGTGAAAAAAGAAATCAAAAAGCGTGTGGGCCCCCAAGAACCTTTGCTCTCCACCATAAAGAGGAGAAAACTGATGTGGTTTGGTCACACCGCAAGACACAACACCTTAGCAAAAACCATCTTGCAAGGAACAGTCGAAGGCAAGAGAAGAAGAGGCCGCCAAAAGAAATCATGGGTTGACAACATCAAAGACTGGACCGCCCAACCCCTGCAACACCTTCTACTAGCCACACAGGACCGTGAAGCATGGAAAAAGATCTCTGTTGCGTCTTCTCTCATGTCCCCCTACGTCCTTTGGGACATGGGACTGAGTGAGTGAGTGAGTGTGCACCAGTTGGCTTCATTCGCGGCGGTGGTGGGCAAGTTAGTGCCTGGGTTGTGGAGAAGCTCTCAGCATGGAGAATAAGCAGCAGGGTCTAATAACTTGTTGGGGACTGGGTAGCTCAGTGGGCAGAGCCCTCGCTCTCCTCAAGTAAAGGTGAAACGGCGCTGAGCGTGTCTAGTTCTTGGATGGGGGAACAAACCCTGCGCCTTGGCTTCAGCACAGTCCGCCTAGTCCATCAAGCTATACACGGGTTCTTGCGCTCATCAGAGTCAGGGAAGGTACAGCAGCGAGGGAGAGGAGATGGGCGCCGCCTTCAAGATGATGGTTCTTGGAGAGAAGCCGAGGTCTCTGACACATTGCTTCCCTGTGACCGCGTTGGTTATGTGACACCTTTACTTAAATAAATTGATACGGTTTGATATAGCCATATTCGGTTTGTAAGCTTTGTTTTGAAAGCAAATTTGGAACAGCATATATATTTATATAAACAGGAAATTGTAAATTACTCGTATTGTTCAGCTGAAAGTTTTTCTGTATAAGTGTATGTTCGTTCTAGAAAGCTTAAATATTTCAATTTTAACAAAACCTTGTACTTGTTTATTGTTGCAATCTATATTATCTACTCATGTTTCTCTGCAGACTCTTTTCCGACCCCCTACCCTTTTTGTGGCACTGACTTTTTAAGAAAGAAAAAATACCTTGCAAGGCAATAACTATAACATAATAATTGTTTTCTTCTGATTGGTTGTTTGCTTTGGGGTTTTTCCTTTTTCTCTTAGCTGAATCTTTGAGACATCATTTTCAAAATGTTGGAGAAGATTTGATTGGTTACCTGCACTTGTGTTTTCTACCGCTGATGTCTGTTCAATATAGATAGAGAGATAGACAGAAATGTAGATAGATAGATAGACAGACAGACAGAAAGATGTAGATAGATAGATAGATGTATAGATAGACAGATATATATATATATATATATATATATATATATATGTATATAGGTATGTATATATAGATATAGATATATATACAAATGGATAGATAGAAAAATAGATAGATAGACAAATAGATAGACAGATAGATGGGTAGGTAGATAGATAGATGGACAAATAGATAGGTACACAGATAGACAGATGAATAGACAGAGAGACAAAGAGACTGATAGATGGATTGATAGACAGATAGATAGATAAACAGATAGACAGATAGATGAATACATAGATTGACAGATAGATATATAGATATACAGACATACAGATAGACAGACAGATATATAGATAGAAAGACAGATAGATAGCCAGACAGAGAGCTAAATAGATAGACAGACATGTAGATAGATAGACATGTAGATAGATAGATAAATGATAGATAGACAAATAGATAGACAGATAGATGGGTAGGTAGATAGATAGGTGGATAGATAGATAGGTACACAGATAGACAGATGAATAGACAGAGAGACAGATAGACATATAGAGGGATTGATAGACAGATAGATAGATAAACAGATCGACAGATAGATGGATACATAGATTGACAAAGAGATATATAGATATATATATACATACAGATAGACAGACAGATATATAGATAGATAGACAGATAGATAGCCAGACAGAGAGCTAAATAGACAGACATGTAGATAGATAGATAGACATGTACATAGATAGATAGATAGACAGACAGACAGATAGATAGATAGACACGTAGACAGATGCACAGACAAATATGCAGATATATAGATAGATAAAGAGAAAGAAAGATAGATGGATAGATAGATAGACATATTGATAGATATATAGATAGATAGATAGATAGATAGATAGATAGATAGAGATGGTAGACAAATAGATAGATAGACATACATTTAGATAGATAGATATATAGATAGACAGACAGACATATAGATAGATAGATATTTAGATAGACAGATAGATATATAGATAGGTAGACAGATAGACAGACAGACAGACATATAGGTAAATAGATAGATAGGTAGATAGATAGATAGATAGATAAACAGACATGCAGACAGATAGATAGATAGATAAATAGACAGATAGATAGATAGGCATGTAGATAGATAGATAGATAGATAGATAGATAGATAGATAGATAGATAGATAGATAGATAGATAGATAGATAGATAGATAGGCAGATAGATAGAGAGATAGAGGGATAGATCGACAGACAGATAGATAGGTGCATAGATTAATGATATGCGTATATGTGCAATCGTAGAGAGAGAGAGAGAAAGAAAGAAAGAAGAGAGAGAGAGAGAGAGAGAGAGAGAGAGAGAGAGAGGGAGGGAGAAAAGAGAGAGAGAGAGAGAGAAAGGAGAGAGAGAGAGAGGGGGAAGGAGAGAGAGAGAGAGGGAGGGAGAGAGAGAGATAATGAGGAGAGGGAGGAGAGGGAGAGAGGGAGGGAGGGAGAGAGAGAGGGAGGGGAGGGAGAGAGAGAGAGAGAGATAATGAGAGAGAGAGCGACAGAAAGAAACAGGAGACAGGGAGAGAGAGAGGGAGGGAGAGAGAAAGAGATAATGAGAGAGAGAGACAGAAAGAAACAGAAAGAGAGAAAGGGAGAGAGAGAGACAGAGAGACAAAGAGACAGAGAGAGAGACAGACAGACACACAGAGAAACAGAGGTTCCTGGGTGAGCACTCTTTAGAGATCATGGCACAATTCAAACGTCACTCTCTGTAGTACAGTACAAGGTCAGGTTAAGTCAAGTCAAGTCAAATTCTTGATCCCATAAAACCCCCCAACTTATTTAGGTAGATGGAAGTGCATACACGAAATCATCCAACATCATCATCATCATCAGCAGCAGCAGCAGCAGCAGCTATCAAGATTGCGATCATCAAAAAAATTTTTTTGAAAGAAAGGATTGCGATTATTTTTTAAAAAGCAGCCACAGAAAAATCACCCTTCAAAATAGGAAATCACAATCGCAACACCGCGCGCGCGCGGACACACACACACACACACACATACACACACACACACGCACGCACGCATGAACACGTACACGAACGCACACACACACACACGAAAGAGTAGGCCATTTGTGTTCCGGTGGGAACAGATGACAAAATCTACAAAACTGCATACACACGGAGACTAGTGTAAGAAAAGCACATACGTGCGTATTCCGTTATCCTCGATATTAAAGGATAAATACATAAAAAGGATAAATATAGAAAATGAGCACTCACACACGCGCACGCACACACACACACACACTGCCAGACACATTTTTATGCAGAAGTGGCTATCATTACATTCTCAAGAAGAAAAATACTTTTCTGTTGTTTTAAAAAGAAAATATAATTCTCGTTATCATTAATGTCTTTTTTGAAAACAAAGTAATGACTCTAGAATAAATAAGAAGTACCTAGTTTAAAATTTTCCTTTCACGACAAACTTTGTCATAACATCTTTTTTTTCCATATTACCACCCATGTTGAGAAAAACTCGGTCATCTTGATAATAAACAGTTATCTGACGAGCTACCTGAGATTGAAGGAGCCCATAATATCCTGTTGAACTTTTGGCCAGTTGAAGAAGCCACTGCATTTTGATATTATTGTTATCACCTCACTTCTCTGTATTCATTGTCATCTCCATGTTCTCCTCAAATCTTGTTTCAGAAGAACTTTTTACAGAGCGAACGCGTCCACATCTGCAAGTTGTGGTTTTATATCTATATCTGTCTGTGTCTGGCTCTGTTTCTGTCTGTGTCTGTCTGTCTGTCTTTTATATATATATATATATATATATATATATATATATATATATATATATATATATATATATATATATAATATATATATATATCCCTCTGTCTCTCTCTCTGTATCTGTCTTTCTGTTTGTCAGTCTGTCTGTCTCTCTCTCTATCTCTCTCTCTCTGTCTCTCTCTTCCTCCCTCTCTCTCTCTCTCTCTCTCTCTCTCTCTCTCTCTCTCTCTCTTCTTTCTTTCCTTTAAAGCATCTTCTATTCAGATTATTTCTCAACGCTTATTCCTAAAATCATTGTTTTATAACGTTCACTTATGTGCCCAGAACCATTATGAACGTTTCCTTTGGCCTACTCATCTCATGTCAGGTGATTTTATAGTGTGCACATACGTGGATATGCGTGTGAGTGTGTGTATGCGTGCGTGTGTATGTATGCGTGTGTGAGTATATGTGTGTGTGTGACTCTGTGTGTGTGTTTTCATTTTTAAGTTTCTTCACTGATACTGTGTGTGGGTGTGTGTGAGTGCGTGTGTGCGTGCGCGCGCGCGCGCGCGTGTGTGTGTGTGTGTGTGTGTCTGTGATTCTGTGTGTGTGTTTTCATTTTTACATTTCTTCACTATATGTGTGTGTGAGTGTATGTGTGTGTTGTGTGTGTGTGTGGAGAGTGTGTGCATGTGTGTGTGAGTCTGTGTGTGTGAGTCTGCATGTGTGCGCGCATGCGCGCGCGCGCGCGTGTGTGTGTGTGTGTGTGAAAACCTGTATGCTTACGTGCTGTAGTTAGAATAATGATGCGTGTGACTTTTATGTGTACTTGTTTAGTATGCGCATGTGTTCCTTCAATATGTGCTAAGCCAGAAAAGCGTGGTGTCTGGTTATTGTTCTTGATGCAAGTTTTTTTGTTTTTTTTATATTTCTGTTCAAGAAAGATGCAGAAACGGTATTAGAGACAGCTTTCGAAATGTAGATAATTCTATTCCCTGTGGCCATGATCTGAAGGGGGTAGGATTTAAAGCAGCAGACACGAAGAAAAACAGTGATGTATTTCATTTGCCTTTTTCTCTGTTACTTTGGTTTTGTCTGCTTTTTGCAAGGCGGTTTTTGGGGGTTAAAATATATATCTTTCTTCACAATGTACTGTGCGTTATTTTTGTTTTCTTTAAATATCCTTTCTTTCAATTGTCTTATATGTTTGCACTTGGATGGGTGTTTGTTTGTTTGTTGTTGGTGTTGGCTTTTTTGAGTAAGCCTCTGTCTGTCTATCTGTGTCTGTCTGTCTGTCTGTCTCTCTCTCTCTCTCCCTCTCTCTGGATGTTTATTATTTGGTTGATCTATCTATCTATCTATCTATCTATCTATCTATCTATCTATCTATCTATCTATCTATCTACATATCTATCTATCTATTTATCTATCTATCTATCTATCCACACACACACACACATAAAAAAAATATATATATATATATACACAAAGAGAGAGAGGTGGAGAGATAGATAGAAAGATAGGTAGATAGGTAGATGGATACATGAATAGATTGATAGATAGATAATTATGTAGATAGATAGGTAGATCAATAGATCAATAGATTGATCGATGAATAGATGAATGGACGGACGACGGACCGGTAGATAAATAGATACTTAGATAGAAAGATTCACACAGACAGACATATATAGATATATAAATATATACATCTAAAGATAAATGGATATATACACAGATAGATAGACAGAGAGACAGATAGGTAGATAGACAGAAAGACAGACAGACAGACATACCGGCCGACAGACAGACAGACAGATAGATAAATAGATAGATAGATACATAGAAGATAGATACATATATCGATACATAGATAGATAGACAGACAGACAGACAGGATAGATTGCCGAATGAAGAAACAAAATGGAATGCTGGCAGGTAGATAGATAAGCAAGCACTCAGATTCACAGAAAGACAGGAAGAGAAACACACACACAACACACACACACACACACACACACACACACACACACACACACACACACACACACACACACACACACACACACACAGAGGAGTATAGACACTAAACCATAACAGAGACAGAGAGACAGACAGACAAAGAAAAGAATGAGCGACAAATGCAGACAAAGAGACAGACAGTTAAAGAGAAATTGCAATCAGGCAGAGAGACCAGCAGAGAGAAGGAGACGAAACAATAGAGAATTGGAACAGACAGACAAACAGGCAAAAAGAAAGACAGACAGACAGACAGACAGAAAATCAGACAGACAGACAGACAAGCATAATCGGACAGAAAGATAAACAGTCTTCACCGTTCGTGCAACTACCTGTAGATCGGTTATAGCTATACTACTTCTAGGAAGTCAGGCATACATGTATCACTGTCCATTACACTACTGGCAAACATTTATAGATAGAAACGCATCTAGTGAATAATGTGTCAGACACTTCGATGCATAAGCACACTAACAAGCAAGTACACAGTCTGCAGATGCAAGTAAAAGCAGAATGTTCTAAAACAAACAAACAAAACAAACTTGGAACAGAAACAACAAGCTAACGACTATGAAGAACAAGGCACCATTTAAACATAAATAGTGAATCAGAAACGCCTATCAAGCCCTCCACCCCCTCCTCCTCCCCTCCCCACCCCATCCCCCCACCTACCCCTCACCCCCGCCTCTTTACCCACAAACAATGTATTCCCCATCCCTTTATAAGCAATAAACTATAACTACAACGAATAAGTATAATTGTTGTCCTTTAAGCAAGCATATAGATGATGCTGTATGCGCTACACGGCGAAAGAAAGCATTTACAGACGCTTTAAAAGCACCCAGAACACTCGACTCTAGCGTGCATGAACATAATCAAATTGATTAATTATGCAGTAGTCGAAATGTCGTAACCAGAGAAGGAATATTATATAGAGGTAGATTTATTACACAGCACAGCAAGCCAGAATTATTATAAGTTCATCAAACGAAGAGGAATTTTACAGTAACAAAAAGCGACTACATTTTGCATAATGCAACACTTAGTAGGCTGTTAGTTGTGAAAAAAAGATGTACAAGAGTTATAGAGTTGTTGTTAAACAAACGTACGCACAACTTAGAAACGAGTGGATGCAGGGACTGGTAATCTGATAAACACAAGAGCGAAGAAAGAAGAAGAAGAAGAAGAAGAAGAAGAAATGTAGAAGAAGAAGAAGAAGAAGTGAAGAAGAAGAGAAGAAGAAGAAGAAGAAGAAGAAGAAGAAGAAGAAGAAGAAGAAGAAGAAGAAGAAAAGAAGAAGAAGAAGAAGAAGAAGAAGAAGAAAGAAGAAGAAGAAGAAGAAGAAGAAGAAGAAGAAGAAGAAGAAGAGAAGAAGAAGAAGAAGAAAGAAGAAGAAGAAGAAGAAGAAGAAGAAAGAAGAAGAAGAGAAGAAGAAGGAGAGAGAAGGAGAAAGAAGAAGAAGAGAAGGGAAAAGAAAAAAGACAGACAGACAGACAGACAGACGGACAGACAGAAAGAAAGAAAAAAAGACAGCAGGGAAGAAAGAAAGAAAGATGAAAATAGATAGATAGAAAGATAGATAGATAGAAAGAAGAAGATAGATAGAAGATAGAAAGATAAATAGATAGATAGATATATAGAAAGATAAATAGATATATAGAAATACAGATAGATAGATAGTTAGATAGATAAAAAGAAAGAAAAATAGATAGATAGATAGATAGGTAGATAGATAGAAAGGAAAATAGCTAAATAGATAGAAAGATATATAGATCGATCGATAGATAGGAAGAAAGAAAGATAGATAGATGGATAGGTAGAAAGATAGAAAGAAAGATAGATTGATAAATAGACATATAGATAGATAAAACAAAATAATGAAAGAAAAACAAAAAGAAAGAAAGATATAAAGTAAGACAGCAAGAGAAAAAAGACAGAAAGACAGACAGAAAAGAAAGACAGACCGACGGACTGACAGACAGAGAAACACAAAAGAAAGAACGAAAGACAAAAAGACTGAAAGACAGAAAGAAAGACAGAAATACAGAAAGACAGAAAGAGTGAATGAATGAAAGAAAGAAAGAAAGGAAGAAGAAGAAAGAAAGAAAGAGAGGAAGGAAGAAAGAAAAAGAAAAGAACGAAAGTCACAGAACAAACAGAACGAAACAATAAAAAACCCACCCCCACCCCCCTCCCCCTACCACCACAACCGAAAACATATAAAACACTTGATTATGACACACACATATGACCAACAAAACAAACACAAACACCCCCCCCCCCCACCCCACCCCCATAACAAAACATACCTCTAAGAAAACACAGCAGAAAGCAGAGGCAAAGAACTTCTATCAAAAACACAACCAAGACTATAATTATACTAACAAACAAGCTCCCCAAATAAAACAAAACAAAACAAAACAACGTGCACACAAGCATCAACGAAACAAAAAGCAAGAAGCCCATCCGCTCCCCTCCCCAAAGAAATTCTCTCCAAAAACACCCCAAAAAATCTTAAACCCTCCTCGGTCCAATGATATAATACATAACTGACAGTTCTGGCCAAAAAAACCCCAAAACAACCACCAACCAAACCTTCCCCCCTGACCCCCCTCCTCCCTCCCTCCCATCCCCCCACCTCCCCCGCACTTGGTGATTCTTCGGATCTATCAGTATAAATAGCATCTCCACTTTCTGGAAATTCTGTGCTAGGACTTCCCTCTTTTCTATCCCTCTCTTTGTTTCTACCTCGTTTCTAGTTTTTTCCCTCTCCCTTCCTGTCACCTCCTTCTTGTCTGTTATCTGTCTTCTTAGACCATTCTCCTGCCCTTCTTTTCTTTCTCCCAGGAAAAGGACTTAACAAATATATCAAATTAATTTCTCCCATCCGTAATTCGGATACGTTGAAGGGCCTGACTTGTCAGGCGCTTAACGGCAGCGCGCGGGAAGCATTTTCCCGCTCATAATAATGATGACAGGCAATCTTAGCTGTCCAAGCGTTGGATGAAGAAGAAAAAAAATGATATCATCAATATATATATATATTATATATATATAATATATATATATATATATATATATATATATATATATATAATATATATATATATATATATATATATATATATATAAGGGATGGGGGACGGGCAAGATTCATGCGCTTTTTGGAAGAAGGATACAACCAAAACAAAAAAAAAAAAAAGTAAACATTAAAGAGAAGCGAACTAAGCTAGTAGTTAAGTTAGAGAAAGATGCTCAACAGTGGTGATTACATGGTTTTAGATATATTTCATAAATGAAAAGAAAAGCGCAGGCAGGGAGGGAAGAAAAAAGCTACAGGAAATTTTTATGATGCCAAGAGAGAAGAAGTGAAGTAGGAAGGCACTAAAAAAAGAGAGAGAGAGGAAGGGAGGAGGAGGAGAAGGAGGGAAGGGGGAAAAGGGGGGTTAAGGGCCTTGCTCACTTCTCTCGAAATGGGGTGCCAATCAGGATCTGCATGGGCTTTCACACAAATACCCCCCTCCTTCTCCTTCTCCTCCTCCTTTTCCTTCTCCTCCTCCTCCTCCTTCTTCTTCCCCTCCTCCTCCTTCTTTTTCTTCTTTATCTTATTTCTTCCTTTTTTTTTACATTTTTACACCCAACTCTGAGGATGGGCACTGCTGGAGGGCCTGCCGCTGGACTCAGAGCCCTGCCGCTGGCAG
>CM054166.1:30188129-30190629 GCA_028751875.1 Rapana venosa
GGAGGCGGTTAATAGCTTCATCGTTGATGGTGGAAGGACGGTTTAGAACATTGTCAAAATGTTCAGCCATCTCTCAAGAATCTTGTCTTTGTCAGTGATGAGAGTAGACCCATCTGCACTGAGGAGAGGTGGTGATGATCTTGATGTGGTGGGACCATAGATCTCTTTGAGTCCATCATAGAAGTTCTTCATGTCATTCCTGTCAGCATATGCTTGGATCTCATCTGCTTTATTGCTGATCCAGGAGTCTTGCATCTGACGCAGCTTTAGCTGGATGGTGCTACGCTTGTTCCTCAGTACATCTTTCTTTGCTGTTGATGTTGGGTCATCAAGGTGGGCTTTATAGGCACAGCGCTTGTCTTCCAATAACTGTGTGATCTCTTCGCAGTTCTCGTCAAACCAGTCCCTGTGTCGTCTTGAAGTAGGGCCGAGGCACTCCATAGCTGTGTTATACACGATCTCACGGGGTGTTCCCCGTGCTGATTCCATGTTTTGGCTATCCAGCACACTGGGCTCTAGGCGTTCCTCCAAGGCGGCAGCACACACACACACCACCACACACACCACACACACCACCACCACCACCTACACACACACAAACACCCACACACACATACACCACCACCCAACCCCCCCCCCCCCCCACCCCAACCCACCCCCCAACCCCCCCCCCCAACCACCCCCAACCCCACCTCCACCCACCCACCTCTCCACAGTGAAGGCCACCACCAGCCAGGCGGACAGGAACCTGGAGACGTAGTGCAGGTACATCACCATCTGACACGTGCCCCGCACCGCCATCAGCCTCCCCGCCGCCCCGCGCCCTTCTTCTTCTTCTCCCCCTCCTCCTCCTCCTCCAGAACCTCCTCCTCCTCCAGAACCTCCTCCAGGCCCATGCGCCAAGAGCGCGGGCAGACCTCGGATGAGCCACTCCACCAGCACGTAGAAGACGAGCGCCGTCAGATCGGCGGTGGACAGGGCTGCCAGGTAGGTGGAGGCCGAGAGGGACCTCATGTTGCGGCTGAGGAAGACGCACAGGGACAAGGTGTTGCCCACCACGCCCACCAGGAACACCAGGGGCGTGAACCAGGCGTAGAACAGGCGGCCGGCCACGAAGGTCAGCGGCCTGGCGTCCGAGGATGCGTGCAGGTCTGCCAGGGAGTCCAGCCCCGGGGGCAGGGAGCAGTTGCTACTGACGTTGGGCCAGTCACCGTCGTGGGTAGAGGTGGCCAGGTAGGTCATGACCCCGACCAGGTCCAAGCGCTCCGAGTCGGTCAGACAGGCCAGAGGAGAAGAGGAGGAGGAGGAGGCTGAGGAGGTGGTGGACAGGTTGGCCTGTAGGGAAGGAGAAGAGAGAGAGAGAGGGTTAGAGAGGGAGGGGTAGGGAGAGAGACAATGACAATGACAATGACAATAGTTTATTGTGGTTTAAGCTGTGAAGCCCATTCACAAGGGGACAGTGGGAAGAGAGAGAGAGAGAGAGAGAGAGAGAGAGAGAGAGAGAGAGAGAGAGAGAGAGAGAGAGAGAGAGAGAGAGAGAGAGGGAGAGAGAGAGAAAGAGAGAGGGAGGGAGAGACAATGACAATGACAATCACCAATTTTTTTATTTCGAGGATTATGAATAAGCACTTATGTGCTTTTTTTAACATCCAGTCCCCCCGCCCTTAAGGATATATTATTATGATAATAAAATAAAGTAAAGCTCATAGCTAATACACTTACACAGTATATACGAGGAACAAAATCTATGCACAAAAATCCCCACAAAAATCACCAGAGAGAGAGAGAAAAAAAAGTAGCAACAAGTAAGAAAGAAAGCAAGAGAGAGAGAGAGAGAGAGAGGGGGGGAGGGAGAGGGAGAGAGGGAGGGAGAGAGAGAGGAGAGGGAGAGGAGAGAGAGAGAGAGAGAGAGAGAGAGAGAGAGAGAGAGAGAGAGAGAGAGGAGAACAGGGTTTTTTTAAACAATTATTTTTCAGAGGGTAGTAGATTAAGCGGAGGACAGGTTGGCCTGTAAGGAAAGAGAGAGACAGGGACAATGACAATGACAATAGTTTATTGTGATTTAAGCTGTGAAGCCCATTCGCAAAGGGGACAGTGGGAAGGGGACAGGGCACAATACATATATTGAACAATAACAACAACAACAACAACAACAGCAGCAACAGATATGGTTTGTAACCCAAACGATCTTCATGGCATGGATTCCACGTCATGGTACAGAGATACAGATCCAGAATCAGACACAGCATTGCAGCACAAAGTGTTCAGTCAGGCAGGGCCACTGGTTCCTGCTAGTTTGTTACAATAAACACGTGAGGAAAACAAAACTGGCAAAGACACCTATGCGGCAGTCCGTTTATGCTCGAATATAAGCCTATGATGAGAGAGAAAGAGAGAGAGAGATAGAGAGAGAGAGAGGGAGGGGGGAGAGGGAGGGAGAAGAGGGAGGGAGGGAGGGAGGGAGAGTGGGGAGAGGGGGCGAGAGGGAGGGAGAGGGGGG
>CM054166.1:30208129-30210629 GCA_028751875.1 Rapana venosa
ACTCCAAAAAAAACCCACATAGAAACGACAGTTATCAAACAGAAGGATTCCACTTGTCCCCCCATTCTATAAATCCCTTAGTTTCTTTTTTTTCCTTCCCTACCAACCCCTCCTCCCTTTCTCCTTCCATCACCCCCCATCCCATCCCCGACCCCACCCCCCCCCCCCCCCGCCCCTGACCACCACCACCACCACCACCACCACCACCACCACTTACTCCGTCTCCTCCCATCCACTTACAATAATGGGTGAGGATACGAGGGGGTCAAGGACAAAGCTCAAGACCACTGATTTTAGTCTCCGCGGTTTCCAATAATTACTAGTAGTCGCGAAGCTTACTGCATACCAAAGGCACACCATTAGAAAATTGAGGGCTAGAGGTTACCACGCTGTTCTTAGAAGTCAGTTTCCAGCCAGTTTCCCACATACACATCCTGAGAGATCCAGTCAAATCCAGTCCAGTCCAGTCAAATCCAGTCCAGTCCAGTCCAGTCCAGTTCAGTCAAGTGAGTTGACGTCATAGCCTGGCGGTTAGAGTGATGCGCATTGCGGGCGTGGTCTACTCTCCCGGGGTCAAATATCGTTCAAGAGGATTCGTTTTTTTCCATTTGGAGTTATTATCATTGCCGGCTCCACTCCCCCCCAATGTCGCGCACGCGCGCGCACGCACACACACACACACACACACACCACACACACACACACACACACACACACACACACACACACACACACACCACCTCCCCCTCGCACCACTCCAAATAATAATAATAATAATAATGATGATAATAATAATAATAATAATAATAATAATAATAATAATAATAATAACAATGTATGGAACTTATATAGCCCTGAATCTTGTAAAGCATCAAATCAAAGCTCTCAGATGACTTTTTTTTTAATATATCGAGGATAATGGAATAAGCACTCATGTGCTTTTTTTTCCACATCCAGTCCATGTGTGTATGCGGATTGTAAATTTTGTCATCTGTTCCCACCGGCACACAATGGCCTACTCTTTCGAAAAGCGGAACAGGATTTGACGTGTGCGCAAGATGGTCTGCATGCGCTCGCACACGGGGCCTCGGTTTATAGTCTCATCCGAAGGACTCCCTCAAGACAGATGTAAAGCTATTCAACTTCACTGGGCCGAATAGCCCAGTGGTTAGAACATTGTACTTGTTATCTAGAAGTCCCAGGTTCGAGCCTCCCCTGAGGCCCCCGTTCCAAGAGATTTTTCACCCAACTGCCAATGGGTACCTGCCCTCTTTAGGGTCAGGGAAGGTAAAGCAGCGAGGGAAGAAGAGATGGGCGCCGCCCTCAATATGCTGGCCCCTGGAGAAGCTGAGGTCTCTGACGCCTCGCTCCCCTACGACCACATAGGTTATGGGACACCTGTACCTTTACTTTTTATATTAAAACCAGTACTTACTCCACGTCCCCCAAAGTCCTGTAAATGAGACTATATAAATCGAGGGTGGCGTGGCGCTGCTCTTGTGGCGACACACTCTCCCCCGTTGGGGGGGGGGGGGGGGGAGCAACCCGAAAATCTGCTGTGACTTAAAGTGGTATGAAAATGAATATATATTTTATTTAAATGATCCCGTGTGTGAACGCATGCAGATCATCTTGGGCACACGTTACTTTTTTTCCCCTCAATCCTCAGCTAGAGCTCTGAGGTTCACAAATGGTTGATACCCGTTCCGTGTTTTTGAAGAGTAGGCCACTGCGTTTTCGGTTGGTACAGATGGCAACTATAAAAGAAAGGAAAAGAAAATAAAACCCGCATGCACACTGGGGGTGTGTTTACACACCACCCCCGAAGTGGTTAAGATAGCTCGACTTCTGTCCTAGGGGTCCATGACATAATGGGATCCAATGTTGGCGGCATCAAGGGATGTTAGAGTAGGAGATTGTTGGTGTTGTTTTATCTGTCTGTCTCTCTGTCTGTCTGTCTGTCTGTCTTTCTGTTTGTTATCAAGCTGATATTAAAGTTGGATTTTTTTTATCTCTGTCTGTCTGTCTGTCTTTCTGTTTGTTATCAAGCTGATATTAAAGTTGGATTTTTTTTTTATCTCTGTCTGTCTTTCTGTTTGTTGTCAAGCTGAAATTAAAGTTGGATTTTTTTGCTTTTTTATCTCTGTCTGTCTGTCTGTCTGTCTGTTTGTTGTAAAGCTGATATTAAAGGTAGAGTTTGTATTTTACGATCTCTGTCTGTCTGTCTGTCTGCCTATCTTTCTGTTTGTCATCAAGCTGATATTAAAGTTGGATTTTTTTTTTACGATGGGGGACCACAGGGTCTGGTGCTGGATGTCCCGCCTGTGAAGGGACGTATGTGCATTTCTGAGCATCCACTCTACACCTCTGCTTCCCGGGGATAGTGAAGCTGCAACCTCTTGTTTGGCTTGCCAGGCAAGAGGGGTACCCTTTAGAAGGGTGCTGCATAGCCTCTCCTATCGTAACTTTCCACAGCAGCCACCTACTCGTTGGTGTCCCC
>CM054166.1:30215629-30220629 GCA_028751875.1 Rapana venosa
AACATAACGATGGACCTGGTTTTTGTCATAACTGAAGGAAAAAAAACAAGCACCAAAGCCGTGTTGATACCATAGTGAGACTGGTTGTGTTGTTAAGAAACAATATCAGACTAGTATTAAAGAAAACGTATTAACGTTTTATCAAATATCACCATATCATCGTATTAGCGATGAACTTATCTTGTTCATAGTTGAAGCTAAAATATAAAACCCCAATCAAAACCTTGTTTGACACCTTGAGAATTGATTTTCTTGTTAAGACTCATTACAGATAAAGGTGTCCCATCCCCTGTAAGGTCGTACAGGAGCGAGGCGTCAGAGACCTCACTTCTCTAGAGGCCAGCATATTGAGGGCAGTGGCGCCCATCTCCTCTCCCTGGCTGTTTTACCTTTCCTGAACCTAAAAAGGGCAGGTATCCATTTACAGCTGGGTGAATTGTACTGAAGCCAAGGCGCGCAAACGGTCACCCACCCAACTGGTAACCACGCTCGACGCTGCTTAACTTGGCTTAGGGAAAGCGAGTGCTCCGACCACTGAGCTACCCCGTCCCCATTAAGACACATTACCAGACTAGTATTAAAGGACCGCCGGCCTATATAAGGACACATGAACGCCAAAATGGCCAACCACCAATCACGTCTTTGATAGGTTGAAACGGTACTTCCGAAACGGTCCATAAATCTTCACGCTGATTAAAAATAATTAATCAATTTTGAAATTCAAAAAGGAAAAAAAAATCCCTCGACTTTATTCCTCATCTTACCTACCTTCCACCTTCCATTTCCTCCGCCTTCTCCCCCGTTTGTCCAATCATATCCTTCTAACCCCTCCACCCCACCCCCGCTCGACCTTTCTACCTCCCCTCCCCTCACCGTCCCCCCCTCCCCCTCCCCTATCCCGCTCCCCATGTTTTTTTCTCAAACGATACTTAAATTTCAAGCTCATTCCATAAAATAGGACCCCCCACCCTTACCCCACCCAGTAAAGTCTAAAATAAAACTTGACAAAAATATTAACCTGCGTGTGTGTGTGTGTGTGTGTGTGTGTGTGTGTTTTGAGTGTGAGTGTGTGTGTGTGTATGTGAATTTAGACTTGTTAGAGCCATTGTTACTGGTTGCATGACTGTGTACGAATGAGTTGAGAGCAAGTGCTTTGATTTGATTGGCCTGTGCAAGATATAGCGCTATATAAATTCCAGATATTATTTATTATTTATTATTATCATTATTATTATTATCTTTATTATCAACATTATTATTATTATTATTATTATTGCTGTTGTTGTTGCTGTTGTTATTATCATCATTATCATCATCATTATTATTATATTTATTATTAAAATCATTATTATTATTATTATCATCATCATCATCATCATCATCATCATCATTATTATTATTATTATTACTATTATTATTATCATTATTATTATTATTGTAATCATTATTATTATTATTATCATCATTATCATTATTATTATAATATTTATTATTATCATTATTATTATATTCCACACCAACCCAGTAGTTCTCACCCGCTCTCCCCTCCTTCAAGTTCCACCCCTCTAGCAGCCACCTTTCCACCTTCCCTCCCTACCCCAACCCCCCTCCCATACCCCCCATAACCACCCCCCCCCCCCACACACACACACACAAACACACCCAACCTCCCCCACCCACCCACCCACCCAACCCCTGCTTGTCTAATTCTTCCTTTTATCATTTTTTTGTTGGTATTCCATCCACCATGTTCAACACTGTAATAAAGACTGAGAGAAAAGGAGAAGGACAGAGACGATACAAGGATTAATTAACGTAGGAGTGGGGATGGGGTGGGGTAAAGGGTGGCGAGGGGGGGTGGGTAGGGGGTAGGGCGGGTTGTGGTGTGTGGGGGGTGGGTGGTGGAAGAAAAAAATGTATGACTCCCTAAGAGTTGATTATATGGTTGAGGGTATTAAGGTTTCATGGGTTAGGGTCTTGTTAAAGACTGAAGAGGTAGATAGGGAGAGAGAGAGAGAGGGGGGGGGGGGGGTGAGAGGACAATGACAATGACAATGACAAATTCTTTCATTTCGAGGATAATGAATAAACACTCATGTGCTTTTTTACATCTAGTCCCTGCCCGTAGGGATACATCTTAATAATAACCCAATACTTATACAGTCTCACAGTAGAAACATGGGAAATAACCCTTTCAAAACAGCCCCCCAACCCCCCCCCCCCCCCCCCCCCCCGAAAGCAAACTGATAAAAGAAAACCCTAAAACAAAACAAAAACAACCAACCCCCCCCCCCCCACCCACCCCCCAAAAAATCCCAAACCACAACCAAAACAAACAAACAAAAGAGAAAGAAAAACCAAACCAACAAAAGAAGAAAAAAGAGAAAAGGAAACAACAACAACAACAACAAAACCAAGAAGAATAAAAACCAAACTTAATAAGTCATAAAGATAAACATCTACACATTGTCAAATGGTACATATACTTGTTACACATAACAGTAAGATATTGAGATAGGGCACTCATTAAGACTTAAGTACAGAGGACAAGTCCAATAAGTATTGAAAATATAAAAAAATGAATCCTTCATCAGGATACACCATAACTATAAGCAAAACGATAAAAGGTGAGAGAGAGAGAGAGAGAGAGAGAGAGAGAGAGAGAGAGAGAGAGGAGAGAGAGAGAGAGAGAGAGAGAGACAGAGACAGAGAGTGTGTGTGTGTATTTCAAAGATAATATCCAATGTATAATTCCCAAAACAGTACACGATCACCATCAACACTCATTTTTGATTATACTCGTTTCAAATTATATGTCATGATAATGAAATAAACTCAATACCCATATATTCACACAATAAAAACAAGAAACAAAACAAAAGAAGAAATCTAAACCTATACAGTCATTGGGGGAGACAATGTGAGTGTGTGTGTGTGTGTGTGTGTGTGGTGTGTGAGTGTGTTGTGTGTGTGTGAGTGTGTGTGTGTGTGTGTGTATGTGTGTGTGTGTGTGTGTGTGTGTGTGTGTGTGTGTGTGTGTGTGTTGTGGTGAGTGTGTGTCTCAGGGATAACACTAAATATATAATACTCACAGAGCACACGATCAACACCAACACTTTTTAATTATACTCATACAAATTTGAATGTCATGATAATAAAACTAAGTGCAATACCCATACACTCACACATTAAAGAGGGGGGAAACCCCCAAAAAGTCATAAAAAGAACATCTACACATTGTAAGTAATAGAGACAAACTCTTTTTTCCAGGATAATGAATAAGTACTCATGTGCTTTTTACATCCAGTCCCCGCCCGTAGGGTCACATATTAATAATGAACTCAGTACTCATACTTTCCAACAGTAGAAGCAAAAGGAAAAAACTTTTAAAAAGAAAAAGAGAGAGAAAGAAAACAAACAAACAAACAACCCTAGACAAACAAGGAGAGAGAGAGAGAGAAGAGTGAGGGGGTGGGGGCAGATGAGGGACGGAGACAGAGAGAGTGTTAGAGAGTGTGAGTGGATCGGTGGTCTAGAGGTAACGCGCCTGTCTAGAAAGCGAAAAGTCCGGGTCTAAAGTGTGCGGCGGTTCGTATCCCGTTTGGACCGGAAATTTTCCCCCCATCCATTAGACCATGAGTGGTGGTCTGGGCGCTAGTCTTTCGGATGAGACGATAAACCGAGGTCCCGTGTGTTACACATAATTATTTAGCGCACGTAAAAGATCCCACGGCAACAAGAGAGTTGTCCCTGGCAAAATTCTTAGAAAAAAGCCACTCTGATAGGGGAACAAATACAGTTGCAGACAGGAAAAAGAAAAAAAATGGGTGGCGCTGCTCTTGTGGCGACGCGCTCTACCCGGGGAGAGCAGCCCGAATTTCACGGAGAGAAATCTGCCGTGACTTAAAGTGGCATGAAATCTGAGCGCTTTGATTTGTTGCTTTACAAGATTCAGCGCTATATAAATTCCATACATTATTATTATCATTATTTGAGAGAGAGGGAGGGAGAGAGAGTTAGAGAGAGAGCGGGGAAGAGAGAGGGAGAGGGAGAGAGAGATAGAGAGACAAAGAGGAGAGAGGTTTGAGAGAGAGAGAGAGAGAGAGAGAGTGGGGGGGGCAGAGTTAGAGTTAGAGAAAGTGAGACAGAGAGACAGAAATGAAGAGATTGATTGAATGCTTGATTGGTTTATTTATTTATTTATCTATTTATTCTTTTCTTCTACCATTTATTCCATTCACCATTTTCAATGCTGTAATAAGGACTGAGAGAGGGCAAGGGTAGGGACCTGGCACAAGGATTAATTAACGTAGGGGTGGGGTGGAGGTGGGCGGGGATGGGGGTGGGAGGGGGTGGTGGAAGAAAATAATGTAGGACTCCTAAGAGTTGATTGATATGGCTGAGGGTATTACGGTTTCAGAGGTAAGGGTCTCATTAGAGACTGAACGAGAGAGAGAGGTGGGGAGATAAAGAGGGGGAGGGAGAGAGAGGGAGGGAGAGAGAGATAGGGGGAGGGAGAGAGAGGGAGGGAGAGAGAGAGAGGGGGAGGGAGAGAAAGAGAGAGAGGAGGGAGGGAGTGAGCGAAGGAGGGAGAGAGAGGGGGAGGGAGGTAGAGAGAGGAGGGAGGGAGGTAGAGAGAGAGGAAGAGAAAGAGAGAAGGAGGGAGGGAGAAAAAGAGAGTTTAGATAGATAGAGATGAGAGAGAGAGAAGAGAGAGAGAGAGAGAGAGAGAGAGAGAGAAGAGAGAGATGTAGGCGGAGAAGGAGAGAGAGACAGGGACCGACAGGGAGAGAGAGAGAGAGAGAGGGGAAGGGCGGGAGAGAGAAAGAGAGGTAGAGAGAGAGGGAGGGAGAGAGAGGGAGAGAGAGAGGGAGGGAGGGAGAGAGAGGGGCAGGGAGGGAGAGAGAAAGAGAGGGAGAGAGAGAGAGGGGGAGGGAGGGAGAGAGAGAGGGAGAAGGAGGTAGAGTGAGGGGAGGAAGGTAGAGAGAGAGTAAGAGAAA
>CM054166.1:30233129-30248129 GCA_028751875.1 Rapana venosa
CATTGTGTGTGTGTGTGTGTGTGTGTGTGTGTGAGGGGAGTTCAGGTTGTCGATTTTGAGATTTTGATTGATTAATAAAGTATAGCCATTCTTCTACTTTGTACTTAAGTATCAATTCGTAATTTTGTTTCCTTGTGCTTTAAAAAAAAACGTATTTAAAAATGCGCAAGCCCTCTATCTGACCCCCTATTACTATGAAACACTTGTAAGTTTTTCATGTTGTCACTTTGTGCAGTCTGTCATGTCCATTTGCAATAGCCTTTCATAGAATTGTCCGATTTTCAAACTGTTTTTTTGTGTTTAATAGCCCTTTTTTCCATATTATTAGCATGTTTAAAACACACAATTGAGTGCGGGTGCAGTGCAGCTCATTGTGTGTTCAGGCGTCACTTATTTTGCTGTCTAGATTTGGCATGGGCAGAACTGAGCTTGAGCCAAACTGCCTTTTCTGTGCCAATTCTTCTAAGTCTACCTTTTTCCCCTCTTCCAGCCTTTCTCCGCTGCATGCTTGCTAACTGATTGAGTCATTGAAATACTACATACCATTTTTTAAATTGTATTTGTTAATGTTATTCGTTTATATCGAGGATAATGGACTAAGCACTTATGTGCTTTTTTACATCTAGTCCCCGTGTGTATGCGTTTTTGTAAACTCTGTCATCTGTTCCCACCGGCATACAAGTGGCCTACTCTTACAAAAAGCAGAACAGGATTTAACGTGTGCACAAGTTGTTTTGCGTGGGATCGCACACGGGACCTCGGTTTATAGTCTCATTTGAAGGACTTTTGGGGAGAGTGGAGTTTGCGCTGATGTTAACTCCAGGGGAAAATGTCCCTTGAACGGGAATCGAACCCGGGTCGTCATATTGCGAGCGCAATGTTTTAACCACTAGGCTATCCCGTTCCCCGCATATCAACTATGTATCTAGGCGTATTTTAAACTATGTACCTAAGCATATTGCAGGAGCACAGAAAATGACGAAGCAGAGTTAGCACCAACTTTTAAAATTTAAATGCCAGGACTTAGTTGAAAAAGAAATATAAAGAAGTCAAGTCAAAACACGTTGATCATCCCATGAAGGGCATTTACAATACTGACAGGCACATTGATAAAAGTTAATTACCTCGAAAGACACAAGAAAGCTACATTTCAAATTTGTATGAACATTCCAAGATAACTTAAAAAAAATAACAATTATATTATTCGAGTCAGAAGCTTTTTAAAATAAAACGCTGATATTGTTTTTGTTTTTGTGACATACCTTTTGAATAGGTTCTGAATCAAAGTTTGATTTTTTTATATATTACTGTGTTCTTTCTTTGTTCTTGATTTTAACTGGACTGACTCCAATATTTTGATTAGTTTACAATGAAAGAGTGGATTCTCCTCTTGTTATAAACTAAAGGGTACTGATCACGCATTTCACCTTTAATGTGCTGTTTTCAACAGAATAGAGAGTTGTGTTACCTCCCTTGTCAAAAGACCAAGCTGGGCAATGACAATGAGAATTTGTTTTTATAAAAGGTTAAAGCATTTCTCTCTCTCTCTCTCTCTCTCTCTCTCTCCCCTCTCTCTCTCTCTGTGTCTCTCTTTCTCTTTCTCTCTCTCTCTCTCTTTCTCTCTCTCTCTTTCTCTCTCTCTCTGTCTCTCTCTCTCTCTCTCTCTCTCTCTCTCTCTCTCTCTCTCTCTCTGTAACGAGGGCATGACCAGACGAGAACTGAACAGATGTGCTGTTAGTAAGCTGCAGTACATTTTTGCACTTAAGCTTCAAAATGTCAGTTACTGGCCTTCCAGCAACTGTAATAACAACTTTAAACACCCTGCTGATCAACAGCGTTGTATCCAGTTGGAAAGTGGCGGGGGAGAGTGGCAGCATAGTGTTCGTCTTGAGACTGAAACCAGCTGACAAGTCAGTGTCAACAGAAATGGCGGATCATGTGCTGAATGGTAACTGGCGAGTTCAGTACTATCGCCAAAAACCGCCTTGCCAAATACGTGGTGACCTCCAAAGATCCAGACAACACCAAGAAAGACAGGCAAGTCATCAGGGTGACAATGATAGTGTCTTAGAAGCGCTGATCTTGGGTACACTGACAGTGACTCCCTGCATCCAGACAGAGTGGATGCAGAAGAAAAACAAACCAGCCTGTACACAGAGCTGTGTGTCAACAGTGCAGTGAATGTCTCAGCCACACCAGATTCACTTGATCTGGCCTGTGAACCACCAACAGACGGAAAGATTGGTGTGTCTTCTGCAGTGTCTGATGTGCATGAAGAACATACAAGTGGATGCACAGTTGAGGGTTTTGATACTGGTATTGTGAAAGAGTATGTGTCCACTCTGACTGACAAACGTGTAGAACGTTGATTAAGGGACAGCAAAGGAAATACACAGTTCCAAAAGGTCGTGGTTCAGGATTCAGGCAATCAAAACATTCTGATGTGTGAATACAATGACATCGCCCTGGAGTACTCTGGTAATGGAGTTACTGGTGAGGAATCTAACTGCATGTTCTAGTTCATCAAGCAAGAAGTCAATAACTTGTTGCAAGAAGAACGTGTCAGACTTGCCAGACTTCGTAAAGGGAAGCAGCGTCCTAATTCACAACACGCCGAGACAGTGGCACGTGCTGAGCGGGAATTACATCATCTTCGGGACCTGATCCCGTTTTACATGGGCTGACTTCGCTGGCTACAGACTGGAAAAGGAAAGGCTGTTTTGAAAACTGAGACATGGACAAAAATGTATCTAATCTAGATGTACATACCATTACTGCCATGGTTTCCATGTCACTACTAATGGCGTCGCGTTCGATATCGCTTGTTACCGCGCCACAGCGCTATATGGCTTGATTGCTAATTTAATAGCAATACATTTTTTCATTGTTCATTGTTTTTTCTCTTTGTATGCATTTATACATGTATGTATGTATGTATGTATGTATGCATACATGTACGTATGTATGTATGTATGTATGTATGCATACATGTACGTATGTATGTATGTATGTTTTCATTTTTTGTGTCAATGTCTTATTTATATTTCATTTCATATTTATTCGTGGAATTTCTATGGGTTTCTCCGCCTTTCTTTTTCACTTAAAGTTGTTTGAAACATTTTTTTTATTGCGTTCATTTTATTTTACTCTATTGCATTCTATTCCACTTGGTTTAGTTCAGATATACCTTGTTCTATTGTTTCCTAATTTGTGTTTATTTTATTCCAACTAATCTTTTTTTATCGTCTTTTCTGCTTTTTGGTCCAGTTTTATTTATTCATTCATCTATTCTCATATGTCTATCTGCTTATTTCTGTACTCATTTTTTTTATCAATCTACTTATTTCTTTCATTTTATTTTCTTTATTTTGAGATTTATCATATTTCATTTCATTTTTAAAAATCTGATTTTGTGATATTTTATTTCATTTATGTTAGTTCGTGATACTTTTTTTTGTTTCCCTTAGTTTTGTTCCATCTTTTATATCTACATATATTTCTATATTCGATTTCTTTTAGTGCAGTGAGACCTCACTCTACTTTTTTTCAATTTCATTTCTTTAAAACTGTTTTTGGTTGTATTTGTGTTTCGTGTGTGTGTGGTGTGTGTGTGGGGGGGGGGGGGGGGGAGGGTGGGGGTGCGCGTGCATACGAATGTGTCCGCGCGTGCGTGTGTGTGTATAATGCTAAGTCAAAAACGCTTTAAACATCCCATGAAGTGTGTGTGTGTGTGTGTGGGTGTTGTGTAGTGTATAAGTGTATATGTGTGTGTGCGCGCACGCGTATATGTGTGTGTGTGTGTGTGTGTGTGTGTGTGCGCGCGTGTGTGTGTGTGTGTTGGACGCTACGTGAGTGGTTAAATTTATTCCCAAACTGACGTGCTGTCTGTCTTTTCCGTGACCAAGACTTCAACAAGGGTCTTAAATTTCCAGGGCTGACGCAAAAACCATTGTTTTGTTTTGTTTGTTTTGTTTTCTTTGTTCGTTTCGTTTTTAATCCTTTGCGTGTTTGGGGTTTTCTTTTTGGTTTGTTGTCTTTTCTTTTTCGCTCTGATAGATTTTTTTTTGAGGGGGGCGAAGGGGTGAGGTTTGTGTGTATTTGTTGGTTGTTTTGTTGTATGTTTTTTTTGTTGTTTTTTTTTTCTTGGGGTGGGGGCCAGTGTCTTAATGAGAGAGAGAGGAGAGAGGAGAGAGAGAGAGAGGAGAGAGAGAGAGAGAGAGAGAGAGAGAGAGAGAGAGAGAGAGAGAGAGAGAGGCAGACATACAGACACAGAGACAGATAGACAGACAGACAGACACAGCGACAGAGAGACAGACAGACAGACAATGTGTGTGCGTGAGTGCGCGCTTTTTACAAGAATTGAGATTGCGCGTGCGTGCGTGCGTGCGTGCGTCCTTTTACAGGAATTGAGGTTGTGTGTGCGTGCTTGCGTGCGTGCTTTTTACAAGAATTGAGGTTGTGTGTGCGTGCGTGCGTGCGTGCTTTTTACAAGAATTGAGGTTGTGTGTGCGTGCGTGCGTGCGTGCTTTTTACAAGAATTGAGGTTGCGTGTGCGTGCTTTTTTTTTTTTTTTTTTTAAAATAAGAATTGAGGTTGCGTGTGCGTGCTTTTTATAAGAATCGAGGTTGCGTGTGCGTGCTTTTTATAAGAATTGAGGTTGCGTGTGCGTGTTTTTTTAAAAAAAAATAAGAATTGAGGTTGCGTGTGCGTGCTTTTTATAAGAATTGAGGTTGCGTGTGCGTGCTTTTTATAAGAATTGAGGGTGCGTGTGCGTGCTTTTTACAAGAATTGACATTGCGTGTGCGTGCTTTTTACAAGGATTGAGGTTGCATGTGCGTGTTTTTTCTAAGAGTTGAGGTTGCGTGTGCGTGCTTTTTATAAGTATTGAGGTTGCGTGTGCGTGCTTTAAAAAAAAAGAAAAAAAGAATAGAGGTTGTGTGTGCGTGCTTTTTACAAGAATTGAGGTTGTGTGTGCGTGCTTTTTACAAGAATTGAGGTTGCGTGTGCGTGCTTAAAAAAAAATTGAGGTTGTGTGTGCGTGCTTTTTACAAGTATTGAGGTTGTGTGTGTGTGCGTGCGTGCTTGCGTGCTTTTTACAGGCTTTTCATGAATTGAAGTTGTGGGTTGGTATCGTTGCTGTGATTTTGGTTGCAGGGGATGTTTCTCCTTGGAGTTAACATTAGATCTGACTTTGCTTCGCCGGGGCTTGTTTGTGTGTGTGTGTTGTGTGTTGTGTGTGTTGTGTGTGTGTGTGTCTGTGTGTGTGTGTGTGTATATTTGTTATCTTGTGCTGTGTGTGGTGTGTGTGTTGTGTGTGCATGTGTGTGTATGTGTGTGTGTAATGTATGAAAGTATGCCGCACACCTTTCGCACGCCTTAAAGCCTAACAAATTAGCCTTTTTATAGTATCGTAAGCCAGCCATTGACAATGAGTATGTGTGACACGAGCGTACCCAGCATGCTTCGTAGAAAGGAGTGGACTCCGCCAGGTTCAACATTTCTGTAACACACAGCTTGAAAATTGCAGTGCGGTACAGTTTAACGACTCCTAAACAAGGTAAAAGGAAACGTTTTTAACAAAATCAGATAAACTAGTCTTATATCCCTAGGTTTCACCTTGGGTTGTGGTAGGAGCCTACAAAGAATAAATACCATCCCCACCTTCTGAAAATTTATATCCTAGGAATTCCCTCTTACCTATCTCTCTCTTTGTTTCTGCCTTGTTGGGTTTTTTTTTCTTCCTGTCATCTCCTCCTTTTTGTCTGTTTTTTTTTTTTTTAGCCTCCGTGATCCATTCTCATGCCTTATTTTTCTTTCCCAGAAAAATTAACCAACTTAAAGATAACAATTCTCTACCATGCTGAAGTCGGATGAACTGGTCCCGACTTGTCAGAATTATGGGACGGGATAGCCTAGTGGTTAGAACATTGCGCTCGCAATCTGACGTCCCGGGTTCGATTCCCGTTCAAGGGGGTTATTTTCCCCTGGAGTTAACATCAGTGCAGACACCACTCTCCCCAAAAGTCTTTCGGATGAGACTATAAACCGAGGCCCCGTGTGCGAACGCACGCAGAACATCTTGCGCACACGTTAAATCCTGTTCCGCTTTTCGAAAGAGTAGGCCATTGTGTGTCGGTGGGAACGGATGACAAAATGTACAAAACCGCATACACACGGGGACTCCATGTAAAAAAAAAGCACGAAAGTGCGTATTCCATTATCCTCGATAGAAAAGAATAAATAGATTAAAAAAAATTAAAATGTGCCTAACGGGGTTTTTTGTTGTTGTTTTTTGCCGGAGTCCGAAAATCCCTATGACTCTTACGGGAATCGAGCTTGCGACCTTTCATGACAACGATTAGTCGCTGCCTGAGCTTTTGATGAAGAGCTAGTGTCCCTATATTGTTTGTATCTAAGGATACCTGCTACTTCATTGTCTCTGTGTCAATGGTTACGAAAGCTGCTCACATTTTTTTCTTATAGCAGCAACGCTTCTTCATGTCAAAACGAAATGGATGACGTCTCTTTTGTCAACAGTTATTGAACAAGGTCGATGTTTCTTTCTTATTGAAGAATAGTTGTTCATCATTGGGAAAGAGATATTGTCTTTTTGATATGAATGGTTATGAATACTACTGATTTTTTTTTTCTGTCATATTGCAAAAGACTCCATCATAATATAGACGATCGTAGGCTTGCTGGAAAGACATCGATCATAATAATAATAATAATAATAATAATAATAATAATGATCATGATGATGATGATGATGATGATGATAATAATAATAATAATAATAATAATAATAATTATAATAGCAATCATAATAATAATCATAATAATAATCATCATCATAATATTAATCATAATAATAATAAAGCTGCAATATCATTCTCTGTCTGGAAGAACCCGGTTTTTTTTCTTTTGTTTGCGTGGAGTACTAGGTAATTACGCACGTTTGTTTGAACTCTGGGTTACAGGCCAGGATTCAGGCTTCTCTTTGATGCCAGAGATAGGGGAGTTTGCGTGCACAGAGAGAAAGAGAGAGAGACAGAGAGAGAGAGAGAGAGAGAGAGAGAGAGAGAGGGGAGAGAGAGAGAGAGAGAGAGAGAGAGACAGACAGACAGACAGACAGACAGAGATAGAGAGACAGAGAGAGACACAGACACACAGACGCCCGTGCGCGCACCACACACACACAGACACACACACAGACACACACAGACACACATAAACACACAAGTCTGAGACAAATGGGAAACAGACCTCTCTCTCTCTCCTCTCTCTCTCTCCTCTCTCCTTTCTCTCTCTCTCTCTCTCTCTCTCTCTTTCTGCTTCCTCACCCCCCCTTCCTCTCTCTCTCTCTGTCTGTCTCTGTCTCTACTCTCTCTCTCTTATACTCTCTACAAATTATTTAACTGTAATCAATGTATCTTTTTTTAATCAGTTTTCCAGCCAGTTGGAGATTGTGTGTTTATTGAACACATTTCGATCTCCTTTCTTAAAATCGTTGTAATCAATGTATGTCTTTGACATTAATGTTCATGTCAATATCATTGGGGATTATGTGTTTGTGGAATACACATTTATATTTTTTTCTTTAAAATCATACGTTGAACTTTCGTTGCAGTTGGAGTTTTGCTTTTTTATGTGTGTGTGTGTGTGTATATTTTGTTGATAATCCCTAATCAGGCAGGGCAAGGGCCGGATGGAAAAAAAAAGTATATGACTACTTATTCTGTTGCCATCGAAAATAAAGATTCATTGATTCTTTGCTGCGTTGATACATCCATTCAATCTCTCTTCTCTCTCTCTCTCTCTTCCTCTCTCTCTTCACCTCTCTCTCTCTCTCTCCCCTCTCTCTCTCTCCCCCTCTCTCTCTCTCTCTCTCTCTCTTCCTCTCTCCTCTTTCTCTCTCTCTCTCGCTCTCTCGCTCTCTCTCTCTTTCCTCTCCTCTCTCGCTCTCTCCTCGCTCTCTCAAGTACAGTGTTTATGATGTGGTCACTCAGTGTTGGTCCTGTTGCTGTGGGGGAGGCCACAGGAATACGAGAGTCCCCCGACCTCTCTACGCTGGAACGCTGGGATGCCTCCATACTGCTGAGTCGTGTGTGCCTCCCCCTCCCCACACTCTCTCTCTCTTTCTTTCTCTCTCTCTCTCTCTCTTTCTCTCTCTGTCTCCCTACCCTTCCTCCCTCTCCACCTCTCTCTCTCACACACACACACACACACACAACACACAGATCATCACAGATTTTCACACACAATCCCCCTAACCTCAGTTATGAAGGTGTTGAAAACGTTATCAATATCACACTCTGCCATGTCGCTACCATGATCATATTTTCCTGTTTTTCGAAAACCGACTCCTGGTTAATGTTTTTTAACGGAATGTGGCCAATGGTATCCTGGTTAAGACAACATTGTATCCTCTTTACTACATTAGGAAGCTAATATTTCAGTTTTTGTTGCTGTTGTTGTTGGTGGTGGTGGTGTTGTTGTTGTTGTTGTTGCTGCTGCTGCTGCACTTGTTGCGTGTTTCCTGGCTTAATTTGATGCCATGGAAGCCGCCTGTCACGTGGGCTTAGTCTCACCCATCCTGAATCAAAATTCTTGTGAAATTATGAGCATGCGCTGGATGAGAATTCTTTTTGAAAATTGTTCATTGCCTCATCTTATGTGACGTCCCCCGTCCTACTGTTCTCACACCGCTCATTCCTATCTCCCCGCCACAGCCATACCCAGATTCGTTATGTCTCACCCTCAGGGTCGGAAGTCCACAGGGAGCCCATCACTATCAGGCCGCCATGGGGCCACCAGCCAGTGGGGCCGTGCACTTCTGCTGGGTCACTTTGGTGGTGTTCAGTGGTGCCTGTTCTGAGCTAAGATAGGCAGGACACCACTTACTAAGCCCCCTACTAACGACAGTATTAGCTCAGTCGCGGAGCCAGACTGAGCGAGTTGCCCACCCTAGGTGGCAACCACCACAACGTCCCTCCAACGACTGTCCTCTGCGACCTCCAACCCCAAAGGCCCTGACACAAACTCACCACAGCATCAGAAGTGTAATGGCAAACCGATTCTGAGGTCAGCAGATATCTGAGCAATTTGGGTTCTGTACATGAATCAGGAGGCAATTTTGTTAATGCATGATGATCCAATGGACCAATAAGGATGACTATAATGATGCTTGTTGGAAGTGCATTGCTTTGAGACACTGACAAGGTTGTACTCTACGCGTTAACTATCATAACATATCCCGGCGTCACCGGCCGAGAGAGACAGAACAGCTGCAGGTGTTGTTCAAGGTAATATTGAGCAACACTCTCAAACTCACATCCTGATGGTGATGAAGCTCGACTGTGTGGTCCCATCTCTCACATGAGCCCACGCTCACGCACCTGGAAAGCCGCAGAGTCTAAAAAGTCACCTATGAGCTTTATGGCATTCCGATCCCGCGACTTCCAGCCGTAACCCAAGGCGCTACCACTGCCATGGCGCTGGTGATGAGAATTCTTAGTCTGAATGCACTCTTCAGCATCAGAGACGGTAGTAGCCCGGTGGTTATAGAGTTGCGCATTGCGCTCGCGATCTACTGATCTGGGGTCGAGTCCCTTTCGAGAGATTGATTTGATTTCATCCCTTGATTTAACAACTGAGGCTTTGATGTATGTAATGTATGTATTATGTTATGTATGTATGTAATGTATGTATGTATGTATGTATGAATGTATGTATGTATGTCTGGTCTGTATGTAGTGTTTGTATTATGTTTGTATGTATGTAATGTGTGTGTGTATGTATGTATGTATTGTGTTATGATGTGTTTTATTATGTATAAGCAGGGATAATGGAATATAGGCACTTATATGTTTTTTACAGCCAGTCCCCGTTGTATGCGGTTTTGTAAGGTGTCATCTGTTCCACCGGCACACAATGCCTACGCTTAATAAAAGTCAGAACGATTTTAACGTGGGCTCAAGATGTTCTGCGGCCGTTCGCACACGGTATGTATGTATTATGTATGTAATGTAGTATGTATGTATGTATGTAGTATGTTATTAGTATGTATGGATGGATGGATGGCATGTATGTTTGCATGTATTATAGTATTGTATTAGGGATGGATGGAGGATGGATGGATGGATGAAGCATGTATGGATGTATGTTGTAGGTATGTATGATTTGTATGATTTATGTATTTATTTACTTAGTTTATACGATTTAAGCACAGCAAACTTCTCTGCGTAAAAATTTTGGGCTGCTCTCCAGAGATTTGCCTCTTGCCCCCCTTCACGTTCCTCCGATGAGACGATAACGGAGGTCCCTTTGCGAACGCAGCAGAACATTCTTGAGGACACGTTAAAACCGGTGCGTGAGGGTTATGTTTAAATGAAATCTTATCAACTGCATCTTGTTCTCGCATGCTTTCAGCTTTACCCCATAGTTTTTATATATATATATATAATTATGATTATTAAATATAATAGTATATATATATATTATATAAAGTATATAGATAGAATGACTATCTATATATAATATATATTATAGAATGTTATTATATAATAAATATAAATATATATATATATATACTCACACACTCACGATACACACACACCGCGCGCGCGCGGCGCGCCCGCGCTCTATTTACAGACAGAATCGAACTCTCCACTATCTGACTTGTTATGCGGTTTTGACAGTATTTTCTCTATTCATTCTACACTTTTGGTTTTTGTTTTTGGGCACCGTCAACACAAGTAACACTCCGAACTGTAAAATAAACAACACGACCCTGTACACAACAATTTAAAAAACTAAACTAAACTGAAGTAAACTGGCTGATTGACTTCTCTCTCTCACTCTTCTCTCTCTCGAGAGGTTATCCTCTCTCTCTCTCGTCTCTCTCTCACCATGCTCATCAGTCTTAACTTATCTCCTCATCGCGTCTCTCTCTCGTCATCGTCATTCTCTCTCTCTCTCTCTTAACATCGTCTCTCATAAAAAAAAAATCACAGTGAAGAAAGCACTCAACCGATTTCCTAGAGACGTTGCTTAAGCATGAGCCCAAGCAGAGCTATCAGCAGACGATTTCTCTTGTGGGGACGCCTGCTGGCAACAGCACTGAGTGATATTAAGCCGCCACCGCTCAACTCCTGGAGGCAAGATATGGTAATGACCGAGCGCTGTCAACTCAATGTACCTTTACCTTGTAGCTGTGCGTGAAAGTAAGTCAATGCGACAGCATAGCACAGCAGCAGAGGATGAAGAGAGGGAGAAATAGAGAGAGGAGAGAAAGAGAGAGAGTGAGGAGGGAGATAAGCGAAGAGGAGAGGAGGGAGGGATGAGAGAGAGAGAGAGAGAGAGAGAGAGAGAGAGCAGAGAGAGGAGAGAGAGAGTGAAGCAGAGAGAGAGATAGAGAGAGAGAGAGAGATGAGAGAGATAGAGATTGAGAACTTACGTGCTCTAATGTCGTACACTGTCTCTGAGTAAGCGAAAGAAAATAGAGGAAAATAGAGAAAGAGAGGGAGAGAGAGAGAAAAGAAAATTAGGGGAAAAAAAATGAACAAAAAAAGGAAGAGAGTTAGGAAAAAAAAGATCAGGAAAAAGGGAAGGAATAAAGAAAGGATAAAAGAATAAAAAAAAGGGGTTAGTAAAAAAAAAATGCAAAAAAATATAAAAAAAAAGGAGGGAATAAGAAAAAAAGAGAAAGAGAGAGCGGGGGGGGGGGGGGGGGGGTGGGGGGGGGTGGGGGGGAAAGGAGAGAGGGTGAGATAGAGAGAGATAGAGAAGAGACAAAAGAGAGAGGAGAGAGAGAGAGAGAGTGGGAGAGAGTGAAGAGAGAGAGAGAGAGAGAGAGAGAGAGTGAGTAGAGAGAGAGAGAGAGTATGAATGAATGGAAATAGAAGGAATCTTTTATTTTTTTTAAGGGTAAAACAAAATAAACCATACGCAGTATCTTACTTATCGTTTCATCTGGCCCGGCTCTGTTAGGACTATCAACAAAACAAGAGACAGACAGACAGACTGGACAGACAGACAGACAGAAAGGAGGGGAAAGATAGAGAGAGAGAGAGAGAGACAGAGAGAGAGAAGAGAGAGATGGAAAGGGCAGAGAGAAAAGAACTAACAGACAGACTGACAGACAACAGAGAGTTATGAGAGAGAGAAAGGATATGGTAAGAAAGAAACGGAGCTAATGGAATGACGGGCTCTCAGATCACATTGTTACCTTGCTGTGCTAAACAACTCATCGTGACAGCAACAGAAGAGAAAGAGAGAGAGAGAGAAGAGAGAGAGAGAGAGAGAGAGAGAGAGAGAGATGAGAGAGAGAGAGAGAGAGCAGACAGACAGACAGACAGAGACAGACAGACAGAGATAGAGACAGGATACTGAGAGAGCCAGAGAACTAGAGAGACAGAGTGAGTCTGAGAGAGAGAGAGAAAGACAGACAGAGCCAGAGAGACAGAGATTAGAGACAGGATACTGAGAGAGACAGAGAGACAGAGAGAGACAGTGAGACTGAGAAGAGAGACAGACAGTCAGACAGACAGAGACAGACAGACAGAGATAGAGACAGGATCCTGAGAGAGACAGAGAGACAGAGAGAGACCGAGTGAGACTGAGAGAGAGACAGACAGACAGACAACAGACAGAGACAGACAGACAGAGATAGAGACAGGATACTGAAGAGACAGAGAGACAGAGATGAGACCGAGTGAGACTGAGGATACAGAGAGAGAGACAGACATAGAGAGAGAGTCAGAGTGAGACTGAGACAGACAGACAGACAGACAGAGAGACATAGACAGGGTGAGACTGAGAGAGAGAGAGACAGACAGACAGAGACAGAGTGAGACTGAGAGAGAGACAGACAGACAGAGCGACAGAGACAGAGACAGACTGAAAGAGACAGACAGACAGATAGACAAGGAGACAGACAGACAGAGAGAGAGTGAGAGAGACTAAGGGAGACACAGACACAGACAGAGAGAGACAGAGACACAGGGAGAGAGGCACTGGTACTCTGGCTGTTTCTCTTCACTGTGATAGACACTCACTCACTCACTCACCCAGTTCCATGTCCCAAAGGACGTAGGGGGGACATGAGAGAAGACGCAACAGAGATCTTTTTCCATCCTTCACGATCCTGTGTGGCTAGTAGAAGGTGTTGCAGGGGTTGGGCGGTACAGTCTTTGATGTTGTCAACCCATGATTTCTTTGGCGGCCTCTTCTTCTCTTGCCTTCGACTGTTCCTTGCAAGATGGTTTTTGCTAAGGTGTTGTGTCTTGTGGTGTGACCAAACCACATAAGTTTTCTCCTCTTTATGGTGGAGAGCAGAGGTTCTTGGGGGCCCACATGCTTTTTGATTTCTTCTTTCACATGGTTGTTGGTCTTGTGTTCTTTGTATTCTATGTATGATATTTTGAGGAGTCTTCTGTGGCACTTGTTCTCGAATGCTTGGATTCTCCTCTCTAGCTCTGCTGACAGAGTCCATGATTCACAGCCATATAGGAGGATATATATCACGAGGGATTTGTAGAGGTGGTATTTGGTGCAGAAGCTGATGTTGCTTCTGATGATCCTCTCGAGTCTGGCTAGAGCAGATGTTGCTGTTGCAATACGAGCTTTCACTTCATTGTTTGATGTGACATCTTTCGTTAGGATGGAGCCTAAGTAATTGAATTGGCTCACCTCTTCCAGTATTTCTCCATCCATCTTTATTTCCGTGCTGTCATTACTTGCGCTGTTGACCATGATCTTTGATTTCACTGTACTGACCTCCACGCCGTATGCGCTCGCTCGATCTGATAAACTATCTGTGAGGTTTTGCAGTTCTTGTTTGCTGCCGCCCATGACGTCAATGTCATCTGCAAATCTGGGGTTGCAAAGGGGTCTTCCACCAATTGAGATGGAAGTGTGGTGGTTTTGCAGTGTCTCTGTCATGATGTTTTCGAGGAAGAGGTTGAAAAGTACAGGTGAGAGAAGGCAGCCCTGACGGACCCCAACCGTGGTCTCGAAGAACTCGCCCATGTGATTGTTCATGAAAACTGCACTTCTTGCGTTCTCGTACAGTGCCTTGATGACTTCAATGAGGCAGTTGTCAATGTTGAAGTGCCTGAGTACTTGCCAGAGGCCGTCATGCCATACCCTGTCAAAGGCCTTTTTGAAGTCTATGAACTTGTGATACAAGTCTTTTTGGTGTTGGAGATGTTTCTCTATCAGAATTCTCAGATTTAAAATTTGTTCGATTGTGCTGCGTTTTGGTCTAAAGCCGGCTTGTTCTTCTGCCAGGAGTTTTTCCGCTTGGCTTTTCAGTCTGTTGAGGATTACCCGCAGCATGATCTTGCTAGGATGGCTTATGAGACTGATGGTTCTGTAGCTCTGGCATTGCTTGAGGTTTCCTTTCTTTGGTAGGGGTATTACAAGAGACTGTGTCCATTCTTCTGGCCATTCTTTGGTGTCGTGAATCTTCTGACAAAGTTCTGTGAATCGCCTTGCTGTTTCATTCCCTTCATTTTTTATCAGTTCAGCTGGGATGTTATCGATTCCAGGGGACTTCCCCTTCTTCAATTGTTTAATAGCTGTGTCTACTTCACACCTTAGTATTGGTGGGTCTTTATCTTGGTGTTCAGGGGGGTTGTCAGAAACTTTGTTGGTATCTGAGCGTAGTGGGTAGTTATACAACCCCGCACAGTATTCCGTCCAGCGTTGGAGGATGGCATTGCTTTCCGTTAAAAGATTTCCTTCTTTGTCTTCAATAACAGAGGCTTTAGGCTGTGTGGTTTTAGTTAGTTATTTCAGAGTGTCGTAAGCTGTTTTGCTGTTTCCCTTGGCCATTCCAACTTTGATGCTGTGGCATTGTTCTTCTATCCACGCTTCTTTGGCTTCTCTCATCTTTTTCCTCACTTCTCTGTGGCTATCCCTGTATTTGTTGTTGGATTCTTGACTTGTGAACTTTTGTTTCTTAAGCTCTCTTCTTTTGTGGCAGAGGTCAAGAAC